>CM050164.1:432104693-432839693 GCA_027410445.1 Discoglossus pictus
AAAGCACACAACTACTTTCTATTAAACGGAGCATGCCACCCCAAAATCAAAGTTATTTTAGTTTATTCTTTAAGTGCATGAAAAACTGTCTATATGTTGTGGATCATTCCTGTGAAATCTTGATGTTTCCTAATACTAAATAGCTGATTTGATGTGTTAATTATAATCTCCATCATCTGTCTCTGTGGTAGCCAAAACAATGACTCTCATTTAAACCCCCCCCCCCCACTCTTATCAAGTACTTTGATACATAAATTAGCATACTGAGCTGCATCTTAGCCTCCTAAAACATTGGTGTATTTCTCATGTATGATATACTGTACAGAAAAGACTAGGACAATGTATAAACACTTTTTTCATGCTTTTTAAGAGGAAATTAACTTCCGGTTGGGGCAACAATGTCTGTTCAACAGTTTATTTATTATATAAACTCAATAACATATTTCCTGTTCTTAAATAACAGCAAAAATGCTATATGGGATTTGAACTAAAGCCCCACATTTAGCAATTTAGCTTGTTGTGTTATATGTATAGTTTATGTATTTGTTTAACATATAAATACATTTGGAATTCATAACTGTTGCACATTCTTCATATATTAAATTTGATACTTAATTTACCCACATTTACCCCTACACCACCATACCATGCCTTAAATGTGTGTTTAAATGTTAATATATCTAGAATAGAATATGTAACATTTATAGAGTACAACCATATTGTCTATTGAGATCTTTATGGGAGGGCTTCAAGGGCTATGCGAACAATAACTAAAAATTACAATATCCAAGACAAAATTTTGATCATTCTTACAACTGTAAACAGTAGCATGGGAACTGGGGGGGACAAATCCCACGTAAATTATATGAACAGGGGACACACAAAAAATAATTAAACTTAATCATGCATTAACATTATATATATATAAAGTTGGAAAATAAATACATACATTTATATATATATATATATATATATATATATATATATATATATATATATATATATATATAATTTTTAATTATATTGGGGGGACGGGTGTGTGATTGGATGGGGCCCAGGGGCATTGAAAATATAAACAAAGAAATAAAATAAAATAATGTTTCTGAGGGGCACTGCCATAACCTATCCTCACTCTCAAGAAAAAAATAAACACTTTCTTCTAGAGGTATCAAATGCTCCACCCTCTAACAAGGGGCCACAGGAAATCCCCCATTCTTACAAGTGGTCACAATTGCTCCCTTTATTGTGAGGTTATGTACTGTCCCCCCAAAAGTAAGTTGCTTCCCCTATCCCACCAGAAGTAACAGTAACTCCCATCTTTCACAAGAGGTTTCAGCGTCTCCTCATATTTTGCTAGAGATATAAGCATTCCCTCTTCTTTTGGAAGAGGTATCAATCAATGTCTCCACCCCTGGTATCATCGGTTCCTCCTCATTTGCAAAAGGTTTTGGTGGCTCCACCTCTTTTGCAAGATATATCAGTTGTTCTTCCTTTTTTGCAAAAGGTATTAGTGACTCCTTCTTGTTTGCAAGAGGTATCAGTGGTTCATCCTCGTTTACAACAGGTATAAGTGTCTCCTCCTCTTTTGCAAGAGGTATTGGTGGCTCCTCCTCTTTTGCAAGAGGTATTGGTGGCTCCTCCTCTTTTGCAAGAGGTATTGGTGGCTCCTCCTATTTTGCAAGAGGTATTGGTGGCAACTCCTATTTTGCAAGAGGTATTGGTGGCTCCTCCTATTTTGCAAGAGGCACCATCATCTCCTCCTATTTTGCAAGCGGTATCAGCGTATCCTCCTCTTTTGCAAGAGTTATCAGTGGTTCATCCTCTTATCCAAGAGATATCAATGCCTCCTCCTCTTTTGCACGATTCATCATTTGCTCATCCTTGATTGCAAGAGGTATCAGTGGTTCCTCCTCATTTACAACAGGTATCAGTGGCTCCTCGTCTTTTTTAAGACATATCAAGGTCATCCTCCTCCTATAAAAGAGATATCAATGTCTTCTCCTCTTCTGCAATAGGTATCAATGTCTCCTCCTCTTCTGCAATAGGTATCAGTGGCTCTTCCTCTTCTGCAATAGGTATCAGTGGCTCTTCCTCTTCTGCAATAGGTATCAGTGGCTCTTCCTCTTCTGCGATAGGTATCAGTGGCTAATCCTCTTTTGCAAGAGGTATCAGCAGCTCCTCCTCTTTTGCAAGAGGTATCAGCAGCTTATCCTCTTTTACAAGAGGTATCAGCGGCTCCTCCTCTTTTGCAAGAGGTATCAGTGGCTCCTCCTCTTTTGCAAGAGGTATCAGTGTATCCTCCTATTTTGCAAGAGGTATCAGCGGCTCCTCCTCCTTTGCAAGAGGTATCAGTGTCTCCTCCTCTTTTGCAAGAGGTATCAGCGCCTCCCCCTCCTTTGCAAGAGGTATCAGTGTCTCCTCCTCTTCTACAAGAGATATCAGTGGCTCCTCCTCTTCTGCAAGAGGTTTAAGTGTCTCCCCCTTTTTTGCAAGATGTATCAGTGGCTCCTTGTCTCTCTCTCACACCTTGCAAATCAGGTTCTCACAACTCATAATATGTACATATTTTTATAACAATCACATAATGAATACATGTATTTGGCACACTCTGCCGTGTGAGTCAACGTGTGTTTCCATTTACCTGCTACTACAAGTGGGAGAGTAATGTGAAATCACACAGCTAATTGGATGCTTCTATTGAGTTGACTAATTAAAATCTTATCAGTCCACAAGGATTCTCCTCTTGATAAAAATAGCCAAATCAAGCAGCTCATACACGTCAATGGCTGTTCCAGTAAGAAAGAATAACACACAAATAAAATAAACTGGTTCTTTCTTAAAATCATTCTGGGGATTAATTAGATATTATGGGCAGACTGGATGGTCCTTTTGGTTCTTATGTACTGTCAAACCTGTTTTCTATGTTAAATACTATATTTTTCTTTTCTATAAACGTTGCTCAGAGAGTATCATATCTAGATCTTCAAGAGAGCATATTTAAGTATGAGACTGCAGTGGCTCTTTAAGATACAATTCTCTTTATGCCCTCCTTTATAATCCAGTTAAAGAATAGCATTTAATGGTTATATTAATGCAAAATATTACAACATATCCCACCAGTACACAGCAGAGGGAGCAATGAAGTTTGTAATAAATATACATTCTAGATGCAGGATAATAAAATCAGTGCAAATAAGAAACATATACATTTTAATAAATATATAAAAAGAAAAGCTTTATACTTATAAATGTTACTATGCATATATTAGCATTTACAATATCTTGTTTACCTTTTGATTGCTTTTCATAGTTTTTACTTATAATAAAAGGCCATGGAAAGCGGAGTTTTTCTTTGTGCATCTGAAAGAGCGTTTTTGATAATTTATCACTGTTTTCTAGTGTTTAATAAACTGTATTGACTATATAGTTACTCGTTCCTAATAGCTAAGGACCAGCAATATAGGTGCACAAATCATGCCTTTCAGTAAATGACTTCAGCATACAGCTGTATGCTCTCTGCACATACAGTTATTTCTTGCAAGTTTAAAGGGACAATGTTTTTCCAAACTTTCTATCACGCATTTATGAGATCATAATTTCAAAATTACCCATATTTTTATGTATGAAAGATAAGTGGTATATAATATATACAGCTTATATTAAAATGAATATAGGACAGTATTGATTTCTCCTCTTCTTGTCTTAAATTGCTACAGGATACAGAGGGCCTCATTCTATTAACGGACGTAAAATGGCCGCAAAGCTGCGATTCCTTGCGGCCGTCTTACGGCCCCGTGTAGAGCTACTTCTACCTTGCTATTCAAATGGACGGCGCCGCAAGGATATCCCCCTTCTGGCCGGCCGTATATCATGCAAACGGCCGCAAGCGTTTTTCCAGCGCCCATAGATCTTGTTTTCCGGCCGCAAAGTCAGAAAACTGTAAATGCAAATATAAATTCAAGATGGCACTGTAAAGCTCTGTAAATGCTAGGCATCATAATGGGGGACATGAGGATTAATAGCAACACCCTCTCAAGCTTGCACATCGCCCAAATCTGATATATCATTTACGGTTTATTTTCCATCCCGCAGTCTTGGCGGGTCTGAGGTACTCCAAGCCCTCGGGACTTTGTCCACGGATATTTGACATGAATTAAAATAAAAATGATTTTCAGATTTGAGAGTAGGGGAATGTTGTGCTATGAATGCTAACACCCCCAATCGCTTTATGGTCTCATCAGAGTGCAGGATGGCTTTATTATGTGCCTAATTGTGTGCTTGCGGGACCTTTTTGGTGCAAGTAAGCTGCGGCTCGGTTTTAGCCTTGACGAGAGGGTTCCCAGAGCAATTGAATAGCAACCGTGGCTTTCTTGCGGCCGAAACTCTTGCGGCCGTGTAAGATCAAAGGCTTTCCTGCTGCACGTGCGGCCGCAAGGGATAACAGGGAGCCGGCCGCAAGCCTGCCGGAATCCCCGGCCGGAGGGGAATAGAATAGGCAAATAGCCTGCGGCCGGTCCTTGCGGCCACGCATCTCCTACGGTCGTTAATAGAATGAGGCCCAGAGTGTCTGGGACACTTGGGAATCTATTGCACAATCTTGTATTTAATTACAATGCTTATGAATGTAAAATTAGTTCTGCAAACATAGATAAAAAGCTCAATGTGAACACTAGATTACAATTCCTCCCAAGTTTATTTGCATTCACAAATCAGGCTCATCAGGCATATAAATCACATCAATTTCTGTGTTGCTTTATTGTTAAATCTCTTAACATAAATTTCATTTTCATGCAAAAAAGGATGAACCATTCCCTTATAAATACATGATAAAAGACCACCCTAGTTTGGTAATCTATTTCTGCATCTCTACCTTGTCGTGGTGAAGCGGCATGTGTACCTCAATAAAGATGGGCAGGTCATGGTAGAGAGGCCAGACAAATCACCAGGATCTTTGCCAAGAGAATTAAATAAAAACACAGCATTAAATGCTTTAGAAGGTGTGACCATAAAATGTTTTTTTTTTAGAGAAAAAAAACAACTTTAACACATCCTGCTGGTCTCTGAAGACTTTTAAGTGCTCTTTTACAGCTCTCCAATTTAGCTGGTGCCTAAGGGGAGTGTTATGGATTCTCCGGTGGTACAGTGGTTAGGATTCAGTGTTTTCACAGCTGTGACCTTGGTTTGATTCCAGTTAGGGAACTAAGTGGTCAAACCAACCTGAAGCAGAGCAGCGCCTGGTTAGTACTTGGATGGGAGACCACCTAGGAATACCAGGAGCTATATGCTGTGGCCCACTGGTGAAGGAACTGGCAACCCACTCTAGTATCTCTGCCATGAATACCAAGTGGATGTGTTACATGAGGTCAGAAACAATGCAAAAAAAGGGTGTGTTTTTCTGGTACCTAATGCTTTAGTTAAGTGGCAATTTAAAGTGGTATTTATCATTTGAACCGAATAAAGATTATCCAGAGTCTCTCACAGGTAAATTATTATCTCAGGAACAAAAGCAAATGTTTCTTCCCAGTAAATAAAAAATTGAATACAATAGTTATAAATTCAAGACTATTAGCCCTATTAAATTCCCCTAACGTGCAAAAACGTAACTTGTAACGTAGACTACAAGACTTGCGGCTATTAAATTGGCCGATCTACGGGTTTGGATCGAAAAAATCCTACGAGACGTGAAACTTCACGCAGGCAAATACTTTGTTTTGTCAAGCCTGTAACTGCTACGTTCCAGTTTCGCTATTAAATTGCAACAAATTCACTGGTGTTCAAGCCCATAAACCGCAAATGGAGCTAAAAAGCCTACGGTACTAGAGAGGACGCACCAGTGGGTAAAAGTCTAATCCGTAGCACTATAAATGCAAATATACACACCCTACTGTACTTATAGGTAAAGGAAAAGTGATGTAAGGAATAAAATGAATAGCACAACATTCTCAAGCTTGCAAATCGGCAATATAAAATACTTTATTTCGGTTTAATTTCCGTGTTATATCTATCTCTGCAATCAATGTGTTAAAACATATAATGCAACATAGAATATCATATTTACGGTTTTACCCATATTGCATTATTTATGGAATGTGGGTACGATCGAAACTTGTAAATGAAGCCTGTAAGACTTTGAAATCCCACCTCCATTTTTCAGTGACGTAATTCTGACTATCTCTGTTGCCATTGGCTCCATCTAAACCCGTAACTACAAGCTTGACTAATTGATCACGTTCACGGCCACGCATTCATCATTCAAGAAATAATTTACGGGTTTGCGTCTCAAGCCCGTAACTCGTGCCCTGCTCGAATTTAATAGCTCTGTAACTTGGCCAAATTTTAAGCCCGCAGCCTATCACTTACGGGCTTGGAATTTAATATGGCTTTATGTCTATTTTTTCAAGTACTACCACCCCCAAATATCTAATATTTAAACAAACTCTATAGAATGCCTTGCAGAAAATGTGAGCATTTAATAGGTCACTATAGTCCAATATGCATTTAAACATTGCAAAAAAAAAAAGTTTTTTCGTATTAGAAATACTTGATCCACAGTATAGAAATGTTTTAAAAATTCACACGGTATGGCATTGTTTTCTCCCCTGATAAGTTAAGGAAACCAAGGGGCGGATGCTTGAAATATAACTTATTGTGGTTTTGCTCCCATTGGTTTCAGTTGGATTCAGATGAGAAAACGCAATTACCAGGGTCTCCATGAGTCCTTGTTTACACTTCCTCTTATCTCACTGGTACAATATAGACAGATCAAACAAAAACTTTTATCTGTCTTTTTTCCGTTAAAGTTCTCCAATTAATTTGATTTATTTTTCATGGAGGGAAAAAAAAAAAATTTGTAATCTATAAAACATCCCCTTTTAAATCCAAGGCAGAACGTTTTGGCTCTTTAATTCACTTTCTGTGTAATCTTATGACTGGTAACTACAACACATCAGCTCAAGTAGGGCATTAAGGTTGATTGGAAAGTTGCTGCTTAGAGTGGTGTGAAGACGTTCCATTTGGTAGCAGCTGGCTCTTGGCAGGGACGGAGACAGCTCGTGATCCATAAATCTTGTGAAGGTGCCTCTTACTGTATATGCTGATGTTTTATTTCTCGAAACAGTGACTAAGCCACTTGAAATATGGAATCCATTCTGTTCTTTAATTAAAAGCTTGCAATTAATAGCGCAAGCACACATTTAAGTATGACATTTAAGCTCTGAGTAAGACTCTTTGCCAAATATTGAGAGGAAGTCTTAGTGGCGTCCTTGTTTTTCTCCTTCCATATTAAGTCATTTCTGAAGTCAGCGCCACGGCACATGCCTACTCTGATTAAGCATATTGATAATGGAAGGTCATTGAGACAAATGCAATGGAGGAGTAAAGGACAAAATGTTATGAATAGAGCAGGAAGAAACTCAATTTGAATTAAGATTAACGAGAGAAGATAAAGCACAGGCATTTTATTGCAACTATGTGGACAATGTCAAGAGAGGTAAAGGCATTTAGTAATTAAATATAGGAAATATTGCAGTGTGTTTATATGCCCAGTATATTTCTTTTACGCTATCACTCGAAAATAAGAATAATACAGTTTTTATGTAAATAATATTCAACATTTATTTTTTAAAGGACCACTGTAGCCATATATGTAAGATACACAGTACTTGAAAATTAACATAATGTTTTTAGAATATAATAACAATAATACAGATGCAATGTTGTACTTCTTATATGGAACTAGCCTTTTCCCCATCATAACTAACGGTATCACATATAATAGTTGTCGAACTACGAAATGTCGTCACGCTTTGCAAGCTCGCAAGAACTGCGGCCCTCGCAAAGCGAGGGGCCTCATTTGCGGAAGGTGGAGGCTCCAACGTTGCCTCACAAGTGGTTACAAACAGCCACAGAAGCCGTAAAAAACGAAAACGAGGCTAGATGACCCCTAAAGACGCGAAACACCACCAAGCACATACGACTTTTCAAAAAAGCCGTACAAGGTACAAGATACACTTTTAGCAAGGACGCTAAATCATCCACACCCGCATTCCACATACACAATCGCTGTCATTTTACAACACTAAGCTGACACTTACACCTCAGCTCAACAACACTGCAAATCTACATTGTATGCTGCAGAAACATCAAAACAGATTGTTAGCTCTTCAGCACAATGCTTCCTGCACATGTTAATTACAAATAGGTAAAGTATATTAATTTATGATTTCATTAATTAATTCATTATCATAAAAACCCACATATACACACAAAAAAAACAAAAAAACAACACTATTGCAATAAACGCCAAAGCCCTTCACTGTGTGCCTCACAAGGAGCGCCAATGGTACAGAGGACAGCCTCGCAATAAGCGCAAAAAGGAGATCAGCGCGGACCTTACAATGACAGCAAAAGCCCCTCTGATAACAAAAAATACAACAAACAAGAGACTCGCAATGAGCGCAGAAGGATCTCAGACCACCAAAACACTTACTGTCTGGGGCAAACAGCATTACCTCTCCCTCTCTCCCTGTGCGCTGTCTCTCTGTATTCATGCCGTCTCTCTCTCCGTGCCCCATCTCTCTCTCTCTCTCCCTCCCTCCTTCTCTCTCACCCTCCTTCTGTCTTTCCCTCCCTCCTTTCTTCCTGCTTCTGTCTCTCCAACCCTCCTTCTCTCTCCTCTTTGTCTCTCTTCCCCCTTCAATTATTTTTCCCTCTCCCCCTCCCCTCCCCTCCTCTTCTCTCCCCTTCTGCTCCTTCTCTCTCCCCTTCCCCTCCTTCTCTCTCTCTCCCCCTCCCCTCCTCTCTGTCCCCCAATGTCTCTCTCCCCTTCTGCTCCTTCTCTCTCCCCTTCCCCTCCTTCTCTCTCTCCCCCTCCTCTCCTTCTCTGTCCCCCAATGTCTCCCCCCCATGTTTCTCTTCCACCCCCTCCCCTGTCACTCTACCCCCATGTTTCTCTCCCACCCCCTCCCCTGTCTCTCAACCCCCCTGTGTCTCTCCTACCCCCTCCCCTGTGTTTCTACCTCCGTGTCTCTCTCCCCCAGTTTCTCTCCCTCCCCTGTGTCTCTCTCCCCCTGTGTCTCTCTCCCTCGTTTCTCTCTTCCCCATGTTTCTCCCTCTCTGTGTCTCTCTCCCACCTTCTCCTTAACCTGTGTCTTTCTCCCTCCCCCTCCCTCTCGTGTCTCTCTCCCTCCCGCTTTCTCTTTACCAACATTACCCAACTTCCCCCCTGTGTCTCTCACTCACCTGTGTCTCTCTCCCACCCTCTCCCTCCCCTGTGTCTCTCTCCCTCCCCTCTGTCTCTCTACCACCATTCCCCCTCCCTCCCCTCTTTGTCTCTCACTTCCCTCTCTCCCACCCTCTCCCTTCCCTGTGTCTCTCTCCCTTCCCTCTGTCTCTCTACCACCATTCCCCCTCCCTCCCTTCTTTGTCTCTCCCTCCCCTGTGTCTCTCTCCCACGCTCTCCCTCCCCTGTGTCTCTCTTCCTCCCCTGCGTCTCTGTACCACCATTCCCCCCTTGTGACCAGTTTCTGAGGTGGGAGGAGACTGTATATGCACTGGAAGCTTCTGTCTTCACAATGGAAATGTGGAAGCTAAAACTGCCAACTAGTGCTTTTAAAATGACTAATGGAAAACTGATTAGTTTAAAAGAGCATACCCTCCTAAGCAATAGCAGACAGAAATAGTTCAGATAGGATAATGTAACCCACAGTAAATATTGATTACATATAAAAGTTATAATGTAAATGTTGCTTTTTTTTCCCTTTTAAACATTGTTTATATATATACAGTATATATGTAGCTGTGTGCAGTGGTAGGAGCTACCATTACTTTTTTTTATCTGCCTGATCAAGATAGAGGGACCGTGTATTGAAAAATAGTTTTCAATTGCTTTTCATTGAAAGTTTGCAGAAAGATTTGCAAGTTTAAATAATAATTTATATATTAATTTTAGTTGGTAACTTCCTTTTTGGTCAAGCAGGTAAGTAAATAGCATTGGTAGTCACTGTAGGCAGAGAAAGAGAGAGGGAGAGACAGAGTGCGTCAGAAAGTGCTTACAAAACTGTCCCTGCATTTCACTGCATCTTCAGGTAGCCTGCTTCCCCCTGGAAATGTGGTGGATCTGGACCAGGGGTCACCAAACTCGGTCCTGGAGGGCCACTCCCAGGCCTGGATTTGTGGATATCATTGCTGTAAACAGGTGAAACTATTGCTTCTTCAGTCATCCTAATTGACTCACCTGTGCACAGAAAGGAAATCCTCAAACCAGGCCTGGGTGCGGCCCTCGAGGACCGAGTTTGGTGACCCCAAACAAATCAGGTACAAGTTTTGATCTTCCATATCTGGAGTACCCTTTACCATTAGGGAGACACAAAAATATGCTAATGAAAGACAAAGTATGTAAGTAAGCAATGGTCAACTGAGGATGTACAAAGATTAGTATTTAGTTCTTTCGTATGATACCACATCTCAGAGAAGATGTAGCTCCTTAGTAGGTATCATTCCCATGGAACAAGGAGTTGTTCATCTCTTATAGCTTTGGGCATTAGTTTAGAATATATGTTCATGAATTTCCTTTTGAGTGTAAGAAGGTGGGCTGAAGAGAGCATTTTCTCACACAAAATAGAAACAAATATACTGTATACAGACTTACCGTAAATTATTAAGAACATTTTTGGAGATAGAAAGACCTATTCATTTGCATAATAGATGATTACGTTAAAACCTGTTTATTATTTTTCAGGAATGTTTTATTTATACTAGTGGTGGTAAACAGGATACTCTTGCGCCATTCTTAGCCCATCAGACACTTTCCATGCAGCCCCCTGTCTGTGCTCTGTAATGGGAGAGCTTGACGCTCCTAGTAATAAAAAGACCATTTTATCTCTCTAAAACTAGCAATTAATACCCAATGGTACTCCTAAGTACTTTATCATTATGTATACATCTATTATCAGTAAATTAACCACCACTTCTTTTGTACAGTTTTATAATTTTTCTACTGGTATAATAAAAATGCCCCAAGTACTTGGGAGCCCGATCATGTGAAATAGGTAGCTTGTCACTATTCTATATGTTTAATCTGTGTTGTTATTTTTTTCAGAATTATCTCTAAGTGGGAAGAAAAGAGAGAAATTTACCTATTCATTTTTTACCAACACACAATTTTCCTATCTTCCTTAAAATTCTCTAATTAACTCACCATTACGCAATCATCTATCTAGCCATATCTGTAAAATGAATCATCTGTCCAACACTTACGTTTCAATGCTAGGAAATCATTGTCTTTGTATCCCTAACTCAAATTAGTTGCATTCTCTTTAAATTAATAAAAAATATTTCAATTTCTACAAACTAAATTGTATAATTCAAGATTGGGCATCTTCCTAGAATCATTGATTGGTAATTGTATCAGCTTCAGTGCACACTTATTTTCATTTTATTATGATTAGTTTAGTCTCTTAGCTATTAGAAGGAAAGAGCAAATTTATTTTTAGCTGCTAAATCACAAGAGTTTGGAAACTGAAGCCAATTGCAGATTTCAAATGACTAAACTTTGTGCTGGACCAATTAACCTTACAGTGCCAAAAATATTTCTATTTCATGAAATAACATACCTTTTCTTGTTCAGTTTTACATATTACTATGGTTTGTTGTAAATTAGGTTGGATACACCTGCCTTATAGGTATATAGAAGATTCCTGGGTTTTAAAAGGCACAGATTAACATAAAAATACACATTGCAAAGTTCAGTCTACTTACAGTTTTATTTGCTCCAAACTAAAATCTTGATTTCCACGCCCAGTAGAGCTGCTTACATCATCAAAAAATACAAGCCAATGGGAACACAACATTCAAGTACAAATTGTAACCTGTTAGTTACTCACCAAAGGGCAGTGCTGCTCAGTCTGCCTGTTGTATCAAATTACACGCTTGGGAGTTGTCACAGAACAAACGGCTGGAGGGAGAGAGACATACAGAGATATACTGAGATAGAGATAGAGAGAGAGACACACACACATAGAGACTGAGAAAGAAACACAGAGAGAGAGAGAGAATGAAAGGGAGAGACTCTGCCACCACCAGCAATTCAAATGAAAAAAAAAAGTGTCAGTAGTTGATATATAGAATTGATTTCCAGTGGGGTGGTAGGAGAGAGAGAAGAGATGCAGTAGTTGATACATAGAATGGTTTACCAGCAGAGGTGTTTGAAGTGATAACCAAGGCTGAACCCACACTGCAGGTATAACAGTATGATTTTTTTTGTATATGTAACTCTGTTTTATCATTTGCTGCTGGAAGAGACTCTTATATGAAAATATATAGCACCGTCTTACATGAATAGGTGCCAGACTACAAATCCCATGATGGTTTGCTGCTGAGATAGGATCCTCAGACTATTACTACGATGTTGCAGCTGCCTCTACTTACTCCTGATTGGCCAAAAGGAATGTTATGCTAATTTAGCCTGAGTTTGTAGGGGGTGTCTACTCACTAATTTTAAACTGGACAAAAATAAAATATATTTTGCTAACTTCAAGAACATTTTGTAATGTTTATTTTTCCATACAAAAATGTTTTCAGACACTACTGATTCTTCTTTATCATGCATTCATAATCAAGGAAACTTAGGTATGCCTTTAAAGTGACTTATCAATATTGCATTACACCATCATGTAGAGTAGATACAATCAAGTGGAGATGCTGTAAACACTGTGGCAAAAAACAGCCACCTAGTATTATTACAAAGACAATGTGTGATGTTATGCGTTTAAACTCTATATTACATTTTAGTAGTAGCCAGTTCATAAGGAGTTAATTGCATTTGGAATGTCCTGATGT
Source organism: Discoglossus pictus (assembly GCA_027410445.1). Lineage (NCBI taxonomy): Eukaryota > Metazoa > Chordata > Amphibia > Anura > Alytidae > Discoglossus > Discoglossus pictus. The sequence continues at coordinate 432,117,531 of CM050164.1, forward strand.
CATCTGTAACTGTCATGCTGTGAGTCAGTTATTAAAGTTTGCTCTGATGGTTGACACATAAAAAAGGTATATCTGTCATTTTAGGGAAAGATAGAAATAAAAGCATTTATTATTTTGCCAAGCCTGCTTTTTGCCTCCTGTGTTCCTGAGGTCCTGAACTGATGTCCTGGCCTGAATAAGTCAGAAATGCTGAGACCGTAAGAACCCAGACCATCCAGGGGTGCCCCTATACTAGTAAGCAGAAGGGTTAAGGGGTGAACATGTCCCCCTCACTCCTGGGGTTGTAACAAACACCTTGTCATTTGATGCTCACTTTTTAAATACAGTGGTGCTTCTGTTCTCGTCCTTAATCCATTCTGGACCCCAGATTTTTCTCATTTTAGTTTGAACTGATGGTCTTGATTTTAGATACAAAAACTTAAAAACAAAGAGGCACACAATAAAAAAAACAATAATTACATCAAATAACAGAGAATATAACTTCACTTTAACTGAGAGGACTTGATGGTGGCAATTTAGAGGAGAAGAATAAGAAGCAGCTAGGTTATTGCTTGGAAGGGGAGTCCTTTTCTATTAGAACATCAGGCACTTGACGTAGATGTTTCTCTTTTCTGTGTCTTAATACCACTGAATCCTGCTGGAGACTCTGCTTGAGACTCTGATGTGGGGATTTTCACTAGAAACCTATCAAGGCAAAATTGTTTCTGCCTTTGTTTCAACATGTTCCTGAAATGACACATTGCAGCTTTCTTGAGTTTGTCAGGGTGATACTATTTAACAAAATGTTGTAATTCAACCCATTTAGCCCACATCTATTTGATCAGTGCAGTGGGTACTACCTCCTTTCCTTCCTCTTCACCTGAAGAAATTTCCTTAGCCATTAACTGCTGTTGCTCCCTTTGAAGTTCCTGCAGCTCCTCAGTGCTGAGCTCTTGTCTGTGCTCCTCCACTAACCCTTCCATGTCTTCTTTACTGACCTCCAGGCCCATGGACTTGCCCAGAGAAACAATATCCTGCATTATTGGGCTAGGTTCAGCCTCCAAGTTCCTCAGAGCTATAGCTTCTGGCCACAATTTCCTCCAGCCACAGTTCATGGTCCTGAGAAAGACTGCATGCCAGGCCTTATCTATCAGAGTGACACAGTGGAGGATATCAAAGTGGTCCTTCCAGAACCATTTCAGTGTCAACTCAGTATCCAATGTCACCTCAAAGCACTTCTGAAAGAGGGCCTTAGTATACATTTTTTTAAAAAGTTTGAGATGACCTACTGGTCCATGGGCTGGATCAGAGGAATTATATTAGGGGTCAAGAACTTCACAGTCCTCAAGTGGTTCTCCAAGCCTGGAGGGTGAGCAGGAGCATTGTCCATTATTAACAGGGCACTCAGAGGCAGTTCAAATATTTCTTGACAGACACTTTTGTACATCCATTCAATGAAGAAATACCTGGTTACCCAGGCTTTGCTGTTGGCCCTCCACATGAAACTTAAAGACATTTTATCTTTTACAAACTCTAGGGTTCTCACTGTGATAGACTAATTAAAGCTTAATTTTTATACCCCCACTAAAATACCCAGAAACCATTAGAGTTACCCTGTCCTTCATTGACTTGTACCCTGGCAATGTCTTCTCATCTTTAGGTTATTTTAGGCATTTTCTTCCAAAATAAACCAGTCTGGTCACAGTTAAACACTTCTTGGGGAACAGAACTCTCAGCCTTTTACACAAAGGTTTCCACAGCTTCTCCAAACTGTCAACGCCAGTTCTCTTTTTAAAATTCAGCCTCGGAAATACTGTCAACCACTAACTGTTTTTAGTTAATCCAAATGTACAGGAATTTCTCCACTTCCTCCAATGTCTATGACCTTTGCATAGTGATAGTCTCCACAACTCTAGCAACATATGATCCTTTAATAGCTTTCTTTTTTTTGACTTAGAGATCATTGTTCTAGGCATTTTGTATTCAGAAGCAAGATCATACATGCGGGTATCACATTCATACTTGGCTGTTATCTCTTTTTTCTGGTTCTCACTATTTTTCTTTTTTGCTGAGTGGTATCACTAGCCTCCTTTGAGCTCATGATGTAAGCACAAACTACACTTTGATTCTTGTAAACACAAGCTACACTTTCATTCTTATAGGCACATGCTACACTTTGGGTTTTGTAAGCACAGGCTGTACTTTGGTAATTATAGGCACAGGCTGCACTCTGATTCTTTCAGGCACAGACTGCTCTGGGACTCTTGCACAGCATTCTTTAGTACATCTGTGCCACATATTGTATTTATTATTCTTGACTGCCCTCTATTTGTGCTATTTGTATCTATTTGCCTGTCTGTTTACAGGGTAACCTTAGAGTATTACTTTAATTAGCATATAAGCCAAAATCATTGTATGTTCTTAATCTTGTTTCTTTTATGTTTATTGCTTTGGTCTTTTATTCATGTACGCTTGTGTACGTGTCTATTATAATAGTGCGTAATGGCATGCAAAACTTTTGATCCATTATAAAGACATTATATACTGCATTTTTCTATATAATTGTGTTATAAAGTTAACAAATAAATATCAAATGTCCAAAATAAGCCAAATAACTTGTAGCCACATTAAATACCCTCAGCGTGTAAAACCGTAGCCCGTAAGGGAGCCCGCAAGACTTACGGCTATTAAATTGGCCTTGTAAAGCTACACGCAAATGATCTGCGGGTTACAGGCGGAAAAACCCTAAGGGATGTTGAAATCTGTACTACATTGCCGCAAATCCTTTAATCTGTCAAGCCCATAACTGTTACAGTTGGAAATAGCTATTAAATTGCTACAAATCCACTGGCGTTCAAACCCGTAACCCGCAAATGGAGCCAAAAGCATATCGGTACTAGAGAGGACCCGCAAGGGAGTTAAAGTCCTATCCGTAGCACTGTAAATGCCAATATACACACACTACTGTACATAAAATGAAAGGGAAAGTGATGCCAGCTATTGTGATGTCAGTCTACCTGATGTTATTGTCTGTATAGTTCTTGATGTCTTCTCAAAAGTAGTTGCGGTTGAGATGTGGCTATAAGGCTAATGAAATGATTCAGTCATTTGAATGGAGCTAGGGTGAGACAAGTAACTGTAGGCTGGAGCTATCTGACTTTACTCTCCCCAATAAAGTGAAACAGATACTTCAGGTTATTTGTTCTATGCCAGCAAAGTAGATGAGTAGTGATGCACTGCATTGCAAATGGTGGAAAGAGTGATACTATGAAGATGTGCAGAAGGGGAATAAGTGTGATTATCAATGGTAAATTCAATGTTTTCATATATGTGTAGTTTAAAGTGGGATTGTTTTATCCTGTGAATTCAATATTTTGTTTTATTAAGAGCATGTGACACACGGATTTAAATCCCCAAACGTATAACAAAATGTTTCAAAATTCACTGCCTACCTGATGTTAATATATTTTTACCTATATCAGTAGTGGTTGGATATGGGTACTATGATTGGTTAATTTTCTACAGTTAGTATATAATGAAACTGATAGTTTAGCAACAATGTGAGAGAATGTTGCAATGCTCCCAATGTTTAGAAATATTATTCTCTCAGGATATATCGCACACACATTGATTATGCCTGTTTAAACTGATAACAACAGCAACAGCTTTTATTGAACCACAATGCAGTATACTTATAGCATACATAGACTAATCACAAAAGGTTTCTTAATCTTCTCACCTGGTCAAATTACTGTCATGTCAGGATTATTTACTATTAGCCTGAGAGTTAATAAGATATTTTCCTTCTGAACTTGAAAGGGGGTCCTATTCACTCGGCCCTTGTGAGGAAATTACCTTGGCTTTCCTCTTTACTCTGCAGGGGGTACTTTCAAAGGGGCTGAGCCAAGACATCTGAGGATATGTTCTATTTTTTCAATTGCGTAATGTAGCACACTAGTGTCATCTTTGTTCCCTTTGTCAAAAGTCAAATGGCCTGGTGGGGAACATTACAAATCTACTTCCCTCCGAGACTGTGTCTCTTTCCTGAACCCCCCCCCCCCCAAGCCTTACCTCTACCCTCTGCTGGAAAGCTTCAGGTCACCCAGTAACTCTGACCCTATTCCCTGAGGATTCAAGCGATATGCTTTATTATATTCCTGAGTGAAAACCTGTCATTTTGATAATAAACATGATAGGGGGATTCTCATAATTAACATTACATATATAAGTCGTATATGCCCCAATCAGGCCAACAGGGCAACACCAGTCCACGTTAATCCAGGGACCCCCAATAGTCCAACAGTTCCAAAAGTCCAGTGGGCCCTCCTGAACATGACAACATCTTTGTTCCCTTTTCTAGGGCAGCCTAGAAAGTGATCATGTTTGGAATACTTCCTAGCTACACTGATCCCACCTATGTGGGTGTTGGGGGTTGCAAGTACCAAACATGCCATAGCCTCCCAAATTCCAGTGGGCACACCATTTTGGGAATAGCCTCCATGGTTCAATTGCTACTCGCCTCCCCCTGGCCGTGGCAAATGCCCCCTCCCCATCTGGTAAATATAGTCCTTTTTTTACTGGAATTCTAACCGTATATCCTGACCAGTTAACTTACATCTGACTGCTAAATACACTGGAAACATATAATTAAAAATGTTTATTAATATACAACAGTTAATGGTGAAATTGGCATCTAAAATACAAGGCTCTACCTATATAATACTAATGTGTGTATGCAAGAGTGTAGAGTATTACTCCTGATTCCTCTGTTCCTTTCCAACGATAATTCTACCACCCAGGAAGTCCATTTGGCCCACTTATACACATCATAGCCACACCTTGAAGATTGTCCTAGCCATTCAAATCTTTCGTCATTGAATGACCCCTGGATGTGATTCTTATTTCACCTTTGCTCAACCTCTTGTCTCTTTTGAGTTGATTCGCATTCTTTGTTTTCATGATGCAAATTCATCCCTGAGGCTTTTAGTACTGACCATTTGTTGTTAGATCACCAGCAGGGTGTCATCCGGGAAAGTTATCTTTCCTTTGTTCCTTTGACGGATAACATCACAGATAACCGAATATCCACAAGCAAGACATTCAAGCATATTAACCTCTTCATTGCAGCTCCAAAATTGGTTAATTAATATAATAATGATATATTTATAACACCATCTAATAGGGAAAACAAGTTCTTGAACATAACACTCATCAGCCCTTCCATTTGAGTATCACGTATCATTGTAGAAACAGTAGACTGTAGCTGCATCCTGAGTGGTCGGTGTAATATGGCAATTGAAAATTACATTCTAAAGCATTTACAATTTACCAATGTTTCCAAGAAATTTGTTTCCAAGAAATTATGCAAAGCAAATGTTTGAATTGTAATTGTTAACCTTGTAAGAGTAAATTTAATTTTATCTTTAACTTTTTTGTTTTTTGAAAATACAGAGATGCAAGTCGTTTCACAGTAGCCGTTATTTGCCTCTTCAGTGACCAGATAAAGAGCAAAGTGCGGAGTCTACAAATAACAATAACAACAAAAACAACAATAGATGACATAGTCACATTGCATATAACTCAATCATAAATTGAACAATTGTAAAGGGACTTATGCCTAATCCTTTCAGGGGTCTACAATATCTTAATCCAGCCATCCCTGGGAGGAAAGATTAGTTGTTAAAGTATGGAAAGGATGATATATTTTTTGGAGCATGGAGTTTATTAAATTAATGGATTTATATAATTTTTTAAACCAAATGTCATTTATTTAACTTGTAAAATTCTAAATGTAATTATGATATAAAATGAATAAGAATAGCAGATTGCTGCCCTCTGATTCCTTCTCCTTTCTTCCTGTTCTCATGAGACCTTCCATAGACCCATTGCGTAGCTGCAACTGCCCGTGCCTCAGGCTGCGAACAAGCAGGCAATAATATGCTATGTGTCTGAGCAGCACAATATACTGGTAATGGGAAGCCCCTCCTTTATGGGTGTGGTTTTAAGTTACAGCTGTGCAACATGACAGCCCTCATTTCAGAAGGTGAGAATCATTTACTCTGAGTGATTCTTATGTAAGGGATATATACATTTTATATTACAATTATAACAATTACAGAGGAGGATAAAAATTTAAAAATAGTTCAGTCAAAATACAATGCATTCAGTCAGTGATTCTTCCCCATATACAGTGCCTTGCAAAAATATTCACCCCCTCTTGACTTTTTACCTATTTTGTTACATTACATTACATCCTTCAATGTTTTGTTAATCTGAATTTTATGTGATGGATCAGAACACAATAGTCTAAGTTGGAGAAGTGAAATGAGAAAAATATATACATAAAACTATTTTTTAGAAATAAAAAACAGAAAATTGGCATGTGCGTATGTATTCATTTGTTATGAAGCCAATAAAAATCTCTGTGCAACCAATTACCCTAAGAAGTCACATAATTAGTGAAATGATGTCCACCTGTGTGCAATCTAAGTGTCACATGATCTGTCATTACATATACACACCTTTTTTAAAAGGCCCAAGAGGCTGCAGCACCTAAGCAAGAGGCACCACTAAACAAACACTGCCATGAAGACCAAGGAACTCTCCAAACAAGTAAGGGACAATGTTGTTTAGAAGTAAAAGTCAGGGTTAGGTTATAAAAAATTATCCAAATCATTGATGATCCCCAGGAGCACCATCAAATCTATCATAAGCAAATGAAAACAACATGGCACAACAGCAAACCTGCCAAGAGACGGCTGCCCACCAAAACTCACAGACCGGCCAAGGATGGCATTAATCAGGGAGTCACAGAGACCTAAGGAGCTGCAGAGTTCCACAGCAGAGACTGGAGTATCTGTACATAGGACGACAATAAGCCGTACGCTCCATAGAGTTGGGTTTTATGGCAGAGTGGCCAGAAGAAAGCCATTACTTTCAGCAAAAAACAAAATGGCACGCTTTGAGTTTGCGAAAAGGCATGTGGGAGACTCCCAAAATGTATGGAGGAAGGTGCTTTGGTCTGATGAGATTAATATTGAACTTTTCGGCCATCAAAGAAAACGCTATATCTGGCGCAAACCCAACACATTTCTCAAAGAACACCAGCAGCCGGGGCTGGGAAACTGGTCAGAGTTGAGGGAAAGATGGATGGTGCTAAATACAGGGATATTCTTGAGCAAAACCTTTACCACTCTGTGCGTAATTTGAGGCTAGGACGGAGGTTCACCTTCCAGCAGGACAATGACCCCAAACACACTGCTATTTAAGCTGGCATAGCACAACTGTAGTATGATAATGGGTGGTGACTTGAAAGTATGTGTATACATGGGTAAAAGTAAGTTACACTGCTCACTGCTACTAATGAATTTGGCACTTCCCACTAATAGGTCCACTCCAGCCACAATACTACATTCAGAGGGTGGAAAGACAGTAAGAGTATACCCAGTATGGGTATAGCAAGGTTAAGAGAGCATGCCTCCATTGCAGTAGTGGAAAGACCATAGCAGTGAGACCTTTTTTAAATGCTCACATGTCTCACAAAAATTACAAGAACCCCCCCCCCCCCCCCCCAAAAAAAGGAGATACCTATTACCTGCATTCACCAAATGTCATCCTTCCTTTCCGTAACCCACTTGCCCCTCTTTTGATGAAGGCTTTTTTGAGGGTTCTTCAAGAGGTATCTGAACCAAAGTGGAGCGCAGATAGATGACAATGGTTCAAATTAAAGAGATTTTGAAAATATATGTTTATAACCATGTAAGGTGGAAGCATCTATAAACATGAGAGTCCACAAATGTTTGACCAACTGATTTTATTTTATGTTCTGCACAGGTGTAAATTAAACTTGCTCATTTTCATACACAATATGAAAATAGGGAGGGGTATGAAACTACTTGGACATACACTGCTAAAACATGCCTGTGCTGCAAGATACCATGTAACATTATTAGATGTTAGATTATTATTATTAACTTTTATTTGTAACATGCCAACATATTCCGTAGCGCTATACAGGGGATAAGAACAGGGAAAACACACAATATTAATAAACTGCAGAGAATGGAGGGCCTTATTTTGAGCTTTAGATCACATGTTTATCATGGAAAAATGTGTAACAATTATAACAAACTTTTTTTATTGCTTGAAAATAGGAGAATTATGGCAAGATTTTGCACAAATAATTTCTAGGGAAGTAATAAGGTGTTATACACAACAGTGATAATCTGTCAGCCTTACTATTATAGTTAGCCTCTACTGTTCAACTATTACTGACATTAAAATAACATACTAGCTGACCTTAGCGATCATCAACCTTCCAATATTAATGTCTTTAATATAGATCTGATCTAAAACTCTAGTAGTTAACCTGAGGTTTAATAAAGCCATGCTTTTTACATAAATACAATATTTCTATGTTATGTCTATTATTTTATCCACCATTTGGAATTTAGAATAAGCTCAACTGAGAAAATTCCTAGTTGTTGTTATAAGAAATGTATACATGTACAACACTTATTTTTCTTATTTTTGTAATAAAAGTGCAGTTCTAGTGTAAGTGTGGGAGTTTGAATAAAAGGAGGGAGTTCAAAGAAAAGGGGACAAATTGTAGGGCAGAACAGGAAAGACACCAAAGGAAAGGGAAAGGAGTAGTTTGAAAAAGTGTTTAAAGCATACTCTGTTTCTCTAAAGCACACTGTTAATTGATTTAAAAAACTTACATTAGATTCTGACATTTTTGATTAAAAAAAAAATTGAATGTCCAACCTAAAAGAACTAAATTAAATGTCCAATTCTTATTAATATTTACATATTTTTTATTCAACACCATCTGTCCCTGCTTCCTTCAGCCCCAATAAGCAGAAATGTGCACATTTATTTACCTGAATACCAAATGGAAGTGATTACAAAAACATTCTTAACCATAAATCTGAATCAAAGAAGGCAATGAGTGATTACTCTTTAGGTTTTATAGTGCATTATTATGTCTGGTTGTGATAGGTAATTCTTTTGGCTTGAAGGAAGATAGGATGTTTACTGAAACTGTTAAGAAAAGTACAAAAAAACAGAGGGTGTGTTATTCAATCATTAGTTGCTTCTATTGAAGAAATACCAAATTAGATTTTGTGGAAATAGTGGTAAGTGACAACCCTCTCAAAAAATAAAGAAGCTAAAAGTAGAACATAGTTTTAAAACAGCATAGTATCAGACTAGCTCTCTTTCGTTATCTACTTCAATCCCTTACTTTATCAGTTTTTTTGTTATACTTACACTTTTGAAGGACCACTGTATTTTAACAAGCTTATATGTTTGAGAAGTGTGTAACAAATTAATATTAGCAGCAGTGTTAGCCGTGAACAGAAAGTCATTTTAGAGAAAATTATTGAAGACTATTTTTGCGTAACAAAAGTTTCCATCTTGTTTGACTTGCTGCTTGGAGCCGAGTGGGCATCTTTATCTTTTCTATAAGTGGAGGGAAGGGTGGTCGATCGGTTAAATCATTTAATCTTTTGGAATTTGATACCTACTCCTTCCACTACAACTGTAACCATGCTTCTGCAGAAATGTAAATTCTCCTCTCACACGTGCACCTTCCCAAAAATATCATGGATGCTCCAGCAGATGCATCAACATTTATTTTTTCCTAATAAATATTAGCTTTATGACATTTTTCCTGCCTAATTTTACTCTTTATCAAGCTCAGATTTTTCAAACGTGTATATTTTCCCATCATGTGGTGGTTGTATAATATTTTAAGACGTGAATTGATAATCTTTCCATCTAATTTCATAGTTGTTTCATGTTTTTTTTTCTCATTCAACATGTGCACTTTGGTTTTACACCCCAGTCAATATTCTGTTTGGTTAATTTGGAGAATAAAACTCCCTAAGAAGATTTTGAGTAATACATTGTATTAATCCACTGTTCTTTCCATGGTATCCTGGGTGCCATCAGTTTTTGACCACCAGAATATAACTCAGGTGTGATAAAGTTGATAGAATATGAAGACAGCGAGATATTCAAATTCTGGACTATTGGTGGACCTTATCTAGTCCTTACTAGTTTCAAAAGAGTGTTCCAGACCCAAAATACCAGGCAATTCTGCCCTGAACAAGAGAAACAGCAAACGGCACATGTACGTTTCGACCTCTGTGGGCCTCGTCAGTGAGGTGCAGCTGTACTCCCTGGGACACAGTAAGAGAGTAGTCCACGTCTGGTTCCTCCTATCACCCATAAGTTGACTTTTTATATGAAACCAACTTGCTGTTGAGGTATAGAGATGGGTAGCATTTGGTATGTGACATCTTTTGAAATCTGGACATAATTTGGAGGATTGAAGTCAATAAAAATGAAGCAAATGGTATTCAATGTCCTAGTTTAGCTGTGCAGAAGTAGCAGTGATGCTTTTTCCTTTAAAACAATATTCAGCAGAGGTGTGCTGCATTTTACATTAGTATAATAAGATTTATAGCCCATTTTAAAATCCACATAAGGAACAATGTTCTTTCAGGAGAGAAGCAATAATAATGAATCATATTAAGACCTGGAAAAAAAGGGAAAAAAAATCCTTCTTCAGAGCGTGAACGAGTTGAGCTAAGTGCAGATTTATATTGAAGTTTAATCTGTATTTATTAGAAAATGCAATATGTACAGCAGCACACTCTAGAAAAACAAAAAGTTATAACTGCAATCATGAACTTTTACATTTTAAAGTGTCTTTTGCCACAACATGCTTAATAGAAAATTATAAAAGGAGTCAAATACAATTTACAAAGCAAATTTAGATAGCTAGCGGCTTTGTAAAAGTAACATTGTACTTTCGAGGGTACCTGAGCAACTAAAGATGATAGACCAGTGGTAGTCAACCTGGTCCCTACTGTCCACTTTTGGGGGCGAGTAAAGCTTTCATGATGGGCGGTGGGTAATTGATAGGTGGCGTCGCTGATGAGTGATGTCACACACTGGAGACCGGCAGCACCATGCTTGGCTGGTTGGAGAGTGGTGAGAGCCTAGGGACAGCAGTCTGGATCGGATCACTATCTAGTAAGTTCAGGGCCAAGCATAGGATCATGAGATTTATGTAACCAGAAATGAGAGAGGGTAAATTCAGTTACTGCGGCACTGGTGGGCAGTAAGGAAATTTTACCATCAAAAGTAGGCGGTAGGTATTAAAAGTTTAAAGACGGCTGTAGATAGACCATTATTGGCAAAAAAGTCAAATGCACATTTCTTGCTAAGAGGTTTACAAATGACAGCCCTTGAGGATAGAAGTAAAAATAGTTCAACTTAAAGGACCACTATAAAGCCCTATCAAAAGGCTATTATGCATTGATCATTAATAAAAATCCTATTTATTATTATTTTTTTGACGATTATGATATCTGACTGCAATTGACCTGCCTCCACCCTAATAAGGTCATCAAAATGAGACATGTGGGGTTGGCTTAGAAACAAGTCTAAAAGGCTTTGTGAACAATCTAATTAGTTAATTACATAAGAGGCCAAGCAATTAGTCATTGGCTGCCCTCAGAGCAAATGTGCCTTGCCAAGAGGAATGCCTTTAACACAGCAAGTGCTGGTATACTTTGTGGCTGACAATTTAGCTCTGCCTGCTAGACAAAGACACCTGCCTTCATTGACTTTGCAGTGGGTGGAGACCAGCAGATGCTGAGTTTGATCTTTAATATTATTATTTTTTTTTAAATAATTGAATATACATTTTATTAATGATCAATACCTTATTAAAACATCTAGCTTGTGTTGTTAGAGCAATTACAAGAAGAAAAGGATTATTCGCAGTAAGGGAAGTCAGATTGTGGAACTCTTTACCAACGGAGTTTGTGACATCAGATTCTATCCACAGAAGGAATAATGAATAGGGGGACTTGGTTCCTTGTTTTCAATGCAAATCAGATATGGAAACATGATAGCTTGATCTCCATGGGCCTCATTCTATTATCGTCCGCAGCCGCTGCGGGGACGCAAGGACCGGCCGCAAGCTTTCGGGCTATTCTATTCCCCTACGCCCGGGGGTTCCGGCAGGCTTGCGGCCGGCGCCTTGTTATCTCTTGCGGCCGATCGCGCCGGAGGAAAGCCTTTGATCTAAAACGTCCGCAAGGAAATCGGCCGTAAGAAAAGCCTGGTTGCGATTCTATTGCTCCGGGAACCCTGTCTGCAAGGCTGAAAACGAGCCGCAGCTTACTTGCAGGAAAAAGGTCCCGCTAGCACCAGTTAAGCACATAAAATAGCTCAAATAAAGCCATCCTGCACTTTGAGAAGACTATAAAGTGATATTCGGTGTTAGCAAAAATAGCACATAATTACCCTATACTCAAATCCGTAAAATAATTTATTTTTAATATACGTAAAATATACATATAAAAAGTCCATAGGGCTTGGAGCACCTCAGACACGCCCACGCCGCAGCCGGAAAATAAACAGTTAATTTGAACTCGGGTTTGGGCTGATGTGCAAGCTTGAGAGTGGGTTACTTTTAATCCTCATGTACCCCAATATGATCCCTAGCATTTACAGAGCTGTACAGTGCAGGCTTGAATTTATTTTTGACTTTGTAGATTTCTGAGCTTACGGCCGGTTCCAAGATATGCGGCCGGCCGTAAGAGGAGATCCTTGCGGGGCCGTATAATTGAATTGCGAGTTAACAGAACCCCCGCAAGGAATCGCAGCCTTACGGCCGATTTACGGACGATAATAGAATGAGGCCCCATGAGTCTGTGTTTACAATTATAAATTAAGTAAAACATGCTGTTTTCTATATGCCTGTGGCTTTAGTGATATTTTTCTTATCATTATTTTTTATAATTTTTAAATTAATGTAGTTCAATTTTCATGGGAAAACATATTTGCACTGTATAATACATGCTATTTTTAATGCATGACAGATAATTGATAAAATACTTGTAACTACTCTAGTAACTAATATAGGGCCTCAACTCTGCAAAAGCAATTGTGAGTGCTGCAGCGGCACGGTAAATCCTACATAGCTATATTAATACCCTATCCCTAAAATATTGCGAGAGAACTGCTACAAGTGAACTGCACCACAAAGCTGAAAAGCCAGGCAAAAATCGCCATTGAGTTTTGCACTGACAATAAATCAGGGCAATGCTGTAACTGCAAAAGGTAGAGGAAAGATTTACGGGAACCAAAGACCACTCACAAGTGGTTTTCAAATCCTTGCTGAGTCCCGCAGAAGCACTTAAATTGACATTAAAGCACAAACAGCACTACAAAAAGATGAAATGTTAACATTATTTCACACTTAACAATCCAATATCAACATATGTGTAATTAAAATATATGTTAGTATTAACCCAGTTTTATGATACAAAATCCAGGGTAACAAACAACCCAGTACTCAAGGGGTTAATACACATCACAAAACTACATTGCCTAGGAACAAATGCTCTAATGCACTGTCTATAAATATATCATATTTTAATAAAAAAATAAAGACATCTTTATTTATTGAAGCTACAATTGTCACATATTTTTAATATCAAAATCTATTAATAAATAAAAAACAATTACTTTATATATATATATATATATATATATATATATATATATAATGTTTCCATGCCACAGCTTAGTTACATAATATTCATGATGTTGTCTCATCTGTAAAGCTTGGTTTGGCTACTCCCTGCACAGAAATCTGTTGTGACTAAGACATAATTTACAGCTGTGGGCTGAGTGTCCTAACCTGGGAGAGCAAAAGATTTACGTTAGTGTAGAATGTGGGGAAAAAAGCTCCCCCAGCCAATTTAGGCATTGCCCTAACTTATAGCCCTTGATTAATGTCACTCACCCCTTTCCAATGCCTGGATCCTGGTCCATTGAGCCACCATACAGGACAGATTGCCCAATTGGAAAATGGGTAGAGGAACTATATTGCCACATGGGGAATGTGGGCAGGTGTGTGGTGATGTGAATAGCCCCAAAACATAGGGCCAAAGTGTACCACCATTCTGTGTTATGTTTAAACTGTGACTGAGTGATCATGATTGGGTTAAAATAGGGTGTGCTGAGTCTGCAGTGAGCAGACACCTCTATTGCACTGTTATCTGTTCTGGCCCATTGTTAGCAAATTAAGTCTGCCATGTACTCTATCTAAGTACATCCCTTATGTGTTAGACAGGATGTGTAGGATGTGACAGGATTTGTATTAGAAGTTAGCCCTATTGTTCTCAGGTGCCAGCCATCAAGCTACTGCTAGACCCCATGTGGGGTCATCTCCTGTAATTGTCTGCCACCCCCTCTCATTGTTACATTGTGTACACCCCTTCTGTGTCTAACTGCTATAAATACTGCTGTCATTTAAAAAATAAAACAGTTCACTTCTGACACATATAGAAATTGTGTGTTTCTTATTTTGCCCCTGGTGGCTGTGATACTGAACTTATCTCAGCCCTGCAAGTAATTTGTCCTTGTCACTACCACAGGAAGGTTACTGAGACCCTTGGAAGTGCTGATTCCTGGTTAAGAGACCCTGACTGATACAAAAGCAAGATGTCAGGGTGCTGGTGCCGAGATTTCCAAGAACCCAAACGGTCCTTGTGGGTAGTTAACCTGTAGTCTATAGCAGGTGGCCCAGGGTAGTAAAAAAAAAACTACCCCCGGGTCGTCACAATTTACATGGAAGCCATAGTTTCTAAATTATAAAATATCTGGAACCTTTGCTGTCTCCTTTTAATGGGAACCTGAAATAAACTGAAATGTTGCACCATTTTAGTAATTAATCTAGGTGGGGTTTTATGGTGGCTAAGGTGATCACTTCCTAATACTTTTGCTCTGTACATTGTCAAGAATGAAATGTAATGGTGCCCATAAGTTGCAACTTATGAAACTACACAATTACCTTGTACCATCAAAATTACTCACTATTTAGAGTTATCTAGTTTCATGTGTATCATGTATGTTCTACAGAGAGCAACATCATTTATTCACAAAAGACAGAAACACAATCATTCGACATAAGAGTTACAGTATATATTAAAAATAACTTTTGTTTGGATCAGCCTTGAAGCTTTGAAGATGATATTAAAAATAATCATTTGTGCAAAGCAAAGTTATCAAATAACTAAGATAAGCCTTTAGTACATTAAATTAGATGTTGGTAGCAACAACTCTAGGCTCCTGCTGTGAAGATCCGGAAGAAGCCCTATTGCGGGTGAAATAGTGAAATATATTATTGTGATGGCTTCTACTGTGTCTCCTTGGTAATACAATGCTAATGTCATCACATAGCAATACCAACTAATATGGAAGCACAAATGGAACTGGGAGCTTACAGTTACCAACCAATTAGATTGACTAAATGAATACATACGCACTGTATAAACTTTGCTTTGCATAAAAGTTTGGCAAATAATATTAATCTCCATACGATGGTGGTCCCTACAGGCTCCCATGGTATTCTAAAGTATAACATTGGTGGTTCCTATAGACCCCCTTGGTTTCCCTGGTGGTCCAGTGGTTAGAATTTGGTGCTGTCGTTGCTGCCACCTAGGTTCGATTCCAGATATTGAACCAAGAGGTCACACCAGCCTGGAGCCATGCAGGCATGGGCCTGGTCAGTACTTGGATGGGAGATCACCTAGGAATACCAGGAGCTATATGCTGTGGCACACTGGAGAAGGAACTGGCCACTCATGGTGTGCTACGGTCCATGAGGTCAGACTGAATGACGCAAAAACACACATGTACCCCCTTGGTACCTAAAATTAAACACTTTACCATGGAAGTCCTCAAGAACCCCCTTGGCACCCTTCCTACCACCACAAAGATCCATATTGGGACTCCATGAACCCTAACCCCCATCAACATTAAATTTCCAATGAATATCATCAATGCCCTGGTCCTCACTCTCCAACTAAAAAAAAATGACGCTCTTTAAAAAAAAAAAAAAAAACTTGTGGAGCTCTTTCTCCACGGAATTTCCACACTGACTATGGTTTTTAGACCACACTTTTACCTTTTGTACTATTTTTGCAGATTCCGACTGGCTGAAATACAGTGCCTTGCAAAAGTATTCACCCCCTTGACTTTTTACCTATTTTGTTACATTACAGCCTTGAGTTCAATGTTTTGTTCATCTGAATTTTATGTGATGGATCAGAACACAATAGTCTAAGTTGATAAAGTGAAATGAGAAAAATATATACATAAAACTATTTTTTAGAAATAGAAAACAGAAAATTGGCATGTGCGTATGTATTCACCCTATTTGTTATGACGTCCATAAAAAGCTCTGGTGCAACCAATTACCTTCAGAAGTCACATAATTAGTGAAATGATGTTTTAAAATAGTCATGAGACAGGTATCTTCGAGGATATTAGGGACATTTCTAGCACTTGGATAGCATTTCTCAGAGGTTATATTTACGTGTGTGATAGCTCTGTAGTGATTTGCAAGTGAACTTCACTTATTTATTTTCTTACGGGAGTCATGGAATATCTTTTAAACATTACACAAAATGTAAATAAAAAATATACCGCTAGAAAGCTGAGCCTATGCAAAAAAAAAAATCCCATAAAATATCCCCCTTCCTGTATATCAACTGGATAAAAATGTTAACTACTGAAAACATTGGAAATACGGATTTCTAACTACACTTTTTTTAACCCAAATTATTTCCACTTGGTAAATGTACTCCAATATGCAAACCATACTGAGGTATATGACAACAAAGCAACAGTATAAGGCTGAAGCAAAATACATCATACTATAATAAACAATATCATTTTTCATTGCAAGTATGAAATATTCTCTCATTAAAATTATTTGTTGTGTGGATATTTTATAGGGTTCTCTTTGTGATAGCACACTGAAAAGAATGTGTTTTTGTTTGCTGTTGATGAGAAAAGAATTTAGGAAGGAAATAAAAACTACTGAATCCAGTCTTGTAGTCTCCAGTCTGGGAATATACAGTACTCCAGAGGCCAGGAACTAATAAATCACCCTGACCATTAATTCTCTTTAATGTCAAGTAATAGAAGGTCACATCAGAGATGGAAAAGACATAATACTTTCATGAACAGACCAGATAATAGTTTGTTACAAACATTTTTTTACTGTTTTTGAGATACGTGTATTTACAATTTATATATAATTGTATATAACTATGATATACAATCAGTTGCTGTGAATTTAATCTAATATGATCTGGAGACGCTAAATAATCTTATCCGTTTAGCATACCTGTGCTCAGCTATTTGGAGGGATCATTTTGGTGCACTGCAGAATCACATCCAATAATTTTCAGGACAAAGTAAATTAACAAATAAAAGGAACTTTCCTTGAAAAACAAAACATGTCTTATGGGAATAAAGACTACTTATTCCTCTCATTCACTATTGCACACTTTTGATTAATTAAACTACATGTAAAATAGCCTTTAAAGGGTAAATGTAAATTAATCCCAAGCAGTTATGATACTAATTAGTACATATAGATATGGTCAGAATGTTCATCTATGTGTATGTATGTTATAGGACTTGCCTTGTGTTTCTTAAAGGGCTTCTATGTTACAGGAGCCAAGTGATGTGACCAGCAAATAGAAAATTTAGTTTAACTGGAACAGTTTTGCAATTGTAGCTGTAGTTTAAACCAATCATGGGGGGGGGGGGATTTACTAAGCACTTCTCACTTGAGATGTGGTGAGAAGAGCTGAGGTAAAGTGAGAAGTGCTATGTTTCCCACAGGAAATAGTACATACTAAATCAGGACTTAACATGAGATACTCTTGAGATGCTTGGTAAATTACCAGCATATTATACAATGGAAAATGCAATTGCAGCTTTTTAATGGTAGCTTTCTGACATGGGGCAGTAGCTAGCAAACTGCACATGTTATATGGAGTTGAAATATAAAGTTAATTCTTTAAAGCAGTGGTCCCCAACCTTTTTAACACCAGGGACTATTTCCATAAAAAAAAAATGTTTTTGGCCCGGTAGGGAGGGGTGTGACGGGGGGTGCGAATGCAAAAAACAACAACTTTTGGGCTAACTCAAAGAGGAGGGGCAAAAAATGATTTGACTTCCTCCCCTCCAGTGCTATATATATATTTATTTATTTAAACTAAGTAAATCCCCCCAGCAGCACCATTCAGCCACACAACCCCTAAGCAGCACCATTCAGCCCACCAGAAGCACCATTCAGCCCCCAGCAGCACAATTCAGCCCCCAGCAACCCCATTCATCCCCAGCACCCCATTTACCCCCCAGCAGCCCCATTTACCCCCAGTAGCCCCATTCAGCCCCTTAGTAGCCCCTCAGCAGCATCATTCACCCCCAGCAGCCCCATTCAGCCCCCAGTAGCACCATTCAGCCCCCAAACCTCCAGCAGCCCCATTCAGCCCCAGTAGCACCATTCAGCCCCACAGTAGCATAATTTACCCCCTCCCAGCAGCCCGATAACCCCCCAGCAACAACACTCACCCCCAGCAGCCCCATTCAGCCCCCAGTAGCACCATTCAGCCCCCAAACCTCCAGCAGACCCATTCAGCCCCAGTAGCACCATTCAGCCCCACAGTAGCACCATTTACCCCCTCCCAGCAGCTCGATAACCCCCCAGCAACACCACTCACCCCCAGCTTTCCCTTTCTCCCTCAGCAGCCCCACCCCCAGCAGTCTTGTTTACCCCCAACAGTACCATTCAGCCCCACAGCAGCCCCATAATCCCCCAGCAACACCACTCACCCCAGCAGGCCCTCCCCATGGCAGTCCCATTTACCCGCAGCAGTCCCACTCAACCCCCCACAGCCCCCTCCTCTTACTTGTTCACTGTGGTCCCTGGTCTGGTTGTCTCATTGGAAAGGAAGTGCCACATAAACTTAAACTTCTTTTATATGAAAGTGATTCAACCCCTGGGCCGCGGACCACCACCGGTCTGCGGCCTCTGTTCAGCCTGGCCGTGTGTGTCACCAGCAGCCCCCTTCTCCCCCAGCAGCCCCCTCCTCTTACTTGTTCACTGTGGTCCCTGGTCCGGTTGTTTCATTAGTCAGAGGCTAGATATCCTTCCCCTGCTGGATCTTCATACTGCAGGAGAGGGGAATTCCTAGTTAAGTCATGTGACCCTGAAGTATGAAGCTCTAGCAAGGGAAGGATATCCAGCCTCTGACTAATGAAACAACCGGACCAGGGACCACAGTGAACAAGTAAGAGGAGGGGGCTGCTGGGGGAGAAGGGGGCTGCTGGTGACACACACGGCCAGGCTGAACAGAGGCCGCAGACCGGTGGTGGTCCGCGGCCCAGGGGTTGAATCACTTTCATATAAAAGAAGTTTAAGTTTATGTGGCACTTCCTTTTTAGTATTGCACTTCTGTAATACATCCCATATAATGCTATTCATTTAGACAAATATGCAAATACCTCCACTATCTTTTACTGTCCTTCTTTCCTGGGCTACTTTCAAAGTCTCATCAGTTTACCTTAGTTTTCTTTCTTTTGAGGATATTCTTTTTTGCTGTTTTCTGGACAATGTCACAAACTTCTGCCCAGAGTCTATCAGGCATTTTGTCCATCATGTCTAGGCTATTAAATCTATTTTTCTCCCGCCACTGCATATTCACCGAGGATATTATTTACATTGTATATGCATGGCCTGATGATTTTCCCTCTTTTCTTCAGTTTAATTCTAAACTTTGCAAAAAGAAGCTCATGACCTGAGCCGAAGCTAGCTCCCGGACTTGTCTGTGCTGACTGTATAGAACACTTCCATATTTGACTGTACAGTCAATTAAGTGTATAGTCAATTTGATTTCTATATTGTCCATCTGGTGATGTCCATGTGTAGAGTCGTCTCTAAGGATGTTGGAAGAGCGTTTACTGTGACCAGAGAATTATCTTGGCAGAATTCTACTAATCTCTGACCTGCTTCATTTTGTAATCCAAGACCAAACTTGCCCATTATTCCATGTATCATTTGGTTCCCTACTTTAGCATTCCAAGCACCCATGGTTGAAGCATAAACCTGGATCACTGTGATGTTAAATGGCATACAGTGAATTCAAATTGTATCATTTATTGGATTGTAACTGAGCACTGCTTTGGCCACTCTTTGATTGACTCTGCTGGATTCTTGACCACAGTAGAAGGTCTGGTGGTTGTCTGATATGAGATGTCCCATGCCAGTCCATTTAAGTTCATGAATTCTCAGAATATCAATGTTTAATCTCAAGTTTGACCACATCCAGTTTGCCTTGGTTCATAGTTTTAACGTTCCAGCTTCCATGCTGAATTGTTCTTTGCAGAAGTGGACTTTCTAATCAGTCCAGACACATCCTCAGCATGGCGTCCTCTAGACTTTGGCCCAACCTGATCTGGTTCTACTTGTACTCGGCCTCTGCTCTTCTCCAGTAATGTGGTAGGCACCTTCTCAACTCATCTTCTGGTGCAATTTTGTAATGTATCTGGTTGTGCTTATCCATAATGCTTCATTGGCAAAGATACTGGAGTGGGTTGCCAGTTCCTTCTCCATTATTTGTATGATCTCTCTGCTATGACCTGCCCATCTTGGGTTGACCCTACACCATATAGTTTACAGCTTCATTGAAGTACACAAGCTCCTGCTCCACAAAAAAGAGATGCAGAAGGGGAGACAAAGAGATATTTTATAATGAGTGATATAAAGAGTTAGACGAAGTCGGAAAGTCAAGAGATCTCTTCAAGAAAATTGGAAAAAGTGAGTATGATAAAAGACAAAGATGTTAGGGACTTAACAGAATAAAGAAGTGGTGGTAGGAATACACTGAAGATCTATAGAGGAAGGATCTTAAAAGCACTGATAACCTCAATAGTTTGTCTAATGCGCTGGAGTCAGATATCTTGGAGAGTGAAGTGAAATGACCCCTAGAAGCCTTGCTGATCACAAGGCTCCAGAAGTTGATGAAATCACAACTGAACTGTTCAAAATCATACACGAAGATGCTGTGAAAGTGTTGCTTGCATTATGCCAACACACTTGGAAAACTCAACAGTTGCCAGTGGAATGGAAAAGGTAGGTGCCAAAGAGAGCTCGATTATCGAACAATTGCGCTCATTCCACAAAATGTAATGCTTAAGATCCTGCAAACTTAGCTCCAACAATATATGGATCCGGATCTACCAGATGCGCAAGCCGGGTTTCGCAGAGGAAGAGGCACAAGAGATCAAATTACCAATGTTTTCTTGATAGTAGAGAAAGTGCAGAGAGTTCCAGAAAAAATATTTACTTCTGCCTCATAGACTATTTTAAAGCCTTTGACTGTGTGAATCGCAGCAAAATGTGGCAAGCTCTTTAAGAGATGGGCGTACCACACCATTTCATCCACCTCCTGAGGAATCTGTATGTGGGCCAAGAAGTTACGGTCAGAACCGAACATGGAACAACTTAATGATTCACGATTGGGTAAGGAGTGCGACACGGTTATATATTGGCATCTTGTTTTTTCAACTTATATGCAGAGTACATCATGCGTAAGGCAGGACTGGATGAATCCAAAGCCGGAATTAATATTGCTGCGAGAAATATCAACAACCTCAAATACAGGGATGATACAATTTTGATGGCCAAAAGTGAGTAGGAACTAAAGGGCCTATTGATGAGGGGGAAAGAAGAGTGTGCAAAAACTGGCCTACTGCTTAACATTAAGAAGATCATGGGGAAACAGCAATCTCAGATCTTGGAAAATAGATGTGGAAGAAGTGTGATTAGTAATAGATTTTATTTTCCTGGGCTCCAATCTCTCTGCAGGCAGATAGTGACTGCAGCCTTAAAACTAAAAACATTTGCTTCTGGGGAGGGAAACTATGGCAAGTCTGGACAACCTTTTACAAATATATTGCACTATCAGCAAAGGTCTGTATAGTTAGAACTATAGTATTCCCAGTAGTAACATATGGAGGTAAGACCTGGACCATAAAGAAGGCTGAGCGCTGTAGATTTAACACCTTTGCATTGTGTTGTTGGAGAAAACTGCTTAGAATCCCTTGGACTGTAAGTAGATCCAATCAATCAATGCTACAGGAAATCAAGCCAAACTGTTCACTGGAAGGTATGATGATGCAGCTAAAGCTCAAATATTTTGGCCACATAATAAGAAGACAAAACTCCCTCAAAAATACTTTGATGCTGGGAAAGATTGAAGGCCCGTGATGAAGTGGACAGCAGAGATGGATGGTCATTGAAGCAATGAACCTGAAGTTGAGGGAGGTCAGAGGGGATATGGATGACAGATTTGCCTTGCCTGTTGGGTCAGGGAGAGTTGGACACAACTGAATGACTAAACAACAACAACAATAATGCTATTGGTCTTACTCCTCCCACAGCTCCTTGTTTAGTTCCAGTGCCTCACATTTCCCAGTTATATTACTCCATGCATGCATTTTGCAATGTAAATATCAGTCATATAGCAATGTCTAATCTAATAAGCTGCTACATATATATCAACAAAGAATTTTGGGTTTCCATTCAAAAATATACTCAATACCTGTTAGTTATTTGGGAAATCCGCTATCACAACCTCATTTGGTAGAGAATTCCACAGTTTAACCCCCCGTCCTACTGCAAAGAACCATTTTCTTTATTTAAGGTTGAATCTTTTTTCTTCTAACCTCAAGAAATTTCCTCTTGTTAGTTAACAAAGTCTTATATTGGCTCTATATGTATTTGTATAAGGTAATCATATCCCCTCTTAGGCGCCTTTTTATAGAGAAAATACGTTTAATTTGGTTAGTCTTTCTTCATAACTTAGCCCCTCTATTCCTCTTACTAGTTTTGTTGCCCTTCTCTGTACTTTTTTCAACTCTAAAATGTCCATTTTATGAAGTGGTGCCCACAATTGTACTCCATATTCCACATGAGGGCATACTAGAGATTTGTATAGTGGGAGAATTATATTTGCTTCTCTTGCTTCTATACCCTTCTTAATACATGCTAATATTTGACTTGCCTTTGCAGCTGCTGCTTGGCATTGAGAACTGTTACCTAGGTGGTTGTCCACAAGTACTCACAAATCTCTTTCAATATCTGATACACCTAGATGTGCCCCATTAAGATGAAAAAGTATATGCTTATTTTTCTCAAATGGATAACTTTACACTTATTTGTACTAAATCTCATCTGCCATTTAGTTGCCCATTTCTCTAATTTATGTAAACCCCTTTGGAGGGAAAGTACATAATTTTCCGATTTAATTACCTTGCACAACTTTGTGTCATCAGCAAAAATGGAGACAATACTTTCCAATCCTACTTCTAAATCATTAATAAATATGTTAAAAAGGAGATGACCTAATACTGAGCCCTGCTGAACCCCACTTACCACTTTAGAAGGACAAATTGATACAATTAGGTTTACCATACCTTATAATAAATATTAGTATTATCATAATTAATTTACTTTATACAATTATTTGTTCATTTTATACAATACTTAAGTATTGTAGCTTTTCTGTTTACCTTTGACGCTCTCATAACCAGACGGACCAACAATTTATTTTTAATTTATCTTTAATCTTTATATAAAACAGAACAAAATGCAGATTAATATACATAATCCATTTTGTACATACATGATACATAAATCTGTTTAAAAAAAAATATTAAACAGAATATATAAAATTAAAAATAAAATAATAATGTAAATTTATACGTAAATAAGTATAGAAGACAAAATCATAAATATACATATTGTACACTTTATAAGAATCGTGGTATAGAATAATGAACAAAATAAAATTCATAAACTTTATTTGCTTCAATTTATTTTACCTGTAAAATGGGTAGGTTCACTGAAACACAATTTGAAAGAGTTCACTTCAAACGTATGTGTAAAATTTATAGCTCTTGAGCTCTCCTCCCAGCTTGGCCCTATCCCACCATCCTCTCCACAAACCGAAAACACCCAGCCCCTACCCTTCCCCAATCCCACCTCCACTATGGACTACTTTGACCCTGTAACCGAGGAAGAAGTATCTACTTTACCATCAACCTCTCACCTTACAGCATGTCCATTCTTTATAAGGTGTTAAGTTTGTTTTTTGCCATGTACTCCAACCCCTGTACAGCACTACGGAATATGTTGGCACAATATAAATAAGGATATTAATAATAATAATAATAATAATAATAATAATAGCCCTTGCTTTTTATAGCTACAATACCTCTGTTTCTTTAAATTTCAGCTGTGGTCTGGCTCTTGAACATTTGACCCACTCAGCTCGCATAGCTCAACATCTTTGCCAGAATTTTGAGTTTAAAATGGCAGCTTCCTCTCCCAACAAGCATGGAGGATTAACTGGCAAACTTGGCACCTTTTGTAACTTTAACATAGACAGTTGTCTAGAATTGTGATCTTTAATATCAAAGAAAATTATGTTTATGTGGATTTGACCTGTAATATGCACAATTGTCATACTGCTAGGATTGTGGTGCCCCAGGGGAGATAATTTCAAACCTTTCCTGTTTTCTGCCTGCCACGTTGTGGTTAGTGTTAGGGGTTAGGGTATATCATTACTGATTTTGGGACTCTAACTGGGTTGCTATTATCAAAGGCTATTAAAATGGACATGAGACTTGTAGTAAGGAGTGGGATGTGTTGTCTTTAGGTGTAATAAAATGTGGGTCACAATAATTAATGTTGGGGTTGCCATGTGATGTTATATGCACTGTAATAATGTTATTTAACCAGTAACTAACAGAGATACACTTTCTGCAAGAACCGCTCTGTTCTCAGATTGTCATAAAGTTTGAAGTTAGTTCATTACTCCTCTGGGGTTGTAAAACAGATCAGATCTGAAGACAGGGGAAACCTGATCCATGAACCTTCACAGCAGAGCTGGTAAGAGGGAGTTTAGCTAAAGAAAGTGGGGAGGGGGAGATGTGAGTTTGTTGTTTAAAATGTGTCTAAAAGGAAGAATAAACTTTCAGTCTGTCTCTACACTAATTGAATGGTATTGCTCATCTGTTTTTTCTGCTTCTCCATGAATGATGTTCTGATCTGAATTGCTGGGTGCTGAGATGAATATAAAATCACATCTGGAGATTGTTCCTGTAAGTTAAGGCAGAATAATTAGGGCTATGTGGACACCTAGTGTCAGCATCGTGACAGGGTATCTTGACACTCACCTTAACCACAAAGTAACATAACAGGAACAATTAGGGTTAGGATTAGGAGGGTATTTGCTATGTAAAGTGAACCAAGCAAATAAATCAAAATAGTGGCATGCACATATAGGAAAGATCTAGTCATTTATTTTTAACAAGGTATTATTCCTTTTTTCCCCTCAACTGAGCATATCTTACAGTTTTAGTGACCTGCTACAGGTACAGTTCTATTGTTATGTTTAAACAGCCTTATGTTTCTTTACTCTTTTTACAACACAGTATGCTGATTCAGTGGTAATCATCCCATTTCTCACAGTAGGTCATGTTTCCTTTGAGCATCATAATTTACTCATGCACAAAATGTTATACATACACTGGAAATTCATCTTTTTGTGACAAAGTGTTAGTTATCCTGAGCACTTTAGAAAACAGTCTGTCTCAGCAAACTTTTAGCTGTTCAAAGGAACATCGCTAATAGTACCCTTGGGTTTAAGACATTAGGGCCACAAAGCGCTGGGCTCTAAATCAGACACTACATCAAAGTAACTTTTACATTTATCACTATACTAAGACACATACTGGCTAGACATAAACCCAGATCAAATAAAAAAAGTTTACAATATCAGACCTTATAAAATAAAATCTATAAGGTCATAGAATATAGGGTTTCCTCTGGAAATTTTACTAGTTCAAATCTATTTCCCATCATAAAAAACATCTTGAAGCAGTTTAAGCTCACACATTTGTATACAATTCACTTAAATAGCAGCATTTTAACATTAAATCTAATTTTTCATGAAAACAATGTTGGTAAGGTATTTTGGTAATACTATAAATGCAGCACTGTCAACCACTGGCAAATTATGAATATTCAATTTCAGCCATAGACTAGTGGGGGTAAAGCAGAGTGCTATAATTCTATTAATGGCAGACCCCTAACTAGAATTTCGCATAAGGAGGTAAATGTAAACTTTGTAGGGTTAATTTTTTTAACAATTTTTTTGTTTTGTTATTTTATGCTTAAAACCTGCTCTGACACAGCAAAATCCAAGTTATCTCAGCAATGTAAAGTAAGCAAAAATTAAAATGATTGTTTTTTGCAGAACCTCCCTCTCTGTCGGTTAATTAAGGGTCATTAATTAACTCCCACAGTTTGGGTGAAGCTAAAAATTTTCCAGTTGGATATATGGGAATAGTCACAGAGACTTTTAATTATACACTGTGGTGGTGAAGGGGCTTGTACGCCTCAATGAAGCTATGTGCCATATCATGTAGGGTCACCCAAGATGGGCAGGTCATAGCAGAGAGGTCAGAAAAATCACGGTTTACTGTTGAAGGAACTGGCAACCCACTCTAGCATCTTTTGCCAAGAAAACCATATGGATAAGAACAACCAGAGATACAGACAGATGTGCCTGGTGTGTTGAGTTCATATGGTCACTGAGAGCCAGACACAACTGAAGGACTGAACAATAATAGCCATTGGGCATGATTACCTTCCTTATCAACCCACAATGTGTGTTATAAAAGACCACTGTAGTTCAAGGAAAAAAGGACTGGTTTGTGAAGCAGGTTGTAAATTCGGAGAAGTTGATTTTCATGGTAGCCGCCCCTAACACGCCCATAACACGCACATTAATACCACATTCCCGATGACTCACAACAATCTGCTCTGAGCTACCTATTACAGGGGAGACCAGCTTTTAATAAATCACACAATGAGCTAAGAAGCTGGACCGCGGACTAATATAGATATGTTAGCACCCGCAGTCAGTTAGTAAATTTCCCCCATTACTTCTAAACTGTTTGTGTTGCTTTATTCTTAATTTCTTAAATGATTATAATTTCATTTTCATGCAAAGAAAGACATGCTCTTTTAAATGTATGAAAGTTTTAGACTACAGTTGTCCTTAAAAATAATATCAGTTATTTGAATATGTACATATTTGCTAAGTGGCCAAATAACTTGTACAGTATAATAGCCATCATGATAATTTTGTTGGATGATAGAAGTATCCTTAGACAATGAATTTCAGAAGCAATATAACAGTCTGATTAACATTGGTAAAGGTCGCTGATTAAAAAGTGGATTATGAATTGTTTCTTTCAAATTACACATGCTAAATTATATATCACTAAATATAATGATTGTACTTTAGAAATCAAATGATCATTAAAAAGGGGGGTAATGACAACTTGGTGCAAGATACATATTATCTCTCTGTACAACCTTTAGATTGTACATTTGAGAGTTTTCATTCTTGTAGGGTGCTTTAGGGAAAGCACTATGTACGTTAGATAATAAGCTCACAAACAGGGCCCTCCATTCTTTGCAATGTGTTTAAACAGTTTTTGCCTTGTACTTAACCCATGTATAGTGCTATGGAATATGCTGGCGCATTATAAATAAAATAATAATAATAATAATAATAATAATAATCATCATCATAAAAACTTTACACCTATTTTAATGTACTAACAAATGTAGATAGATGTTATACATTAATTAGGCATTAAATGTATATTTCATGATTTTAAAAGGCAATATTTAACATTAAACTTACTTTCAAAGTAAGGTCAGTCTGAGGAGGTGGCTTTGGGTCTGAAAATATCAGCTTCTAGCTGGGCCGGATTAAGACCTTTAGAGGCCCTAAGCACTCAAAAGATTTTGGTGCCCCGATATATAACTAATTCAAAATATAAACAATAATAAACTGTTACAATTTGTATCATTAACCTCCATTATTACTTTTTTTTTAATTATTATTATTGTATATATGTGTATGTAATTGTTTCATTTATTGTGGGAGCCCCTTTTTGTGGAACCTGGTTCAGATGCACCATTTGCAGTTAATGGTAAATCTGACAATAGTAAATTCTGTGGTGCCCCCTTCCCTTGATGCCCTAAGCATGTGCTTATTTTGCTTAATGGTTAATCCAGCCCTGGCTTCTAGACACAATGATCTTGATTGGCTGGAGACATGTTGTGTTGACAGCGAGTAGTTGGACATCCTATCTACGGTATTCTCTTATTAAATCTAGATTGCTCTTTTAGACTTGTCTCTCAGCCAATCCCCATATTCCCTTTAATAACCTTATAACGGTGGAGCCAAACAAGCAGCTCTTATAAATTGTTAAATCAAAATATTATTAATGATTTAATAACTAGCTCCTCTTTCTAGCGCATGAAAGTGGTACTTTAAGAAGTCCTATATGCTAAAAAACTAGATGTAGAACTATACCCAGGCACCTCCTGCCTTGAGTGTTGTCACATAAGATGTTGTAATACTTCTCAAATAAATATGTAAAAAATGGCTGCAAGGGGCTGGAGTAGATAATTTCTGAATTTCTGTTCAAGAGGAGAATTGTACAGTTTTGACAAAATATGGCTCCCCTGGGTAAACGTCCTGCTTTGGTGCTCCAGTAGCCCACTATATATGAATTATACTTTATGTCTCCACTTTATGACAATTGTGGTACTTTGAATCTCAATCTTCAAATCCTGTTTTTCTTTTTTTTGCTTTACTCATTTGTGTCATATTTACAGCATTCTTGTTTTTTTCATGTATTAGTCAAAATATATCTTCAGCTTTATACAATCTTCATATAAATTATGCATTTGTAGCAGGCGGTGCTTTGAAATAAGCTTAAAATGTTACTGTGATCCAAGGAATGTTTTTGTTGCCTCCGTTGTTAGGTATCTTACCTTTTGTAAGTGCTTGCTGTTCTCCTTGTTACACATGTTTTATTGGTTGCAATTTAAAAAGTATAAAGTCCCAATAAAAGATATTCAGTGAATCAAGGCAAATCAGTAAGTTTGGACATAAAATAACATAGGAACTGAGGACTTCTCACTTTAACATTAAATAACATCTTACCTACTAAATATAGGTCATAGCTTGCCTTCAATATTCTATCAAATATCACCTCACATTTAATAAAATCAGTGAAGTATTGTATAGAGTAAGCTTGACTTAAATATAACACATGATTATTAATGCAAATGATATATTGCGCAGTTTTAATCAGGGTTCAATCAAACAAGCAATTCCAATCTAATTGACAACTTTGGCCCAATATTTAAAATATACCTTTTTTGATTAAATGTAAAATACATAGAATGCAAAATGTAAACAAATACAGCTTCTAATGCAGTGGTGGGCAACAGGCAGTCCAGGGGCTGGATTTTGCCATCATGTATTTCCCATGAGAGCCCAAGCTTGCTATATGGAGTGGTATAGCATGTCCCTCTTCAACAATACACAGTCCATTATCTTTCTCTAAAACTAGAAAATAATACCCAATTGTACTTATACCTCTTATTATCTACACCTCTATTATCAATGAATTAGTTTCCTACAGTGATTTTATCATTTGGGTTTTAGGTTTCTAGCACTGTGAGGCCCTATAAAGTTTTAGGGGCTGCATATGATGCTCTTCATGTGAAATAATAAATTTTGCCATGGCCAGATTTCCCATTAGGCCAACTAGGCAGCTGCCTAGGGGTGCTTCCCTGTGAGGGGGCGCCACTTGTTTTTTTTTTTTTAAACAACAGAAAAAGGAACTTACACACACAGAAAAGGCATACCTTGCATACTTACTAGCAGGGGCTCCTCCACTTCACTGCCCAGGGGCTCAAAAAAAGGTAGATCCAGCCCTGCATTTTGCCCCCATATAAAATGTAGTTACTCAAAAGGCATATAGAAAATATTTGACTACAGATGCAATTTTAATTGTGTGTCATATGGTTTACATATAAAGAATACAATGTTAAGCAAAATTGGTTAAGTATTTTAATCACTAATGTCTCTATTAAATCAACAGTATTTATTGGCTTTTAAATTACATCAGCCTATGTGTAGCAGGGGATATTTGCACATAGCTAGAAGTTTTATTTTATTGCCTGTAACAGAAAATATTAATACATTCTAGTCCCTCAAGTAGCAATATAATTATAAGAAATGTGTTGGATAAATATATTTAGGCAAGCATTTTTCTAAACTGTATGCAGGCATGGAAATGTTAAGCTAGTGTGCATTTAACATTAGCTAAGAGCTTAAGTTGTTTGTTGATT
The DNA here is from genome assembly GCA_027410445.1 of Discoglossus pictus. Lineage (NCBI taxonomy): Eukaryota > Metazoa > Chordata > Amphibia > Anura > Alytidae > Discoglossus > Discoglossus pictus. The sequence continues at coordinate 432,147,694 of CM050164.1, forward strand.
CTTAGTAAGTATATCCCAATGGATGGTAATCGTAGCTGTCTGCCTGTAATAGATAAGGTGCCATACAATTTTTTAAACCTTGATTCTTTCATTTTCCAGTCAGCAGTTTAAGTTAAAATCTCTCTACAAACAGTTGTATTAACAATTCTTACTTTCTCGCAGTATCTCTAAAATGTAATGCCATCATAAAGTAATCCATATTTGTAGAAAGTGGCATTTATGTTTACTTTTTAAAGTATACTTTCATTTCACTTTATATTAGAAAGACAATGTAGTTCCATTTTTTAGGGGGTTAAGTTCTGACTGCCAATCAAGAAGGCTGCAAAAGAGTCAGTTTTATCAAACAAGATGGCACTAGCCAGGTCCTTAAGGCTTGAGTAAAATAAATAATCCTAATATTTTTCACTTTCATAGGCAATTATTTTGTTCTGAAGGCTTCAGTTTAAGGTAATAAGCCTGCTTCTTGCAGCTTCTGCTTGAACAAGGGGTGTCTTTGTAACCTAATGAGCTTTCCATTAGAACTAATACAAAAAATGACAGATATGTCTTTCTCCTTTCCAACTGCATTACTTTAAGAGTTTACATCCAAAATAACCATAACAAGAACTAAGTTACCAAATGGACAGCCACCATAAAAAAAGGCTTCCAGGACCGGATAGAATACTTTGCATGTATACAGCAGAGTCAGAGGTTGGGTGTGAAAGATCATTTGAAGGTGCTTCTCATCAACCTCTACTAATTAGGAGGGAAAATAACAAGCATATTGCTACACAGAACTAGAGGTCTCAGATCTGAAGACCTAATTCCAATCTACTGAGGAACAAGACCATCTGGACAGTAGGCTTCAAGTAATTGACATAGATGGTCATGGAGTCTTTTGCAGATCATTACTTACTAAGCTGATGTCTAGTGTGACAGAAGATGACTAACTGTTGAACAGAGCAGTGGTGCTCAAACTTTTTTGGTGTGGAGACCAGCCGGTCAGTTTCCAATGCTTATAGAGACCATGTGTGAGATCTAGAACATGTTTGTTCTGACTTACTGAATGTAACAGAAACCCATCACTGTTATTATACCAAGGACATTGCATCCTTGCCCAGGGACATTATACCAGGCCAGGGAAGGGTTAACTGGACTATACGAGGCCCAAGGGTTAATCTTGGCTTTCCATCATCTTTGTTTAGAAATGGAAGTCTGCAAGGGACAGGAAGAGCTAACCCAATTATCCATCTGCTTTGTTTGTAAAAGCTCTATTTTGTAGGGAACCAGTCGACTCCAGTGATGATGTGTTAAGATTATAATCCAGTTGCTAATTAAGTCTTTGTATGGCCAAAGGTGGGAGTATTCCATTGTCCTTGTGGAGACTCTCACCCCCCGTTCTGACTGTATATATATATGTGTGTAAAAGAATTAAAAAGGATGCCTGTTCTGAAAATCCACGGTGTGTATCGTCCATTGTGGAAAGAGGGACTTGTGGGACCGGGCTGCGCTATACTTGGCTATCTTTGTTATTTATTAGCGGAGATATTGACCTCTGATGTCACAGCTCCGTTACACTAAATATTTATCTTGATTTGCAGTGATTTGAATGGATACAGTTTAACTCATTTTAAGTTGGCTATAATCACATATAATAGTCGTCAGACTGCGAAGCGAGGGACGCAGTTCTGGCCGCAAACCCTTGCAAAACGAGGGGTGGCATTTTACGGAGGTGGAGGCTTCAACGACGGCTGCAATGAGCCAAAGGCTCATTGCAGGCCGCAAATGTGGACCCTTGCAAAGCGAGGGGCCGCATTTGCGGAGGTGGAGGCTCTACGCCGCCTCACTCCCGGGACAAATAAACTCCAGAAAAGCACGACTTTGCAAAAAAAAAAAACACGCAGCGGAACTTAGAAAAAAAAATATGAGAGATATATAATGAGACCCCTTGTGGATCACTCCCATGTCGTGGTGAAGTGGCTTGTGTATTTTGATGAACCTGTGAGCTATACCATGTAGGGTCAGCAAAGATGGGCAGGTCATGGCAGAGAGGTCAGACAAATCACGGTCCACTGGAGAAGGAACTGGCAACCCACTCCAGTATCTTGGCTAAGAAAACTTTATGGACAGGCACAAACAGAGACATAATGATATGGCACCGGAAGATGAGCCCCTCAGGTCAGAAGGTGCCTACCACATTAATGAGAAAGGGCAGAGGGCAAGTACAAGTAACAACAGATCTAATGAAGTGGTTGGGCCAAAGGCGAAAAGACACCCAGCTGCACATGTGTCTGAAGCAGAAAGGAAAGTCCGCTGCTGCAAAGATCAATTCAGAATAGGAACCTGGAATGTTAGAACTATGAACAAATGCAAACTAGATGTGGCCAAGAATGGGACTTGGTGAACTTAAATGGACTGGAATGGGACATTTCACATCAGACAACCACCAGATCTTCTATTGTGGTCAAGAATCCTGCAGAAGAAATGGATCAGCAATCCTAGTCAATGAAAGAGTGATCAAAGCAGTGCTCTGTTACAACCCAATAAATGACAGAATGGTTTCAATTTTAATTCAAGCCAAGCCATTTAATATCACAGTGATCCAAGTCTATGCTCCAAACACATGCTGAAGAGGCTGCAGTTATCCAGTTCTACGTGCATTCATCACATCATAGATATAACACCAAGAAAAGATGTTACTATCATCATAGGAGATTGGAATGCTAAAGTAGTGACCAAAAGGACACCTGGAAAAACTGGCAAATTTGGCCTTGGAGTAAAAATATATACTTTGCAGCCTAAGATGGAGGAGCTCTATAAACAGGGTCGGATCAACCATTAGGTGAGTTAGGCTCCTGCCTACAGGCGGATCTCTGTGAGGGGCGCCTCACTTTCACCCTGTCTTTCACCATAGATCACCCTCCAAACCCCTCCAGTTCCTACTTTCTGTAAAAAACAGACAGCACTGCCAGAGTTAACACTGAGCTGCGGACTGACAGTTTAGATTACACTGCAGGAAGCCATGATTCAGCCCACCCCTCCGTCCCTGCTGCAGCTCACCCCGCCACCTGAGCACACAGAGGAGAAGGGAGGATCAGCCTATGTGACTCTGAGCCTTCCCCTGCACAGCGATTGCTGTCAGCAAGGTTTGTCAGAGTCATGGTAGCAGCTGGAGGCAGGAAGAGTTTAGCTGTGATGAGGTGAGAGGCTTATTTTGTTACCCCATATATATGTGTCAATGATTTGGAAATTGTGCCCTATTGTGAAAAACTATTTGAACTGTATGTGTCTGTGTGTCTCTATATGTGTGTATATATGTGTGAATCTAAGTATGTGTGCCTCTATGTGTGTGTGTATGTGTGCCTCTATGTGTGTATGTATGTGTGACTCTATAAATCTGTGCCTCTATGTGTGTATATATGTGTGCCTCTATGTATGTATGTATGTGTGTCTCTGCGTGCCTCTATGTGTGTATGTACCTCACGCCCTGGGCCCGCTCCCAAGGCCACCCAGTGCTTTTCCACTTAAGCCAGTGGGCTGGGCAACTCACCTCCCGCCACGGAGCGGCTGAGGGACACCTCATGAGGCTGAGATTCCCCCTGCTTTTGCTCAATACAGCTAGTGCCTGAGTTATCCCTTCCTTGAACTCTAATGCCAGCAGCTCCAACCCAATCTCGGTTAAGTGCACCTTATCCAGGCGAACTAACTCATCAGCTTCTACGCTTTCGATTTCCCAGTACCTGATGGAAATGAAACCTAAATTTCGCACAAAACTGGCCATTTGCTTATTGGTTTTTTGGCGGGCCCTATCAACTAAAACTGGGTCTTAAGCATTCCGCCATGAAAGCCTCTTTATCATCTCAGACCAGATGATAAAAAGGCCCGGGAACTGGCGCACCCAGAGGGAAATATCCCTCTTCATGTCCTTCAACATTTTGCGCATAGGAACGACCCCCAAATCATTGCCCCCAGCGTGGATGAGCACCAGATAAGGATCACCGTAGTGATGTGCATAATTGTCCAGCAAGCCTCGCATATGTGCCCACCTCAAGCCTCGGAAACCAAACCATCGCACCTGTAGATCCGTTTCAGGTATGCCCAACTGAGTGTTACTCCTGGTGACTGCGGCTAACCTGTGGGCCCAGTACACATAGGAATGGCAGATAACCCAAAGCATTCTCTGTCCACCTGTAATACACAGAAAGTCCCATTTAGATATCCCTTCCGGGTCGCACATAAGCCTAATCTCACCACCTCGGTAGCCGCTCCTATGCAGAAGGAATGGGTCCCAAACTCCGCCACAACCAGCCCCAGGGGCTCAAGCGCCGCCTTTAAGACTGCTGTGAACTGAAACCGAGAAAATGCATGCCCATCGGCATGTATGAGCAGCGGACCAGGTGCCCGTGGCCGCCGTTGTAAATACTCCTTCACATTCGCATGGGGGCAGCATCCAGAGCCAATTCTGTGCAATGTCACCTCTCTTTCTTTCCCCTCCTGATCGGTCTTGGACCTTCTCAACCACAACACCACTCTGTCACCTTCCAGACAGACATCCACCACCTGCAGCCCCTCCGCACCGTGCCTGTTTGCCGAGACTAACTCCCCGATTCCGAAGGCTCTGAAAAATGCTAGGGAGAAAGCCGTCCGGAAAAGCAGGGATTCGAAGGGGTCCCTGCAGAGTACTTCCAACTCCTACGGCCTTGTGCCAAGAGGTTTTCAAATGACAAGAGGACATCCCTTGAGGCTAGAAGTAAAAAGATTCCACCTTAAAGAAAGAAAAGGGTTCTTCACAGTAAGGGTGGTTAATCTGTGGAATTCTCTACCAGAGGAGGTGGTGACAGCGGATTTGATAGATAACTTTAAAAGGGGACTGGATTTATTTCTAATTAAAAAGGGAATTCAGGGTTATAATGGATAATTAGAGAGGCATTATTGATCCAGGGAGAAGTCCGGTCTCCAGTGTCTGGGATCAGGAGGGAATTGATTTTTTTTTTATATATATATACAACTAATTAATTAATAGTTAATCCGCATATTGCATATCAGAGGAGATCTTAAAAGGTTGAACTTGATGGACTGAAAGTCTTTTTTGAACCTTAAATACTATGTAACTATGTAACAATGAGAAGGTAATTGGACTCCTTTTGTTCTGCCTCTGATCGTCCATGAACATGCCTTTCACCACTCGGCTAACCAAAAATTGTACCAGCCACTGTGGTGTATCACCAAATTAATATTACACAAGGTTCGTCTACATTAAAAGGTATTTATTAAAAGGCAGATAACACAATACTATTACAAACACAACAGCCCAGACCCACGGAGCAACACCCCCTTTTAAATCTATCTACCTATATATATATATAGTAATTCCCTTCCCCAAACGCTTGATCTTACCCACGGTCAGACCATTGAAATCATCACCACCATCAACCATCACCAACACCACCCAGCAAGCAAACAGGAAGCAGCACCAGTTTCCTGCCTGGATATAGATGATGTAATTTACATCACATCCTGTCCATGACTTCCTTTAGCCATTGTGGGAGGGAAGTAAAGATTCTCAGCCCTCCTACAAAGGCCTGTTTAAATTACCATTCAAGGAAGACAAGTTACCACATTCCCTCACTTTTTCTTCTTCTATGTTGCTCAGTTTTCTAGTTATCCCTCTATTACAGGAGAACCTAGTGGGAGCAAAAACCTGATATACAGGAGAAATTCAACCCACCGTCCCTCTGGAATAGTTCCCTCAGCGACATAAGTTCTCCTGTACTTTCCTATGGCTGTCAATCCACATATTACACAAAAAATAGAATTTATAGAATTTAGGTGAGAGTGTGTGATAAATGTTTATGTATGTGCAATGTAAAACTTTATTGAAGAATGTATGAGAGAGAGAAAGAAGAGGAAAAAGACACATTATTATATATCCTCCTTGCAAGTTTCATTGCCACACAAAAGTATATTATTATAATTGTCGTTAATACTTGAATGAACATGAGTACCAGCGACAGTGTTCGTAGGACTGGATGTGTCTCTGACTCATGAAGTTCCAAGGTAAAAAGCTTCATTGTCAAATTTGTCCAATCTGCATTTGCAGTAAAATTGATCATTTCAGTGGTAAGGTTTCTTGATGGAAATACCATGGTACAAGACCCTTCTTCCACCAAACATATTTCATCAACTGTCCTATATTCAGAGTGGCCGATAAAGCATGCAATGTCCCCTATGCGGATCACCTCTTGCACCAGGTTTTCTTTTATCAACTGCACCCAGCCATCCTCCTCAGCTCCTTTCTCCCAAACACAACTGCACAGCCATCGGTGTTGAGATTTCCTGCAACAGCTTTCATCCATCTCCAATCCTGTAATAGTGGCCAGTCTTTTTGATGGGAAGTGTTGCCTGTAGATTCCATCACTTAACGTGCCAATGCTATGTATGAAGTTCAGTTGCTCTGCCTGCCCCTCCCAGCAGGGAATTGCCAGGATTAGTCCTATTGTCCCAGATTGTAGTCCATGTGGCATCCATTGATCTGGGCCTTCAATATAGCTGTATTTAAGATTGTCCTGAGTGATGTCCACTCCTTTTCTTTTCAATGACGTGATAATCCTTGTTGCATTGATTTGTCTTGCCCACTTGTTTTCCTGGATGTCTTTAATAGTTTCCTTTAAATCTGCCAACAGCTTTCCTCCAATCATAGAACAGAAAATGGCAGATCCCACTATTTCATTCTTAATGCTGTTAGCAATGGAAGCAATATTTTCCTCAACTAGATGCAGGTTGTTGGCAATGGTGTGTATGTCATCAACATTGTCTGTCAGTCTACTCACTATAAGGGAGTCAGCTACTCCACCTGTTTTCATAGCATGTCCCATGCCATCAGTAAGGGAGTTTATCCGGCTGTTCACTCCAATGATGTCTGCTGAATTCCATACTCCCAATCCAGTTCCGACTCCTCCTAAAAGGGCTGCAAGTGTGTCCCGTTTTTCTCGACTCCCTGCTCCGGTCCACTCAATGATGGTCTCTTGTATACTTTGCTTAAACCACTGCCGCTGTGATTCCGGGCACTTTGGAGGAATAGAAAAATCATTAAAATTTAGAATTATTGGGTAGTAAGTCCACCCAACCCCTTGCACAACTGTTTCATGTGTTGGTACCACCACCAATCCGCCTATTGGCCATGGTACCTTCTTCTGATCTTTACAACGTTGCAGCTCCTTTACAGAGACAAATACTTCATCTATTGTTAGAACACACCCCTTTCCAGTATCAAAATTGCAGAATTCCTCTAGGTCAGGCTGGGCAGCTATAACTGCAGCGTCCCATTCTCCACCTTCTTCTAATGTTAAGTTACTCACTACTACTGTAATATTTGTAAACCTCCCTTGTATTGGAGCTCTAAGAGCTAATCCCCTGGTACTATTATGTGGCAAAATAATGTTTACTTGTAACCCTCCACCCTCTTTTACTTCCAATTCCCTGGGCCAAATAAATCTATCTGCTTGAACATAATGTAACTCCAATCTTTTCAAACTCTCTCCCTTATTTGCGGTATCTTCTGGCCTTATTGCCTGTCTCCCCATTCCTACTGTGATACAGCTTATACTTATCCATCCTGGAACAAGGATCCACCACAATCTTCTGTTGACACGCATCTTCATTCTTATACAGCCGTGCTCTGTGGGAACACTAGATTCCATCATTAGAAACATATACATAACAAAAACAACAGGGGCCATTCTTTTTGCAAGTTTGTTCACGGCCCTGTAATCAATGGTAAGTCTCCATGATGAGGCTGCTTTTTCATCTCTATTCCCTTTTAACACAGCTTTTCTCACAGACCAACATGGTGAGTTACATGCATACCCATTTCCAGATTTAATTATTCCACTTTTCTCCAGTATTTCTATCATCTTGGTGATTGATGCCACTGATTCTCTTGGGACTGGATATTGCTTTTTCCATTGTGGGTCTCCTCCTTCCAAAAAGACCATTCCTTTCATTCTTCCACAGTCTAATTTATCTGTAGCCCAAACAGGTATGTCTTGGATTAGCTTCTGCAGCCATTCTGGTTGTCCGTCTAGTTTCAGTTTGTTTTTTTCCAGACTTTTTATCGGAGAGACAATATATGCCATTGGGAGCACAACCCCTTTCGTCAACTCTGTACTTACCTGATTCACCTTTTCTGTCTTCCACAAACAAAATTTGGCAAGATCTACAATGAAATTTCCTTTTTTTTAAACTTCTATTCCCAATATTTCCTCTGGCCAACCCACTATTGCTTCTACTTGTATTGTTTTTTCTCCAACTGCTACATCAATTGGACCTGCTCTAACCTCCTGTGGATTCCCAGTAACTCCCATACTACTTACTGAAGAATCCCCATTTTTGACCCTGTTGGTCATTGTAACTGCTGCTCCTGTATCTACCAACATATTTTTCCCTACCCCTGCGATGACTGTATAACTGGTAGGCCGACCTGCCTCATCCATGGTTAAATTAGCTGAGTGAATGAGATGCTGAGGCGCAGGGGTTGGGATTTGTCATTGTGACTCACTTCTACTCCGTCCCTCTTTTATAACACTATATTGCATCTTTGCCTCACTTTCCTTCAATTTCTTCTCTGACTCAGCTACCTTGTTTTTAAGTATGTGATTTTCCTCTTCTATGCTATCCTTCTGTCTCCTGAGTTCCCAATAGCCCATGTTACCGTTTCTCTCTCCCTCCTGATTAGCCCTCCAGTTGCTGCCATCCCTATTCCTATAGTCCCTAGGTGGATCTCTCCATCTTTTGTCAAAGTTCTGTTTTGGTCTCCAGTTTTGATCATCCTTCTTGTTCTGGGGTACATCCCACGTCTGGTTTCTCCAATTACCATCTATATCTCTACCAGACTCGACCTTAAATGTTCTTACAGCTGAAACAGAGCAGGCCTGTTCTGTGAAAGGATGCTTGATCCACCACGTATCAGCTCTAGTTAGTACCATTTCCAAGTCTGTTGGTGTTGGATCAAAAAGCCTGATAAATTCTTGACACTCCCGGGGAAGGGCTTCCATTACTTTTGCTATATGTTCTGGTGAGCCCAGCACTAGAGGCTGTTGAGGTTGTCGTAGAGTATACCAAAAAAATATCCTTTGAGCTACCTCTCTAGGACCATCTATTGGCCTCATGGTAATATTTGCTATTTCTTTCTCTATGCTAAGTAGATAGAAATTAGTTGCAGCAATTCTTCCTGCCTGATCAGACACACTGTTATTAAATCCCAATAGTCTACTAGCCAAAGGACCCATAGCGTATTCTAACAGTTCTGTCCATTCCTCTAAGTTAAGACCTCCTTTTTTAGCTCTATCTGCTCCCCTCTTAAACCAATGTGTAAACGTATTAAAGTTGTTAGTTGGCATACTTCCCCACCATTTCTGGAAATTGTCTTTATCTGCCATAGACATCGGTCGAGTCTGCATAGAAAATCCTGTAGGTGTTTGCCTTGCATTAAATAATTCTGAAACAATAACTGGTGCTTGTGGTATGGTATCTACTTGTGGAACAGAATAACATAAGAAATCTTTTCTATCTTGGTTCATTTTCGGCACTGGTTCTTTATTTTGTGCCACAAACATATCCAGATCTGGATATATTTTGGCAATGTCTCTGACTCCTTTTATCCCTTCTAACTTTGTTTTATTTTTATAGTCCATTATTATGTTTTGAAGTTCTGTTATTTTTACTCCATAAACATCCCTCTGCTTTTCTATTTCCCTTAACTCCCTTTCTAGTTCCCCAACAATTGTAGTTGTTCTCAAAGCTGCAATTTTTAAACAATCCCTTTTGTCCATTGCTTCCTCCATTTTATTTGTTGTTTCCAAATTATGCTGCCGTAATTCTACAATTAAGTCTATTAGGCCTCCTATTGTGGCTACAACAGCTTGTGTGACCAAACTTTTTCTCTTCTTTGTTCTATACTTTTTGTTATTTACAATTTGTGTTAGAACATCCATTAATCTGTTTTCTTTTTCACTGTCTGGGTTTGCTGGCTCTGGAAGCTCATATGGACCATCATGTTTTTGAATATGTTTCCTAAAGTACTCATGCACTTCTGTGGGAAAGTATTTGGCCCCTTGAAAAGACATTTCTACTCTTTTACTCACCCAAGTAAGAATCCAAATCAATTTGCGACTAAAGTAGCATGCTTCTGAGTAGCCAACAATAGTTGATGAGTATTAACACTCAGAAGCTAGTACGATATATATTAAAAATGGAGGCTTGAATTAGCATTTAAAAAAAACAAAGAAGCCACATGGAGCCTTATTCAAATGCAGGCCTATGCCTGTACTTTGATAGTCAAAAGCACAAAAAAAAAAACTCAACTCAGATAAACCCACAAAAACAACCTGATGATATATATTTGTTTTATGTATCAAAATAAGCTAGTACGAACAAAACTCAACTCAGAAGCTAGTACGATATATATTAAAAATGGAGGCTTGAATTAGCATTTAAAAAAAACAAAGAAGCCACATGGAGCCTTATTCAAATGCAGGCCTATGCCTGTACTTTGATAGTCAAAAGCACAAACAAAAAAAAAACTCAACTCAGATAAACCCACAAAAACAACCTGATGATATATATTTGTTTGATGTATCAAAATAAGCTAGTACGAACAAAACTCAACTCAGAAGCTAGTACGATATATATTAAAAATGGAGGCTTGAATTAGCATTTAAAAAAAACAAAGAAGCCACATGGAGCCTTATTCAAATGCAGGCCTATGCCTGTACTTTGATAGTCAAAAGCACAAAAAAAAAACTCAACTCAGATAAACCTACAAAAACAACCTGATGATATATATTTGTTTGATGTATCAAAATAAGCTTAGTACGAACAAAACTCAACTCAGAAGCTAGTACGATATATATTAAAAATGGAGGCTTGAATTAGCATTTAAAAAAACAAAGAAGCCACATGGAGCCTTATTCAAATGCAGGCCTATGCCTGTACTTTGATAGTCAAAAGCACAAAAAAAAACTCAACTCAGATAAACCCACAAAAACAACCTGATGATATATATTTGTTTTATGTATCAAAATAAGCTAGTACGAACAAAACTCAACTCAGAAGCTAGTACGATATATATTAAAAATGGAGACTTGAATTAGCATTTAAATACACAAAGAAGCCACATGGAGCCTTATTCAAATGCAGGCCTATGCCTGTACTTTGATAGTCAAAAGCACAACAAAAAAAAACTCAACTCAGATAAACCCACAAAAACAACCTGATGATATATATTTGTTTGATGTATCAAAATAAGCTAGTACGAACAAAACTCAACTCAGAAGCTAGTACGATATATATTAAAAATGGAGGCTTGAATTAGCATTTAAAAAAAACAAAGAAGCCACATGGAGCCTTATTCAAATGCAGGCCTATGCCTGTACTTTGATAGTCAAAAGCACAAAAAAAAACTCAACTCAGATAAACCCACAAAAACAACCTGATGATATATATTTGTTTGATGTATCAAAATAAGCTAGTACGAACAAAACTCAACTCAGAAGCTAGTACGATATATATTAAAAATGGAGGCTTGAATTAGCATTTAAAAAAAACAAAGAAGCCACATGGAGCCTTATTCAAATGCAGGCCTATGCCTGTACTTTGATAGTCAAAAGCACAAAAAAAAAACTCAACTCAGATAAACCCACAAAAACAACCTGATGATATATATTTGTTTTATGTATCAAAATAAGCTAGTACGAACAAAACTCAACTCAGAAGCTAGTACGATATATATTAAAAATGGAGGCTTAACCTAGACCCCACACACAATCAGCACTTGATTTCCCATGCAGAGGATAATTAGACAGAGTACTTTTTTTCCTTCCCCCCCAAAAAAAAATAAAATAAATCTGACTATCTATTAATGTGATATTACCTCATAAATAACCTTTGTAGAAGTCTAAAATTCGTGGTCGCCAAATGTGGTGTATCACCAAATTAATATTACACAAGGTTCGTCTACATTAAAAGGTATTTATTAAAAGGCAGATAACACAATACTATTACAAACACAACAGCCCAGACCCACGGAGCAACACCCCCTTTTAAATCTATCTACCTATATATATATATAGTAATTCCCTTCCCCAAACGCTTGATCTTACCCACGGTCAGACCATTGAAATCATCACCACCATCAACCATCACCAACACCACCCAGCAAGCAAACAGGAAGCAGCACCAGTTTCCTGCCTGGATATAGATGATGTAATTTACATCACATCCTGTCCATGACTTCCTTTAGCCATTGTGGGAGGGAAGTAAAGATTCTCAGCCCTCCTACAAAGGCCTGTTTAAATTACCATTCAAGGAAGACAAGTTACCACAGCCACCTTTAACATGAAAGCCAGGGCTGTGACCTGCCGACTAACCGATGCCTTGGAATCGTCGTTTTCTGCACACCGCAACAGGAACCATAGTAACAAGCCTAATAATTCTTCTTCTGAAGCGGTACCACCGAAAACCTCCACCAAATCGTTCCATTTGTTCCACACCGTCTTATAGGCCGCCCACGTCCGCGGTGCCAGTGACTGTCTGACATACTTGGCTATCCGACCGCTCCAAGCTCCAAGAGTTACGGGGGGATGTCCTCACCTTGGGTTTTCGCCCCTGGAGCCAGTGTTCTGAAACACGCTTCCTGCAACCGAGAAAGGGCATCACCAATGCCGTTCTCTGGACATAACATGTGGAATGCCCGTAACTGTATGGTAAACCTCAAGCAAAGGAGCAGCAACCACCGTATAAGGTGTAGTACCGGAAATGATGATGATGAGAGGCTATTGATTGCTCTAACCGTTGCCTCGCAGGGCAACCCAACACAAACCTGCCGATCCTTGAACTCCGTGCCCTATGCTTGAACCGCCGATACCATAAGGAATAACTCTCGAAAGGCTGAATTCGCTGTAAGGCCACCAGAGACCCACAACTCAAGCCATGCCGCGGCTAACCATGATCCTTTTTGGTAAGCACCGATCCCTTCTAATCCTGCCGCTGTATACAGCCCGAGTCGGGCACTCATCACGCTTTCCGGGTGTATTAGTCCGGCCCCATTAAACGACTGAAGGAACGCTATCCAGACTTTCGCGTCCGCTCTCATTGCTCCTGACACTTTCACAAAGTGATGCGGCTGCATCACCCCCGCCGTAGCCAGGGACAATCGCCTGCTGAACACCCTGCCTCAAGGTTACCCTCCCCGCGCTCGCAAGGGCCGAGAGGTCCTCTGTAAGGTCTGCAACCTTCTCGACGGGCAAGCTGCACTCCATTCTTTTGGAGTCAATCCGTATGCCTAGGAATGCTAACTCCATGGTGGGACCCTCCGTCTTCTTGTGCGCCAATGGAACCCCGCAGGTCTGGCATACACCCGTAAACGTCTCGCAAATAAAACCACACGTATCATGGTCCGCCGGCCCCACGAAGAGAAAATCATTGAGATAGTTACATAGTAATTAAAGTTGAAAAAAGACTTTCAGTCCATCAAGTTCAACCTAATAAGATCTCCTCTGATCTGCAATATGCGGATTAGTTATTAATTAATTTGTTGATTAAATAATTATTAATAGTATAGTATTGGAGGATGAATAAAGAGTTAGTCCCTCAAGTTCAACCTTTTTAGATCTCTATTGATCTTTTTAATGTGCACTATTTATTATTAATGGTTAATTGATCCAGAGGAAGGCAAACAGAAAAAAAAAAACATTGAAACTTTGCCAATTGTCTCATAAGGGGAAAAACAGCGAAATTCCTTCCTGACCCCAGAAACTGGCGATCAAATTTTTCCCTGGATCAATATTCCTTCGCTAGTTATCTAGGATAGCCTTGAATGCCCTCTTTATTAAAAAAGATATCTAACCCCTTTTTGAAGTTGTCTATCGAATTCTCTGTTACCACCTCCTTTGGTAGAGAATTCCACAGTTTAACCACCCTAACTGTGAAGAACCCTTTTCTTTGTTTAAGGTAAAATCTTTTTTCCTCTAACCTCAAAGGGTGTCTTGTCAGTTGAAAATCTCTTGCTACAAAAAGTTCACTTGACAAAGCCTTATATTGACCCTGGATGTATTTAAATAAGGTAATCATATCCCCTCGTAGACGCCTTTTTTCTAGCGAAAATAAGTTTCATTTGGTTGGTCTTTCTTCATAACTTAGCCCCTCCATTCCCCTTATTAGTTATGTAGCCCTTCTCTGAACTTTTTCCAGCTCTAAAATGTCTTTTTTATGAAGTGGTGCCCAAAATTGTACTCCATATTCCAAATGAGGGCATACTAGGGATTTGTATAGTGGCAGAATTATATTTGCTTCCCTTGCTTCTATACCCTTCCTAATACATGCTAATATTTTACTTGCCTTTGCAGCTGCTGTTTGGCTTTGAGCGCTGTTACCTAGGTGGTTGTCTACAAACACTCCCAAATCCCTTTCAATATCTGATACACCAAGATTTGCTCCATTAAGGTTATAGATTGCATGGCTATTTGTCCTTCCCAAATGCATAACCTTGCATTTATTTGTATTAAATCTCAGTTGCCATTTAGCCGACCATTTCTCTAATTTATGCAAATCCCTTTGTAGGGAAAGTACATCATTATTTGATTTTATTACCTTGCACAACTTAGTGTCATCAGCAAAAATGGAGACACTACTTTCGAGTCCTACTTCTATATCATTAATAAATATGTTAAAAAGGAGAGGACCTAATACTGAACCTTGAGGAACCCCACTTATCACATTAGACCAATCGGAGTATGTTCCATTCACAACAACCCTTTGCTTCCTGTCTTTTAGCCAGCTCTCGATCCATGAGCAGATATTTACTGCAATTCCTGTATCCCTTAGTTTGCTCACTAGTCTTCCATGTGGCACTGTATCAAATGCTTTTGAAAAATCTAAAAAGACTACATCCACTGAGTTGCCCTGATCCAAGTTCCTACTAACCTCCTCATAAAAACTAATTAGATTGGTCTGACACGATAATGTTCCTATAGCTTCCTTCCTGGCCTTCTTCTCATTAATATATTTAAAAAATATTTTAGGGTTAGTCTTACTTTCCATTGCAACTGACTTCTCATTTTCTATTTTAGCCAGTCTAATAGCCCTTTTGCAAGCCTTGTTGATTTCCTTATAGTCACATAAAGCTGCCTCTGTTTCCTCCTTCTTGTATAATTTAAACGCATGTTTCTTTTCCTCATCATGACCTTTAAGTCATTGTTAAGCCACATGGGATATGATTTACTCCTATTCATTTTATTTCCACATGGTACATGCCGATGAGTATGTTTATTTAGTAAGGATTTGAATGTTGTCCATTTATTTTCAGCATTTTTCCCTGTAAGTTCTTTGTCCCAGTCTATATGTAGTATTGCTGTCCGTAGCCCATTTAAGTTAGCCCTTTTAAAATGTAGAGTTTTTGTTGGCCCCTTACAACTCTGTTTTTTGTATTCAAATGATACTGTGTTGTGATCACTGTTCCCCAAGGGTTCCCCTATTTTAACATTTTATATTATATCAATATTACTTGTGGTGACTAAATCCAAGATGGCCCCATTTCTAGTAGGTTCTTGTATTACCTGGGCCAGATAATGATCCCCGAGTGTACTCAAGAACCTGCTCCCCTTAGCTGAGCTGCTGGTCTCATTTATCCAGTTTATTTTATTAAAGTCTCCCATTATTAGAACTTTCCCATCCTCAGCTGCATTTCCAATCTGTAACAATAATTGTATTTCCTCACTTTCAGCTATATTAGAGGGTTTATAGCATACTCCCACCAATATGCGTTTAGAATTAGCTCCTCCACTATTTAGCTCAACCCACAAAGATTCAATGTGGTTCAATAGTGGGTGATGCTGGGGTAAACCACCTCTGTTTGGGCCACCCATTAAAGAAAAGTGCTAAATGTCTCGAAATACGCACACGAGACGGAGCAACCCATGGGCAAACAAGGGTCCACATAGTTCTCTCCCTCCAGGAAACACCCCAGAAGCCGATGGCTACGGGGATGAACGGGGAGCAACCGGAAAGCCGACTCAATATCCATCGTCTTGGTGCCGACACCGGCTGCCTTAACAAGCCCCGTGGCACGGTCAAAAGACACATAGGACACGGTGGACTATTCTTTACCAATTCCGTCGTTAACCGAGCCCCCCCGAGGGTGGGACAGGTGTTGTATTAGACAAAATTTTCCAGGCTCTTTTTTCGGCACTATTCCCAACTGAGAAATTACCAAGTCTTGGATTGGGGGAATTGAGAATGGACCCGCCATCCTACCAAGCCCCACTTCCGCACGGATCTTTTCCGCAGCCACCCAGGAAAACTCACTAACTAACTTCAAATTCTTCTGACATGAGGCGGATGGAAGGAGGGAACATGGGATTCCCGGCAGTCTACCGTAGCGTTCTAGCCACGGTAGCATTGCGGCTAACTGGATAGGAGTCCTGCCTCTTTGGAGAGGACTCCCCTGCTCTTGCACTTTCCTTGGTGATGCTACACTTGGATACTGGGTGATCACCGCAGCAGCCCAAGCAGGAGTGCTTAAAACGACAGTTTGGGGTCCAATTGCAGCTGCCATCATTGAAGGAGCAGCAAACCCCGCGGCCGGGGGCGCCCGATGTGGCGTGGCTCCTTGCCCCGCTTGCGTTCCCACCAAAGGACGGCATGGCCCACATCGGGGTCATTATGTTCATCCAATAGGCTACTGCCTGTCGCTCCATGCTTGGCCTTGACGCCATGTACAGCCGAAACTCCTCGTCGTACCGCCACCACGCCATCCCCACGTAGATCTGATACGCATTCCTGATCTCTTCCAGGTATACGAACAGTCCAGCGCATTGCTCCGGTTGCCGTTCACTTAGTACGCAGGCCATGATTGAGAAGGCCTGGAGCCAGTTGTCGAATGTACGCGAAAGTCGCCTAAAGGAGTTCTTACGCTCATTTTGACGCTGATTGGGAGATCGTGGGCACACATAAGAGATTTTTTGGGATGCAAGCACCTAGGGTGCCATGGAAGGAGGGGCCCCCCCTTCTTATTGCTCCACCCCCAAAACCCTTGTACGCTCACCTGACTCCCGTTGTGCAGGGGTAGCTGCCACCCTGGAACACTCTCGCAGCTCAGTGCGAATGGGAGTCCGTGCCCGCCTTGTCCCCGGAGGGCTCTTCTCCCTGCTGGCTCCTGAGCAGGTGCAGCTGCAACTGCCTGACCTCTTACTTCGAGACCTGGACCTGCGTCTGGATCTGGGAAGGCAGGAAGAACAATTACTAGCTGTCATATGCCTGTATCTCACCCCGGTAGTCCGCTCGCACCCTGAGGAGTGCTTGCAAACCAAATCTAGGGCAACGGCAGGGCTTAGAGACTCAACTGACGCCAACGCCGTAACTAAACCCGTCTTGCATATCTATATCCCTTGGCGTGCCCTTAGCTAGGGTATTGTCGTTACCGTTCAACCTAAGCTGTGGCCTAACTATTTCGTCCGGGGACTTCTGTCTCCTTGCTGGGGTGGAAGTAAAAGCCAAAGGACTGTACCTGCTCGTTGCTTTGCGAGCACTGGCGGGGCGCATCTGCCGTGCTGCCATGGCTGTGACTGGAACGTCGTCTATCATCACTTGACTGCCGTCGCTAGCCATCTCCTCGAGCACCTGATGTCTTCTTCCTCTCGTGGATCCCATGTCCTTGCCGGTCGTGCCACTAGGGGAGCGTCATCCCTGCAAAACAGCTATGACAGCTTCAGCGGGTGCAGCAGTGGGGACCTCTGGGGCCGAACAATGACGAACTGTAGGAGTCTTTTTAGGCCTCTCTGGCTTTTTACTCTTACCCCTAGAAGCACAGGACGGGTTTGAACTGGGGTGTTAGCAGACTCTGGGGTCCGGTGCAGGCCTTGGGGCAAGATGCTAGGCGGTGAACGGACCGTTAGGCCCTCACCTGCGCCTCCCTGTTGCTCTGACCTCTCAGCAGTGCCCTCTAGTTGGCCCTATTGCAGGAACTGCTGCTGTTGCGTGGCTCCGGCGTAAGTCCCTCTTCCACTCTTCCGGCCAATCAGGAGCGGGGCTGCCTCCGTGCCGGACAATATGTTTGTACTGTATGTCTCTATGTGCGTCTGTGTGTCTGTTTCTGTCTGTACATCTGTGTGTACCTCTGTTTGTCTATCTGTGTATCTGACTGTGTCTCTATGTGTGTATGTGTTTTGTGTATCTCTGTGTGTGCTTCTATGAGTGTGTGTATATCTGTCTGTACTTGTATTGGTTTGTATCTTTGTGTGTCTGTGCGCATGGGCGAAGCTACCGCCGGTGCACTCGGTGCTTTGCACTGAGGGCCCACTGTGCTGGCCCTTTAACACTCACAATTACTTAGTTTTTATGTGTGTTACAAGTGATCAAGATTTATGTTTGTGTAACATGGGCTCACAGCCCTCCCATAGAAAATATAAACAATATGACCCAACAAAAAATGCATTTAATAAACAAGTAAAATCTCAGTGTGTGTATGAGTAGCAATGTTGTAAAAATGGCTGTTATGGGGAAATGTCTGTGATTTGCTCACACAGCAATATAGTGATATTCATGCACAGACAAGGGAAAAATGGGTGCGTGCACGCACTCGCAATGGCTCCTCCACTTTACTGCCTAGGGGCTCCAAAAGAGCAATGTAAAATAATCGAAGAAGATAATAGAATGGGTAAGTGAAGAGATTTCAAGAAAATTGGGGATCTCAAAGGCACCTTTCATGCCAAAATGGGTGTGGTAAAAGACAAAAATACTAGGGACTTAACAGAAGAAGATCAGATAAAGAAGAGGTGGCAGGAATACACTGAAGATGTATACAGGATGTATCTTAACAACAGTGATGACCTCAATAATTTGCCCAATGAGCTGAAGCCAGACATCTTGGAGAGTGAAGTGAGATGGGCCCTAGGATGTCTTGCTGATAAGGCTGCAGGAGTTGATGGAATCCCAATTTAACTATTCAAAATTCTTCAGGATGATGCTGTGAAAGTGTAACTTGCCTTATGCCAATACATTTGGAAAACTCATCAATGGCCAATAGACTAGAAAAGATCACTCTACATTACAATCCTAAACAAAGGCAGTGCCAAATGGGTGCTCCAATTATCGAACAATTGAACTGATTTCACATGCCAGCAAGGTGATGCTTAAGATTGTACAAGCTTGACTCCAACAATATATGGACCAAGAACTACCCAATGTGCAAACCGGGTTCCGCAGAGGAAGAGGCACAAGAGATCAAATTGCCAATGTCCGCCGGATAATACAGAAAGCAAGAGAGTTCCAAAAAAACATTTACCTCTGCTTCATAGAATATTCTAAAGCCTTTGACTGTGTGGATCACAACATAATGTGGCATGTCCTTAAAGAGATGGGAATACCAGATCATCTCATCCTCCTCCTAACGAATCTGTATGTCGACCAAGAAGCCACGGTCAGAACCGAACATGGGACAACAGAATGGTTCAAGATCGGAAAAGGAGTGCGACAAGGTTGTATATTGTCACCTTATTTATTCAACTTATATGCAGAATACATCATGCGTAAGGCTGGACTGGATGAATCCAAAGCCGGAATCAATATTGCTAGAAGGAATATCAACAACCTCAGATACGCATATGATACTAGTCTGATGGCTGAAAGTGAATAGGAACTACTTAGGACTTATTGATGAGGGTAAAAGAAGAGAGTGCAAAAGTTGGCCTGCTGCTCAACGTTAAAAAGACAAAGATTATGGCAAACGGCAATCTCACTTCCTGGCAAATAGACGGGGAAGAAGTGGAAACAGTGAGAGATTTTATTTTCATTGGCTCCAAGACCTCTGCAGATGGTGACTGTAGTTTGCTATAGCAAGCTTGGACAAGCTAGTAAAAAGTAAAGATATTAAACTATCAGCAAAGATCAGCATAGTTTGAACTATGGTATTCCCAGTAGTAACATACGGATGTGAGAGCTGGACCAAAAATAAGTCTGAGCGCTGCAGAATTGACGCCTTTGAATTGTGGTGTTGGAGAAGATTCAATAAATCAATACTTCAGGAAATCAAGACAAACTGTTAACTTGAAGGTATGATTATGAGGCTGAAGCTGAAGCTGGCCATATCATGAGGCAGCAGGATTCCCTAGAAAAGACTCTGATGCTAGAAAAAATTGAAGGCACAAGAAGAAGGGGACGACAGAGGAGGAGATAAGGTCACTGAAGCAATTAACTTGAACTTGATGGAACAGTGACTGAGGGGCAGTGACTGAGAGATGCACCTGGCGTGCTGTGGTTCATAGAGTCACAGATAGTTGGACTAAACAAAAACAAATGTTGATATTATATGGTGTGTATTACTGAGACATGGTGGAATGATTTCCATGACTTGGCAGTTGATTTGGAAATATATATCCTATTTTAGGAGAGATAGGGGTAATGGAAGAAAAGGATGAGGGGTTTGTCTGTATGTAAACCCTGAGTCTACAGTCAATAAATACATTTATGGTGGTATTAATAATGTAGGAAAGAATAGTGGAGGTAGGCATATTGAGAAAATGCAATTACTACATGAGATCAGAAATACAGAGACACATGGTCAAGTTAATGGGATATTTTCAATACCCACACATTAATTGGATATGAGAGGCCAATAGTACAACTACTTAGAGCAGGTTTTTGAGTACCCTTGGAGATAATTATTTGGCCTAGGTGATACAAGAACCTACTTGGATCTAGTAATCACAGATAATATTGACATAATATAAATGCTGTAGTAGGTGAAATAAAAAAAAATGGTTTACTCCTGCCTACGTGGATGACAACATAGACAAAGTTATGGTTAAACTATTTTTATTTTAAAGGATTACTGTGGTCAATATTCTCTACAACTAAACATCATAAATTGCAAAATGTTTTAGAAAACAAAAAAAAGAAACAGAACCTTTATATTTTTCAACTTTTAAATGCAAAATTTTTTTTACTGCATGGCGCCATTTTGCTGGCAGATATAACTGTCACTTTCTGTTTATGCAGCCAGACACTCCCTGTGTATTCAAAGTCACCTCCCACCTGAGAATGTAGAGCTGTTAAAGCCAAATTGGTAGATTCCACAGCAGCATATTTGCAGATAAATGGTAATAAACTAGAGGTTCTGTCATTTTTAAAATTCTAAGAGCAGTTCCCTAAAAAGTGGTCACCAACTTTCCTTAACTATTCTATTCACCCTTTTTTATGATTGCTAGTGAGCTACTCATAATTTATATGAAACAATGGCAGACTCGAGAATTACAGAAAGCGTTCCCATTGATTTTTTTTGACATCAGAAAAATTACGAGTGACTCTTGTAAAGTTTTATACAAAATCTCTATTCTATTGAGACTTTACTACTCATAAATTTTCCTTTTTGATTTAAAAGTCATACTTAATTTGCGAGTGATAAGTAAACAGCACACGCAAATGCATTTTTGAGACCTGCAGCAGATAAAAAGACAGGAAAGTACTAAGAAAAAAATAACCATGTAAGGGTATTATAATTTGATTCTTAATAGTTCCATTGGTACAAGCATGCAAGTAAAAAATATTATTTTTAATTATTATACAATATGCAGGGTAATATCGAACCCAGTACTCAAGAGGTTAATACATATGATGAAACCCACGTGGGCAAAAAAAGATGCTCTAATGCATTATCTCTTGAAGTGTTAGTCGATGAGCAATTGTACATATCAACTCTCAAAAATGCTTACTTCCAAATCACGGGTGCTAATATTGTGTCAATTTAATTATTTATACGATATCATGACATTCTCATTTTCTATTGGTTCTTAGGGCTGTGTCTTATCAGTAATTTAAGTAAAATGCCTGGAGCCACATTCAATTCCAATCCAGCAACTCAATTGCAGACGGCAGAATGTCTGCAGGTGTGTTGCGGGCTCTCTTTAGTCTCAGATTACGATGCTAGTTATGGGCCCAAAGACAAAACCGTAAACCATGCACTGGTTCGGAGCAGTTCAGGGTGGGAACATGATCAATTAAGCAAGCCCGTAACCTTCTATTTCAATTTAGCCAATAGAAAATGAGACATGGAGGTTACATGTCAATCAATTAGGTTCAGAGTCCAATGCGATCAGACTTGCAAAACCAAAAAATCAAGAATTATGAAAATGATTGCCAATACTGTTCTAGTCCATATGGGTGGCCTGATATGTATTAACTCATTGATTGATTAACAATTAATAACAAATAGTCCACATATTAAAAAGATCAAGAGAGATCTAAAAAGGTTGAACTTGAGGGACTAACTCTTTATTCATCCTCAAATAATATACTATTAATAATTAATGAACAACTAATTAATTAATAACTAATGCGCATATTGCAGATCAGAGGAGATCTTAAAAAGTTGAACTTGATGGACTGAAAGTCTTTTTTCAAACTCAATTACTATGTAACTATGTAACTATACCCAAGATCGATTTAACCCTGAAATAACAACTTAATATAATTTTAATTTCCTGCCGATTTGCGAGCTTGAGACTGTTGTGCAATTAATTCTAATGTCTGTCATCGCTTGCCCCGTTATTTACAGTGCAGTAGTGATTTTTTATTTGCATTTACAGTGCTTTGAATAGGTGTTTAACCCCCTTGCGGGTCCTCTATAGCACTCATAGGATTTTCTCCTTCATTTACCGTTTTCGGGTGTGAAAACATTTGCGAGATCAAAGGCTTCTGGAAGCTGTAAGGTATGAGTTTAACCATCGCCATTTTTTCAAGGGCGTAACTCGTAAGCAGTTTGGAGACCATAAAAAGACCACAATTGAATAAAAAACTAGCTTGCGACCTCACTTACAGACTCCCAGATCTCCCAAAACCTCAATTGAATTTGGCCTTTGGTTTCGTGTAATATTGTGAGTAAAAATATAATTGTACACCTAGCTTTTTACTGACAAGACAAGGATTTACTAATATTGGGTAAGATATGCAATATTACGAGTGAACTGTATATGAATATGTATGAACATGTATTTTTGCTTATATTGAATTGAATGAGGCTCATGGTGCATATTTTAAGTGTAGTTCTTTAAAATAGTAAATTTTAAAAATATGACCACAGTGGTCCTTAAATATGGTTTGTACATTTTTAGATTATTTAATTTCATTAATGCAAAGGACTATAGTTCTGATTTCAAAGACCTCCCGCTAATATATTTAAATGTATTATGTCAGCATTCTGTACATCAGCCTGCCAGCAGATTTGAAGTTATCTGAGTGTGTGGCACATGCTTAAAAAATATTAAAGGATGTTAGGCAGCTGTGTTTGCCAGTTTAATACAAATAAATGATTTAAAAATGTAGGAACAATAGTAAAAATAAAACACAATTACATTTATTTAAAGCTAAAAAAATATGGACTTACAATGTCTTTTTAACAACATAAAAAACAGTAAATTTCCCTATTTTTACTTTTCCGCCACTTCTGTACATGCAGTAAAATGATCCTTTGAAGCTTTACTGAACCTTAAAGGATACATAAATATGTTTATAGCTATGCATTGAAACTGGAAAGAAGATTCAGCAGCATATTAATATGAGACAAATTATATAGCAGCTAAAACTGAATGCATATTAGAAGTCATTCTATTTAGATCCCACCAGCTCAAGGACAAAAGGCACACAATACATTAGTTCATAAATCACTGGTGGGTGTCATAAATCAAAAATGGTGCAAAAATAGTATATCATCCCTGCAAGATGTACTGCTTGTCATAAAAATTATATATATTGCAAAATGCAAAATTATCATTGGACAAATAAAAAAGGAAAGAAAAAAAATATCAAAAAATATATTAAAAGCATCAGTCATATATTTTAAATATACTCTTTTAAAGAGGCACTCTTGGAAATAGTACAGTATGTAAAAAAATACAGCCTCTGATATATTTTATTTATGATGATTATTTATGATATTCAAAACAAAAAATAAATTAAAATCTGGTGCAATGCTGTTACATTCCAGATTATTGAAATTATTATTATTATCTTTATTTATATCTGACAACATATTCCGTAGTTCCGTACAGGGGTTTAGTACATGCCAAAAAACAAACTTAACACCTTATAAAGAATGGAGGGCCCTGTTTTTGAGCTTATAATCAAATGCACATAGTGCTTGTTTCCAAGACACGGACACACGATTGAAAACTCGCAAATTTACAATCCAAGGGTTTAGGTGTAATACAAGAGGGTGACAAATACAAAATGGCAACTTGAATGCAATTGTTTTAGTCAATTGGAGGGGTCTGTGTGTTGTACTGTAGATTGTGGGTGGGAGTGTTATTAAACTGTGGAGTGTGCAGTTGTAATTATAAAGGCTGAAGGTGATAAGATTTTTTAAACAGGTGTGTTTTTAGTAGTTTTTTAAAGGTTTTGAGGCAGGAAGATAATCTAATGGAGCGAGGCAAGAAGTTCCAAATAGTAGGGGCAGCACGAGAAAAGTCTTGAAGACGGGAGTGAGAGGAGGTGATAAGAGAGGAGGAAAGAAGAAGGTCGTTAGCAGAACGAAGGGGGTGGTTGGGAGAGTATTTTGAAACAAGAGCAGAGATATAAGGAATGCACTGTTGTTGAGGGCTTTATGCGTTAAGGTCATGATTTTAAATGTGATTCAGGAAGCTATGGGAAGCCAGTGGAGTGATTGACAGAGAGGAGCTGCAGACACTGATCGTTTGGTATTGAAGATGAGTCTAGCGGAGGGGAGACAGACGAGAGATGGGTAGACCAGCAAGGAGTGAATTGAAGTAGTCCAGTCGAGATATGATGAGAGAGTGTATTAGAATTTTAGCTGTGTCTTGTGTAAGATAATGACGAATTTTGGAGATGTTTTTTAGGTAAAACTGACAAGATTTTGTTATTGATTGGATGTGAGGAATAAAAGAGAGGGCGGGATCCGGTAGAACCCCAAGACAACGGGCCTGGGAGGTGGGAGTGATGATGGTGTTGTCAACACTGAGAGATATTTGAGGAGTGGAAGCTGTAGTAGAGGGTGGAAAGAATAGGAGTTCAGTCTTAGAGATGTTGAGTTTGAGTTGACGGGTAGACATCCAGGAGGATATGCTAGAGAGGCAGATAGATCGGGTGCAGAGAGGTAGAATGAGTATCATCTGCATAGAGATGATACTGAAATCCAAAGGATTTTATGAGGGTGCCAAGGGAGGAGATGTAGATGGAGAAGAGGAGGGGGCCTAGGACAGAACCTTGGGGAACGCCAGCAGACAGAGGGAGAGGTGAAGAAGAGGTGCCAGAGAAGGAGACGCTAAATGTACGATCTTTTAGATAGGTGTACCATGAAAGAGCTGTGCCCTGGATGCCAAATGAGCGGAGAGTTTGGATTAGAAGAGGGTGGTCAACTGTGTCGAATGCAGCAGAGAGATCCAGGAAAATTAGAATGGAGAACTGACCCTTTGATTTGGCAGTTAGCAAGTCATTGGTGACTTTTGTGAGGGCTGTTTCTGTTGAGTGTTGGCACGAAAACCAGATTGGAAGGGGTCAAGAAGGGAATTGGTGGAAATAAATTGAGTGAGGCGATTGTAAACAAGCCGCTCAAGCAGTTTAGAAGCCAGGGAAGTAGTGAGATAGGGCGGTAGTTGGAGGCAGAAGCTGGGTCAGACGAGGGCTTCTTGAGAATGGGCGTAATTATGGCGTGTTTTAAGGAGGATGGAAACCTGCCAGTGTTTAGGGAGAGGTTGAATAGATGTGTGAGAGCTGGGATAAGTGTGGTGGATAGGTGAGGGATTAGCTGTGAAGGAATAGGATCATGTGGACATGTTGTAAGGTGAGAGGTTAATAATAACGTAGATACTTCATCCTCAGTTACAGGGTCAAAGGAATCCATAGTGGAGGAGGGATTGGGGAAGGGTAAGGGTTGGGTTTTATCGGTTTGTGGAGAGGATGGTGGGATAGGGCCAAGCTGGGAGGAGAGCTCATTTCGGATGGTTTAAATTTTATTTTTAAAGTGGCTGGCAAAGTCATCAGCAGTTAGACAGGAAGGGGCAGGAGGTGGGGGTGGGCAAAGGAGGGTGTTAAATGTAGCAAATAAACGTTTAGGGTTGGAGGACAGGTTTGATATTAGTGATGAGAAGTAGTGTTGTTTGGCAAGATTGAAGGCAGAGAAGTAGGAGCGCAAGGTAAACTTGTAGTGGAGAAAGTCTGCTGAAGTGCGAGATTTCCTCCATAGTCGTTCTGCAGTGCGTGAGCATCTCTGTAGATAGCGTGTTTGTGTAGTGTGCCATGGTTGTGGAGGAGAGCGAGGGCGTTTGCTTGTGATTATTGGGCCAAGAGAGTAAAGGGTGGAGGATAGAGTAGCATTGTACTGTGAAGTGGCGATGTCAGGGCAGGCAAGGGTGGTGAGGGGGCTGAAAAGGGGTTTTAGTACATTTGAAAATTGTTGTGGGTTGAGTGCTTGCAGGTTTCTGCGTGTTCTGGTGGCAGGAATTGAAGAAGGGTGGTGAGCGGAAGATGAGGTGAGGTTGCAAGCTAGCAGGTGGTGGTCAGATAGGGGAAGTGAGGAGATGTCAAGGTTGGAGATAGTGCAGTGATTAGTAAAAATAAGGTCAATGGAGTGTCCACCACTGTGAGTTGCGGAATCTGTCCATTGTGAGAGGCCAAGGGAAGAGGTAAGTGCAAGTAATTTTGCAGTTGTTGGGGAGGTGGGTGTGTCAGTGGCTATGTTGAAATCGCCAAGAATGAGTGAAGGTATATTGGAGGAGAGAAAGTGAGGGAGCCAGGCGGCAAAATTGTCCAGAAATTGAGAGGGTGATCCGGGCGGGCGACAGATCACAGCTACTCGCAGAGGTATAGGAGAGAAGATGCGGATAGTGTGAAAGGTGTCAAACCTACTGCATTAAGTTACAAGAACATATACTGGCATTTGCGCAAGCAAAACAATGTTAACATGGTGAAATCAGAGTTAAAGATAATGAGGAGTAATGATAAAAGATTGTTATTTGAAGCTTACTTGTGCATTAGTATATATATTTCTTGTGAATATTGTTAATTAAATCTATTTATTATTATACTTATTAACAGCACTATTAAATTGGGGCTATGTGTTAAAACGTAGCCTGCAACTCCAGATTTACGTGTTACGGGTATTAAATTACCACTGTAAGGTTGCTCGCAGCTGCGTTTGCATTTTAACACGCAGGACGGCTGAGAATAGGCTACGTGCTGAGCAACGTTGAACTTCGCACGCATAAATCCTTTGATCTTTCATGCCCGTAACCGCTAATTGTTTAATTCGGCTATTAAATTGTAACGTGGTCGCTCGCGAGCAATCACGTAACACACAAATGGAGCCCAAAGGCCAACGTGTGTTCGAGAGCACCCGCAAGGGGGGTAAAGTACAATACATAGCACTTGTAATGCATATAACAAAATTCTACTGTACATTTATCAAAAGGGTACATGATGTTAGGTCTTAGAATTAATAGCACAACATTCTCAAGCCCGCAAACCGGCCCCGAAATATACTTTATTTCATGATCATATTATGTGTTATATCGATCCCTGCAATGTGTACGACATATACTGTAACTTGCATGTAATAGAATATCATATTTGCTGCTTTATTAATATTGCAGTATATCTGGAATGTGGGTTCGATCACAAACTGGAATTGAAGCACGTAGGACTTTGAAATCTCCTCTCCCCTTTTTCATTGACGTAACGCTAACAATCTTTTTTTCCATTGGCTCCACTACTACTTGATAGCTTAATTGTTTGCGTTTGAGCACGCAACTTCGACAGCCGATAACTGGTTTATAAAATAGCTCTTTCGCTCGTAGCTCGCAGCCCTTTCTAATTTAATAGCAACGTAAGTAGGCCAAATATGAAGCACACAGCCCTTAGGTTGGAGTTACGAGGCTGGAATTTAATATGCCCCTAAATCGGCTCACAACCCAATTCTGAAAACGATCCCATTATTTCCCCTGCAATGACAGTTTGAACACCAGATCATAAATTTACACACACTTAAAATCACTCTTATAATTGGCACATATTCTATTAGTTACTCTCAATTCAATTAGGAGTTACCCACCCACAATCACTATGGGCCAGCCAAGAACACAACTTAGGGCTTACATCTCCATTGGTTTTAGCACAGCTCAAATATTGTGAGTGCTAAATAATTAAAGCTACACAAAATCAATATTCTATTAGACCCGTAGCGCTCAATTGCAAATAAAGCCTAACTGCAAAAAGTAACAGTTTTGTGTTAAAAATATTACGAGTACTAAATAGGACTTGCATGGCATTTTTCAAACACTTATAAAAGCTGTAACAGCAATTAAACACACAATACTGTACTTTAAAATCACGGTAAGTATGGAAAGACATTATAATTAATTGTAGACCAGTCTCAAAATCACAAATATGCAATTAAAAAATATTTTTCAATGTTAATTCTTGCGTAATATCGATCCCTGAACTCAAGGGGTTAATACATATCATGAAACGATAATGGACTAAAACATATTATTGAATGCATTTTATTCATTGCTAGATTGCTTGAAGGCAAGCCCGAACGTCAAATATTACTTATTGACACTAATAAATTAGTTTTGCCTTCGTTAGCAGATTACATCTAGCTTCCATGTTTTACTGATGTCATAATGATGGTCTCATTTACTATTAGCTGTAAGTAATTTATGGGCTTGCTTAAATATTTTAAAGATCATGAGCATGCCATCTGAAATCCTATGTAAAAAGTCAGGGTTTACGAGTTTAGGCTTAAGGAGGTAAATTGCGAGCTGGAGTCAATACAATACATCTAAACATTTAGAGAAAAAAACACCCGCAGCAATAGTTTTAGGTATGATGCAATTGCGGGTTTCTAATAGAATAGGACTCATAGAGCCTCATTCAATTTGAGACAAATAAACTACTTACAAATGTAATTTCGGCTGAGGAAGCTTTTTCCAGTAATGTTGCACACATGTTTAATGTAGTTCACTCACAATATTACCGATCTCAACCGACAGCCATAAATCCTGTCTTCTCAGTAACATTCTAGGTTTAGATGAGGTGTTTACTTGTAATATTACACCAAACTGGGCATTTTACTTATTGATGAGACACAGTATGGGCGTAGGAGCCACAAAAAATCTGGGGGGCAAAGTTTAAAGAGACAAAAAACTGTAGCAATGAGTGGTGCAATTCAGCTCTACTCCTAGGACAGGCAGCCTCCAAGGGAAGAGAGGGTATGCCAACCAACAAGTATAAGGAAAATATACAATAGTGGTGAACTACACAATATAAACAAAATGTGTAAGCATATCAAAGGAATGGTGCCTATCCACCACCAATGGAAGCAGTGATCTGAGGCAATACATGTTCTCCCTCAATTCTAATGGTATCAGTCCAAGTCCAGTATGGATGAATGATGAGCTGCTATCCCAAAGATTTTGAGAGACTTCCCTGCAGAGTATAACAGCTTGATGAAAAATAATTTGGAGGTCTGGGCAAAAAAAGTTTTTTGGTTATTTTAATACAAAAAGTTAGGGAGCGGTGGCTCAGGTATAATGCATAAGTACAAAATCTAAATTCATAATAAATTCAGGGTGCTCCTAAGGATATATTAAAGCTTGTAGTACAAAGAGAAAGGAAACATCCTGTTGTTGGGCACACCTAAAAATCCTAGTCTCAGAAGAAAGAGAATAAACTAAATAATAAAACTTAAATTTAATGATAGTTAAGATCCACATAAGATATATAAACGTAGGTAGCAGAGAGATTATAAATATATAAGGTTAAGTGCCAAGTGCTATAATACATATAGTATAATATATAACTATATGTAAGTGAAAAACTGGTAAATAAATACTCTATATGGAGACCTGCAAGGTGCAGAAAGATCTATTTTGCAGCTAAATGCTGGTCATAAAACAGAAACCAATATTCTTTTAGAAATGGCGATATTATGAAACTGTGAACTAGAGGGATAGCTATTGAGGAATAAATGCCTCAATGTTGAGTAATTTCTCTAGTTGAATAATATCCCTTGATGAAATTCAAGAAACGTGCGTCGGGTGCATGTAGGAGCGCCGTCATCTGTTTGAGTCTAGACCGCGGCGTGCCTAGCAGAGAGTCAGCGTTTCTATTTTCAGGCCCATAGTTTAAAGTCCCTTCCCTGCTTACTACATTGTATAAATCATGTAGAACATCTTTTTTATTGTATGTATTATGTCAGATAATCAAGTGTGCAGATTGTAGACATGCTTCTGCAGTTTTCATGTTTTGTAAGTACAATCTTTCATGTGTGTGCTAAAATAATGTTAAAATAAACCAAACTTATGTCACCATATATTTTTGCTGTTTTAAACATTTATTTTGCGCTTTTCTCCAAAAAATGTTTTTTCGTAAACAGACTAGAATAACAGAAAAACAATGGTAATATCTTTGGACTCTACAGAGAGCAGAGATAACATAAGGAAGGGTGAAATAAATGAAGAGTAGAGAGAGAAAGGTAGAAATGGAGAGAGAAAAAGAAAATAATGTAGTACTTTACCGAAAGATTAATAGATAACTAGAATATCCTTCCAATCGAAATGGAGAAAGAAAAGTGAAGCATGCCTGGGATAAGCATAAGGTAAGCAAGTTATCTGTCATCAAATCAATGTTTCTATGTTTAAGGGAGGATGCAAGACAAAGGAGAAATAAATAGGCAGACAAGGGAGAGAGAAAAGGGAGAGAACAAAGACATTGGAAAAAACAGAAAGAGAAGGAAAAGGAAGAGATAAGGGAGGGGGAAGAGAGAAAAGAGATGCGAATGAAGTAAGAGATAAGGGGAAGGGAAAGAAAAAGAGAGAGATAGGTCTGGAGCTGGAGAAGGGGAGAGGCAGAGGCAGGATAGTAGGAGTAAGAGAAAATGTAGAAGCTACATAAGGGGTTATGCTGGTAGACAGGTCCCAATATTTGCCTTGTTATTATATGCATTTAACTATAAATAAACAAAGCAGTCAAAAATCAGATGCAGAGGAAAACACATAAATGTTGCTGTGCTGTTGTCATAGAACAATAGGAATCTACTGGTCTGATAGGCTAATGTATTATTCCACTATCATTTCACTGCATAAAACAGACTTCTTTCCACCTCACTATCATATCACTGCATAGCACAGGCTTCCTCCTACTTCACTATTATATCACTGCATAATAGTCCCCGCCTCACTTACCTCCAATTTTAATCACTCCATGATACTTTCCCAGGAGAATAGTGAGTGTGAGGGTAGTAAGAATATGGGTGATGTGGTAAAACAAGGAGAAGGTAGGGGGAATAAGTGAAGAGTAAAAGTCGTTTCTTGAATTAGGAAGATGTTAGCTGGGCCAGAGTTCTGGGGAGACAGGAAGACAAGTAAGAAATACTTTTACAGACCACTCTGTGTCATGAGGAAGGGGCAGGTCAAAAAGAAGTATGCTATTGCTAAGAGGAGGGGTTAGGTTTTAGACAAAGCATGGTGATATAGGAAACATAATTTTACAGACCACTCTGTATGATGATGAGGGGTAGGTTCAAAAAGAGGTATGCACATAACACAGTTTATACACAGCTTAAGTAAATTACATAAAAACTATAGCAGAATATTCACACTGATTGCAAAAATATACCATGTATTAAAGGGGTGGTCTCTTGAATCAGGAAGAAGTTAGCTGGGCAAGAGTTCTGGGGACACAGGAAGACAAATGATGAGTAAGAATAAGCACCTATATATGCAAGTAAGCATTTAAATAAATGTGCCCATCTGTTTGTAGTCCATGTGGGTTTCCTGATATGTATTAACCTCTCGCGTGCTGGGTTGTGTGTTACCCTGGATGTTGTATAATGACACGAACATGATAATACAAATATCATATTTTTGAATTCTACATATGTGCCTATAGGAATATTAAGCATTAAATCCTGATGTACGTCCATGCTTTCTATTATATTTTTAGTGCTTTACTATCTCTGTAAGTGCTGCTGCAGCTATCAGAAATGGTTTTAAAACCATTTGCAAGTGGTGTTTAGAACCCATATAATTTTGTTTAGAAATTTGATACTTTTCCGATTTATGGGTCTGATGTAATTTGCGAAAGCTCAGTAAAGTCTGATTAGAATAGGATTTTTGTGTGTAAAATTAATAAAGAATCACTTGCAATATTTTCGAAATCAAAAAATAAATCATGGGAAAGCTTGCTTGGGGTTCAGGCTTTTCTGTAGTCGCTAACGGTACCTCACTAGCAATCAATGCTGCAATGGGTGAATAGAATAGCTAGGGAAAGTTGCTGAGCACTTTTTGTAACTTTACAAAATGGGGAATTGAATGAGGCCAATAGTGTTTTATCTAGGAAGTCTTTACTGTATTTACTTCCTTTGGTGTAGGAATAAGAAAGTGCTGCTCATCTAATCATTCCATCACTATCAACTATTGTAGGAACTGTAGTCTTGAATTCAATTATTTTAGCTATAGAAAAAGAACCACAACTCCCAGAATCCTCTGAGAATCAATAACATTACTCTGTGGTAATTTACTCATTGTTCTAGGAAAGGTTACAGGGTTGGGTACATCCTTGTCAGGAGCAGCTGGGAATCACCATTGTTCAGAAGTAATGCTGGGATAGAGAAAGAAGAATCTTTAGACCATCTATAAAGGGTTAATAAGATTTCTTAATCCTGTCTCTTCCAGTCCTCTAGAGCTATTATGCTTCAGCTAATTTTAAAATAGTAATATTAAATATTCACTTACACTGCAAATATATACAAATATACAGTTGTACCTTGGTACTTGTTGATTGGTCCCAGAAGCATGACAAGTGGCAAAAACAATTAGTACCAAAGTTCCCATAAGGAGTAATGTAAATTGACTTATACAAGAGTGACGAGTACCAAGCAAACAATGAGTGCTGAGGCTTTTTTTTTTTTTACAAGATGCGTCAAATACCAAATTTGACAAGTTTTGAAGTAGACAGGTGCTGAGGTACTACTGTGTATATATATATATATATATATATATATATATATATATATATATATATATATATATATAGGCAAATACTAATCTCAACATGTCTGTTTTACAAAGGCTGTGTTTTCCCTCTTGCTATATCTTTTGTGAGGATGTCTGCAAACACTTTTTTTTAACCTAACAATTTTTCTTGAATTCCATATCTACATGTACAAAATATATTAAACAGAAGAAATGAAACAGATAGAAAAATCATTTTATGTTATCTTCTTTTCATTCCCTTGGCTCGAGACTCTTTGACTGTACTGTGCCTTTTCATTTGTGCACAGACATGCTCACTAATCCCAGTAGTGTCTGGTCTGCTTATCAAAAAGATAAGTCCAAATTAGTTATTTTAAATAAAAAAAAATGTCAGGAAACCAACGCTAAGTGTTGCATCAAAGGCTATGTTGTATGGAAATGTTAATGTGACTTCAGACATGTGATATGTACTGTACTCTGACATGAACTTTGACAAATTGTGTCATGGTACATTTGTGATGGTTTCAATTTAACTAACATGAGACATGTTCTTTGAGAAAGTCTTTTACTGAGACAAAATGTGTAGGCTAGGCAGAGTTTTTTTTTTTACAGAAACATCTGATATTAGATAGCCATGTATTAAAAAGGAAAGTTACCTATCGCATCTTTTATTTAATGACAATGTCTGACACCTGCGCAGTAAGCACTGCGCGGACATTACAGACCACTTGTCAACTATTATAGTGGATTATTATTATCCTTTATTTATAAAGTGCCGACATTTTCCACAGCACTATATGCAAGGGGAAAATGCACTGAATATAGTGAGTATGTGATACACTCAATACTGTTACAGAAGGAGTAGATGATTCTGCTCCTGAGTATTTATATTCTCAAGGAAATTGTCAGGCAAGTGGTACAGAAGGAATGATGGAGATTAATAATCAGTGATAGGGCAGAGAATGTGCTTGTGTGTCAGTGTTACGACTGAGCCAACAGGACAGCTGTTTGTGAGTTGTATAGGTTATAGGTGCGAAGGCTAAAGGTGACAAGTCTCTTTGAAAAGGTGTGTTATTAAAGGAAGCTTAATTAGCAAGTTCCATCTAATCTTTTATATTAAAGATAACTTTTTACTAACTATGTAAAAGGTATGAAACTTACTTCTCCATGGTTGTGGGGTGTGGAGGTTAGAGTTCATTGGATCAAACATTTAAGACAAGAGGAAAGACGTATAGGAGAGACGTATTGGGGTACATACTAGTTCAGAAAAAAAAAAACATTTGTGATGTATGTTACAAATAATATAAGCAGCTATGTATTTAAATACATTTGTAAATGAAGCTGACTGCTTGTGTCATGAGTAATTTCATCTTGGACTGCTGGCCTGTTACAGCTTGATGGAATGATTATCCTACTAGTGCTAACTCTTATATTCAGTTGTCAAGTGGCAATTGACAGTGGTGGTATTTCAGCATAACCGAATATAGACCGTGACTAAATGCACAGCCATTTATTCAAGGTTTCTTATCCTATTAGAAACAAAGGAAAAATGTTTGATGACACCGAATATGATAGTGAAAACAATAAAAATGAAAGCTTGTATGCTTGTTCATTTAAAACTTTGTAAATTTTTTCTTAAAAATGATCACATATAATAGTTGTCGTACTGCGAGTTGTCGTCACGTAATATTATAAATTACGCCCTTGCACATGCAATGAGCGCTCATCGTAAGGCTTGCATGATTTGGGCTGCAATGAGCACCAAAGGCCAGCAGGACTTATAGGCAGGGCTCACTCGCAAAACTTTACAAATGACAGGGACTGCAATGAGCAAAAGGCGCTCATCGCGAGCCCCGCAAGACTTTAAAACACCTTACACAAGAGCACAAAAGGCGCTTATGTCAATGGCTGTGATCACCGACAAAAAGCATAGCACTTGCCCGCTGATCGTGAGGCGCACAACAGTTTACGATTTCAATGTCTCGACCGCGTAACTCGAAAGACTCCAAAAAACAGCCAAATAATTTAAAAAAATTACTAACACACTCACACACAGCACAGAGGGAGAGTCAGGAAGCCTGGGAGTGAGGTTGCAAGCTAATGTAAGCCATATTTGGTGTTTTTCATCGATCAGAAATCGGCTAAGCGGCGAAAAAAATGGCGGACGAAAAAATGAGTGGTGAAGCTGCTCATTGCTGGGCTCCCGATGAGCGCCAAAGGCTAAAGGCGCTCATTGAGAGGCCCTTAAAGTAGACGGGAAGAGAGGCTTGCAATGAACACCCAGCACAGGGCTCACGATGAGCGCCGAAGGAGCTCAGGGGGGCAGAACCTCGCATTGTGTGGCAAACAGCATTGCCAGGCTTCAAATTTTATTGCCGTCATTTTTGATGGGCAAGTCCCTAGTTAAGTCATATTCTTCATAAAAGCATACTATAAATATGACCGTGATTCTTTAAACTACATACTGTAATAATAATTATACTATGTGATATTATTATTACTAGTAACTTGCCCATCATAAATGATGGTATCATATGTTATGTTCAATTGTCTTTTATGTATCTCTCTGTGCTGTCTCTCTCTGTGCTGTCTATCTTTCTGTGCCCTCTGTCTCTCTGTGCTGTCTCTCTCTCTCTCTGTCTCTCTTTCTGCACCTTCTCTCTATCAGTGTGCCTTCTCTTTGTGTGTGTACTCTCTCTCTCTGACTTCTCTCTCTCTGTGCCCTCTATCTCTCTATGTCCTCACTCTGCGCTCTGTATCACTCCCCCTGTCATCTCTCTTTCTCTCCCTCCCCCTCTCTCCCTTTCTCTCTCACTTTCACCCTCTCTCTGCCTCCCTCTCTTTCCTCCTCCCCCTCTCTTTCCCCCTTCCTCTCTCTCTCTCTCTCTCTCTCTCTCTCCAGTCTCTCTCTTCCCTCTCTCTGCCTCCCTCTCTTATGCTATTTTCTATAAAAGAATGAAATAAACATTTTTATAGTTAAAATTCAATTCACATCTGAACTCCACTTGGTAATTTCCATTATGATTTCTATGAAGGTGAAGAACAAGTGTAATTAGATAATAATACAATCATGTCCAAGCAAATAAAAGTCCCAGTCATGAAACTGAATATGCTCTTTTAATAAATTGATATAAAAATAACTCATCAGAAAGGTTATACTTTTCTTCAGTATTTAAATTTGCACTTCAAATATCAACACAGGACACGTCTGGACTAGAACTGCCCTTAATTTATTTTTGCATTTCCGTAGCGGAAAGTGAAACAGATTATCCCATTTTGATTGGATGCCCTTGAAATGACAAATGATACTTCAGTTCTATTTCACTTGTAAGATTGTATGATGATGAAAACCTACATATCGACCCATTATTTACTGAACTCATTTAATATATATTTTCCTCAATACATGAGTATGTTTACTGGCATAAAAAAAGAAAAAGAAAAAGAGAGTATTTACCTGCACTTTTCCTATAAGTTGCTTTACTGAAGGTGCATTTAAACCTACAATTCTAAACTAGACCGTGCTCTTCTTCTTAGCAGAATTAAATTAAAATCATTATCAAATCTTTAAAATATATATAAAAATTTAAAAAATGTGTACAATTTTAAGGTAGTACAAGATAATGAATTTAAACTAAGATCTTATTTATAATGTCTTTCTCCTATAAATTGTATGACTTATGGCAGAACATTATTTGTTTCGATTAATTTAAATCACTGCGAAGTATAAAGAACAGTTTATTATAGTTGTTGCATTTTTACCTATATAACATTCTATATGGGATCAAAGAGAAATGTTTTCAAATGTAGTGTTATCAACAGTACAAGGGTTGGTGAAATGGAACATATAATTCTTAAACTTGACAATATAATTACTTTTATATTTTCCTACTGCTTATCTTATAACTCACCACACCACCACATCCCCAAGATGCTCAAACAAATTAATAACTGGGTTTTATGGATGGAAGATTGCTAGATGATATTTCCCTTAGACTGAGCTAAGAGTGTAATGTCAACATGCACAGCGGCATAACTACACAAAATGGCCTTACACATGTTTTGCTACGGCTTCCACGGAGGCCAAGAAGAACAAGACAAAATAATTCATTTAAATAGGATGGTAAGTATCATTACGATGTGAAGGATGTAATTAATATGTTTGTTTTTAACCCTGTAGCTGCCATTGACAATTTAGCTGACTTCAGAATCCATATTCCATTTAGATTATAAATGAATGGCAACAGGTGGAAAAATGAAATATACTATCTATTATAATTATATGATAGATAATTATATTAAAACTACTAAATATAAAATAAAATAATAAAATGTAATATAATAAATATAATAATAAATGTAATAAAATGTATATGTAAATATAAAATAATAAATGTAATAAAGTGTATGCATGTGTTTATGATATGAATTCTACATATATATATATATATATATATATATATATATATATATATATATATATATATATATTTATATATATATATATATATATATATATTTATTTATTTATTTATTTTTTATTTTTTATTTTTTTTAAATAAAACTATAAATATCTGTCCTAGGTTTCTATTGTGCTTAAGGATGTGCAGGCTTCAATTTTGTAGAGTCCTGAAAAATGCTTCTTTAGGCAATTTTTTTTATTTTTTATTGGGATACTCGAAGATCCTTAAGTGTCTTAGAGGGGCTCTTGAGGAAAGTTACATTGACACATAAGAATTTGGCTCAGAACATGTTCAGTAAGCACTTATTGGAGCCAGGTAATTGCACTTTAGGTAAAATCACCTATTGGAGTATGGAACCGTTCATATGCAGAGATCACTCTGAAGAGTTTACTCCTAATCGTTTGCTGCTTTAAGAATGTTTCGGCTACATGGCTACCTATGTGAAAAGATTACTAGCACATTTTCTTAGGGGAACCATGTAATTGGGTGCAAACATATAAAAAATGTTTGCGTTCCTTATTTAATGCCAATTGTGACTAATCTATTAATATCCACAGTGTATGTCGATCTATTTTATACCAATTGTTGTCTTAATCATGTTAAAATCTTTTAACAATATTATTTTACTACTGAACAGCTTAATCACATGTGTATATATATATATATATATATATATATATATATATACAGTATCTCATAAAAGTGAGTACACCCCTCACATTTTTGTAAATATTTTATTATATATTTTCATGTGACAACACTAAAGAAATGACACTCTGCTACAATGTAAAGTAGTAAGTGTACAGCCTGTATAACAGTGTAATGTCTAAACCTTTGGCAACAAAAGTGAGTACACCCCTAAGTGGAATGTCCAAATTGGGCCCAAAGTGTCAATATTTTGTGTGGCCACCATTATTTTCCAGCACTGCCTTAACCTTCATGGGCATGGAGTTCACCAGAGCTTCATAGGTTGCCACTGGAGTCCTCTTCCAATCCTCCAAGATGACATCACAGAGCTGGTGGATGTTAGAGACCTTGCACTTCCCCACCTTTCATTTGATGATGCCCCACGGATGCCCAATAGGGTTTAGGTCTGGTGACATGCTTGGCCAGTCCATCACCTTTACCTTCAGCTTCTTTAGCAAGGCAGTGGTCATCTTGGAGGTGTGTTTGGGGTCGTTATCATGTTGGAATACTGCCCTGCAGCCCAGTCTCCAAAGGGAGGGGATCATGCTCTGCTTCAGTATGTCACAGTACATGTTGGTATTCATGGTTCCCTTAATGAACTGTAGTTCCCCAGTGTCAGCAGCACTCATACAGCACTTAGTTTCCTAAACATTAGAATTTCTTGTGAGTACCCTGTCTGGGCCCTGGTAATATTAATACATTT
The DNA here is from genome assembly GCA_027410445.1 of Discoglossus pictus. Lineage (NCBI taxonomy): Eukaryota > Metazoa > Chordata > Amphibia > Anura > Alytidae > Discoglossus > Discoglossus pictus. The sequence goes on from CM050164.1 coordinate 432,186,561, forward strand.
TCAAAATAAAGAGGCCCAAAAGTTCTAACTGTGCATAATACTGACTTGCAAAATTGGGCAAAGGTAACAAACTTCTTAAATAGCCTAATGGACATTTTCGTCCAATGTAAGGGACTTTTTCAAAGGCAATCCATTAATTTGAGGATAAGGAGTCCCGGCAACTGGATTTTATTTTACTTACTCCTGCTTACATTTCTTGCACAAGATCAAATTCTTTACAAATCTATTTACTTTTATGAAAAATTGCATTGGGAATTAAAGGACCGATGTGGTCAATTTGTTTTTTTGTGCGATTTTTTTTTCTTTATGCCAGAGAAGTACAATTGCATATGAAAGGTTGGAGGCTATTTTATATTCAATTCAAAAACATTTTTTTGCATATAGTTCTTGAAAACAGTATATATTATATATATGACCACAGTGGTCCTATAAGAAAAATAAGAGCTCTTTATGTACAAGCTGTGAAACCAAATTGCTCACATTATCAAACTAGACATGTTTAAGAAGGTCAAGTAAGTACTGTAGCTTGCTTCTTGTTTTGTATGACTTTGACCTTTAATTAAACACCTGCAAGTTTCCACCAGAAGTTTAAAGAGGAGCTAGTGGTTAAGAGCTCCGTTTTTTATTTATTGCTCCATTACTCTAACTGTGTGAGTTGCTTGCCTCCTGTGTCCTATCATTTTCCCTCACCATTAACTGGAAAGCCTTAGTTTTTTCCTTTATTTGGTGTATACCAGTAAATTACTAATGGAACAATGCATAGCAAGTACATTTATTTCATATACGCTATTCCTTTAGCATGCATGTAGAAGTGCAGATTTGAAACACTATTAAAGGTTTTAATTTACTGAGAGTTGATAAGGTTATAAAAACATCTCAACATATACAGTTTTGCCATAAACTCACCCTGTCACACACCACTATGTGCCAGTCAGGGTTGTGTGAATTATTCTCTTTTGCATTAGACTTCTGGGCTGGGGATTAACTGTACCGGTGGTTTAGATCTGGGTGTATTCACTGTGGTTATTTTATTGTACAGTAGTAGTGGGTTTGTTGTATTTGTGGGTAACAGATTGCTAATGATGATATTGATGTTAAACATGCCTGATATTTGTATGTATTGTTTCATAATAGTTTTAAACTAATTTAATCTATACTGTGTGACCTGGTCTATGGAGATCTAATCAAAGTGTTGTTTGCAAAAATAGATATAAGGTGCCCTTTGTGAAGCTGAAATGATGCTTCAAATGGAGCACTTTGCATTTTTCCTCAGGAGGCCTTCAATGATAAACAACCATCTTAGTATATAGTCCCATATATTGTAACAGCTTTGTGTAATTAGGTTAATTTAGCTTTCTAATCTAGTGATCTTAATTATGTTACCAAGTAATAGTGATTAATGGCATCACTTTTTAATTACCATTTATTAACTAGAAACTTGCCTGGCAATGCTATTTGCCACTCATTGTGAGGCTCTCCCCCCTCACACTTGATGGCCTCGCGATGAGTGCTGTTGACGCTCATTGTGAGCCTCTCTACTCCCCCTCCCCACCTACTTTACGGTCCTCACAATGAGTGCTTTTGGCATGCGCAAGTCCGTAACTTTGTCACTCATGGTGGGCCTCGTGATGAGTGCCTTTGGCGTTCATTGCGAGCCTTCACACAGCTCTGTGTCTCTTCCGCCATCCCCCCAGTGTCTCTTTCCCCTTCTCCCTCCCTGTATCTCCTTACCCCCTCTCCCTCCCCTGTGTCTCCTCCCCCCATATCCTTCCACTGTGTCTCCTTCCCCCATCTCCCTCCACTGTGTCTGCTTCCCCCATCTCCCTCCCCTGTGTCTTCTTCCCCCCATCTCTCTCCCCTGTATCTCCTTCCCCCCTCCTCTATGTCTCTTTCCCCCTCCCTCCCTTGTGTATCCTTTCCCCCTGTCCTTCCCTGTGTCTCTTTCCCCCTCTTTCCCCCTCTTCCTCCCTGTGTCTCCTTTCCCCCCTCTCCCTCCTCTGTATCTCCTTCACCCCGATCTTCCTCCACTGCGTCTCCTTCTCCCTATCTCCCTCCCCTGTGTCTCCATTCCCCCTCGCACCCCTGTGTATTCCCCCCCCACCTCCCCTGTGTCTCTCCCCCCTCCATCCCCTGTGTCTCCCCCCAGTGATTTAGCACTGTGTCGTGTAATTTACCAGCTTCAGCCAAATATTTCTCTATAGTGTCTATTAAATTATTTCAGCCATATGACCCTTTTTTGGCTCCAAAAGTATTGTAAGCACTACATAACCCCAAAACCCTGTTGTGGGGCAAATGTCATCCTCAATATTCTAGGTTCCCAAACTAATTTCAGCCTTAAAATATCCATTGCATCACTCCATAACTCTCTCTTGAACTATTACAAAGTTTTCCACATAAAATTTTTAATACATTGTAAAATAATACTCCCCTTCTGGACCGCTACCTTGTCGTAGCAAAGGAGGATGTATACTTCAATGAAGCTGTGAGCTATAACATGTAGTGTCATCCAAGATGGGCAGGTCATGGCAGAGAGAGAGGTCAGCCAAATCATGGTCCACTGGAGAAGGAAATGGCAACCCACTCCAGTATCTTTGCCAAGAAAACCATATGGATAAGCACAGCCGGAGACAGCACAACAGATGTGCCTGGCATGCTGCGTCCATATGGTCACCAAAGGTTGGACACTACTGAAGGACAGAAAAACAACAAAAAGAATACTGTAATGATAAAACGAGTTATTATTCATTACAAGTATAAGTTGCCGGAGTGCTCTGCCTAGAGAAAATGAGAGGGGGTGGAGCATTAGCTAATTAATGAAGGTATTGGACTGCAGCATACAGTTAAATGGCCAGTAAAGAATATACATACACTTGCAGAAAGGTAAGAATATATATTAAATATTGGCTTAGATTTGTGTGGAAAATCATATTTCATTTCAAGAAGCAAGGCATTGGTGAAAAGAAACACATTGTTTAAAGTCCTCAAATGCTTGTTGTAAGCTTATACTGTATTTTAGTTTTTAAGTGTAGTGAGAAAATATTGCTTTCCAATTCTAATAATATATATATAGAGAGAGTATTATAAATATAAGTATTGTAAAATCATATGTACTCTAAGAATATATATATATATATATATATATATATATATATATATAAATATATTGTAACAGATTCAAGCAAGGAGTATATATAAGCCTGAGATTGAGCAGAGCTGTATGTCCAGATTTGAATAGAAAGGGGTAATTGGAACTGCAGCTCAATCAAGGCAGTGCATCTGATCTTAATCGGGATAGTTTAACAGCCCTACAGACAGAACTGAGGTGTGTTATTTGTAGTGAGAGAGTAAAAGATTGATTTCCTGAAAGCTGGTTTGCCGAGCAAAAGTTGTCCACAGAGTAAAGTCGGTTTGCAGAGCAAAGCTGTCCGCAAAGCAAAGTCCGTTTGCAGAGCAAAGCTGTCCACAGAGCAAAGTCGGTTTGCAAAGCAAAGCCGACTACGCTGTTTGTGAGCATTTGCCGTCCTTTGTAATAGTGTATTTTGTACCTTGTACGTTCCTGGGTGAAAGTGGTATGTGGTTGGTGGTGTTTTGCACGGTCCAGGGTAGTGTAGCCTTGTTTTCAATTTTTTTTTTGTCTGCCATTTTTTTTCTCGCTTAGCTGATTTTCGAGTCCCGAAACTCGGCAAAATCAATTTAAATTCGCGTTCCACCTCACTCCCAGATATCCTGGCTGTTCCCCGTGCTGTGTGTGATGTTTTTGTTGTATTTTTTTTTCCATGTTTATTGCTTTACACGGTTCGGGCGTTAACTTCGTATTTTTCCTTTCTCGGATTTTTTTTTTTTAAGTCCTGCATCTCGTATTTTTTTTTTCTAAGTGTTCATCAAGTGCTTGCAGCCTAAGGCGATCCCACGATTCCTAAGTGTTTGGAGGCTAAGTCCTGCGTGTTTCATTGCCTTCACTGCTCGCCTTGCAGGCGTTTTAGTGCCTTAACAGTTCGCCTTGCTACGCGAGACTTGCAGACAATGAGTGCCTTCGGTGCTCATCGCCTAAGTCGTACGCACCACGCAAAGCATGACGTTGTTTCGTAGTTTGACAATTAGAATATGTGATATATAAAGTATATATATATATAAATATATATATATATATATATATATATATATATAGAGAGAGAGAGAGAGAGAGAGAGAGAGAGAGAGAGAGAGCGTATAAATAGTACATTTGTGTTTACATTTGAATGTCTAAAACAAGTAAAAAAAAAAAAAAAACCTGTTTCCAGCTCAGAATTCTGAGAAAAACAGTTATTACACTGAACTCTGTAACCATTTTTAACAAGGTTTCCTTTAAGCTTATTATAAGCTTATTATAAGCTGCATTACACATTTCACAACTTGTATGCATTACACAACTTTTATGCAAAGCCAAGGTTGGATGATACACAAGCTGGGAATCCTAACCATGGACAGAGGTTTCAAGGTTACTGCCTGTCATCAGTGTGGGGCGGGAACTCAGCTTGTGTTGTGAACCTTATGATAGGTAGTCCACCTCAACAATCATTTAATATATGGTGGTCAAAAGAGCGATAGAAGCCATCCACCGTACAATAGTACAGTATATAAATAGTACATTTGTGTTCACGTTTGAATGTCTGAAACAATCTATCTATCTATCTATCTATCTATCTACAGTAGTATATATATATATATATATATACATACAGCCTTATTAAATTGCGATTCGGCAAATTTAAGCACATAGCATATTTTTTTTACAAAAGTTTTTAGTTAGTGAACTTCTATCCAAAAGCAAGGTCTTCACTAACTAAAAACTTTTGTAAAAAAATATGCTATGTGCTTAAATAGAGCCATTTTAAATTTGCTGAATCGCAATTTAATAAGGCTGTATGTATGTGTATATATATATATATATATATATATATATATATATATATATATATATATATATATATATTGTGATCAGGATGGCCGCGTATAGCGGTGGTTTCTTGAAATGAGGGCTGATACGGCTTGGAAGTGCAGCAAATCGGTTTATTTACAGAACAGAAAATAACGGCTGTAGCAGTAGCTCTGCTTCAATTAATGGAAAACAAACAGTTATGTCTCCGTGAGGTGGGAGAATGCCACCTTGTGGCCAGGTATATACAGTCTCTTTGCTGGGGTAGTGCCACCTTCTGGCCAGGAAATAAACAGTCTCTTTACTGGGGTAGTGCCACCTGGTGGCCAGGAAATAACAGTCTCTTTACAGGTGAGGGTCCCAGCGAGATTAGGTCGCCCTCTTCAGCAACCTCTGGGACCCTGCTCCACTCTGGGTCACAGCTCCGCTCTGTGGGACACAGCTCTCCTCTCTAGCTCCTCGCTCTGTGGGACACAGCTCTCCTCTCTCGGACACAGCTCTCCTCTCTCGGACACAGCTCTCCTCTCTCGGACACAGCTCTCCTCTCTCGGACACAGCTCTCCTCTCTCGGACACAGCTCTCCTCTCTCGGACACAGCTCTCCTCTCTCGGACACAGCTCTCCTCTCTCGGACACAGCTCTCCTCTCTCGGACACAGCTCTCCTCTCTCGGACACAGCTCTCCTCTCTCGGACACAGCTCTCCTCTCTCGGACACAGCTCTCCTCTCTCGGACACAGCTCTCCTCTCTCGGACACAGCTCTCCTCTCTCGGACACAGAGCTCCTCTCTCGGACACAGAGCTCCTCTCTCGGACACAGCGCTCCTCTCTCGGACACAGCGCTCCTCTCTCGGACACAGCGCTCCTCTCTCGGACACAGCGCTCCTCTCTCGGACACAGCGCTCCTCTCTCGGACACAGCGCTCCTCTCTGGGACACAGCGCTCCTCTCTCGGACACAGCGCTCCTCTCTCGGACACAGCGCTCCTCTCTCGGACACAGCGCTCCTCTCTGGGACACAGCGCTCCTCTCTGGGACACAGCGCTCCTCTCTGGGACACGGTTGTGGGTGAAGCATAGGGCCCGCCCGTCTCTCCCGTATGCTTCACCCCAGGGACACTTGCATACACAAACTCACTTGTATTTACTTCTCTATATCTTCACTTCTTCCCTGGGGCATAATACTGCAGCACCAACCGTGCCTAGGCCTTTAAGGCAAAACTCTGCCTGGGATTCTTCACTAATCCCCTTCACTTACGTGGCTTCCTTGTGACTTCACCTCCTGAGTCTGAAGTCAATCTTCCAGCTCATACGACTTGCTGTAGTCCCTGTTCTCCTAGAAACAGTCACTTGGTGATCCTTGACAGGGTAGTTCACAACTTCACTGTCTTGCCACAGCAGATCACCTTCCACTCTGTGCTTTGTTCCTCTCAGTAGCACAGCTGCCTAGGGCCTAGTCAGCCCCTCCTCCTCTTTCCATGCCTGCTTTCCAGTCTTTTAAAGGGGAGTGGCTCCAATTAGGAGTTCTTTCAGAAGTGTTAACTCCTTCACTTCTGACAAGAACTCACACTCCACTTGCTTGTCACACTTCAAAGGAGCAAAAGATCACAATATATATATATATACTACTGTAGATAGATAGATAGTTGTACTCAAATGTTTGCATACCCTGGCAGAAATTGATAAAATAAATGCCCCATAATTTATTTTATTGAAGGTTAATGATCATATGAAGCTGTTTATTTTCACATAGATTTCAACTGTTCAGCCATTTGACCTGGACACATAGCCACTTCCTCCAACCTTTTATAAATTATTATTCTTTCTCACTCCTTTGTTATTTCTTGCCCAATAATCTCCTTTAGAGTGTAAGATCTCAGGAGCAGAGACCTCTATTCATTGTGATTTCCAGGAGGATCCATTGGACTTTCGGGGACTATGGACTGTTGGTGTTCCTAAGGGGAACCTGTTACCAGAAAACAGATCCTCCCCTTCCCACCAAGAACAATGCCCAAAACTCTGAGTACCTGGACTGTTGTTGCCATGTTGGCCAAAGATGAATAATTTTACTACAGATGTTTGTGTGACTTTTGGGACACTGGAGTGAGGACTGCAGGTCACAATCTATCATGTTGAGGCTCCTGTTCAGTGGTTGCTAGTAGCAGTGTAGCTCCATTATAAAATATTTTGTCATGACCATGGACTGGAAGGGGTTAACTACCATGGACTATTTTGTTGTGACTATAATAACCTATGCAATGTTAGGACCTTATGCTCTTGCTATGTACCTGGATTCCCAGGAGCCCTATCTGGGAGTATTTGGACATACTCAACATTATTTGTAATGGTTCTTGTTCAGGTTGTGCTCAGAATATACTAGGACATGCCCCTTTAAAAAGCACCAGCTTATTAAAATGTTTTCATGTTTACAAGAGTGATTGTAAGGTTTTATCTTCACTAGTTGGTTGGTAACAAAAGTACAGTAACTACAAAATATTATTCAAAAAGTGACTAACGGAGACAAGAATTTGGGATGGAGGAAAAGGTCTCCATATTCTCATGTTCCTGCCATAAATGTATTTAGCAAACCTCTACTCAGTCATTATGGTGCCACAAGCCATTTGTCACCTCCTAACAGGATTAGTTCCTGAATTTTTAGATCAAGAAGAGGCAAGATAATAAAAGGGAAAACAATGGCTCGCTAATTACACCATACAGTATAGAAAGCAAGAAAGAGAGCAAATGGTTAAATCTTTTAGACTTTCAGACTCTTAAACCCAGGGAGGTAATTAATAACCCTGACATCATACAAGCAGTGGGACAGTTAATACATTTTTGTTTTTGGACAATGTTTGTAGCTGAGTGATGGGGGGACACAAGCCTTTCAATCAAAACCAACTGGTCAGGCAAAAGAGCTAAAATGATTGGATATTGGACTGTTTTAAATATGTGTGGTGTGTGAAAATAAATGCAGTCTGTCTCAATACTAATCAATAGTATGCTTCTTGAATGATGGGCTATCCTACATAAAGGGATAAGGAAGACTGTTTTTAAAAAAAATACATTAGTACCGTTGGGACTGAAATTCTTGATATTCTGATTTTCTATGACTAATGTTCCTAAATTGGCATGCTGGGAGCTGAGATGGATAGAATCTCACCACTCAGGGATTGTTCCTGTAAGCTAAAGCAGGAGAGATAGGGGTGTATGTTGTCCCCTCATCTCTTGGTCATCACACTCATTGGGCCTCATTCTATTAGCGGCCGCAGCCGTTGCGGGGCCGCAAGGACCGGCCGCAAGCTATTCTGCTATTCTATTCCCCTCCGGCCGGGGATTCCGACAGGCTTGCGGCCAGTGCCTTGCTATCTCTTGCGGCCCCTCGCGCCGGAGGAAATCCTTTGATCTAAAACGGCCGCAAGGAAATCGGCCGTAAGAAAATCCTATTTGCAATTCAATTGCTCTGGGAACCCTGTCTGCAAGGCTAAAAACGAGCCGCAGCTTACTTGCAGCAAACAGGTCCCGCTAGCACCAATTAAGCACATAAAATAGCTCAAATAAAGCCATCCTGCACTTTGCAGAGTCTATAAAGTGATATTCGGTGTTAGCAAAAATAGCACATAATTACCCTATACTCAAATCCGTAAAATATATTTTTTTTAATATACGTAAAATATACATGTAAAAAGTCCAGAGTGCTTGGAGCACCTCAGACCCGCCCACGCCGCAGCTGGAAAATAAACAGTTAATTTGAACTCGGGTTTGGGCTGATGTGCAAGCTTGAGAGTGGGTTACTTTTAATCCTCATGTCCCCCAATATGATCCCTAGCATTTACAGAGCTGTACAGTGCAGGCTTGAATTTATTTTGGAGTTTTTAGATTTCAGAGCTTACGGCCGGTTTCAAGATATGCGGCCGGCCGTAAGGGGAGATCCTTGCGGGGCCGTATAATTGAATTGCGAGTTAACAGAACCCCCGCAAGGAATCGCAGCTTTACGGCCGGTTTACGGCCGATAATAGAATGAGGCCCTTTGTATTCAATGCATTTTCCCCTTGTAATAGTTCTGAGTAAAATGTTGGAGTTTTTACACACATTGGAACCTATTAAAATATTTAAAAAGTAACATTGTTGCTAGCATAACTATTTCTCATATATATGTTTTCTTTTACTTTTCTCTATTTGTGTTTATATATTTTTCCATTAAACTAAACATTACCGATCTTTTCCTTTCTTCTGCTAAAATTTCTATTTAAATGCCTGAACATGTTTTTCTACTGGTTTCTTAACCTGTTCTGCACAGCCTGTAGTTATTCATAAAATGAATAAATTATTTTACTAAACTATTCATGAATGCAAGGATTTAAATAATGTAATACATTTATTTTATGTAATAGAGTTAAAAAGTCTGAAATACTTACCGAACTTATAAAAAACAATCCCCTTTTATTTTCATTAATATTAATTAATTGGATTTATCCTAATAAAATGTAGGCATAAATTTAAGAAAATGTTTAGCACTGATGGTCCTTTCTTCAAAGAATATGGAAAATATGATGAAATAGTGGGAACCAATAAACTATTAAACACATAGATTTTTTTGATTTTTTTTCGAACGACTACTATCAATTTATTTTAAACCAAGGCTTGTATGTGTAGTTATGTACATTTTGTACTTAACCAACCATTTTACTCACAGACATTAAACACATTAGTATGCCCTTCTTTTTTGTCAAGGTTTCCACTGCATTAACCTCATAAATTATTCCCATGAGGGACCTGTTTACAAATCTCTGCTAAATATAACTGTTTATATCCCCTTATCTCACTCTCCTGTAATTTACTGCTTTCTGCCAAGAAATAATCCATGCAATCTTTCTGCATCCATATTCGTGCAAATTACCTGCCATAATGTGACATTACCAATATCATACACCTTACTGGGCTTGAACGAAGAATGAATGTTGACATGATGCAATCTATTTGTCAGAATAGTTTAATTTCAATGAGCAAAGCTTTAAATACTGATATTTCTCAGAGTACATCAGAGTTGGTATTAGGTGGCCTTTCTGATATGGATACTGCTAATCTATTTAGATAATGGGCAACAGATGAATTGAATAGAAATCTAAACACAAATACAGAAAAATTACGTTTTTTTCCATATAAAGTAATATTTTTGAGTTTCTTAACTTAGTTGTTTGCACGAAGAATCAGACGGGTCAAGATACAATATAACCTGTATATATTTTAAATTTTCTTTATGTACGAATACTTTATGAACATTCCTTTCTCTTTTTAAAAAAAATAAAGGTGAAACTGCAGTTGATTTAAGCAATGTTTGAAGATTTGTAGACACACAATTACTATTATTATGGTTTTATTATAGAAATATAGATTAAGGTCCATCAAGTCTGACCGCTACAGTTGTTATAAAAGCTTGGCTTAATTAATCCTCAGGTTGACCTTACATTTATACCAGGCCATGCTTAGGGTGCCTTGCAAAAGTATTCACCCCCATTGACATTTTTTGTGTTTTGTTGGCTCACAACCTGGAATTAACATGGATTTCTTTGAGTATTCGCATAATTTAATTTACAGAACATGCCCACAACTTTTTTTTTATTGTGAAGCAAGCATCAAATGGGACAAAATGACAGAAAAAGTCAATGTGCATAACTATTCACCCCCCTAAAGTCACCTTTTGCAGCAATCACAGATCCAAGTCGCTTTGGCTAAGTCTCTATGAGCTTTACACATCTTATAACTTGGATTTGTGCCCAGTTTACCTTGCAAAACTGCTCCAGCTCCTTCAAGTTGGATGGTTTGCGCTTGTGAACAGCAATCTTTAAGTCTGACCACAGATTTTCTATTGGATTAAGGTCTGGGCTTTGACTAGGCCATTCCAACACATTTACATGTTTCCCCTTAAACCACTCAAGTGTTGCTTTGGGGTAATTGTCCTGCTGATAGGTGAACCTCCGTCCTAGCCTCAAATCACGCACAGAGTGGTACAGGTTTTGCTCAAGAATATCCCTGTATTTAGCATCATCCATATTTCCCTCAACTCTGACCAGTTTCCCAGTCCCGGCTGCTGAAAAACATCCCCACAGCATGATGCTGCCACCACCATGTTTCACTGTGGGGATGGCGTTCTTTGGGTGATGTGATGTGTTGGGTTTGTGCAAGACATAATGTTTTCTTTGATGGCCGAAAAGTTCAATTTTAGTTTCATCAGACCAGAGCACCTTCCTCCATGCATTTTGGGAGTCTCCCGCATGTCTTTTCGCAAACTCAAAACATGCCATTTAGTTTTTTGCTGAAAGTAATGGCTTTCTTCTGGCCACTCTGCCAATAAGCCCATTTCTATGGAGCGTATGGCTTATTGTTGTCCCATGTACAGATACTCAAGTCTCTGCTGTGGAACTCTGCAGCGCCTCCAGGGTTACCTTAGGTCTCTGTGCTGCCTCTCTTATTAATGCCCTCCTTGCCCGGTCCGTGAGTTTGGGTGGGCTGCCGTCTCTTGGCAGGTTTGCTGTTGTGCCATGTTACATAGTTACATAGTTATATAGTATTTAAGGTTGAAAAAAGACTTTCAGTCCATCAAGTTCAACCTTTTAAGATCTCCTCTGATCTGCAATATGCGGATTAACTATTAATTAATTAGTTGTATAAAAAATAAAACCAATTCCCTCCTTTCCCAGACACTGACTACCGGACTTCTCCCTGGATCAATACTGCCTCGCTAATTATCCATGATAACCCTGAATTTCCTTTTTAATTAGAAATAAATCCAGTCCCCTTTTAAAGTTATCTATCGAATCCACTGCGACCACCTCCTCTGGTAGAGAATTCCACAGATTAACCACCAATACTGTGAAGAACCCTTTTCTTTCTTTAAGGTGGAATCTTTTTACTTCTAACCTCAAGGGATGTCCTCTTGTCAGTTGAAAACCTCTTGGCACAAAAAGCTCCCTTGACAAATCTTTATACTGACCCTGGATGTATTTATATAAGGTCATCATATCTTCTCTTAGACGCCTTTTTTCTTTCCATTTAGTTATGATAGATTTGATGGTGCTCCTAGGGATCATCCAAGATTTGGATATTTTTTTTATAACCTAACCCTGACTTGTACTTCTCAACAACATTGTCCCTTAATTGTTTGGAGAGGTCCTTGGTCTTCATGGCAGTGTTTGGTTAGTGGTGCCTATTGCTTAGGTTTTGCAGCCCCTGGGGCATTTCAAAAAAAGGTGTGTATATGTAATGACAGATCATGTGACACTTAGATTGCACACAGGTGGACATCATTTCACTCATTATGTGACTTCTGAATGTAATTGGTTGCATCAGCTTTTTATGGGCTTCATAACAAAGGGGTGAATACATACGCACATGCCAATTTTCTGTTTTCTATTTAAAAAAAATAGTTTTATGTATATATTTTTCTCACTTCACTTCACCAACTTAGACTATTGTGTTCTGATCCATAACATAAAATTCAGATTAACAAAACATTAAACTTAAGACTGTAATGTAACAAAATAGGTAAAAAGTCAACGGAGGGTGAATACTTTCGTAAGGCATTGTAAATTTGCTTACTATGGGCCTTAATCTATTGCCCAATTCGTACATTTATACACACTTAAAACTGCTCTTAATATTGCCACATATTCTATTAGCTACTCACAATCTACTTACGACTTACCAGCCCACAATCACTATGGGCTAGCCAATGCTGCAAAATCCGCCTTAGAACTTCACTGGTTTTAGCACAGCTTGAATATTATGTTTTCTAACTAATTAAAATTACACAAAATCGATATACTATTAGACCCGTATCGCTTGCATGCAAATAAAGTCTAACCCGCAATTGAAAAAAGTATCATGTTTCTGTCATAAATATTGCGAGTCCTAAATAGGACTTGAAAGACATTTTTAAAACAATTATAAAAGCTGTAACAGCTATTAAACACACAATACTGTACCTTAAAAGTGTGGCAAAGAAATACATTAGAATTCATTGCACAACAGTCTCCAAGGAACAAATAGGCAAGAAAAGAAATGTTTTATAATATGTTGGACTCATGCATATTGTAATATTAAAAGTGTTGCTGTAAGATGCATAAAGCAATTAGACACAGTACATGACCAAATACCAAGAAAGAAACATGTAACAGAATAACAAAAAATACACTCACAGAGGGTCAAATGTGAACTTGTAAAATATATTCATTTACATATTTAATGTTATCATATTTTTATTAGAATAGAAACTATTGGCCTTATTACATCACCAATAGACATATATGAAGTATCAGGAGAACATACACTACACTGCGCAATATCTGCTCTAATGCACTGACAATTAAAGCGTTTGACACAGCCCAAAAAATATTCAGCAACACTACTGATCTTCACCACAGCACACTACTGACCCAAATCATCTACCCACATCCATGGAAAGGAATAGCATATACAATAGAACCTTAGCGAATAGAAAAAAAAAAAACCTTAGCCTCGGCCTTAAAGTCAGGAGGGGATGACATTGATGCTGCCTACATGGGAATATCGCTACCTAGCACAGGCCAGGCACTGCTTTGTCCCAGGCAGCATGTAAGGAACACGCTGTTCGAGACACTGGGACATGGAGATTTAGGGACAAATCAGAACAAGGGGGATTGCGCTAAGCTCTTCAAGAAGGCCCACAAACACGCATGAAGGCAGTGGAGATGTTATGTGTGTTAATGTCCCAAAACCTTAACCATTGATAAGACAGTATAACAAAACTTTATTATATACACAGAGCACACTCAGAAATGTATACGAATGAGCATTAATATCAATAGTGGACTGTGTTCTTAGAGTAAGCTGCCTACCTTCCAACTGTGATATATGGACTTACTGTACTAAGGCGGATAATACACTACACTTCATATTTTAAGAAATAAGACCACCATAACATACCAGACCATAAAAACTGATGAAGAGCCTGGGACTGACACTGACCTGATATAGACTTTCCTACAAGCAACCAGACTATTGAAATAATTTGTCTCTCTCTTATATATTAAGACCAGCAGGCACAACAAATATAGTACAAAGGTGTACATTGGAATCCTCTTACATCAATTTATCAATGCTGGCTTTGATTAACATGCCATTGTGGGACTTTGCATATGCCACAGCAGTATTGGTAACTTATGGCCCATCATCATCCTCACCTTGACCCGGCAGAATCGATACTTGACAGATTTCACATCCTTTTCTGCCAAGCCCACTGCTGTCACTGTGGCTGCTACCTCCTTCCAGGCCCTGCCCTTGTCCCTGGGTCCTAGTCCTAACTTCCCACCACCTACAACCTTTATCTTCTCGTGCCTGTAGTTCGGGGCTCTGAGTTTGCCCCCAGCCTCTTGTCTTCCCGACTGTAGATGGGTACTCTTTCCTCTCCTCTGACCCTGAGGTCTGTCCCTCCTCCTACACTACTACCCCCTTATCTCTACTCCTCTCACCTCCCCTCACCTCCGCTCCCCAGGGCTACCTTTCTCTCCTCCTCTCCTCTCATCCTCTTCTCTTCCCCACCTTTCTGCTCTTATCTCCACCCTCCATTACAATCCCAAAAATAATATAATGATACATGATAATAAGTGTATATGTATATATTTATGTTGTAAATTAAATGCATGTTTTATGTGTATTTATTATACGTTAGGGGATAGAGTGGGGTGGTGGTTTTGTGTGGATGTATATTATGTGTTATCAGTTATTATGTGTTTTGATGTATTAAGTATAAATAATTATTTTAGAAACAGAAATCAATAAAAAAGCAATAACCTACTCTCACTCTCCAAGATCAAAACCTCCAGCTCCGGGACCTGCGTGCTAATTTGTGAAAATCTACAACACAGTCAACGCAAGGGCGTGTAGCTCACAGCTTTATTATCTCTCCCTGTCAATCACTGATCTCTTAGGATGTTTTCTATTGGATCCTAGGGCTGCAACGCACACTTAAATTGCGGTATTAGTTTTACAATGCGTGAGTGCGGGAAGGGTTTACGAGTTCAGCCTTAAGGTTGGAATTTACCCTCAGCCAAAAATACGGGTTTGAGGCATTTGAAAGCAGCTAATAGAATATGGCCCTTTGTTTGTCTCTACCATATACTGTACGTTGGAGGACTATTTCATTTATCTACTACCCTTTCTATAAAGTAGTGTCTTCACATTACATTGTTCTTGGACTCCTCTTTCTTGAAGATCCTGATAAAACCTACAATACATTTGAAGGTACCTATTGTATCCCTCACCTTTTGTCTGTTTAACCCTCTCTCTATCTTATTTTTGTGAAACACACTAGCAGTATAATTAACAAATTAATTTCTTTGTACACAAGATGAGAACACCTTTGTATGTACATGCTGGTACCGGTGGAGTTTGCTCTTTGATTATTTTAATTCATGTCTAGGTTTGATACTGTAATTAGAAAATACTCCTATTCTAGGGCAGTGGGTAAAGCAAATATGCAAAGAAAACACTAGCGAGAGAAGGAAAGAGGGGTTAAAATTACTTCATATATGTACACATCAAAACTAACAAAATCCCATCAACAGAAACCATACTACGATATCAAAATATGAATGTTAACCCTTTGCTCTGCACTCATTTGCTGGCCTAACCTTTCCTTAACACTTACGGTAATTAAAACTGCACTAGGCCTCAATTACATTATAGTGTCTAAGTATCCAGTTTTTAGGACATGAACAAAGTCTCATTACAATACTGCAAATTAACAAGTTTGGCAAGAGCTTTACTAAAATTAAAAATGAAAGCACTTCAATTTCTTTGATACTTGGACAATCAAATAAAATAATTGTGATGAATACTTCAGAGACGGATGTAGGCAATGTACTAGATATCTGTGAAAATACCACTAACACTTATTATACTTAAAGTCATACAGCAAAGATCTCAGTTACTGAAAAAATGAAGGCAACACTTCTAAATTAATACAATTGCAATAGTTTTTTTTTTTATATTTTGAGTGAAAGTATTAAAAACATTTTTGAGTGACCTCCTTTCTCTAGTCCTCCTTATCTAGGGTCATTAGTGAACGTTTACAATTGGAGGCCATGCACTTCTACTCAAATTACTTGACCTGGTAAGACCCAAAGTCCCTGACCCCCCACAAAAGACACAACACAACTGTTGGAGGTACAACTGGCCGCAGCGAGTTTTATTATCATATTATGCAAACGGCCTATGTAAATCCGCTACAACGGGGGAGGAGCCCCGGGCTTGGCAGTAACCCCATCCCTTGAGCCCACGCTCAAGAGGTCAACCGCTGTGCTGTCGCCACACCTTCCCAGGGGTATGGACGGCCCCTTCTCAGCATTGGCCCCGGGCAACTCCCCCACCCGCCCCAACACAACTATTAAAACTCTGCTGCGACAAACCACATACACACAAACCATATGCCCACCATGTGAGCAACAAATCTTGCTGAATATTGACTTATTTACATTTTATATATATATATATATATTTTTTAATAAAGATATAAAACTTAATCTCAAATGCTTTTATAAAGGGAAGGGTGAGGGGGTGCCTGCTTCCCTGCCTGCCGCGGAGTGAGGCAAGATGGCGCCCGCGCTGGCCTAAGGGGGCGGAACAACCGCAACCTCTCGCGCGAGGCCCGCCCCCGCCTCCTCCGCCGGCACTTTGATTCCACAAAGTCAAGGGACCCCCACTGCGGATATTAGCTCACTTGTTCTGCCCTGGGGGTCCTTCATTAAAGTGACAGGAAAGAAAAATCACATACGAAAAAGTATCTGTGTTTTCATGTGTGCCATGTGTATTGCTGACATGATGCCCCTTTGTTGTATATTATCCTACATAGATTGCTCCATCAATCTGATATTTTTCTATACTTTGTGATTTAGCCATATGGTAATTAGCATGAAGTAAAAATAATATGATTTGTTATGATATAATATTACCTACCTTAATAAAATACTGATTCGTCATCAACTATAGACTTAATACTTTCCTGACTTCAGCTGTCTTATTTCCTTTGTTGATCAGTGTTTAATGAGATTTCATTAGAACATTTTGGACATCCAGCCTGCTGTAAAGGTCCCTGCTGTGCTGGCTGTCTCTTCCTAATTTGTCAGTACCACCTGTGCTTGATTTCAGTTCAACTGGAATAGAAGTGGATGAAATATTGAAGAATAAAGTATTGACTTAGAGGAAAAGTGGACTTCTGATGGTTAAAACTTACTATCCTTGGGCCATATTAAATTCCAGCCCCGTAAGTCCAATGGGAAGCATGTAACAGCTGCAAGCTCGAAATTTGGGTGCGTTACTGTGCTATTAAATTAGAAGGGCTGGAGACGCTAAATCGTAAACCAGTTGTCGGCCTTCGGAGGTGCGGTCTAGAACGCAAACAATTAGGCAAGCCCGTAGTTACGGGTTTAGATGGAGCCAATAAAAACAGAGATTGTCAGCATTGCGTCACAAGAAAATGGAGCATGGATTTCAAAGTCTTACAGGGTTCTATTACGAGCTACGAGCGAACCCACATTCCAGTCATAATGCAATCTTAATAAAGCTGCAAATATGATATTCTATCAAATGCGGGTTAAATTATATGTATTAACAAACTGATTGCAAGGATCGATATAACACAAAAAAGATACATGAAATGAAGTATTTTTCTGAGCCGATTTACGGGCTTAAGAATGTTGTGCTATGAATTCTAAGACCTAATATCACTTTCCCTTTTAATATAAGTACAGTAGCGTGTTTTTATTTGCATTACAAGTGCTACGTATAGGACTCTACCCCCTTGCAGGTCCTCTAGAGCACTCGTTGGGCATTGGGCTCCATTTGCGTGTTACGTGCTTGCTCACTAGTGACTCCTTGCAATTTAATAGCTGAATTGGAAACGTAGCGGTTACGGGCTTTACGGATCAAAGGATTTACGGACGCAAAGTTCCTCATTGCTCAACCGGTAGGCTTTTTTCACAGCTAACCTGCAAGTTGTCTGCGGCCTGCGTTACTGGCATTCTTAAAATGCAAATAGCCCTAAGATGGCAGTTACGGGCTACTTTTTAATACGCAGCCCGAATTTAATAGGGCTGTTAATATGGCTGCTTGTTTTCTGACATTTTCTGTATTATGATAAATAAATATAATGATGGATAGCCTCATTGACTTGAACAGAAAGGATATGTGTTGCTTGTTTACTGGACCACTGTAGTCTCCTATATCGAATTAGATGTTTTAATTAGCTAGTGACCATTAGTAAAATACAAATTAAATTATTTAAAAAACACTTTTAAATGTTAAACTTCCGACTCAGCTGATGTCTGCCCACTATAATATCAATGGGACAAGAAGGCTTAGGCCCCAATTCAATTGTCTTTTATCTACCCGCAAACGATTTGCTGGTTACAGGCTGTAAATCCGTGCGGTTGTTAAAACCGTAACTCCGACCCAGCTAAGCCTTTGATCTTTCAAGCCCGTAAATGTTACAATCGCAAATTGCTATTCAATTGCTACAATTCCTCAAGCCTGCAAATGTTTTCACACTCGAAAATGGCAAATGTACAAGAAAATCCTACGAGTACCAGATAGAACTTGCAAGGGGATTAAACACCTGATCGTAGCACTGTAAATGCAAATAAAAAATCGATACTGCACTGTAAAGACAGGAAAGACAATGAAAGACATTAGAATTAATTGCACAACAGCCTCAAGCTCGCAAACCTGCAACCAAACATTTATTTTTTTTACGTTTTATTTTCACGTTATATTGATCCCAGGAATCAAGGAGATAATACATATTAGGACACCCACATGGACTAGAACATTTCCTTCATTCATTTTTATTATTTTGTACATTGCCGGATTGCGAGTCTGATCGAATATCGGACTTCTAAATGCTAATTGATTAACGTTTAACCTCCATGTTTTAATGATGTCATGATGATGGTCTAATTTACTATTGGCTGTTTCTAAATGGGTAGTTAGGGCCTTGCCTAATTGATCATGATCACGCTCAGAAATGCTACTTACAATTGCATTGATTATGGTTTCGGCTTTCGGCTTGTAAATTGCAGATTTGTTCAATTGAAACGCTCTGTAAATGTAGCAAATTTCAACCTTCAGACTTACGGCCTGTATATAATGTAAACTGCGCGCTTGCAATTGAATAGGGTCCTTAGTCTAGCAGATAGATGCTAAACATTCAGACACAATGAGTAATCAACACAACGCTCTCCATAAGCCTTACTCTTGCTTGTTAAAGTTATTTTCCTTCGCATATATGGTTTGGATGTTTGGCCTTGGGTCGAATGACATTGTCCTTTAAGTCCTATAGACTAGTCTCTCTGATCAACCCTCTTCTTCCCCTTGTGTGTCTTATCAGGGTGGAGGCAATTAGTTGAACTGGAGGCTAAAACTCAAACCTTTGAAAGTGAATTATAATTATATTATACATTATTATGTAGGATTTATATAAATGTTCAATGCCTAATTAAAACACATATTATATAGGGGCCAAAGTTTTAACTCATTAATATATCTATATTGCATAAGTGTTTTTACATCTGCAAGTCACTTCAGTTTTAGCAGTTACAAAGTAAAGACTTAAAAGTACCAGTGTAATACCCAAGACATCAAGAGAAGCTAATTATTTTAATTAGATATTGATCATTAAATTAATATTTTTGCAATATTGAATAAAACCAAAACTTCAATAAAACTCACCAAAAAATAATGACTGTGTGAGATAACAAATCATCTTTATACTTTTTGCAATTATGTAATATACAGCGCATAAGCGTAACATTATAGATTCATCTGTGAGTTAGAATAATGCACAAATATCTGTGTTTTCATTTCTAAGATGATTGAGATAGTTATATAGTAATTTAGATTAAAAAAATACTTTTAGTCCATCAAGTTCAACTTTTTAAGATCTTCTCTGATCTGCAGTATTCAGATTATTAATTGTTAATTGATCCAAAGGAAGCCAAACAGAAAAAAAAAACAAGTGAAAAGTGTCAATTGTTTCATAAGGGAAAGATAAGAGGCTGGGGGCAAGCACAGGGCCCCAAACTTCAGGCACGTGGAGACCTCCCATAATCTCCCCACTATACTTTCAGGTGGTGGGAAGTTAGGCCTAGGGCCCGGAAGGAGGTAGCAGCTGCAGTGACAGCAGTGGGTTTGGCAGAAAGGGATGTGAGGTCTGTCAAGCATCGCTTCGATGACTGCCGGGTCAAGGTGAGGAGGATGATGGCAGAGGAAGAGAGAGCAGCGAGAACACCAAGTGTTGGCCCCCAAGTGACCAACAGATACAATGGCATGTTAATCAAGCATTAAAATATTGACATAAAATATATCTGTATCATTACTCTTTAATTGTGGGATTGGTTTTACAATACGAGCGTCATGTATTCACGTCCCCAAAAGCTTGTGAGTGCGGGAAGGGTTTACGAGTTCAGACTTAAGGTCGGAAATTGTGAGCTTGAGTCAATAGAAAACTTTTGTAAAGAATCTACTTTTCTCTAGAATCTAATAGTTTATAATTGATTCGTAGATCAATACTCCCCTCTCTAATTAACCAGGATAACCCTGAATGCCCTTTTATTTAGAAATATATCCAATCCCTTTTTAAATTTATCTATCAAATCCACTGTCACCACCTACTTTGGTAGTGCGGATTCAATAGATACCTACATTTAGAAATGTATTTATATTTGCTTTCCTTGCTTCTATACCCTTCTTAATACATGCTAATAATTTACTTGCCTTTGCAGCTGCTGATTGGCATTGAGCACTGATACCTAGGTGGTTTTCCACAAGAACTCCCAAATTCCTTTCAATATCTGATACCCCCAAATTTACTCCAATAAGATTATAAATTGCATCGCTATTTTTCCTTCCTAAATGCATAACTTTACATTTATTTGTATTAAATCTCATCTACCATTCAGTTGTCTATTTCTCTAATTTATGGAAATCCCTTTGGAGGGAAAGTACATCCTTTTCTGATTTAATTACCTTCCGCAACTTTGTGTGATCAGCAAAAATGTAGACTATACTTTCCAGTCCAACTTCTAAGTCCTTAATAAATATGTAAAAAAGGAGAGGACCTAATACTGAACCTTGAGAACCCCACTTACCACATAAGTCCAATCTGAGTATGTTCCATTTACGACAACCTTTTGATTCCTTTCTTTTAGCCAGCTATAAATCCATGAGCAGATATGTACTGCAATTCCTGCATCCCTCAGTTTGCACAATTTGTTCTATCAGTGGGTAATTGGTGGACCCCAAATGCCGTCACACTAATATAGGATCCTATTTGACTGTGAGATTGTAGTGTAGTTTACATTTTTGAGGGAGCAAATGATGGGTTCCACAAGCCACCATAACAGTACTTGTAGGGAATTGTAGTTAGGATATTACTTATACGTCTTTACACAAGCACTTTAATTAATGATGCACTTCATTTTTTCTATGAGTTAGACATTACACAATTATAAGACCAGTGATTTTTGATGTGTGATTTTTATATATATATTCCAATTGTTTAATTATTATGAGATGATCTGATATGTGATGACTTTCTCTATGGGACACTGCATGTTTTAGATATTTTAATTTGTATTAATAAAATATTGCTTTTAATTCTACTGGTTTTTTATTCGATTTCCCATGTGATGCTGGTTCTTTATGATGGGACAATGTGGTGATTCAATTCAGTGTCTTTCTCTATATTATTAGAAGGTAGTGGAGCCCCATTATGTTGCGGTCTCCCAACCACTGGTACTTCCCTTGTGTATACCGAAGAAAATAACCTACTTAGGTCATCTCCTTTTTCTGGTCACTAATTATCAGATAGCATGTTTCACATTGTAATGTTCCTATAGCTTCCTTCCTGGCCTCCTTCCCATTAATATATTTAAAAAATATTTTAGGGTTAGTCTTACTCTCCTTTGCAACAAATCTAATAATAACAAATTCCTAATAATAGAGTCCCCTACCACCAAAACCTTTCTCTTGCTCTCCCTAATCTGCCCTCCCACTCTTCAAGTAGAACTGTTCTCCCAGCTATTAGAGGGACTAGCTCTATCAGGCATTGCCATTACTGAATGGACATACCCAACAGTTTCACTATGTTGGTGTTTGCCAACCCAGAACTGGCCTGCCTCCTCCCCCTATTCCCCATACTTCCCCTTGTAACTGTAACCCAGCTACCTCCCAGACCTCTACATCCTCTATAACTGAATCTCCACCCTGCATGCTGTGCCCAGCTAAATTGTGCTCCCTTTCCAGTGTAGCAATATAACTCAGTGCTACAATTCTCCTCTCCAGTTCTCCAATTTGAGCCTCAAGCAACATGCGCACACCTCTCACAGTGTTATGGACCCTGGATCAGCTGAGAGAGGTTGTCATTGGACTGACTCATAATTACAAAAAAAATGTTTAAAGCTAAAAAAGAAAGAAAACCTTATGTATTTATGTATGTATGTATCTCTTGTCCTTTCCTCCTTTCCTTCCTCTTGCACTCTAATATGCCCCCTTTTCTTTGAACTCCCTCCTTTTACAGTGGGGGAAAAAAGTATTTTATCCCTTGCTGATTTTGAACGTTTACCCACTGACAAAGAAATTATCAATTTTAATGGTAGATGTATTTTAACAATGAGAGACAGAATAACAAAACACCCCCAAGAAAAACGCATGTCAAAAAAGTTATAAATTGATTTGCAGGTCAATGAGGGAAATAAATATTTGACCCCTTCATCTTAGTACTTGGTAGCAAAAACCCTGTTGGCAATCACAGAGGGCAGATGTTTCTTGTACTTGGCCACTAGGTTTGCACATATATCAGGAGGGATTTTGTCCCACTCCTCCTTGTAGATCCTCTCCAAGTCATTAAGGTTTCGAGGCTGATGTTTGGCAACTCGAACCTTCAGTTTTCTATGGGATTAAGGTCTGATGACTGGCTAGGCCACTCCAGGACCTTAATGTGCATTTTTCTTGAGCAACTCCTTTGTTGCCTTGGCTGTGTGTTTTGGGTCATTGTCATGCTGGAATACCCATCCATGACCCATTTTCAATGCCCTGGCTGAGGGAAGGAGGTTCTCACCCAAGATTTGACGGTACATGGCCCAGTCCATCGTCCCTTCGATGCGGTGTAGTTGTCCTGTCCCCTTAGCAGAAAAATACCCGCAAAGCATAATGTTTCCATCTCCATGTTTGATGGTGGGGATGGTGTTCTTGGGGAAATAGGCAGCATTCCTCCTCCTCCAAACACGGCGTGTTGAGTTGATGCCAAAAAGCTTGATTTTGATCTCATCTGACAACAACACTTTCACACAGTTATCCTCTGAATCATTCAGATGTTCAGTGGCAAACTTCAGACGGGCTTGTACATGTACTTACTTGAGCAGAGGAACCTTGCGGGCGCTGCAGGATTTCAGTCCTTCAAAGGCGTAGTGTGTTACCCATAGTTTTCTTGGTGACCATGGTCCCAGCTGCCTTGAGATCATTACAAGATCCTCCTGTGTAGTTCTGAGCTGATTCCTCACCGTTCTTATGATCATTGAAACTCCACAAGTTGAAATCTTGCATGGAGCATCAGACTGAGGGAGACTGTCAGCTATTTTGTGTTTCTTCCATTTGTGAATAATCGCACCAACTGTTGTCACCTTCTCACCAAGCTGCTTGGCGATGGTCTGGTAGCCCATTCCAGCCTTGTGTAGATCTACAATATTGTCCCTGACATCCTTGGACAGCTCTTTAGTCTTGGCCATGGTGGAGAGTTTGGAATCTGATTGATTGATTGCTTTTGTGGACAGTTGTCTTTTATTCAGGTAATAAGCTGAGATTGGGACCACTCTTTTAAAGGGAGTGCTCCTAATCTCAGCTCGTTACCTGTATACAAAACACCTGGGTGCCAGAAATCTTGCTGACTGATAGTGGATCAAATACTTATTTCCCTCACTGACCTTCAAATCAATTTATAACGTTTTTGACATGCGTTTTTCTTTTTTTTCTTTTTTTTATTCTGTCTCTCACTGTTAAAATACACCTACCATTCAGTGGACAAACGTTCAAAATCAGCAGGGGATCAAATACTTTCCCCCCCCCACTGTATTTACATTCCTACACTTATACTTGAACTGCACTTGAAACTAGAACTGTTCGCAAGTAAACAGGACATTTGGAGAAGCTGAAGAAAGGGGAGAATAGAGAGAAACGTGTTAGAAGAGAAAAAATGGGACAGAAAAGAAAGAGTAGGAAAGAGGTAATTAGCAAAGAGGGAATGCATATAGAGTATAAGAGAGAGTAAGGATGTTGATTAGCTATATTGTATAGAGGAAATAAAGAAGCGAGAGAAGAGTGGATGCTCCAGGAGAGGAAGATGTTGAAGGCGAGGGCAATAGAGGAGAGAAGGAATGGAGAATGGATGTGATGGAGAACAAGTGGAGGAAGTGAGTGTATGGGGAGGTAGTTAGAGAGGAGATGGGATTTAGAAGGAGAAAAAAGAGATTAAAGAGGATGGGATGATAAAGAGTAGATAGAATGATGATGAGGCTGTAATGGAGATGAATATAGTATTATGATATGAGTTGGATGGAGAGGATTTAGGTACATATAGAAAGAAGGATAAAAAAAAACTAAAGTGCTTGGTGTACATGAAGAAAAGAGGGTCTAGATAAGAAAAGGGAATGCGATGGGATAAGAGAGGAGGACACCTGGATATTTAGAGGGGCACCGAGTAATCTGAGAGAGGTGAATTTCTCAAAGGGCTGTCCCCTGAAAATATGAATATCTGGTTGTTTTATGATAGAGCAGCACTAAATTGCTAGAATGCATTTTTAAAAACAGATTTTACATATTTGAAAATGCTTAATTTGTATTATAATTTGTTCATTTCAGGAGAACAAGAAAGCCATTAAAGCTAGCTTTTAATTAGAAAAAATATAAATGTTAATGTCTCTGTTAGTCCCTGGAGGCATCTGTGATATTTTGGAAAAGGCTCCATATCTGAGAGTGTAAACATTTCCGTAGGAGCAGGGTTTATAGTTTACCTTACAACTGTTTCAGAGCATTTATGTGAACTGCTGTAAAGATTCACTCTTACACCAGTCAGCTGGAGCTGCTAACAGATCCAAATATCCTCAGGATCAGGAGAATACAAGCATTTAGTAAGAAGACAGTAAACACACTCAGAATACACTCCTTATAGATCAATGAATATAGGCCTCATCAGCTCTTCTTTATTGAATGATACATACTTTTGCAACACTGAAAACAATAAAATGTTCCTGTACCAACCACAGAAAACACTCAGGAGACCACATGTAGCTCCATTTGTCAAGAAGAAATTACATTTTTAAATAGGAAATAAAATCATTTGACTAGTTAAGCCATTTGCTTAGCATACTGTCAAATACATTTCTTTGTTACTTGGATCATTCCCAAGATGTTCTCTTATCTCACTTTTGCTATTGATGGCATTACATAATGGTGTTATGTAATGTCAATGTACTGAATTATAGCATTAAAGTGACTACCTATGAAAATATAAGGACATCTATTTGCAGATAATTGCTTATTGTCATATTTTAATAAATTGCGATTTGACCATTTGAAAAATGCTCTATATAAGCACAGAGCATATTCTATTTACAGAAGTCTTTAGTTAGTAAACTTCTATCCAAGGTCTTCACTAACTAAACACTTCTGTAAAAAAATATGCTCTGTGCTTATATAGAGCCCATTTCAATGGGCAAATTGGAATTTATGAAGGCTGAATATCTGGATAGCATTCAGATTACCACATTCTATTTATACTATCAATATCTCAACTAGAGTTTAGTCTGTAGAGAGTTGTTAATTAAGATGCAATATTGCAAACTTGGCACTGCAACATAGAAATTCCTATTGACTTGATTAGACATTACTGAACTAATGGACAAACACATGCTCATTCATTGTACCATGCATATATTTAACTAATTTGTGTTTTTAAATAAATTGCCTTTCCATTTTTTTTCTCTACTAAAAAAGCACCTTGTAAAATTCATAAGGCATTTACTTTTCTGTATTGTGATTGTATTATAGTGTATATTTATAAAGTTCATATATCCACCCTTTCTCTTGTTCTGCCTGCATAGTAAGACTGACAAAAATCATTTCCCTACTCTCATATAAAGAAAAGTTACCATGCAATTTCTTTTTTATTACAGATGGGTAAAAGGACACATGTAGTACACATTTGTGAAGTATGTAACAAACTAATAGCATTAGTAGCTGTGTAATCTATGATCATATAAATATTTTGGCAGAAAATTATATTTTTGAAGACTGTTGTAGAATGTTCCATCTTATTTAATTTCAAGTTTGAGGTGTGTTCTTAAATTATTATCATTGAAGAGAGAGGTAGTGGAAGAAGCAAAAGGGAAGCTGATTTGTTAAATAACTGGATCTCTTAGGATTGGCACATATCCCCTTCCTTTGCATATGCCCTGGAGCAGGCAGTATACAACAATAATTTCAAGCTTTGCTCCTACGGAAATATAAATGCCCCTCTCAAACATACAACCTTCACCAAAGTATCATGGATAAATGCAGGGACCAGTAAAGGCATTAACATTTATTTTTTTCTTATTAAAAATAGCTTTAACTTCTTCCCTGCCTACATATGATTTAGTCAGAAAAATATTTTTCCATTGTACAGCAAATATCTAAATGTCTTATTTTGTTCTTCTCTACCAGGGTTACGTCAACAGCTTCCTATCGTCTTTCCATTCAAGTCAATGCTTGTCTCATTGTGGTATCAAAATACAGAAAGACGTTGGGCACATATTAATAGACATAGGGAGAGCACTCGCTAAATATAAACCTCTCGCAAATGTCATAATTCATATTTGGAGCTTCACATTGCTTCCTACAGAAACATTGAAACATATTTGATGGCAAAATCAGCATCTATTCTGCTCATTCTATCTACCTAAAAAGCTAGTCTTAATTAATCTTCAAGATGACATGAATCAGTGCTTAGTGAGTGCCCTCCTGATAAATATTTCCCTAGGAACTGAGAGGGAGATTTAGCTTTACTCTAGAAGTAGCATGTGTCTTTACCCTCACAATAAACATATTCATCGATTATAACTTCAAAGTTCATAACCAATCCTTAATGGATACATTATTGAAAGCCGGTAACTTTTATGACATACACAGTGTTGCTATAAAGATGAGATGAAAATTGTGCTTTTTTTCTATTAGGTCTGCACATGTTTAATTTATTACACTTTCCTCTTGTCTTTAACTATAAATCTAACCAAGGCAAAGTCCTACTAACAAGTATGTTTGCTAAAAGGACATTTTCAATGTGAAGCTCTGGAGAATAGTCCAGTTAAAATTATTGGGATTCTTTATGTAAAAATATTTTGTCTTATCTAAATGTTTTAGCTAAGTTATTTCAATAAATTTCTAAGTAGCCCTAGAGTAAAATGTGCAGGGTCACTTCCTTTCTTCCTGTTCTAGTGACATCTTATACAGCTGGGACGAAAGGCCAAGCCCAGAGGGGTAGGGCTTTACACTACCAATGTCTTGCTGGAGCAAGAATGCACACATCTTATTGAGGTTTGCTTGCTAACAGTAATACACTGGTAGTGTGAAGCCCCAACCCCACTGGGAGTAGTCTTAGCTGTGTCACATCTCAAGAGATAGAACAGGAAGAAAGGCTCTGGTTCCAGAAGGTGAGGTTTTGTTAGACTTAGAAGTAAAGTGTAAATTTTACATCACAGTTACAGAGGATACCATTAATTAATATAGACAAAACATTTAAATAAAACCAAAAAATTGCCTAAAGAGTCCTTTCAATGAAAATGGCTTAGCAACAATTTTTTTTGTTCAAAATTAACATCCATCCTACAATTCCATAATGAATCAATATGCTTGATGCAAAGACCGAAAACTCTAAGCAAAGCAACTAAGAGATACGGATATCAAAATATTCACCAGGGTTTCAGACGTAATGGTCCAGTAGAACCAGATGGTAGAGATCATGGATAACCAAATGTAAATTAACAAATCGAGTTCTTCTTCTTATGAAAATATGTGCTATGTAGCATACACCTGGTCCAAGTTGAAATATTTTATTGCTTCTTACAGGAAGTCTAAATGCTTTAATTAGATCTCAATTTCAAATCAACTTGATGAACTCACCAGTCCCAGTTTAGTGAATGTGTCCCTCGGTTACACACAATAGTAAACATGATATTGTTTGTGAGCATTTATAGCTTACTTGCTTTTATGCTACCATAATTTTGTATCAAAGTTGAATTGCTATAGATAATCCCTCAACAAGTGGATTTACCTTACAAGTGAAGGCTGATAAATTGCAGGGTGCACTAATTGTGCCGAGGTGAGAAGGCAGAAGTTAGTATAAATGGGAGAAGGGGGGAACTTGTGAGCTTGCGAACATTTTTGCTATCAGGTGCAGTTCTAGTGAAAGTGTAGGAGTTTAAATAGGGGTAGGGACTTCAAAGAAAAGGGAGGGCAGATTTATAGTGCAAAGGAGGAAAACTTTATACAAATATATTATTTTATATTCTTTATTTTTCCCACTGAAATTTTGTAGACAATAATAATAATTATGAGTCAGTCCAGTGGCAACCTCACTCAGTGTACATCCTGTCATATGTATGCAATACTGGAACAGATGATCCAGGGTCCATACCTCTATGAGAGGTGTGAGCATGTTGCCTCTCTGGAAGGTCAAATTGGAGATCTGGAGCGGAGAATTGCAGTACTTAGTGATATAGCTCCACCGAAAAGGGGGTTGGTGCTCACTAAGCACAGTTTAGCTGGGCCTAGCATGGAGGGCAGAGCTGGGGCTAGTGAGGATGTCCATGGAGGTAGCTGGGTTACAGTTACAAGGGGAAGCAGGGAGAACAGGAGGAGGCAGGTCAGTTCTGATTTGGCAAACACCAACAGATTTGCCAGATTGAGTGAAACTGTTGGGGATGTCCATTCAGGAATGGCAATGCCAGATAGAGCTGTTCCCTCTAACAGCTGGGAGAACAGCTCTACTGGAGGAGAGGGAGGGCAGAATAGGCAGAGCAACAGACAGGTTTGGTTGTAGGGGACTCTATTATTAGGAAGGTAGACAGGGTGATTTGTCACCCAGATCCCAGCAATCGAACAGTTTGCTGTCTCCCCGGTGCTCGGGTTCATCATGTGGTGGACCAGGTAGACAAATTATTGGGAGGGGCTGGAAATGAACTGGAAGTCTTTGTACATATTGGTACCAATGACAAAGTTAGTGGAAGATGGAGTGTCCTAAAGAATGATTTTAGAGAACTAGGTAAAAGGCTAAAGGCAAGGACCTCCAAGGTAGTATTTTCTGAGATACTACAAGTGCCATGTGCTAGCCCAGGGAGGCAGAAGGAGCTTAGGGAGGTTAATGCATGGCTAAAGATGTGGTGCACTAAGGAGGGGTTTGGGTTTTTAGAGTACTGGTCTGACTTCTCACTTCAGAACAATATCTACAGTAGGAATGGATTACACCTTAATGATGAGGGGGATAGGATGGTAGAAAGGCTGGAGGAGTTTTTAAACTAGTAGGTGGGGGTAGGGACTAGATATAAGTAATGGGGTAGAAAGTGTAGAGGGTATAAGGGATGAATTAACAACTAATAGGGGAGGAGATGGGGGAGGGGCAGTATAGTCAATAGGGAGGTAGTACTAAGTCATTCAAGTACAGTGGCAGGCACTTCAGAACTACAGACTCATAACATAAGGTGTATGCTTGCTAATGCCAGAAGCTTGCCAGGAAAAATGGGAGAGTTAGAATTATTAGCAATTAATGAAAAATGGGATTTAATAGGCATTACTGAAACATGGTGGGATGAATCTCATGACTGCACTGTTAATCTGGATGGTTATAACCTATTTCGGAAAGATAGAGGCAATGGTAAACGAGGAGGATGGATTTGTCTGTATGTTAAGCCTGAATTTAAGCCTATAGTCAGAGAAGATATTTATGGTGGACCTAGCGATAAAGCTGAATGTTTGTGGGTAGAGTTAAATAGCGGAGCAGCAAATTCCAAAAGAATAGTAGTAGGAGTATGCTATAAACCCCCAAATACAGCTGAAAGTGAGGAAATACAATTATTGTTACAGGTTGAAAATGCAGCTAAGCATGGTCAAGTTCTAATAATGGGACATTTTAATTACCCTGAAATAAACTGGATAAATGAGACCAGCAGTTCATCTAAGGGGAGCAGGTTCTTGAGTACACTCAGGGATCATTATCTGGCCCAGGTTGTACAAGAGCCTACTAGAAATGAAGATATCTTAGATTTACTAATCACAAATAATATTGATATAGTATAAAATGTTGAAATAGGGCAACCGTTGGGAAACAGTGATCACAACACAGTCTCGTTTGAGATTGAATTAAAAAAACAAAATTTAAAGGGGCCAACGAAAACTCTTAATTTTAAAAGGGCAGATTTTAACGGTCTAAGGACAGCAATACAAGGTATAGACTGGGACAGAGAACTGGCAGGTAAAAATACTGAACATAAATGGACAACATTTAAATCCTTACTAAATATACATACAAATTGGCAAATACCGTGTGGGAATAAAAGTAAAAGGAGTAAATCCCATCCAATGTGGCTTAACAATGATTTAAAGATCAAGATACGGAGTAAAAAAATAGGCATTTACATTATACAAACAAGTGGGGACAGAGACTGCTTTACAGGAATACAAGGAAATCAACAAGGCTTGCAAAAGGGCGATTAGACTGGCTAAAATAGAAAATTAAAAATGAATTGCAAAAGAGAGTAAGGCTAACCCTAAAATATTTTTTAAGTATATTAATGGGAAGAAGGCTAGGAAGGAAGCTATAGGAACATTACAATGTGCCACAGGCCGTCTAATAATTAGTGGCCAAGAAAAGGCAGATGAGCTAAATACGTTCTTTTCTTCGTTATACACAAGGGAGTTACCAGTGGTTGGGACACAGCAACATAATGGGGCTACACTACATTTGTCAAATAATTGGTTAACAAAGGAAGTAATCCAAAAAGAGGTTGGAAAAAATAAATGTTAATAAAGCCCCGGGTCCTGATGGAATACATCCAAGGGTACTAAGGGAACTGGGTTCTGTAATAGCCAAACCATTATATTTAATTTTTCAAGATTCACTCAACATAGGGTATCTGCCAGATGACTGGAGAAAAGCTGATGTGATACCTATATTTAAAAAGGGAGCAAGAGCAAATCCGGGGAATTATATACCAGTGAGCCTCACTTCTGTAGTGGGGAAGCTTTTAGAAGGGTTAATAAGGGATAATATACAAGAATATGTCTATTTGAACAGGATTATAAGTAGGAGTCAACATGGATTTATGAGGGAATAGGTCATGTCAAACAAATCTAATTAGTTTCTATGAGGAGGTTAGTAGGAACCTGGATCAAGGGAACTCAGTGGATGTAGTCGTTTTGGATTTTGCAAAGGCTTTTGATACAGTGCCACATGGGAGACTATTGTGCAAACTAAGAGATACAGGAGTTGCAGTAAATATCTGCTCATGGATTGAGAGCTGGCTAAAAGACAGGAAGCAAAGGGTTGTTGTAAATGGAACATACTCCGACTGGACTAATGTGGTAAGTGGGGTTCCTCAGGGTTCAGTATTAGATCCTCTCCTTTTTAACATATTTATTAATGACTTAGAGGTAGAATTAGAGTGTGGTGTCTCCATTTTCACTGATGACACGAAGTTGTGCAAGGTAATTAAATTCGATAGTGATGTGCTTTCCCTCCAAAGGGATTTACATAAAATTGAGGGATTGGCATCTAATGGATTTAATACGAATAAATGTAAAGTTATGCATCTGGGAAGGAAAAATAGCCATGCAAATTATAATCTTGATGGAGCAAATCTAGGTGTATCAGATATTGAAAGGGATTTGGGAGTGCTTGTGGACAACCACTTAGGTGACAGTGCTCAAAGCCAAGCAGCAGCTGCAAAGGCAAATAAAATATTAGCATGTATTAAGAAGGGTTAGAAGCCAAGGAAGCAAAAATAATTCTGCCACTATACAAATCTCTAGTACGCCCTCATTTGGAATATGGAGTACAATTTTGGGCACCAATTCATAAAAAGCACATTTTAGAGCTGGAAAAGGTACAGAGGAGGGCAACAAAACTAATTAGGGGAATGGAGGGGCTAAGTTATGAAGAAAGACTACCAAATTAAACTTATTTTCTCTAGAAAAAAGGCATCTAAGAGAAGATATGATTACCTTTATATAAATACATCCAGGATCAGTATAAAGATTTGTCAAGGGAGCTTTTAGTGCCAAGAGGTTTTCAACTGACAAGAGGACATCCCTTGAGGTTAGAAGTAAAAAGATTCCACCTTAAAGAAAGAAAAGGGTTCTTCACAGTAAGGGTGGTTAATCTGTGGAATTCTCTATCAGAGGAGGTGGTGACAGCGGTTTCGATAGATAACTTTAAAAGGGGACTGGATTTATTTCTAATTAAAAAGGGAATTCAGAGTTATCAAGTATAATTAGAGAGGCAGTATTGATCCAGAGAGAAGTCCGGTCGCCGGTGTCTGGGATCAGGAGGAAATTTATATATAAATCTATTTTTTTTTGCAACTAATTAATAAATAGTTAATCCGCATATTGCCGATCAGAGGAGATCTTAAAAGGTTGAATTTGATGGACTGAAAGTCTTTTTTCAACCTTAAATATTAAGTAACTATGTAACAAGTGTGGGATTGAAAAATAATAGTTGGACTGATGAGGTGTTCAGAAAAAATGTAAATAGCAATGTGCCCTCCAAACGAGTTGGACCCCAGCCAGCCGCCCCGACCCCCGACATTCTGGCTCCAAGGCTCACAGTATCTTATCAACCTCAGCTGTGACCAGATTCTGACTGGAGGTAGCTGATAGCTGGGACCGTAAACTCCTCGGCACCTAGGTGGAGAAATGGACAGGCTGGCACTGGTGTGAAACTTGTGTCTGACTAAGAAAGCGGCCTACTGTTGATTGGAGCAAAAACTTGTATAAAATGATGTACTTAAAACAGTTTATGCTCTGTTTGCGACACATATACATTGTGTGTTTAATTTAGATTGAATGTGTTTATTATTTTTTCAATCAGAGATTAATTTCTGCAACTTGTCCTGGAACCCAGTAATGGATACCTTTAGTAGAATTGGTCTCTTTGGTCTTTTTAACCCTTACGAAGATGGGTTGTGACAACGGAAGTATTGATTAATTAATTTATCTTTGACCCGTCAACATTTTTTTATATTAAAACCCAGAAACTGAAAAATAGTTTGAATCCGTAGACATTTCCTCATGAGACGAAAACAGAGCAGTCAGACAAAGTGTTACAAGAGTGACTGAAATAAATCCAATCTTGAAGCCAGTAAGTTGATTGCTTACAGTAAATTATGTATTCACCATCACTAGCATTATAAGTTGTTAAATACAAAATCACTGGAATTCCCACAAAACAAGAACATTGGAATAAGCGACAATCTAATCATTGTTCATTTGGAATAGCAAAGCTTTGACTGTCATGCTTTTATAAACCTTCATTGCGAAAATGTTTATATTTTAAAAGTTGTTATAAACAAGTAAACTTTTTATTAATATAATTTATAACTTACTAAAGTTATTTGTGATTCAGTGTACAAACTCTACACGATTATTTGTAATAAATACTTGTTGTTATTCTTGAGATGTAGTTTAAGCCCCAAGCAAGCTTTTGAATTTCAGTAATAGAAAAGTCTGCCTCACTAGGATCGTGCAGGCATGTCGAGCATTGGAATTAGAACCTCTGAAAAAAACAATGCATTTGCAAAATAACAATTGATGAACATACTCTCAGGTTAAACGTGATGAAACTGACATTGTTTAAAACTTTTGAAAAGATGTAAATCGTTTTGTAAGTTTTGCCCCAAAATTTTTTTTGCATTGCACTGGATTTTGATGCCATTTCCATTATATCACTATTGTAGTCCTATATTTATAATGTGTTTAAAATAATTATACCTGGTAATGTGTAAAATGTTTAGGAGAACTAAATAAGGTCTTCAATGTATTAAGTGATATTTTAATAAGGCTGCTACCACTTTTACCACTGATCTGTTGAAAATGGGAGGAGATCTTGAATTCAAGTTTGCAACACTATAATGTGAGTTTGCTTTTGATAAATTGATAAATTAAGGAAAGGTCCTTAGTTTGAAGGAAACATACAGTTGAGAAAGCTGTTCAATAAAGCAAATAAAAAAAAACATTGACAGCCTTTTTTTATTAGTCTGTTTATACTTTTACAATATTTGTGTCTTATAAATGCTGCCCCCTGAAAATATGCTGCCCTAGCCCTTGTAGGCCTTTTAGTCCTAGGCACAAACACTCCATTGACATTGAACCAATAAGAAGCTTCCACAGCAAGTCAATGAAATTGTGTTAATTGATTATACACATTTGTTTGTTAGGCATTGGGGCCTCATTCTATTATCGGCCGTAGGAGATGCGGGGCCGCAAGGACCGGCGGCTATTTGCCTATTCTATTCCCTTCCGGCCGGGGATTCCAGCAGGCTTGCGGACGGCGCCTTGCTATCCCTTGCGGCCGCACGCACCGGAGGAAAGCCTTTGATCCTAAACGGCCGCATGAATATGATCAATAAACCAATCCCATAAGTTACATTTTAGAAACAGCCAATAGTAAATGAGACCGTCATCATGACATCAGTAAAACATATATGTAATGATATAGAAATCACAAAGTTGTGGAGACCAGTAGCCAAGGTCAGCAATAATCCAGTTCCGCAAACTTGTAGGTGAAAACAGGAACAAGGTTTATTGAAGTGATCAGAAACCACACAATAATCTGGCAAGGATCAATAGACAGGAAGTGCCTTCTATAGGCCAAGGACCAGACACCTGACCAGACACAGCTGAAGAGACTTAGGTACTGATACAATTGCTAGCAGAGTCAAGCTTATAAGGTCTCAATGGAATTCACAACAGGCAGGCTGGCGCAGTGGTAGGGAAGAGGTATAGCAGCCTGGGGACCAGGGTTCAAAACCCAGCAGAGTCAATTCCTCACATTACCCCCGCCTCTATAGGTGCAGCCTCTGGATGCCCTATTACCTGGTTTAGCAGGGTACTGCACATGAAAAGACCGAAGGAGATCAGGAGCGTGAATATTGTCCACTGGTTCCCACGAACTCTCCTCCTCACCATAGCCTTTCCAGCGAACCAGATACTGAAGCTTGCCAGGGAAGATCCTGGAGTCAAGAATTTTGTCCACTACGTACTCATCCTCACCATCCACGAGGACTGGAGGTGGGGCAGGCAGGGCTCGGCCAGGGAAAGTGTTTTCATGAAAAGGTTTAAGCAGTGCAACGTGAAACATTGGATGTATTTTCATGGAATTTGGGAGTTGTAAACGGAAAGTGACAGCATTGATCTGAGCAATGATCTCAAAAGGTCCCATGAACCTTTGACCCAATTTATGAGAAGGAATCCGAAGCTTGAGATTCCTTGTTGACAGCCACACCTTGTCACCAACGTGATAGACTGGGGCCTCCTTTCTATGCCTATCAGCAGCTCTTTTGTAACATTCCTGAGCCTCCAAAAGAGTCTCTTTCAACAGTGCTTGGGAATCACGTAAGGCCGTTAGCCGGTCAGCGACAGCAGGAATGGAAGTAGTAATTGGGAGACTGACTAGAAAGGTCGGATGGTAACCATAGTTGGCAAAAAATGGGCTCAAAGAAGTGGAGCAGTGTTGGGCATTGTTATAGGCAAACTCCGCCGTGGGTAGAAAATCCAGCCAGTCATCCTGCAGGTAACTAATATAGCACCGCAAATATTGCTCCAAAGTCTGGTTGGTTCGCTCAGTCTGTCCATTACTTTGCGGATGAAAAGCTGACGACAGATTTACATTAATACCTAGATTAGAACAAAAATGTTTCCAAAAACGAGACGTAAACTGTACTCCTCTGTCAGAAACTACTTCATCAGGCACTCCATGCAAGCGAAATATTTCCCGAATAACCAGGTCAGCCGTCTGTTTAGCTGAAGGGAAACCACGAGCTGGTATGAAATGACTCATCTTAGTTAACCTGTCCACAACAACAAGAATGGTAGTGTGTTCCTTAGAGGGAGGAAGTTCCACAATAAAGTCCATGGATATAGATCCCCAGGGACGATGAGGAATCGGAAGAGGCTGAAGCAAGCCAACAGGGGATGAGCGAGGAGTCTTATGTCTGGCACACACATCACAAGAGGACACATACTTCTTAACATCGGGCAAGTAGCTCTTGTGTCTTTCGGATTCCTAGATGACCTGCTGGTTTTGAGTCATGGTAGAGACGTAAAAGGTCCAGTCGCACTGACTCCGGAGCAAACAGACGTTGTTGAAAAATCCAAAACCCATTACGCATCGTCATATGGAGGTCACGAGGAGGATCACAAAGAACTGGGTCTTCAGCGTAGCCCTTTTTAATGCGAGACATCAGATCAGAAGGAAATGTAACTCCTATAAATATATCCTCTGGAAAGATAGTGGTCTTGGTTACGGTAGTATGGAGGGGGTCAGCTATTCTAGACAAGGCATCCGCCTTACCATTCTTGGAGCCAGGACGTTATGTAACCAAAAAATTAAACCTTGAGAAGAATAGGGACCAGCGTGCTTGTCTGGCTGACAGTCTCTTAGCTGATCGAATACATTCCAGATTTTTGTGATCTGTGAGGACAGTAATTGGATGGGTAGCTCCCTCCAAGAGATGTCTCCATTCGGTGAAGGCAGCTTTTATAGCCAATAGTTCTTTATTCCCTATGTCATAGTTTCTTTCTGCTGGCACCATCTGGCCGGAATAGAAGGCACACGGATGTAACAGCATCTTAGGTCCAGTCCTTTGAGACAGTATAGCACCAACAGCTGAATCAGAAGCATCAACTTACAAAATAAATGGTAATTCCGGCTGAGGATGTACCAGGACAGGGGCAGAGGTTAACAGAGTCTTCAATCGGGAAAACGCGGTATCCGCCTTATCGGACCACTGAAAAGGAGTCCCTTTACGTGTGAGTTCAGTGATCGGTGTAATAACGGCAGAGAAATTCTTAATGAAACGCCTGTAAAAATTGGCAAACCCCACAAATCTCTGAACATCTTTTTCATTCTTGGGGATATGCCAGTCCAGCACAGCTTTAATTTTACTTGCGTCCATACTTAAACCTTTGGGAGTTATTACATACCCCAGGAATTGAATTTCTGTTTGTTCAAACTCACATTTTTCTAGTTTAATGTATAGGCGGTGGGTACGAAGGCGCTCTAGAACTATACGGACCTGTTTTCTATGGTTTTCAAGATTATCAGAGAATATTAGGATATCATCCAAATATGCCACAACAAACTGATCCAGGAGATCTCATAGTACATCATTGATAAGATGCTGGAAAGTTGCAGGGGCATTACACAGCCCAAAAGGCATTACTAGATATTCGTAATGCCCGTACCTGGTTCTGAAAGCTGTTTTCCATTCATCATTGGGTCTTATGCGAACCAGATTATATGCCCCCCGAAGATCAAGCTTCGTAAATATTTTAGCTGAGCGAAGTCTCTCCAAAAGTTCAGGAATCAGAGGCAAGGGGTAGCGGTTTTTAACAGTGATGTTATTAATGTCCCTGTAATCAACGCATGGCCGTAGGCTGCCATCTTTCTTTTCTACAAAGAAAATAGGAGCTCCTGCTGGAGAAGTAGATGGTCGAATAAATCCTTTGGCAAGATTTTCTTGGAGGTATTCAAGAAGAGCTTTCAATTCAGGCTCAGAAAGGGAATATATACGGCCAAATGGGATAGCAGCCCCAGGCAACAGCTCTATTGGGCAATCATAAGGCCTGTGTGGTGGAAGCTGATCAGCATTCTTCTTATCACATACATCTGCAAAATCCCGATATTGTAGAGGAAGCTTAGTCAAGTTTGTAGCAACCATTTCATTAATTGTTGTGGCAACAGGTGTTACCTTAGAGGGTTGACAATTCATTAAGCAGTGTTCTGAAGGAAAGGATAAAGTTCTGATCTTCAAATCAATCTGTGGGTTATGCAGAGCAAGCCAAGGTACCCCCAAAATCACTGGAAACTGTGTTGAGGAAATTAGGTGGAAAGAGATAGCCTCATGGTGATTCACTTCCACAGTCAACTTTAAGGGCACAGTCTCATGTGTAACCGGTCCTGACGTAAGTGGAGAACCATCAACTGTCTCCATTAACACAGGTGAAGAATTAGGGATAGACTGAATTCTATTTCCTGCTGCAAATGTAATGTCCATAAAGTTTCCGCCTGCTCCAGAATCTATCATAGCGGTAGTTGAAATTTTACGATCACCACATTGCAACGTGATAGGCACCACAAAATGAGGATGTTGAGTCAACATACCCTCTTCACCATGAGCCAGAGAAAACAAGGATGTGTGACAGAATTCAGTTGATCCGAAATCTGGGATTGGTGTCCAATCTGTGCACCCTCAGCCGCCATAGCTATTGTTCTTTTGGATTTGCTAGGGCAATTGATGGCATAGTGCCCTGCACTACCACAATACAGGCATAAATTGTGAGTGCGTCGCCACTGTTTTTCTTCGTTGGATAATGGCCCTCTTATTAGATTTACCTGCATAGCCTCTGGCTCAGAGTCTGTAGGTGTTTGTGGGATCGGAGTAGAAGTTCTTGAATAGGAAATTGGAGTAGTACTTGGTCTAAAAGAGCCCTGTCTTTCCAATCTTCTTTCAGAAAGTCTCCGATCAATACGGATAGCCAAATGCACAAATGCATCAAAGTCAGCAGGAAGATCAACACGAGCTAGCTCATCTTTTATAGCTTCTGAGAGACCTTTTCTGAAGTGGAACCTCTGGGCTGATTGGTTCCAGGTAGTATCAGCAACCCACTGTCTGAATTCAGCAGCATATTCAGCCACCGAGCGCCTCCCTTGATGCAAATGAAGGAGAGTGGCTTCTGCTGTAGCACATCGATTGGGGTCATCAAAAACTAGGCACATGGCCTCAAGAAAGTCATTTAGATTACCCAAGACTGGACTGTCTTGTTCCAGAAGAGGGGAGCCCCAAGCCAGGGCTTCATCTTTGAATAAGGAAAAAATAAATCCCACCTTCTCTCTTTCAGATGGAAATTGGTGAGGTAACATCATGAAGTGCAAACGGCATTGATTTAGGAAACCCCTAAATTTTTTGCGATCTCCTCCAAACTTTTCTGGCAGGGGCAAGCGGGCCTCTTGAGCAGGTGTAACAGTAGCAGCAGCAGCATCACGTGCCCTGTAGCTGGTATACTCACTGTGCATTGACTGAAATTTATTTTGCAGTTCAGCTACCTGGTCCTGCAGCACTTGGATGGTCTGTGCCTGGGTCTGCACAGTTCTTGCAAATAAAGCAACCTGCTGGGCCAATGCAGAATCTGTCCTGGCGGTCTCCATGAAAGGGCCAGATTATTCTGTAATAATATAGAAATCACAAAGTTGTGGAGACCAGTAGCCAAGGTCAGCAATAATCCAGTTCTGCATACTTGTAGGTGAAAACAGGAACAAGGTTTATTGAAGTGATCAGAAACCACACAATAATCTGGCAAGGATCAATAGACAGGAAGTGCCTTCTATAGGCCAAGGACCAGACACCTGACCAGACACAGCTGAAGAGACTTAGGTACTGATACAATTGCTAGCAGAGTCAAGCTTATAAGGTCTCAATGGAATTCACAACAGGCAGGCTGGCGCAGTGGTAGGGAAGAGGTATAGCAGCCTGGGGACCAGGTTTCAAAACCCAGCAGAGTCAATTCCTCACAATATAGTTTAATCGTCAATCTATTCATGTTTAGATGTTTAGATCGGGCTCGCAATCCAGCAATTTCAAAATCAATAAAAATGAATGAAGACTGTTATAGTCCATGTGGGTGACCTGATATGTATTAACTCCTTGAATCCCGAGATTGATATAACACGGAAAATGAACTTCTAAAAAAAAAATTTTAATTGCAGATTTGCGAGCTTGAGACTGTTGTGCAATGAATTCTAATATATTTCAGCACTTTCCCCGTCTTTTAAAGTACAGTAGTGTGTTTATATTTGCTTTTACAGTGCTATGAACAGATGTTTAACCCCCTATCGAGTCCTCTCTGGTACTCGTAGAATTTTTTACTACATTTGCCATTTACGGGTGTGAAGGCAATTGCGGGCTAGTGGAATTGTTGCAATTGAATTGCGATTTGTGATTTTAGCAATTGTAACATTGAAAGATCAAAGGCTTAGATGGGTCGGAGTTACGATTTTGAAAACCACAGCAATTTTCAGCCTGTAGCTCACAAATAGATTGTGGGTAGCTAAAGGAGGCCAATTGAATATCCATAACTTTTGTGGGCTACATTACAGGCTTCAGTAATTGCAATTTGGACAATTTAATAGGGACCATGATGTAAAACCTAACAATGCAAAAGAATATAATTTATTTTTTATAAACTTTATTTTGTTCATTTTTAAATATAATTAC
This sequence comes from Discoglossus pictus, assembly GCA_027410445.1. NCBI lineage: Eukaryota > Metazoa > Chordata > Amphibia > Anura > Alytidae > Discoglossus > Discoglossus pictus. Next base: position 432,227,076 of record CM050164.1, read on the forward strand.
AGAATTTAAAATGGTTATGTTGGGAAGAAAGAATTGGGAAAATATTCAATTTAAGATGACTGTCAAAACCAGTACCTGATCTGGTTGTCCCCCGTGGTAGCCACTGAGGAATTCTGAACCTAGGCTTGTGGAGCCTAGGCCTGGCCTGACACGCATGCTGAGTAGTGGTAGGCCTAGACAGTGTATGTTGGCATGTGTACTGCTCGCTTGTGTATACTGAAGAAAATAACCTATTTAGCACATCTGGATTTTCCTAGTCACTATTTATCGGCCTTTTTCACATTGTAATGTTCCTATAACTTCCTTCCTGTCCTATTTCTCATTAATAATTGAAAACATATTTTAGGGTTAGTCTTACTCTCCTTTGCAACTAACTTTTCATTTGCTATTTTAACCATTTTAGTAGCTCTTTTGCAAGCCTTGTTGATTTCCTTGTAAATACGACTCTGTTCCCTCATTAACCATCCGGTCATGAGATTCTTCCCACCATGTTTCAGTAATGCCTATTAAGTCCCATTTCTCATTTACTGCTAATAATTCTAACACCCATTTTCCCAGACAAGCTTCTTACATTCCTCCATTTTATCTTGCTTTGACTCTAGAGTTTTGAAGTGTTTGTCAATGTATTTGAGTTACTTAGCAATACCTTCCTATTGTTTATAAAAACCCACCCACCTTCTCCTCCCTCCATGGATAGTTAATTTATCCCTTTCACCCTCTACAATTTCTACCCCATCCCTCTCCGACCTGCTAGTTTAAAAACTTCCCCAGACTTTCTATCATCAGCTCCTCTATCATACAATCTCCCTCTTCATTAATGTGCAACCAATCACTGCTATAGACATTGTACCTAAGTAAGAAGTTAGCCCAGTGCTCTAAAAAACCCAAACTCTCCATAGTTCACCAATTCTTTAGTAACACATTAATGTCCCTAAGCTCTTTCTGTCTCCCTGAGATATAACATGATATCTGTAGTATCTTGGAAAATACTACATTGGAGGTCCTTGCCTTAAGCTTGTTTCTTTATTGTAAACAAATATTCTTTAGGACACTCAATCTTCCACTTACTTTGTCATTGGTACCAATATGTACAAGACCGCAAATTCATTTCCAGCCCCTACCAATAATTTATCTACCCGATCCACAACATGCCAAACCTGAGCACCCCAGGAGAATCCCCTACCAGTAAAGCTTCTGTTGCTCTCCCTAATCTGCCCTCCCTCTTTTCCATTAGAACTCTTCTCAAGCTGTTAGAAGTAACAGCTCTATTTGGCATTGCCATTGCTGAATGGACCCAATAGTTGAACTCAATCTGGCAAATATTTTGGTGTTTGCCAACTCAGAACTGGCCTGTCTCCTCCTCTTGTTCCCTCGGCTTCCCCTTGTAACTGTAACCCATATACTTTCCTGGACATCCTCACTAGCCCCAGCTACACTCTCCATGCTAGATTCAGCTAAACAGTATCACTAAGTGCTGCAATTCTCCTCTCTAGTTCTCCAGTTTGAGATTTAGGAAAGGCAACATGCTCACACCTGTCACAGAGGTATACCCCCTGGATTAGGTGCTCCAGCAGTGCATACATGTGGCAGAATGTACACTGAGTGCCGTTGCCACTGCACTGACTCATGATAACAAAAATACAGTGAGAAAACAAATAAATATATCTTGTATAAAGATTGTTTTTCTATAGCTTAATATAAAAAAACATTTTTTTTCTCCCTCTTTCCTTCCCCTTGCATTTTTTTTCACTATAATTTAACGCATTTTGTTTGAACTCCCTCCTTTTATTTAAACTCCCACACTTACACAATAACTGCACTTGCCCTAGAACTGTTCGCAAGCTCTCAAGTTCACACCTTTACCCGTTAAAATACATTGTCACTACTCACCTGCACAATTATTACAGCCCACAGGACAGAAAATAGCCTTTAGCTTCTAGCACTTATTCACAGATCAGATTCAAAAGTAAGAAATACAAGTCTAACATTTAAAAAAATAAAATAATATACATATAAATATAAATGCAAATTACAAAATTGCTACAAGTTATTCAACACTATAACTTCATGTTTTGAAAATAGTTCTTCTTTATCGATATTATTCTTACAATTTCAAAGTTTACAGCATAATAATGTATCTAATGAATTGGTCATGAATTGTACTATATATAATTGCATGATTTTTTTTTTTAATTTTAGTGTTTTAGGGAAATAAATTATGACAATCATCACAGTCCTTGACAATCATCACAGTCCTAATAAGTTAAGCTATGATGGGTTCTTTTACAAACTGGAACATTTAAACTCACTTTTTGAGCTGTGCTAAAGCCTACAGCTATTTTAGTCTCAGCAGGTCTATTTCTTTCAAAAAAGCATATTACAGCAATACTTCAGTCCACTTCATCGCTGCAGGGACCTGCTGCAATATATAATGTAACAGTATTAAAAATTCCTATAACAGAGGATAGGATAAAGACAAAAACAATTTGTGACAACTCTGGCAATATAAACATATTCTTGAATCATTATTATCCTTTATTTACACAGCTCCAAAATATTCTGTAGTGCTCGAGGGACCAGTATTTCCAAGGGAATTAAACTGACTGATACAATAGGAGTAGACGACCCTGCCCTTGAGCAATCAGTCAGGTTTTATAACTCTTTCGTACAAAGCTCTGTTCCTGATTAAGAGCTCCCAAGCTTACAGACTAAAGGAGTTTTATGAAACAAAAGGTGAGCAGTGAGGAGGAAATGAACAGGGACTTAGATTAATTGCTGGTGTATATGAGCAAAGAGTTTGAGAGTCATTTATATGTAGAAAGTGTGTTGCAATGGAAGATGATACGTTGGTTAGATAAAACAAGTAATTGTGATATGGAGGTATAAGGGGTTTAATAAGACTTATAGAGCCCTAAACCTGATCTGTGGGTTATAGGCAGAAAAACATGTCAAAATCTGAACTCTAACCCAGCTAAGCCTTTCAATCCTGTAAATGTTGGCACCCCGACTTTATGTGCGCCGACATATGCGCGACAACGTATGTGCACACACACAAAAGCGTGCCCGTCATGAGAACGCCCCAACATCTGCGCGCCGGTCTCCCAGGTCCCCTCACATCTCTCCCACACAGTGATGTCTGGGTGAGAGTGGCACAGTGGCATGGAAGTGAATTGAGGAGGGAAAGAGAAAAGCATGGGCAGAGAGAGAAAGAGCAGCATGGGCAGAAGGAAGGGTTCAGGATTCAGAGAGAGAGAGAGAAGCATGGGCAGCAGAAAGGGTTCAGGGTTCAGAGAGAGAGAAGCCTGGGCAGAAGGAGAGACGGAATTAGAGAAGCATGGAGCAGAGGGATGGAGAGCAACAAGGAGAGAGAAAAGCTTGTGTAGAAGGAAAGAGAGGGAGATTGAGGGATAGACAGAGATGTTGTCTGTACCAACAAGCAGGAAACTGCACCAATATTGGGAGACTTTCAAATGTACTGTTATCTATTATATGTCTCTGAACATCTAATACAGAGTATACGCAGATTGCTGTAAGCAGGGTATAAAGACAATGCTATGTGCTATAAGTATTATATATGTACATTACTGTATACTTGGTAAATACATAGTGTTCTTTATAGGCTATATACATAGCCGATAGGCAGTGTTGTATACAAGATACGTACACAGTGCAATATACAAGGTAATTAAGGTAATAAAGAGTAGCTTGTCTGTGTAGATTACACACATTGTTTTATTCATGAAATAGAGACAGTGCTATGACCTACATGCAGGATATATACACACTGTTTGTAAGATATATTCACTGTACTGAATATATGATATATACAAATTAATGCATGTATTGTGGAGAATATATATATTATATATATTCACTTCCATGCCACTGTGCCACTCTCACCCAAACATCACAGAGTGGGAGATATGTGAGGGGACCTGCGGGACCTGCGATCAGATGTCGGGGCGTGCTCATGTTGGCTCGCATTTGTCAGGCGCGTCTAGCAAGTCATTCTACAGTAAATGTTACACCTGTAATTGGCAAATGTAGCCAAAAATCCTACAGCTACCAGATAGGACTCACAATTGCGTTAAACTCCTGTCTGTAGCACTGTAAAAGCAAATATAAACACACTACTGTATGTAAAATTACAGGGAAAGCGATGAAAGGTACTAAAATGAATAGCACAATATTCTCAAACTGGCAAATCTGCAATAAAAAATAATTTTATTATGTTTAATTTCTGTGTTATATTGATCTCGGCAATCAATGTGTTAATACATATAATAGAACTTGCATGGACTAGAATATTATATTTATTGATTCTTTTCATACTGCATTATTTCTGGAATGCGGGTCTGATCGCAACTCGGACTTCAAAAGCGTAAGTGATTGAAATTCAACCTCCATGTTTTAGTGATGTAATGATGATGGTCTCTTTTACTATTGGCTCTGTCTAAACCCGTAACTAGGGGTTTGAATTAATTTGCTATGTGCCGAAGCATGGTTTACTGATTTGGATTCCGGACATTTCCAGCAAATTTCAAGCCCGCAGACTTACGGGCTGTACGACGGCCACTGCAGGCTTGGAATTTAATAGGGCCCATAATGTGATAATTGGAATATAGCAAGAGGAAAGAAAGAGTAGTAACTGCATCGTTGGTCGCACACAAATATGACAGGGCCTCGGGCAGGTTAATGCTAAATAAGTCCCTGTTCAAATAGCTCCTAGTCAATGGCAAAATAAGGCTCCAAAGTACAGACAAACTAGCAGCCTAAGATCGGTCTATACATGACACAAGCAGAGTCATCAAAATATAACGTGCTAATGATGTTATTTTTGTTTAAGGGCTGCCGGGGCAGCAGGTGCAGAGCACTGGGTCCACAACAGATTAGGGAATCTCTGCTACCAGCATCAACGGCTCTGAGTAATGGGGGACACTTATTTTAGGGAAGAAGGTCAGATATTTATTCTATGGGAGGTCTAACCACGTACATGTATTTTTGGCTAATGAATGACACCAAAAATAATTTTGCATTGGGGTCCTCAATTCACTATCTTTGCCTCTGACCTTGGTAACTGAATGTATGCTTTTGCAGCAAAAACTGAAATGTGAATGATTGTGAAATGGTGCAAATCCTTAAATTGCAATAAACATAAACTAATAAAATGACAACAAGAGTGACAATGACACAAATCAGTAATTGGAGCAGATTGCATAAAGTTTCTGCACCATTAATCGTGATTATTGTTTCAATAGTTTGATGTGAGTTGGTCAGTGCTCACATTCTAGCTCATTATATGTAAAAGCCTTTTTAAATCCTCTCAGATTACTGATGACTTAATTCACATTTAAAGGTAGTGAAATCTGATGTGAGCTGTAACTATTAATGATTTTCGTCTATGTGAGTGTCATTAATTTTTTTTATTGGTTCACTGCAGTTTATGTTATTTTAATCAAATGTGCTACTTAAAATACTCTTAGAAATAACCAAACATACTGTAAGTAAATATGTGCAGAACATATTTTAGTGAAAGAAAAGACTGATTTTGGAGGAAAACAAATTGCCAGATTGAGTAACTAGTATCAATTCACTGTTATACATATGCGATTTTGTTCTCTCGCTGACAGCATTTACATATTGAGCTTCTAAAACTTGGTCTAGTCACATTGTATGTTCTTTTAAATATAAAAAATGTAAATCTATATAAAAGGAAAAGAATAATATGTATTGCTTGTATTAAAATTATTTAATTGTATAATATACAACATTAAGATGATTTGGTGGTTTGCCTTCATTACATTTATTGGTACATTTACTTAACTTCTGTGTGGCCAAAAATATATTTTCCATATATTTTATCCTAACAAAAAGTAGGTATTCTATAATTTTTAAACTCCCAGTCAGTCATCTACCTTTTTGGAGCCCCTAGGCAGTAAAGTGGAGGAGCCCTGCGAGTGCGTGTGCAGTGTATGCACGCACCCATTTTTCCCTTTTCTGTGCATGTATATAGCTCTCTTGCTATGTGAACAAAACACAGACATTTCCCCATAACAGCCATTTTTACAACATAGCTTCTCATACACACGTGGAGCGAGCTATTATTTGTTTATTAAATGCATTTTATAGTGGGCCGTATTATTTATATATGTCTATGGGAAGGGAGCGAGCATACACTGACATACACACTGACATACACATAGAGGCACACACTGACATACACATAGAGGCACACACTGACACACACATAGAGACACACACTGACACACACATAGAGGCACACACTGATGCACACATAGAGGCACACACTGACATACACATAGAGGCACACACTGACATACACACAGAGGCACACACTGACGCACACATAGAGGCACACACTGACGCACACATAGAGGCACACACTGACACACACATAGAGACACACACATAGAGGAACATACTGACACACACAGACACACACACACAGATGCACACACATAGAGATACAAACATAGAGGCACACACTGACACACACATAGAGGCACACACCAGCACACACAGAGGTACACACTCACATACACATAGAGACACACACAAGAACACACTGACATACACATAGAGACACACACACAGGCACACACTGACATACACAGAGCCACACACCTAGAGGCACACACAGAGGCACACACACACAGACACACGCACAGACACACACAGAGGCACACACTGACATGCACAAAGAGACACACACAGGCACATGCTGACATACACACAGAGGCACACATTGACATACACATAGAAGCACACACTGACACACACACACACACACACAGAGGCACACACTGGCATACACATAGAGACACACATAGAGGCACATACTGACATACACATAGAGACACACACATGGAGGCACAAACAGAGGCACACACACACAGAGGCACACACTAACATACACATAGAGACACACACGTAGAGGCACACGCTGACACACACATAGAGGCACACAGAGGCACACACTGACACACACAGAGACACACACATAGAGGCACACACTGACACACACACACAGGCACAGACTGACTTAAACAATTCAAATTGTTCATTTTAATAGCACAGCATGAAACATGAAATACAAAAAGGGGTTTTACCTTCAGCAGCACTGCTTGGTAAGTGCTCTGCCCATACTGCTTTGCTCTGCCCAGCAGGGAGGGAAAGGGAGGTGGGGCTATGGCTGGGTGCTTTACCCACAAGCTGCAGCACAGGAGGGAGAAAGGGAGCGAGATGGAGGCAGTGCTATGGCTGGAGATATTTTTTTCTTAACATTTTTGTTATACTCAAAATGAGGCACCCCTCATTGAGGCCCGCGCCTAGGCTAATGCCTAAGTTGCCCCATCAGTGATCCGGCCATGCTCCCAGTCATTCAAAAAAGTATTTTATTATTACAAAATATATGAAACAAACATGTATATAGGGAAGGCTCTGTAGAAAATCACGTATTTACTAGACTAACAGCTACATTAAATTCCAAGCCGTAACGGCAACAGAACACCCGCAATGCCTGCAGGCTTGAAATTCACAGTAGTTTCAGAGCTATTACATTCAACCATGCCGCAAGTTATTGGCCGGAGACGCAAACCTGTAAACCATTCTTGTGCACTTTGCTTGTGTAGCCGTGAACATGATAAATTGGTAAAACCCATAGTTATCGGTTTAGACGGAACCAATGGTAAAAGAGATCATCATCATTAAGTCACTGAGAAATGAAGGTTTCAATCTCTTACGGTATTGAAGTATGAGTAACGATCGGACCTGCTTTCCAGAAATGATGCAATATTAATAAATCCATAAATATTATATTCTAGTCTATGCGAGTTCCATTATATGTATTAGCACATTGATATATAACACGGACATAAACATTAAAAAAAGTATTTTATATTGGAGATTTGCGAGCTTAAGAATGTTGTGCTATTAATACCTAACATCGCTTTCACTTTATTTTTAAGTACAGTAGTGTGTTGATATTTGCATTTACAGTGGTACGGACAGGACTTTAACCCCCTTGTGGGTCCTCTCTAGTACCCGTAGGCTTTTTGGCTCCATTTGCAGGTTACAGGTTTGAACCCCAGTGTATTCGTAGCAATTTAATAGCGATTTGCAAACGTAACATTTACAGGCTTGGCAGATCAAAGGATTTGAGGCAACGGAGCTCCAATTTCCACATCCCGTATAGTTTTTTCGCATGTAACCACCGTAGATAATTTGCGGGTACCTTTACGAGGCCAATTAAATAGCCGTAAGTCTTTCAGGCTAATTTACGGGCTACAATTTTACACTTAAAAATTATTTTTTTCACATTTCATTTCAGTGTTATATCAATCTCTGGACTCAAGGCGTTAATACATAAAGGCCACCCACATGGACTAGAACATTTCCTTCCTTCATTTTTATTATTTTGTTTATTGCCGGATTGCGAGTTTGATCGCATAACGAACTTCTAAACGCTAATTGTTTGATGTTTAACCTCCATGTTTTAATGATGTCATGAAGACGGTCTCATTTACTATTGGCTGTTTCTAAATCGGTAGTCACAGCCTTGCTTAATTGAAACGCTACATACAATTGCATGGTTTCCGGTTTAGGCTTTCGGCCAGGCAGCTGCGGGCTTGTTCAATTGAATCGCTCTCTAACTGTTACAATTGAATAGGGGCCTTACTGTTTGTTCATATTATGTTTCTGGTGCAAACTAAATTCTGTAGAATAATGTATGCATTGTTTCAGTTGTGCATCCAAAATGTATAAGATTGTACAGTGAGTATGGTCTCATACAAACAGTAGGATGTGCTTTATTGCAATACTGTGATCATCTCCATTCTGAAACCACTATAACAATAGTGACATTACATCATCAGATACCCTCTTTCTCAGTATAGTACTAATGATCTCTCACTGTAACTTAGCTGATTTGGTTAGACAACAGCTTATTTAAATTGAGTGAATCCATTTGCAACAATTTAAACCTCCAGTGGACTGTCCTTCTGCTGCAACACAACACAGAGTTGCTGATTGCTTATATCTGTTCCAGTCTATACCCAGTGTAAGAAAAAAAAATCGACACTGGTTTATTATTCTTACTTGCGGCTTGCCCGGCAAAAATGAGGGCAAAAAAAATTGAAGCCTCGCAATGCTGTTTGCCACAAGGTGCGGGCCTTTGGCGCTCCCCCCCCCCCCCACACTACTTTACCGGTCTCGCGATGAGCGAGCCTCTCCCCCCCCTCTCTTGATGCTTTTTTTTACCCCGGATTATAAGGTATACTTATACTGGTCTTCTCTCGCGCAAGCATGACTTTCTCACCACTATGTAAGAAACAACATGAATGGTGCTGACCCATAGATCACCAATATTACTTTTCCCATAGATATTATTCTACTCTTGGCAGACTAAAGTTCCACAGCAAATTGGGTAAAAGAATTGTACTTAGTGAGTATTTAGCTGTTGGTCCCCAAGACACTACCCAGGCATCAACATAGATCATGTATGTTCTCATCAATACTCATGTTATACAGAGACATCCGAGAAGCATAGAATGGGGATTAAAATGTAGCATATAACAGAGCAGTAGATGACTCTACATAATTTGGTGTGCTCCAATTATAATATGTATAGTGTGCTAGTGGTGGCAATAGAGTTTCCAGTGTACCTCAGCTATTATTTTTCCAAAATATATGCGTGTGCTGATACAAACAGTTATTTATTGATGATCTGTTTACACTTTCTACTTTCCATGTACTTCCTCCATATGTTTAATAGCTTTTAGATTATATGTAGTTCATAAAACACTGAACTAAGCAGCACATTTTATACTAATGTCAATCACTTGGATCTTTCAAATTGAGCTCATGTTCAGTTATTTCTCCAAAAATGACTTCCTTATATACTGTAAAAGGTTACAGAATACAAGAATTTTGTAGGAGGATAGAAGATGTAATCGTTATTATTATTATTATTATTATTATTATTCTTTATTTCTAATACTTCAACATATTCTATAGCAGTATACATGAGTTAAGTACAAAGCAAAATATAATACAAAATAAACACATGACAAAAGAGTGGAGGGTTCTGACTTTGAGCTGAAAATCTTACGGCTTTCTCCAAAAGCACCTTATAGGATTTGAAACTCACAAATGTACAATTTAAAGGGAGCGGAAGAGAAAACTAGGTGAGCCTTTTAATGGTAGGGAACCCACACAATTCCATGAAGAAACATCACAACCTTCAAAGTCTAGCAGCTCAGATATCTGCTTATTGTATCTTTATTTAACATTTAAAGAGAGCATACAACATTACAATATATGGAGGAGACATTGCAGATTCAGAAACAGCACACTAGCTCAAGCTGCTTTGATAAAGACATATGGGGCTAACACAAAACAGAATAAAACACAGTGGCAAAAGCATGCTTGTAACAAGAAACCTGTGAATCCAAATTGATCTGTGTACAAAAATCGATAAAGGATAATTAATCAATATCAAGTTTGATATAAATTAATTTCCCTTACTTATATTAATCACCCTAAACCAGGAGCAAGACACAACTAGGCAGTTTAAAGTGCTCATTAAAGGCAAGATGTAGGAATACACATTAAGCTTATACGACACTAGTAACATTCGCAGTGGTGTTAACTAATGTGCATTTTATATGCCAACAAGTATGGCTCAAAACAATTTCAGGATTTTTTCATCTCAAAGCTTTACTATGTCATATATACAAAAGCAATGTATGTGCCTAAAAACGCAATAGTTCTTATAAATGTTTTATTTAATGTATTATGTATATGGAAATTTAAAACAATTGTTATGTTTGGTCTCCCTTACTTTCAAGCCTTTTTGTTTCTGGACTGTAAAAGGGTGCCCAATGTCAAGCAAAAGTATATATAGTACACATGGCAGTTTGATCCGGTCTGTGTTAGGTAAGCGATTAATTAGTTCAACATTTTTTGTGGCACAGGTGTACCCCACTTAATTTTACCCCTTTTAGCGCTGATTCACTGTAGCACTCTTTTTTCTGTAATTCCCTCTTTTGCTGTAAAGCACACTATAGTGCTTCTTTTTACCCACAGATCCCCTTTGAATGCTGTGCTCCAGTAGAGCTATTTTTTGCTTGCGGGAACCCTTTTAATGCTCAAAACTGCATTACAGCATTAAGTGAGACAGGGCAGAAGAGAGCAAAAAGGAGAAGAAAAGTGCTATCCTGGACAAAGAAAGAGCCACAGAAGAACACCAATTCATACCTCCACCTACCAGAGAGAAGGTACAGAATATTTTTCATGTTCCCTTGTTTCTCATAATGTGTTTGTTAATTGTCTAATAACCTCTACATTAATTGTATTTTTTTGTACTGTTTTATAGACAATGCCTGAGTGTAAAGAAGATCATACCCAAAGCATTCCTCTGGTCATATCCAAAGGCAAACACCAGATGTGGCCGAAAAGGTCTCCGCCAGCAGACGATGGTTTGAAGCAGCTGAAGATGCTGCAGCCTTTCCAGCCAGAATTGGTATTTAATGTCAACAAGACTGGACTGGAAGCAAATGCCAAACGGCACCTGGGTTCAAAGCAGCCAAAGCCCAACAAACCCTTCTTCTGTGTAGGAACGCCAGTGATGACCTCAAGATCAAGCCATTGCCTGTGTACCATTCAAAAACACCTAAAGCCATGAAGGAGATTCAGAAATCCACTTTGCCGGTCATTTGGCAATTCAACCAGAAAGCTTGGATTACAATGGACATCTTCAAAAACTAGTTCAGCGAACATTACTATCCATCGGTGCAATCCAGGCATAAAGGGATTGAGGTCAAAGTGCTCCTGTTGATGGACAATGCTCCTAGCCACCCTACCAGCTTGTCTGAGCTCCACCCTACACTACTTCCCTCATCCACCCAATAGATCAGGGGGTCATTGTATTATCTTCGCTGCACATTCTGCAGGCTCATTACCCAAACAGACAGCAAGGACAAACAATCCATCTTTAAGGCCATAACTAACATTGATTGTCTTAGATGGAGGTGACACATTAATGTCTGAAAGCAGTATGGAGGCAGATATAGCCAGATCTGTGTGCAGATGTGCCATCAGAACAGCCCTTCATTGCAGAGATAGTAGACCTGGTCAATACTGCTGGACTGGCAGATACAGACACCCAGGACATTAAAGAGTTGGTACAAACATCAGACGAGAGCCCGACAAATGATGACCTCCAACAACTGGCAGAACAGAGCATTGAGAGAAACCCAGGAAACCATTAACTCTGACACAGACGAGCTAAAAGAACCTTCCACCGAGTTCCTCACTGAGAGTTTGCAGTCCATCCATGACCTTATGGATGATTTTGTGGCCAATGATCCAAACACTGTGAAGAGCAGAAATGTGAGACGCAGCATTGTTGGGGCAGTGCCTTAATACCAGCATCTGCTGGATGGCCGTAGAATACAAAGATGTCTTTGGTCAAATTTGTCTCTAATATAGCCAGTATATAGGATGAGCCTGAAGTTTCCACATCTGTTAATTACTGTTTAGTTTATGTTTGTTGTTTCTTTAAATTTTATTTTAAAAAAAAGGGTATTTTTGGTTGTTATTATGTTTGCAGTTTCTTAATAATTAATATAATTCCAAATAAAATGGAAAATTATTTTGCTTTTGTTTCTTGATGAGCTCCCTATCCCCATCTACCTTACGTTAAAATTACCCTGTTTAGCAGCCTTTTAAATTGCGATTCGGCCAATTGTATAGGGCTCTATATAAGCAAAGAGCATATTTTATTTACAGAAGTTTTTAGTTAGTGAACTTCTATCCAAAAGCAAGGTCTTCACTAACTAAAAACTTCTGTAAATAAAATATGCTCTGTGCTTAAATAGAGCCCTTTTAAATTTACTGGAAAATATATATTTTTAGAAACAAGGAAGCCCATCAGTAAATCTCTATTGTATTTACTACCAGACAGTTTTATTGGTGTGTCAAGTAAAATCCAAGCTAATAATATCTCATACAACACGATTTATAGCATCAACATAACATGAAGCTTTAATCCCCCCAAGATAAAAAGTTAAAAGCTGCCTGAAGTCCGTATAAAAGAGGAACTGAACTTGTCATAAAGCAAGCGCTATCTACCCTCGGCGAACTGCCATGTTTAAAACATATAGAGTATTTTGAGTATGTAACACTAGGTTATGCTAAAGAAATAACAAAGAGAGTCAGCAGCATATCATCATAATTCCTTTGTCATCAGTGCATGGTAAGGAATGAAATTACTGCATAGCTGCAGGGAATAGATTCAGCTTCCTTCAGCAGATAGATAAACAGCAGGTGTTCCTTTACAGCTACGACTACCTGGCAACACGAAATTCAATCATAACAATAGAAGCAGGCTAGTACTTATGTTGCATTGTCCGAAATAATATCCATCAATGACAAGACATAATACTGTACCCATTCAGCGGTGTTTAAACCATGTTGGAATTTAAATTCCTTCACAAATAGATGCAAACAGCGGGCTTTTGAATGAATCAAAAAGCTAGTTTAGGTTGAACATCTGAAAAATTAAATATTGAAACGCGATGTTTCAAATATAATCCATCTTGGTAAATGCAAGTGTAAAGTTTATTTCAATTTATTTTAATTATACTGTATTGAACAGCCCAGCAATGAATACATTGCTGCCATAATTATATGCACAATGGGTGTGTGGGGTAAATTGGAAAATGACACAGGAAGCAACTAATGGCTATAAATGACACCATGCTATCACCCAGTAACTCTTATCAATGAGTCACCATAGTCTTTACAGATTAAAAGCAAACCTCACTTTTAGTTTGCATATAAAAATGGTAATATGATGTGTGTTGCCCTTAATTTATAGGAGTAATATGCTTCTGTTGCAGAACTAAGCTTTACCAAACAGGTTTCTACTTATAAGGCCTTTGTTTTTGAGCAGCCAACCTTTAAATGTGGAAAATGTCTTAGGCCCCTTATCACTTGCAACAAATAATTACATTTGCAACAGTTACAGAGCGATTCAATTGATCAAGGCAACAGCTAACTGGCCGAAAGCCTAAATCGTACACCATTCACCTGTAAATAGCATTTCAGAGCGTGATCATGATCAATTAAGCAAGGCCAACTACTGATTTAAAAAATGAGACCATCATCATGACATTGGAGGTTAAACGTAAATCAATTAACATTTAGAAATACGATATGCGATCGGACTCGCAATCCGGAAATGTGCAAAATAATAAAAAGAATGACTCCAGAGAATTATTGATATAACATGGAAATGAAACGTTAAAAAAATAATTATTTATGGCAGGTTTGTGAGCTTGAGACTGTTGTGCAATTAATTCTAATGTCTTTAATTGCTTTCCCCGTCTTAGAAAGTGCAGTATTGATTTTTTTTTCACAGCTACAGTGCTACAATCAGGTGTATAATCCCCTTGCGAGTCCTATCTGGTACCTGTAGGATTTTCTTCTATATGTGCTATTTACTGATGTGAAAACATATGTGGGCCTGAGGAATTGTAGCAATTGAGTGTGTGGGGTAATTTTGCGATTGTAACATTTACGGGCTTGAAAGATCAAAGGCTTAGCTGGGTCGGAGTTACGATTTTGACAACCACAGGGATTTTTAGCCTGTAACCCGAAAAATCATTTGCAAGTAGCTTAAAAATGCCAATTGAATAGAAAATTAGTTTACGGGCTACATTACCAACTACAATTGCTCAATTGAATAGGGGCCTTAGTCTTTTGACACTTATTTTAAGACAGAAATAACAAGTGTAGTCTCCCAAATGAGAATGCAACTGATAGTGGGGATTCAGTTTCAAGAGATACGGATTTGGGAGAAAGAAGGAAAACAATGAGAGAAGTCTTCTTCGAGCTACAGCTTAAATACAGTTTAATTAATGCAGAAGAAAATTAAAGCTATACGTAATTGTAAACATCTTGACTAATAATCTGGCTAGGAATTATATTGTTCAAGGTCTGTTTTGTGAGCTACATAAACAGTTGGGCTATATGTCATCAACTTTATTTTGCTGACATTTTTTCTAGGCAAAGACATGAGACAGGAATGATGTGTACACTGTAATACACAATTAATATCATGGTGCAAATGGAGATGATTTGTTTTTGTTGTTCTCAGTTATGTTATTTGGTGTGATGAAACACTTTATAAGAGAAATTGTATGCATAACGAGTATTAGTATTTCATAAACAATCAATTAATATAGAAATAGGGTCAAAGTGAAAACATGTTGTCAGGGACCCCATGGGGACCCCTTTGCCTAGTCCAGATCACTTTCCACACTACTTAATTTCTAAAAGTCTTCCTGTTCATGTTGATATGCACATGCATTACTATGCGAGATTTAAAAGGTCACACAAAAATGTAAGATGCACCAAATTTAAATCAGTACAAAATTAGGCAGAAATAATTATTTTTATGCCGGTGCTATTCACAATAATTAAACAAAATAAATTGAAAAGAAGTAATAGGAAGAACAACTGTGAATTAATTAGCACTCCATAGCTTTTCAATTTCTGTATTTTCTAACTAGATAAAATTTAACTTTTATTAATTTCCGTTAAATTTATACTGTTATAGTCACTATTAAATTCAATTTTAAGTATTTACAAAGACTCAACCTCACATTTGACCATGAATTATATATTACAAAAAATTATATTTCTTGATAACCTTAAATCTATTAAAGCTTCTCGCTCCAACACATTTCTCAAATAGGGTACACTACCTATTTGTTAGCAAAACAAGAATATTTTATTGAATGAAAATGAGATCTTCACATTTTAAAATATACCGCCTCATTAAATTGCAGCCCTGTATCTTCAACATGAGCCTCACAGTGGCTGCAGGCTTGAAAATATCCTGTGTTACGGGCCTATTAAATTGGAAGGGGCTGGGAGCTATGGGCCGGAGACGCAAAACCACAACCCACGTCGAATGTGCGGGCGTAAATAGGATCATTTAGTCATACTTGTAGTAAAAGCCAGCATGGCTGATGAAAGCCTGTGGGAACCCCCGACATTCGCCATGGCTGCGGGAGTCCTGATCGGGACCCCCGAGGCAGTTAAACACTGAACCCCTGACGGAGGGGGTATTTCAAGTACCCCCCAGGCACCTAAAGTTAACCCCCTTATGCTGGGGGTTCCCATAGGGATCTCCACAGTGACCCTACATACCCCCTTTCAGCAGGGGTCTCCCCTGCATTTAAACTTAAATTTTCCCGCTGCGGGTCCTGAAAGGACCTCAAAGATCCTTAAAGGACCCATGCTAAACAAAAAGTTAACCACTGCCCATCAATCACGGGGGTCTATACAGGACCCCATAAGCCTCTAATAACCTCACTCTACCCTTTCATATTAACACACCCTCTATCCTATCCTATTAACCCCTAAACTACCTAGCTAACCCCCTATTAAACCCCCAAACACCCCACTAATTACATAAAATAATAAACCCGCACAAATTAAAGAAAATAAAAAACCTACATTAAAATTAAAAAAAACTACATTACTGAAAATAAAAAACCTACATTACACAAAATAAAAAAAACACATTACATAAAATAAAGAAACCCACATTACATTAAAAAACAAAACCTACATTACACAATATAAAAAATCCTAAATAACAAAAAAAGACTTCCTGAAAATAGAAAAGGGCTAATTAGACAACTTACCTGTCCAAAATGCCCCTCTGGCGATGCCCCAGGACTCAGTACTTCGTCTCAGGCAGAGCCACTCCGAAAAAAAATTCAGAAGTTCTAAAAAAAAAACAATTAATTGAGCTCCTCCCCTGAGGAGCTCCCCACCGTAAATAGAGGTTCCCACGCATGCTCCGCTTAAAAAATAGAAATGGGGCCTTCTAATTGGCTACAAGCATCTGCCTTCTGATTGTCTGCAATCTGATTGACAGTTACCTCAGCCAATCAGAAGGAGCTATTTCTTTCAGCCCACCATAATGGGATACACCCCAGTGGGGTGTATTTCATTCTGATTGGCTCTAAGCATCTGCGCCTTCTAATTGGCTGATATAACTGTCACTGTCTGCTTTCTTATTGACACTTACATCAGCCAATCAGAAGGTGCTATTGATTTCAGCCAATCATAATGGATACACCCCTGATGGGTATATCCCATTCAGATTGGCTCCAAGCAATGTGCCTTCTGATTGGCTGATGTAACTGCCAATCATATTGCAGCTAATCAGAAGGTGCAGATGCTTGGAGCTAATCAGAATGGCATATAGGGGTGTATCCCATTTTGATTGTCTCACACATGTGCGCCTTCTGATTGGCTAAAATATGATTGACAGAAGGCGCCATTTCTATTTTTGGAGCAGAGCATGCACGGAAACCTCCATTTGTGTTGGGGAGTATCTCAAGGGAGGAGCTCCGTTATTTTTTTTATTTTTTAGAACTTCTGGATATATTTTGAAGGGGCCCTGCCTGCAATGAGTCAATGAAGACCAGGGCATCACTGGAGAGGCATTTTGAACATCTAATGTACGAGTTTTTATGTTTAGTAAGGCTATTTTTTTAGTTGTAATGCAGGTTTGTTTATTTGATGTAATGTAGGGTTTTCAATTCAAATAATGAAGGTTTTTTTATTTTTAGTTATTTGTTTTTATTTTCTGTGATTTTTTTTATTTTTAGTAATATAGGGTTTTTTATTTTCTGTAAGTATTTTTTTTTTATTTGTGTAATTAGTGGGGTGCTAGGGATTTTATTAGGTTGTTAGGTAGTTAGTTTTGGGGTAGGGTAGAGGGGGTTTAAAGTCATAGGGGGTTAATAGGATAGGGTAGAGGGAGGTTAATAGTATAGGGCAGAGGGGGTTAATAGTATAGGTTAGAGGAGGGTTAATAGTATATGGTAGAGGGGGGTTAATAGTATAGGGTAGAGGGGGTTAAAAGTATAGGGTAGAGTGGGGTTAATAGTATAGGGTATAGGGGGGTTAATTTGTTAGAGGGGGTAATAGAATAGGATAGGGTAGGAAAGGGTTACTAGTGTAGTGTTTAGACTTTGTGTCATGAGGGTCCTGGAGGACCCCATGGCACTTACAGTGCCTTGCAAAAGTATCCACCCCCCTGGGCATTTTTCGTGTTTTGTTGCCTCACAAACTGGAATTAACATGGATTGTTTGAGGATTTGCATCATTTAATTTAAAGAACATGCCCACAACTTTAACTTTTTAATTTTTATTGTGAAGCAAACAACAAATAGGACAAAAAAACAGAAAAAGTCAATGTGAATAACCATACACCCCCCTAAAGTCAATACTTTGTAGAGCCACCTTTTGCGACAATCACAGGTCCAAGTCGCTTTGGATATGTCTCTATGAGCTTGCCATATTTTACCACTGGGGTTTTTGCCCATTCCTCCTTGCAAAACTGCTCCAGCTCCTTCAAGTTGGATGGTTTGCGCTTGTGAACAGCAATCTTTAAGTCTAACCACAGATTTTCTATTGTATTGAGGTCTGGGCTTTGACTAGGCCATTTAACACATTTACATGTTTCCCCTTAAACCACTCCAGTGTTGCTTTAGCAGTGTTTGGGGTCATTGACCTGCTGGAAGGTGAACCTCCGTCATAGCCTCAAATCACTAACTGAGTGGTACAGGTTCAAGAATCAATCTCCCTGTATTTAGCACCATCCATCTTTCCCTCAACTCTGACCAGATTCCCAGTGCCGGCTGCTGAAAAACATCCTCACAGCATGATGCTGCCAACACCATGTTTCACTGTGGGGATGGTGTTCTTTGAGTGATGTGATGTGATGTGTTGGGTTTGCATTTTCTTTGCTGGACGAAAAGTTAAATTTTTGACTCATCAGACCAGCGCACCTTCCTCCATACATTTTGGGAGTCTCCCACATACCTTTTTGCAAACTCAAAACGTGCAATTTAGTTTTTTGCTGAAAGTAATGGCTTTCTTCTGGCCACTCTGCCATAAAGCCCAACTCTATGTAGCATACAGCTTATTGTCGTCCTATGTACAGATACTCCAGTCTCTGCTGTAGAACTCTACAGCTCCTCCAGGGTTACCTTAGATCTCTGTGCAGCCTTATAATTTATGCACTCCTTGCCCAGTCCGTGAGTTTCGGTGGGCGGCCGTCTCTTGGCAGGTTTGCTGTTGTGCCATGTTCTTTCCATTTGGTTATGATAGATTGGAAGGTGCTCCAGGGGATCATCAAAGATTTGGATATTTTTTTATAACCTAACCCTGACTTGTATGTCTCAACATCATTGTCCCTTACTTGTTTGGAGAGTTCCTTGGTCTTCATGGCAGTGTTTGGTTAGTGGTGCCTCTTGCTTAGGTGTTGCAGCCTTTAAAAAAAGGTGTGTATATGTAATGACAGATCATGTGACACATAGATTGCACACAGGTGGACATCATTTCACTAATTATGAGTCTTCTGAAAGTAATTGGTTGCACCAGAGCTTTCGATGGGCTTCATAACAAAGGGAGTGAATACATACGCATATGCGTTTTCTATTTCTAAAAAATCGTTTTATGTATATATTTTTCACATTTCACTTCACCAACTGAGACTATTGTGTTCTGATCCATCACATAATATGCAGATTAACAAAGCATAGAACAAAGAAGGCTGTAATGTAACAAAATAGGTAAAAAGTCAAGGGGTGAATACTTTTGCAAGGCACTGTATAGTGTTAATTGGGAGGGTTAAGTATTGTCCCATAGGAGTCAGTATAGACCCATTTAGGACTGATGGGGTTAATTAGAGGCTCATGAGGGTCTATATAGACCCCCATAAGTGATGGGTTTAATTTTAGGTGCATTGGGGGGTACTTATAGCACCCCCGTGTCAGGGGTTAATTTTTTAGTTAGCGCTGGTCCGATCAGGACTCCTGCAGCATGAGGATTTGTTTAGGGAGCAGGGGGAACTTTAGGGACCGGAGCAAACGTAAGGACAGTAGAAGCCTTTACAAGTCCTCCCCTGCACTCATTGGGCTTTGGCCTTCATTTGCGTGTTACGGGCTAGTTCGTGGGGGACTTTGTTGCAATTTAATAGCAGGATTGGAACGTAGCGGGTACGGGCTTGACAGATCAAAGGGTTACAGCCTGCAAAGTTTCACAATCCATGTCCCGTAGGCATTTTTTTGTCCGTCCTGCATTTTAACCCGCAAGTCGTCTGCGGGGAGGTTTACAAGGCTAATTTAATAGCCTTCAGTCCTACTTTTTTAGATACGGGCTACGTTTTAAAACGTATTCCGAATTTAATGAGGCTGAAATAGATTCAAAATAAAGGGAACCATTGACATATAAATATAAGTATAAATAGGGCAATGCGTACTGAACTGGGATCAAAATATGTTATGATTACCCAGAAAGCATAAGGGAATTCTAATATTAAATATTTACAATTTAAAGAATTATGATGATTCTTCTAGTTTTTCCAATGTGCTAACACACTTTTTCTTGATAAAACCTTGTAGAATAACAGCAAGGATTACGTTCTTTGCAAGTTTAAATGCTTACATTTAATTAAATTGCTGTAGAAAATTACTTTTTTTATATTCAATATCCTGATGGTTTTCTTCATTACACTGTGTAAGGAAATAATCTACACTGCAATGACTTTGATTAGTTGCTTTTTTGTCCAAGTATCATCAGGCAATTTCAATTTTATTATTTTTTACAACAATTGGTAATTGTTTTATACGTACTATATTTCTGATTGCGTAGTGTACTAGACACACCATCACCAACCACACTATTTTTTTTTTGCTAAACAACAGCTGATATTGTAATGAGAGATTTTTGCCTCACTGAGCAGTAGCAAATTTAACAATGGCATTATTAAAGCTTTCAGTTTTAGAATAGGACAATTATCACTGTATGTTTCAAAATATGCAATTTGACCCAATTTATTTATGGCTCTTCTTACTACTCATTATATTGAATGTGAAATTATTTTCAAGGGCATAGTGCTTCTCAGTATTATCTCTGGTTGGCACACTCCTTTGAGTTACATATTCATTTTTACACATTCTTTTTTACACATTCATTTGTTCTCATCAGCGTAGCCAAACACAAGTAAACCATAAATGTGTTGCTGTTCAGTCTTTCAGTCGTGTCTGACTCTCAGTCACCATATTCACAGCAGCACTCTGTGTTTCTGGTTGTGCTTAATCATAAGGTTTTCTTGGCAAAGATACTGGAGTGCGTTGCCAGTTCCTTCTCCAGTGGACCACAATTTGTCTGATCTATCTGCTATTACCTACCCATCTTGGGTGACCCTATATTGTATAGCTCACAGCTGCATTAAAGTACACAAGCCGCTTCATTACGACAGAGAAGGGGAATCTATATTTAGCCAACATTATTATTTGATACAATAAAAAAATTGTTATATCTCCCATTCAACCCTTCAGCATGACAAAGTAGGGATCCAGAAGGGGATAAATGTGTTAACTGGCCGTAAACAGGGGATCCAAGTTCTTAAAACAAAGTAATGCAGAGCTTGTCTTTTCTCCATATTTATGCTTTTGTCAAATTAATTTGCAATATCTTCATATACATAATAAATGTTTAATGTTGAAACCATTGACTGGCCATTGGTGAAAAGTATTTTACATATATATATATATATATATATATAGTAAATAAAAAGTACATCTGTGTTCACATCCGAATGTCTAAAGCAAGTTAAAAAACCTGCTTCCAGCTCAGAGTTCAGAGAAAAACAGTTATTACACTGCATTCTGGGAAGTTGAGCTGGGACACTCAAATATGGCCACAAATGCCTCGCTCTTCATTCCGTAGCCATCATCAAACATGGCTTCCTTTAAGCTTATGCATGCTGCATTACACAGCTTTAATGCAAAGCCAAGGTTGGAATAAACTAAATATATATATTAAACATACACATACAAAAAAAAATATACACACACATATATATAGATTAATAATGAGTATTGCAATATAATTACGAGCTTTCGAGAGGCTCAACCTCTCTTTATCAAGTCTGAAGCAATACTACATGAGATGGAATCCTCAGTTTGAATAAGAACAGCAGATGCAGATAGAGTGGAGACAGCATCAGGTAAATACATACAGTATATGGGGAATAAATACAACATAGTAAAGGAAACATTTATACACATACTATATACACATATAAATATACATGAAAAAAACAGAGCACTGTAGTTCACAGTTATATATTTCCTGTTGGACAAACATCTCACTAATAGTGCTAAGCCTGTTAAAGTATTGTTTTTATTGTGAAGCAAACAACAAATAGGACAAAATAACAGAAAAAGTCAATGTGCATAACTATTCACCCCCCTAAAGTCAATACTTTGTAAAGCCACCTTTTGTGGCAATCAAAGCTCCAAGTCACTTTGGATTAGTCTCTATGAGCTTGTCACATCTTACCACTTGGATTTTTGCCCATGCCTCCTTGCAAAACTGCTCCAGCTCCTTCAAGTTGGATGGTTTGCGCTTGTGAACATCAATCTTTAATTCCGACCATAGATTTTCTATTGGATTGTGATCTGGGCTTTGACTAGGCCATTTCAACACATTTACATGTTTCCCCTTTTCCCACTCAAGTGTTGCTTTAGCAGTGTGTTTAGGGTCATTGTCCTGCTGAAAGATGAACCTTCATCCTAGCCTCAAATCACGAACAGAGTGTTACAGGTTTTGCTCAAGAATATCCCTGTATTTAGCACCATCCATCTTTCCCTCAATTCTGACCAGTTTCCCAGTCCGGGCTGCTGAAAAACATCCCCACTGCCTAATGCTGCCACCACCATGTTATTTGGGTGATGTGATGTTGGGTTTGCGCCAGGCATAGCGTTATCTTTGCTGGCCGAAAAGTTCAATTTTAGCCTCATCAAATCAGAGCACCTTCCTCCATACATTTTGGGAGTCTCACACGTGCCTTTTCGCAAACTCAAAACGTGCCATTTTGTTTTTTGCAGAAAGTAATGGCTTTCTTCTGGCCACTCTGCCATACAGCCCAACTCTATGGAGTGTACTGCTTTTTGTCGTCCTATGTACAGATACTCCAGTCTCTGCTGTGGAACTCTGCAGCTCCTCCAGGGTTACCTTAGGTCTCTGTGCTTCCTCTCTGATTAATGCCCTCCTTTCCTGGTCCGTGAGTTTTTGTGGGTGGTCGTCTCTTGGCAGGTTTGCTGTTGTCCCATGTTCTTTCCATTTGGTTATGATAGATTTGATGGTGCTCCTGGGGATCATCAAAGATTTGAATATATTTTTACCTAACCTAACCCTGACTTGTACTTCTCCACAACATTGTCCCTTACTTGTTTGGATAGTTTCTTGATGTCAGTGTTCGGTTAGTGGTGCCTCTCGATTAGCTGTTGCAGCCTCTGGGGCCTTTAAAAAAAATGTGTGTATATGTAATGACAGATCATTTGACACTTAGATTGCACACAGTTGGACATCATTTCACTAATTATGTGACTTCTGAAGGTAGTTGGTTGCACCAGAGCTTTTTATGAGCTTCATAATGAAGGGAGTGAATACATATGCACATGCCATTTTTCTGTTTTCTATTTAAAAAATAGTTTTATGTATATATTTTTATTCTTATTTTACTTCACCAACTTAGACTATTGTGTTCTGATACATCACATAAAATTCAGATTAACAAAACATTGAACTTAAGGCTGTAATGTAACAAAATAGGTAAAAAGTCAAGGGGGGTGAATACTTTTGCAAGGCACTGTACTTCCATAACTGAATCTCAGTAAACTGTATATACCAGGTGAAAGAGAAATTGTTGAGGAAGCTGTAGGAAATTACTGAAGCTTTTGCTGATTTCTATCGGGATCTGTATAATCTGGAGTTAAAATCAGGCTTTAATAAACCTGGTTTAGAAATTATACAAATATGTCTTGAAAATATAAAATTTCCCAAATTAACAAAAGCTCAGTTGGAGGATTTAAATACACCAATTCAATTTGAAGAAGTAGAAAATGCAATTAAAGACTTGAAAATATACTCTTCCCATGGCCCAGATAGTTTTTCAAATTCATTTTACAAAATATGTCCATCAACTATTTTGTATCATCTTAGAGATCGAAATAAAAGATACAGGCTAAGTTTCGAAGGAATTTCTTTTATCTTCTATAGTAACTATTCCCAAGAAAAAAGTAGATATACCAGAATGTAAGGATTTCAGACCTATTGCGTTATTAAACACTGATCTGAAGCTTAACTTCAAGATCTTGGCCACTCGTTTGAATAGGGTGATCAGTCACCTGGTGTCTATAGATCAATCTGGTTTTATACCAGGTTGTCAGGGTACAGACAATACCCGGAAACTGATCAATCTGATAGATTACGTAATGAAAAGATGTATTCCCACCCTATTCCTTTCCCTTGATGCTGAAAAAGCATTTGATCAGGTAGGGTGGGACTACATGAGGCTGAATTTGGAGAAGTTTGGACTAGGTTATTTTGGTCGCTTAGCAGTAGGCCCCCTTTATTCTAAGCCAGAGGCGTTTGTCTCTGGATTTGGATTTAGGTCTGAAAATGTTACTATATGCAACAGTATGAGACAGGGGTGTCCTCTGTCCCCGTTGGTATTTGCTCTTCTCATGGAGCCATTTGTAGAGAATATAAGATCATCTGTAAAAAATTGTGAAATCAAAATTAAAGAAAGGGAGCATAAAGTTGCATTATTAGACAATGTGGTCATACTACTGACAGACCCAATTCAATCATTAAACTCCTTACAGGACTTGATTTATAGTTTTGCTCTAGTATCTTATTATAAAAATAATCTAACAAAAACTGAAGTGCTAGAAATTGGTCTATCACCAGAAACAATTTAGAGATCTCAGTTTGAAATACCCCTTTAAATGGGATAATAACAATTTTATTCATTTAGGGATACAAGTATAATAAGGATATTAAAAAAATGATCCCGGATAACTGTAATAGTGTATATCAAAAATGTTTAGAAACTTTAAAAGAATGGACAGGGAATAATGTATCCCTTTCAGGCAGAATGGCTGCTTTGAAGATGACATTGCTGACGAAAATTAGTTACGGGTTCATATCCCAATACTGTAACTTTTCCTTTACACTGGATTAAAAAAAAAACTAGAATAAAAAGATCTATTTTGGTCGAAAAATTTCAGAATGGTGGAATGGGATATCCAGATCTGAAACTATATCATGATGCTACAATGATGGCTCACATTAAAAAATGGGCAGACTCTTGTTTAAACTATTCATGGGCTTCAGATAGAGAAACGCTTCTCTGAGACAAGGGTCCCTTAGTCAGCTAGTCTATTTAGAACCTACCGCTAAAAATTCTGACTTGTCAAATCTTTTGATAGTTACGAAAAATGTTTCCTTTTGGTCTAAGTTAAATAAAAAATGGAGTTATTACCGTATCCAAGCCTAAGCCTCCCTATTAAAGACTTGCACTCTAATATAAATCTCCCTCCGATTAACAACTGGACTCTAAAGGGTATTGACAGACTGTATAAGTTGTTTAGTGATGGAAATTGGATTATATTTATCGAATTACAAAAACTATATTATATAGCCCCCCAAGATTGGTTATTATATTCTAGATTTAAAATATCTTCAGGTAAAGCTGGGCTATGCAAGATAAAGAGACACACTTTAAATAACTGAAAACATATTGAAATCAGAAAGCAGGAAACAACTTATATCAAGAGTTTTTGATCTCTTGAGGAAACAAACGATAGAGGACAAGTCATCTAGTATTATGGCTTGGGAAAAAGAGTTAAAGATCTCATATCCAACAGAAGTCTGGAGAGGTGCTTTTATTGTAACTAACAAATATATTAAAAGTGCCTCTCGTGGAGAGATTTACTTTAAAACACTAAATAGATGCCATTAATTCCCGGAGAACATTTTTATGATAACTGAGAAGGTGGAGGACAAATTTTGCTGGAGTAAATGTGGCAGCCCTGGCTCATACTCACATGTATGGTGGTACTGCCAGGTTATCCAATTATATTGGATTGAATGTTTCCAAAGGATGTCAGACATTTTTAAGAAAGAGATTACTCCTTCTGTCCAAATCTCAATTTTTCTAATTTTTCCTTCTGATTTGACTGGAGTAAATCAGGCATTTACAGTACAGATTTTGACCATTAGCAAATGGCTTATAGCCCATAAGTGCAAAAATTGTACAACACCTACATGGAATGAGACAATCTCTATTGTGAAGCAAATTAGAGCTCTTGAAAGCGATCTTTGTACAACGGAGTCGATAAGTCAGGATACTGCCAAATGGAAGGTGTGGGACATCTATATTAAAAAATTGTAGAGATCCTAGAATGTTGTACCAGCTCCAATTCCTGGGCGAGGTCCTGAGTCGGGGGGTAGGGTTCAAAGAGAATACATTTTATTATTTAAGTTTTCCTCCCCCTCCCTTTTTAAAAGTTTTTTTTCTTCTCTCTTTCTATGACTTATAAGCACAAAGTAATGTTGTTGCTTCCCTTTTGATACTTAGATGAGTATGAGAAGAGATGTTTTTTTGTTTTGTTGGTTGTTTTGTAACCCAACATGAATGCAATCATATGGAATGTATTTTGATGTTGTTCTGTAATGTCTATGTGTACCTGTATTTTGTTTTCAAATAATTCTTAATAAAAAGATTTGAACTTAAAAAAATCAAAATAAACTGTGAAAAAAGTTATTTCAAATTGGAAAAAAGTGAGTTTTTCATGTCTGGCCGGATTGCCGCGATTAAAATGGTGATATTACCGAAAAGTAATATACATACTTAGATGTATTTAGCTTTATATCAAATATAAAACTAAGAAATTTCAGAGACTGATTAATCAATTTAGCTACAAGGGAAAAAAAATGCTTGAGTTAACATAAAATTATCCTCAAGGAGCTTTGTGAGAGGTGGAATGGTATTTACAAATCTGTCAGATTACGTCGAAGTAATACATCTAACTCATTTTCTCAAATTTCTCACAATAAAAATTCCCCTAAAATATATTCAAATCGAAAGGATATTATCGGAACCAATTAATTTGAACTTCCTGTGTTGGCAGAGATATAAAGAAAGTAAAACAATGAAAAAACTGCCTTTGGTAGTTAAAACTTGTCTACGATTTTGGACTCAGACTAGCAAAAAATGGAAATTGATTCCATTTCCATCTCCTATTATACCAATTGATTGTATTTTCGATGATTTGGTTACAGAGATAAAGGTAGCAGTGATATTTTGAAAACTATTTTTTTGGCAGATCTTTTTAAAAATTAATTATTTAGATTTCTGGAGGATTGTATAAATAATAACATGTAATAAAAAAGAGAATTGGCTGCTCTATTATAATCTAAAGCAGGTAGTCCTAAAATCTGAATTAAATCAAATCTCCTCTAGAGTACTTACCAGTTTTGAATCATTATTGAAATCTGTTTCAAATTATTTAGAAAGTTGTCTGAAAAAGAAAAAACTTAACCGATGATTAAATGGGAAAGATAGTTTAATAACATCGGGAATATTGATAAATGGTTCAACGCTTTGAAGTTGACAGAATCTTATGTAAAATGTACCCCTTTTAGGGAAATACAATTTAAGTTAACACAAAGATGGTACATGGTTCCCTCTCTCCTGGTTAAAATAGACTCCAATAAACACTCAGGTAACTGTTGGAGAGGTTGCTTAGAACAAGGCACACACCTACATATATGGTGGTCTTGTAGCATGATCCATCAATTTTGGAGATAATGTTTGGATGACATTTTCAGGATGACTAAGATTGAACTGGATCTAACACCTGAACTTATTCTTTTTCATTTCTGTCCAATTACAGTTAATAAAACACAAATGGGTTTCATTATCCACATTTCATTAATAATCAAATGGTTAATAACTAAAAATTGGAAAAAGAAAACACTACCAACATGGAAAGAAGTTTGGGAGATAACTTTAAGAAATAAACAGCTTGAAATTGACTTTATATAACAAAATGGGAAACTAAATTAAAAAAAAATACAATTAAAACAGGCTTTATTAACAACAACTTGACATACTAATATTAAACAATTAGCAAGGGAACAGATTCAGACCTAAAATAAAAAGAGAAAGGAGGGAAAGGAAGAGAGGAGACCCTTCCAAAGTTTGCCTGGCCCACCCATGAGACTCACCAAATGTAATGTGTTTTGTTGTAATGTTTGTTTACACTACTTTTATATATACCTTCTGGTTCTTTATCAAAATGAATTGATAAGTAGTGTAGAAGTGAATGTTGAGATACAATTAATATAACTGAATGATAGTGATCTATATATTATCAAGAAAGTATCTGTATTTATCAGTAATGTATGTATCAAAAAAAAACTTTTGTTTGTTTGTGTGGGAATGGTGATTGGTCCTTTCAGGATGGATTTCTCTCCAAGGAAGATTGTCAGTCAAATACTATGACAAAATTAACACAGATGCTCATTCCATTCCATTGTATTCCTGCTTTCCACTATTTTATAAAACAAAATATCTTTGTGAATTATAGATGATAACAATAAGCAATCACTGAAAACAAAGACATGGTTCCTCTATTGTTTTATGCTACATTGATTTACTGTGATTGCTTATTGTTGTGTTAGGCTGCAATTGTTATTTTTCTACAAAATGCTTCTCATGCTTCTCATTTACTCCATATACATTCCAAATTGTATATTTCCAAAAAATACCCAACTATGAAAGGTTTAAAAAATACATTGTTTTTGAGAATAGAAACATAACATGTGAAGATGACCAGTGAAATATTATAGAGGCATCTACAATATTTAGATATATAGCACTGTTAAATCTACCCAGTTGTAATTATAACGTTTTCCTGAGAAGGTCTCTGTTTTAAATCTCCTCACTCCAAGCCTCTCTCATGTGATTTCTATTCATAATACCATTTCTTCCCTTACTTTCTTACTACCCCCTATTTCCTTAACCACTACAAACCCTTTTTATTTTTTTATAACATAGCCAGAATACAAAAAAGAATAGGATAAGCCTAGAGTCAATGTACCATCAAATCAAGGTATCAAGATATCACACATCATACATAGGCAATAAGCTGTGCTTCATCTTGCATTTCAGTGTTTCTCTTTTTTATATTGTGGGTATAAGTGAGGATGGGAGAGTTTTGAGGATGGGAGAGTTTTGAGGATTGGTAGAAGGGAAAGAGAAAGCATGGGTGCAAGAGAATTGCCCTGTGAGTAAGCATAGGGGAGTAAGTGGGGGCCAGTGGCAATAAGGAGAATACCAAAATGCTGATATTTGGATGTTTTATTACCTCGTTTAGAGTTTTGTGTCTTTCCCTATTAATTGTTATAAAGTATATACTTGCTGCTCACAGGTGCTTACCTGAGATACTCCCACAATTCATTGGAAGTGTTAATTCCTCTAGGAAGCTCTAGATCTACTAACTATATATCAGTGAAAGAGGATACAGAGCCATTCTCTTGTAGAAAGAAAATTTTAGTGTGCATGAAGAACCTGTTGATGTCTTTCTATTGGCAATGTAAGAATGCAAGATGTCAGTTTGGTAAAGATTGTTTGTCTTCTTTCCTAGATCTAGCAATCTTGTCTCTTTTCTTGTAGAAAGCCAAGTAACTGCATTTGTATAGCATATCACAAGAGTCTTGTTGTGTAGCCATTTGCAAAGCATTTCCTTTCATACAACCAAAACACAAAGTTGAATTGATGAGTCATATGTGTCTGTCAGAAATCCGTTGTATCCAGTTAACCACAATTTCTGAAAATACTTACTAGATACTACCAGATCATTTGTGATTTGGTGTATCCATGTGCAAACTAACCTCCCAAAACCTTCATTAGCACCACACAACCAGAAGCAATGAGAGAGTAATTGTTTGATGATTTTAACATTTTGCACATTGTTGAGTATGTGGCAGGGGAATTTGAGAATGGAATCAGGATGGGAAGAATATTTGATAGATAATGTTAAACTGGAGAGGCATGGCTGGATTATCCACTAGGCAAACTAGGCAGCTGCCTAGGGGCACTTCTCTGTGAGGGGTGCCCATGTTTTAGCTTGCAACCCCCTAAAAAAAAATTTGGGGCCTAAAAACAAAAGGCTGTAGTTCACAGACTATCTACTAGGTGACGCCTGCCTGGAACTAATGTGTAGAATACTCTTTGCTCCCTTCTCAACTTCATCCCATGCGTTTCCTGCTGAGTTTAGAGAAAGGATCTGCACCAGTTGAAGAGACATAGCATAAATAAGTAAATAAGTAAAATGTTTTGTTTTTTTGTAAGGAAATATTGGTAGAAAGTAGCTCTCAATAGTATTTATACTTGGGAGTGAGGTTATTTACTTGATTTTATAAACGCATAGAAAAGGAAAAAATGGGTGCGTGCACACCTTATGCATGTACTCGCAGAGGCTCCACCACTTTACTGCCTAGGGGCTCTAAAAAGGTAGATCCGGCACTGGGGAGAGGGCTCAAGTCTGTGCCTAAACAAAAACCCTTTGTACCTTTTCACAGGACCCTCTCTTGCTCCACTGCTTCTCTTTCTTAGCCTTTCTACCCACAACTATTAACTGACATCTTTAGAAATGTATTATTTAATAAAACTATTTATTACTAGAATGTAAAGCACACCATGGACTTAAACAAGTTAGAAGCAAACCAATATGGGTTAAACCTATTTGTTAATTTGAAATATCACTATTGCATTTAGAAAATGATGCAATAATGAAAATGTTGAGAGTTCAAGCTCTGTGATTATAAAAGTGAAAATCAGACAATTTCAATTAGCAGCACAGAGCTGAGGAACAAACGGGTTTGTAATAGTCAGACTCTGAACTGAGAACAAACCAGATTCAATTAAGTAAAGAACTGTATGAAACATAATTGTGACAAACCATTTCAAATGAAGAAAATGACCTGCCTTTATCTATTGCATGCAAGTTCATTATCATGATTAATTTCACTATAACAGACATAATGAATGCAATTCAAAGCATCCATTTACTTACTCAAAAATACATTTTAATTGTTGTACTCTGCATAAAGTACATTTATTGGCAAAAGCTCAATTTAGCATGTATTAGTATTAGTGTAATATGATTCTAAGTGCTATGAATCTTATTTTGATAAAATGATTTGCTGCTATGCAGTTGATGTTAGATTGTACAATTGAAAGAGCATGGTGCTTAAAGGACCACTGTATTGCATTTAAAAGCAAAGTTTGAAAGTTTTTAGACACATGCTGCCTACTACACACATGATCCAAGGCAAAAAAAGCTCCCAGTGTCCTCCTTTTGCAGACTTCTTCTGGACCCATCACATATCCCATAACCTGGTAAACATGATGTGTGTCCAGATGGAAATCCTTCTCTAACAAATGTTGGTCTTAGCTGCCTATTAACCTCAGAACCCCCACCTTATTATTGAGTTTCATCTGATATTTTTGCTCTTGAGACAGGATACATACATTTGGAAGTCTTTTTGTTAGGCAGGGTAAACTAGGAACATCAACTTTAAATATAAAATATTTTATTACAATAAACTTTAAAGGATGTGATAGGTTCACATCTCTATTCTCTGTAAATACTTTAGATTGCATTGTATTCATTGGAACCATTGTTATTTTAATATCAATTGTTTGTTCCTGTTGTCGGTCTTGTGATGGCTTTGTTTGTATCCTGTTTTATGATGAAAATTCGAGAACTTTTTAGCACAAATAATTGTGTATTAGGAAGCCTTTCATCCTAAACTGCTATGCAAGTGTCTTTAGTTTCCCCCCATTTCTAGTATTATTAATTAGTTATCCTTCTTTATAATTAAACACCATACAGTAGGTATTAATATTTCCCTAATATCAACTGACCTCAACCACATAGTATTACATAGCCACAGCCACTATTTATTTTCCCTTTCCCTTATTAAAATTAAAGGATATTACTAAAGTTCTTCAATGTTCTTATTATTTGTCAAGAGTCTATCTATTCATAGATCATCTGTTCCATGTATAATAAGAAGCCCTCCTTTCAACAAACACTATTAATAAGATGTTTTCACCTGTTTGTGTCTTCATTGTGTATGAATGAAGAAGATATGGTATCCATCTGGCATAAGCTCAAAAACAGAATCAAAGGCATAAAAGGGGTAAAAGTGGAATGTAGCCATTTTGCTTATTGGACTAGATGATAATGTTTCCCAGGAGATGATAAGCCAGTGAAGAAAGGCAGATTCCACCAGCAATGTCACTTCAAAAGTATTGTGACTCTAGAATGGAAACTTCATGATGTCTGGAGAGCATCTAGACTCAATAGGTGAAAGGGATTTACATTCTTCTTCAGCAAAGTGGATTAAGAGAACCGCTCACAGGGCTAAAAGAGCTTACTGAAGACCTTTGAGCAGTAGAGAGAGGGTAAAGGTGGGTGATCACCAAATGGGGCAGGTATAATAAGTCCGTCTCCACAGGAAAATTTGTCTTTTAGCCAGCATAGCCTGGACAACACAGATAGCAGATGTAAAAAAGATGCTGCAGGATAAGAAGCCTCATTAATAATACGGTAATTACAGATGCTAGAGATTAGAAATAAATGTCATTCAACAATTGTACAGCATTATTACTATATAATCCTGTAATGTAGATATCAGATACTCCTGCACTAGAGTCGGTTTACTAGTAACAAGTATCATTTCGAAAAACTCAACGCCATCAATTAGTGAATTTAGGACCGTTATCATTCATAGTGTGATAATATATATATAGTTCACCACAACAATCATTTAATATATGGTGTGCAAAAGAGCGATAGAAGCCCTCCACCGTACAGTAGTACAGTAAATAAATAGTACATCTGTGTTCACATTTGAATGTCTAAAGCAAGTATGTAAATGACGATCTGTAATTAAAAACAACCAATCTGAAATGCTTCTCCCAGGTACTGCACACTCTTTGTTCTTCCTCTATAACACAATCAATAACTCCTTTCAAGAGGTTGGCCAACAGTTTAGTAACATTTTTAAAATCACAAATTAAGAGTGTTACTGGCTTCCAGTTTTTTTTATTTTCTTTCTGACTTTCCTTAGTGATTAAAACAATAACCCCTATTTTAAAATCAGGATGGATTTCTTTCCCTGACAAATAATGTTCACAAATGTCCATCAATTCACATTTTAATTTAATCCCAGAAGGTCTTGTAAAATTCAAAAGGGATCCCATCAGATCATGGGGTCTTATTATTTACGCTAAAGTCAATAACTTTTTTAACTTCGGTTTCAGTGATATCATCAACTAAACTTTCTTTTTTTGTTTCTGGCAATTCAGAGGACACTGATAATAAAAAAGTAATTCATACAAAGTTTTAACATACCATGCGTAGAGGTCTCTCGTAACCCACCTTCCTCTAAAAACTGTATATTCGTTTTTTCTGAAAAGCCTTTTTTTTTTAAATACCTTGAACAAGTCTCATTTTCCTCTATATCTCTCACTGGGAATTAAAAATTATAGTTTTTCCAATGTGCTCCATCTTTTTCTGAATTTCCGTTTTTATAACAGCAATTTCTCCCTCCACCACTAGACCCTGATTCTTTAACCAATATAATAATTGTAATTTGTTTTGTAAGTTTTTATAGATATTTTTTTCTCTCCAAGGCTCTCTTTTTACTTCAACTTATAAAAAAGGATCTCATTTTTTGCCACCAGTTCAAATGAGAAACATAACATTTATATAAAAACTGTAAACCTTTATAAAAAACGTTCTAAACTCTCAGGGTCTTTTAGGTCAGTTTTAGGAAGGAAAAGGCAAATTGTTCTTAAAAACTCTGCTCTATAAGGAGATGCATATATATTTAAAATAGTAAAAATGTCTGAATTAAAACCCACCTTTGCAAACAGCGCTCTACCTGGAAAAATCTCATTAGAACTTAAAATATTAAAATCATGGGAGTTAAATAAAACACCTACACCTACAGATTTATTCTCATGTCCTCCTGACCACACTGAGGGGCTGTACAGCCATTCTTTTTGCAACTTACTAAAATCATCTGTACTACGCAAAGCACACTGCTGCAATAAAATTTGAAATCCTAAAGAGGCCACATACGCTAAAAAGGCAGCTCTACGCACCTGCGTCCTCATGCAGCGTGCATTCAAAGTAAGAATTTTCAGCTCCATTATCATGATATACCCCTCTTAACTTCTATTGCAGAAACATCAGAAATCATGGGCTCATTATCAGATGACTCAGAAACTACTCCAAGGAGTCCATTATCTGATGAAATTGGTGACACTGGGTAATCAGCAGTATCCCCAGGGTATAACACTCTGGTCCTGCCGATGTTCTCAACTGCAGATTTTTTAGCCTCTGGTTCTCCACCTCCATCATCTGTACACAGGCTCCTTTTCGAACTTCCATCGGTATCCATTATTTCTTCTAACAAAGCCTCAACTTCAGGATTGTCGGGTCCAGTAGTCTTTGCCTTTGTAAGACCATATGGATTGCCCCATCTGGATGCCTGACAATGAAGTCAGCGAGGATCTCTCTCTCGCATTCTCCACAGAAGAGGAGGCATCTGGAGTCAAAACAGCTGTCCCTGGAACCACAGCCTAAATCATTTAAAAAGACTCGATTACTGTGTCTATCCGGACATCTTCACTTGTCACCATTTCTTTCCTCTCTGCCTTGCGTTCCCACTGCAGCTTAGGCTCTGCATTAGAAGAGACGTGTTTATAAGGGGTCCCCTTAGAGCAAGCTCCTTCGGGTGATCATGGACAACTGAAGTATCGGCCCTTCACTCATTTGATTGCATCAAAAAACTTGGTATATCCTTTGGAATTGGGGTCTCACTTATATTGACTTTCCCATGGGAAGTACCTGCTGCCTCTGCATATGATTTTGACCTTTATCTGGCCCAATGGAAAATACTGCCGGGGGTTGCCTCAATCCCCCATGACATGTTTCATCTCTCTTGTAACTCACTACATATTGCTGCTTCCCATTCCATATATTATGGGCATTAAGGAGTTTTCTTATGAATCTCACATTAGAGCAGTAAAACTCATAATATCCTCCTTTCTAATAAAATGATTAAAATGTGCACTGTGAGTAAAAACTCCTCCTCGATGAATAAATATTAAGGTCTAAGACCAAATAGCTTGGGGTTTATAGCATTAGATTGGAATTGTTGGTCGAAGTTTCTACAGAGGTTAGTGTTCTTAAAAGTTAGATCATAAAACCCAAACCTAGAAAAATCTTGGGCGCAAACAAAATCTTGGGTCTTAAACTGTAGTATGCCCATCAAAAATTCAGAAAACAGGAATGCCTCGGTTACTTTAGCTCTCACATCTTCCTCTATATGAATCCGCACAGTGTGGCGGAGTCTCCCCCCACGGGCCAACATATCATCTCTGCTTGCCATACCAAAAGGGAAAGTAAAGGGTAAAGCCTCCCCCCAATAGCAGTAAGGTCTCAACCTCTAAGGGAAGAGACCAAGGCCGAGGGGAAGGGTCCCTTTACAAATTCTCAATTGATCACAACTCTCAAATCGCAAAAAGGAATTACAGCATGGACTCCAACCCGAAGGAAGGCATCCAAGGCCGACCTAAAGGGTCCTTAATGCAAAAGCCTGCCTGACACCAATCCAGAGAATGTGTAAATAAATATTACATCTGTGTTCACATTTGAATGCCTAAAGCAAGTTAAAAAACTGCTTCCAGCTCAGAATTCGGAGAAAAACTGTTATTACACTGCACTCTGGGAAGCTGAGCTGAGACATGGAAATGTGCCATCAAATGCCTCTTAAATCCATAGCCATTTTTAAACATAGCTTCCTTTAAGCTTATGCCTGCTGTATTACACAGCTTTAATGCAAAGCCAAGGCTGGATTTTACACAAGCTAAGAATCCTATCCATGTACAGCTGTTTTTATCTTTTTATTAGAATCAAGTCATAAATAATAAAATCTTGGTAATATACATAAAAGACTTGAAAAAACATTATTCGTCATGCAAACAATTTTCAAAGTATAAATACATATTTCAATAAAATCTATAAAATAGAATTTGTTTCACAGTAAAGGACAGAAATATACATGTTGTAACAGAGTGAAGCAAATAATGCCCCTAGAGGTGGGTTTAATTAAAGAGGCTGGAAGATTTCTTGGAAGAAAGAAAGAGTTAACTCCAGGCAGTGATCAGAGGTTAATTGAAGCCCAGCTTTGGATTGCCTTTAAGACAACAGCAGAGAGATGGGTGGAGTCTCCTGCAATTAGGCTTTGTTTGGCCTAGCAGAGTGAGGCCAGTGAGAGTGAAGGCCTCAGTCTGAAGCAAGCTAAGAAGGACGCTTGTAGTTATCTGACAGTGAGAGGAACGCATTATTTTTACTTTGTCTGCGGGAAGCAGAAATTGTACCAGGTTGAGAGGAGCCTGAAAGTTTACAGTCTGGAGTAAAAAGGCTGTTTGGTTTGGACTGCTGCAGATTGCACAGCTCAGAGAGCAAACTGAGAAGTCTACGACAGGGATTGCTGGAGCTGCAGAGAAAAAAGTATTTGCGCTACAAGAGCATTTACAGGGGAGACTGTTTGCTGCAGAAGAGAGGATTTGCAGAGGAGCTTTTTGCCACACACGATTACAGAGGAA
This sequence comes from Discoglossus pictus, assembly GCA_027410445.1. Taxonomy (NCBI): domain Eukaryota; kingdom Metazoa; phylum Chordata; class Amphibia; order Anura; family Alytidae; genus Discoglossus; species Discoglossus pictus. Next base: position 432,263,743 of record CM050164.1, read on the forward strand.
ACTGATTGATGCTATCCCAGATTTGGAAGAAAAGCCTGGAGAGAAAAGCCTGTGGAATGAGGTACCATTATTGAGACTGTTATAATATACCCCAGGGAGAAGTCTGGGAATTTAACAGATTTTTAGCCTTCAACGAAAGAGGGTATTAAGGTTCCCTGGAGGTTGGGGTATCTGGAGAGTAGGGCGGGCCAGAACCCCACCCTATTGTGAGAAATTGAAAGACGACTGTTCAAAGAGTAAACTGTATGTTTTTACCTGAACGCCGAGAAGCGGCTTCAGGGCTAGTAAGGGTGTTCCTGATGTTAAGCCATTACGTTTATGCAGAATTTTATTTTATGCTGGAGTAAGCTATTTATTTTGTATTTTGGCCTTTTTATTAAAAAGTACAAAAAAAAAGAATCTTGGCATCTCTGCTATTTCAAATATCTCAAAGGAGAAACCACTAGCCAAAAGCCACATTACCACAATGTGTATTAAAAACATCTTACTGCACACAGTTAAAGTAGATTACATAGTTGATCATTGAAACTTGGTGACACACGATGTCCCTTCTCTGTCTCTCAAGTCTGTCCCTCCTCAGTGGTGTTTCGATTCTGAAAAAAAATATTAATACACGCATAAAATCACCAAGAAATCCGTTTTTGCCAACTATGTGGTTTCCATAAGCCACATGCTAAAAACAAAGTCTTTTTTTATCCAATAAAAAATATGTATAAATGTTTGCTAGGATAAAACCCAAACAGTCATCTGGTTAAAGCTCTTCTTTTTAAAAAAAGAACAAGTTTCTAAATTTCCATAAGGATATTTTAAAGGTATTTAAAAACTGCCAAGCTACTTTATGTTTTCTATTTTGCATATTTAAACCTTGTATAGTACAGTAAATAAATAGTACATTGCACTGCGAGACTCGCACAGCGAGGTGAGCATTTGAGGCATGCGGGATTTAGGCTGCAATGAGTACCGAAGGCGATCATTGCAGAACTCATCGCGAGGCCAGTAGGACTTCGCGCACAAACAGTTAAAACATGATGGACTTAGCGATGGCCGCAAAATTACGGCCCGTATGACTTAGGACCCGAAGCAAGTAGATGGACTGCGGGGCTTGCAAAAATAAGACTTTAATGGCAGAACCACCGAATTTTAAATTTCTGCAAAAACACACAAATACGCCTCAAATGAACTTACACACTCACACACAGCACAAGGGGACAGCCAGGGAGCCTGTGAGTGAGGTTGCAAGTTAATTTGAGGCATATTTTGCCTTTTTTTCACGATCAAAAATCTCCAAAGCAAGAAATAAAATAGTTGCCAAAAGAACATAAAAAAGATGAAAATGAGGCCGAAGGACGTAAAAAGAGACTGAAGGACGTAAATACTAGCCCTAAGCACTAAGCCTTAACGCAAACAGTAACATTTAACTCAAGCCAATAAGACTTAACCCAAGGCACTAACTCTTAACCCAAGGCACTAACTCTTAACCCAAAATAGTAGACGGGGAAGAGGCCGAAGGCACTCAGCGCAGGGCTCGCAATGAGTGCCAAAGGGGCTCAGAGGGCCCTTATCATCACATTGTGTGGCAAACAGCATTACCGGGCTTACATTTTTACTCCCGTCATTTTTGACAGGCAAGTTGCTAGTATATATATAAAACTGGGTAATATAGACATTAAGCAAAGTGAAATAATGTATAATGTCTCATATTTTTAAACCATATTTTTTTCAGTTACAGATTATTAAAGCTATTGCATGCTCAAAAGTTCAGTATCCAACTATCTGTTATGCCACATTCAATTAGAAGCCCACAACTCGATCGCAGACAGCTGAATGTCTGCGAGTGTGTTGCGGGCTCTTGTTGGTCTCCGACTGCGATGCTATTCAATTGCTCAAGGCCCCAAGTAACGGGGCCCAAGCCAAAACCATAAACCATGCACTGGTTCTGAGTACTTCAAGGCGGGAACATGATCAATTCAGCAAGCCCGTAACCACACATTTTGAATCAGCCAATAGAAAATGAGATTGTCATTATTACGGCAGTAAAACATGGAGGTTACGTGTCAATCAATTAGGTTTAAGGGTCCGATATGTGATCAGACTTGCAAACCCTCAAAATAAAGAATTATGAAAATGAATGCCAATACTGATCTAGTCCATATGGGTGGCCTGATATTTTCAAGCCCATAACTTGGAAGCCGATCAGAGCCCGCAAAAAGACGCTAATTGAATAGCAAAATAGCTTGCAATTTCACTTACAGGCTACCGGATCTCCCAAACCTCAATTGAATGTGGCTCTGTTTTAGGAAGAGATACTTATTAAGGAATGAGTGACTTTTAGGTATATATAATGGGCAGACCAGATGGGCCTTTCTGATTCTTATCTGTCTTCAGAATTTTTGTATTTAAGTCTCACAGTACAGCTCAAGCTGAGGGACACCATTACAATTAATGTGAATTACAGTCTTCTGCACCTTCCCCATGATGAATCTGTAACGAACATACAGGGAAACGTACGTCGGGAATTACAAGAGGTCTGAAAGTAACTGCTCCCTCAAACAACATTATGGAAGTAAGCATTCTTAATTACTTGGCAGGAGATTGTAAAATACAACAACACAAGGTAAGATAAGGTTTTCATTACCTTCTTGTCTCTCCTTATTTTGCTAATCTACTGACAGTGAGCCACACTAAACTGTAGTATGAGCTTCTATGCTGGAATAGCAAGTAAAGGACTCTAAGTTTTCTCATACCTGTACTATATCAATTAGGCAAGTGCCGATAACGGGTGGAGAATAAAAAATAAAAAATAACTTTAGAGTCCTAATGTTCATAAAAATGAAAGCAACATAATAGGAATATAAGTCTTACAAATTGGACTTGTGTTACCTTGACATAATTATATTATACAGTATATCAATTCTTCACTATCAGCATAAATAAATATCCGCCTAGAAAGATGCCAGTGCTTACTGTGAGAAAATAGAAGTATGAGGGTTTACTAATGGCAGTTTACCCGTTATATACAGGTTGGACCTCCTTGTAAATAGTGTAAATATATATTTTCTTTTTGGTGTTTAATTTTGCGGCGTTGTTTTAACAATAAAGTTTATGTATATATACTTGTTTAATTTTTTTCATTAGATTTGGTTGCTACATTTAAAAAAATAGAGTCTTTGGTGTACCAGATACTTTAGGGAACCAATACAAGTGGTAACCCTAGTCTAGTTTACGCTGTGATTTACATCTTCTGCACCTTATCATCAATCTTGAAAAAAATTAATAAAAAAATAATAATTGTTTGAGAATGAGGTCATATTGACAATATTCTTTAACGGTATATAGAAGTTTCCTGGATTCTGAATGTATCTGATAGAGGAGAATCAGTAGTGGATGAAATAATGTTTTGTATGAAACCCTCCCAAAATAAACATTAACAAACTTATCCTAAAGTTTGCAAATTTCTTCAGTTTTCTGGCAGTTGATTTTGATAAGGAATGCCCCAGAAAATCAAAGCTAAATTAGCATAAAATTAATAATTTGTTGTGGCCAATCAGAGTCAGCTATGTCTGGGGATTCAGTTTCTGTAGCAGAGGATCATGAGATGTGTAATATTTTGTTCCCACCAAAAGGAAGCAAAGAAGCACCTCAATGCTGCTCTGGATTTTTGCTCTGTGCTGCTGTTGGCTTGAAGGTTAAAATATGTAATTGAATGATAACCATTTTTTTTATATAAAATAAATCTGTATATGTATAGAATGAATCAATGTAATGTGTGCTTCTGATATAAGCAACATGTGTTAGATTAGAAAATGTTAAAAACAGGGAAACCCCCATATACCTTTAAGTTAAAATAACAAATATTGAATTAGTTAAAATGAGTTGGGCATGCTTAGGCATATTCCAGACTTAAAATGTGGAGCACAGAGCATATTTTTTTACAGAAGTTTTTAGTTAGTGAAGACCTTGCTTTTGGATAGAAGTTAACTTACTAAAAACTTCTGTAAAAAAAAAAAAAAGGTTTGTGCTTATATAGAGCCCATTTCAATTGGCCAAATCAAAATTAATTATGGCTGATAATTATTAATGTTAGTAATGTGAGTTATACTAGTAACTACCAAGAGGTTGGCCACCCCCTTTTTTCTGCTGATCTACCGTATTGTTTTAGCCACAGCAGCAATGCGGACAGAGTATGGCCGTCCTGCCCTTTGGAAGAAAGCTCGCCTCCTCTGTACCCATCGTCTGGAGCATCTTGCAAGGTGATGTTCCTCCCCACAATTTGAGCACACTTGCTTGAAATGGCAGTTGGGAGCCAACTTACAGACACCCTCATTGTAGGTGTAACACACCTTGAGACCCGAGGAGCTAAGAAAAGGCGGCATGACTCCCATGGGGGTCATTATATTGAGCCAGTAGGCCACAGCCTTATAACTCCAGGGCATTGATGGCCTGGATGCCATATACAGATGTAACACTTCTTCGTACCGCCACCATGCCATGCCCCGTAGGTCCTATAAACATTCCTGATCTCTTCCAGATATACAAAGAGACCTGAATACTGCTCAGGGTGGCGCTCCCTCAAAACACAGGCCATGACGCAGAAGGCCTGTAGTCACGTATCAAACGTGCGTGGTAACCTCCTGAACGATTTTTGCCGCCTCTGTCATTCACCTCTGACGTGATATTGGAAGCAAATGTGCCCCCAAGTTATCCAGCACGCATAAGACAATGAGCCCCTGTGACGCTCTGACAACTTAACTAAACACTGAATTGACAATTAGAATCACTGGCAGGCACAGCTGCATCAGCATGACCTCCTAATCCTTGACCTCAAACTAGGCCTAGACCTGGTAATAGAAGAGGAACAACCGCTAGCTCTTGATTGCCTATGCACAGGTGACCAAACCGTTAGCTCCTCCTCTGAGGACTGGCCTTGCTCACCATCCCCTGCGCGGCCAAAGCAGCTCGGCGCCACTGAACCTGTCACTCCTGGGTCTCGGTTATAGTCTGGGCCCTTAGCTGAGCCCATTGGACCATCTACCTGCAAGTCGGGACTAGTCGCCCTACGCTATGGCCTAGCTGGTTTGTCACCAGTCTCAGCTCTCTGTCGCCTTGCTGGTGTGCAAGAGAAAAGCAACGTCACAGCTGTTACAGGCACATCATCAATTATGACTTGACTGTCATCATTGTTCATCTCTGCTACAACTCTGCTCCTCTTTTCGCAAGTCAACGCCATGCCCAGCTCTGCACTGTTAATGTGTCGTCACTGTAAAGTACCAGAAGTGTTGTTGTCATGAGTAACCCCAGGGTCCACAGGATCTTTGTAGTGGGGGCTGTAGGAGCTTGTTTAGGACTCCCAGCTTTTCTATTACCTTTTGGGCCTCCAGTTCAGGGGTGTTTTTTGCGCTGGAACGTAAGAGATTGGTGGTGGCCGTAGTTCTAGGCCCCGCCCTCACCACCCGTGGGCCTTGCCCTCTTTGGAGTGGGGGGTATGAGCTACTGGCTCTCCTGAGCTGTACCCTCCCTGGTCAACCTGGCCCTGTCCAGTGGTAGACAACTGTCTCCCGGCTATGACTGTTGGGTTTGGGGAAGTAGCCCACTCGCCTCTCCTTTATTGCCCAGGCCACTAGCCACAGCAGACTGGGCCTGTGCAATGTTCTGAAGGCCCTCAGCAGAAGGCAAGGAAGATACCAGCATGTCCTGCACCCATCTTACACCATGGCTAAAGGCCCTAGCCCTGTCCTTAGCCATCAATACCTCTAGCTCCATAGCATCCAGGAGAGGCAACCAACCATGTTGGAAGCAAATATGCGTGTGATATGAGAGTGGTGTCTGTGTGTGGGGTATCATTTATATGGTGCAAAATAAAATGCAAACAACTGATTGTTAGTACATCTATATTTACAATAGGCATTTGAGAGGGAGTTATAATACATGAGAAAGTTGTGCGTATAAGGGTGTGTCTATGAGGTTTTTGTAAAATTTAAGAAGTATTTGAGTTTAAAGTGTGCTTGTGTGTAATATTGCTTATCAGTGTGCTAAAAGTTGGATGGTTTGTGCTTGTGAACAGCAATCTTTAAGTTTGACCACAGATTTTTTATTGGATTGAGGTATGGGCTTTGACTAGGCCATTCCAACACATTTACATGTTTCCCCTTAAACCACTCAAGTGTTGCTTTAGCAGTGTGTTTGGGGTCATTGTCCTGCTGGAAGGTGAACCTCCATCCTAGCCTCAAATCACGCACAGATTGGTACAGGTTTTGCTCAAGAATATCCCTGTATTTAGCACCATCCATCTTTCCCCAAAATCTGACCATTTTCCCAGTCCCAGCTGTGAAATACATCCCCACAGCATAATGCTGCCACCACCATGTTTCACTGTGGGGATGGTGTTCTTTGGATTATGTGATGTGTTGGGGTTGCGCCAGACATAGTGATTTCTTTGATGGTCCAAAAGTTACATTTTAGTCTCATCATACCAGAGCCTTCCCACATAGATTTTGGGAGTCTCCCACATGCCTTTTCACAAACTCAAAACGTGCCATTTTGTATTTTGCTAAAAGTAATGGCTTTCTTCTGGTCACTCTGCAATAAATCCCAACTCTGTGGAGCGTACGGCTTATTGTGGTCTTATGTACAGATACTCCAGTCTCTGTTGCTTCCTCTCTGATTAATGCCCTCCTTGCCCGGTCCATGAATTTTGGTGGGCGGCTGTCTCTTGGCAGGTTTGCTCTTGTGCCATGTTCTTTCCATTTGGTTATGATAGATTTGATTTTGCTCCTGGGGATCATCAAATATTTGGATTTTTTTTTTATAAGCTAACCCTGACTTGTACTTCTCAACAACATTGTCCCTTACTTGTTTGGAGAGTTCCTTGGTCTTCATGGCAGTGTTTGGTTAGTGGTGCATCTTGCTTAGGTGTTGCAGCATCTGGGGCCTTTCAAAAAAGGTGTGTACCGTATTGGTCCGAATATAAGCCGCACCTTTTTTCCGATTTTTGAGCTTGCGAGTTACGGGTGCGGCTTATGTTCGCGACCGTAAAACAAATCATTGCCGATTTGCAAACTTTCCTTGTTAGGTGTGTGGCTTCTATTCGCGAACGCAAAATGACTGCCGATTTGCGCAATTGCGAGTTAAGGGTGCCGGTTTTCGTGCTTGAGACTCCGGTATTCAATAGCAATTTACGGTTTTAGTGATTCTAACATCCTGTAAGGCCTGTAACCTGCAAAAAAAGCTACAGTGCTAAATAGAAAGCCTGTTTCTTGCAGTGCCTGATCACTTTGAGAGTCTTTTTCTCTCCAATTTTACGGGTGCGCTTATATTTGAGTACTATCCTTTTTCTATTTTTTCCCCTTGAACTTTACGGGTGTGGCTTATATGCGGGTGCAGCTTATATTCGGACCAATACGGTATATATAATGACAGATCATGTGACACTTAGATTGCACACAGGTGGACATAATTTCACTAATTGTGTGACTTAAGGTAATCGGTTGCACCAGAGCATTTTATAGGCTTCATAACAAAGGAGGTGAATACATACGCACATGCCAATTTTCTGTTTTCTATTTCTAAAAAATAGTTTTATGTATATATTTTTCTCATTTCACTTCACCAACTTAGACTATTGTGTTCTGACACATCACATAAAATTCAGATTAACAAAACATTGAACTGAAGGCTGTAATGTAACAAAATAGGTAAAAAGTCAAGAGGGGTAAATACTTTTGCAAGGCACTGTATATATATATATATATATATATATATATAAATATATGTATATATATATATATATATATATATATATATATATATATATATATATACCTACACACATATCTCCCTTTCATTACTTTATAGAAATTGATATTCCTCTCCCACACCCTAACAACCATATGTGTGTGTTATGTACAGTATAATTTGTGTAATGTATGGGGGTGTCCCTGTAGCAGTGTATGGGGTGTCTCTGTAGCAGTGTATGGGGTGTCTATATAGCAGTGTATGAGGGGTTGTGTCTGTGGCAGTGTATGGGGTTGCCTATATAGCAGGGACTGCTGGTGCATAGGGGCAAATGGGCAACTGCCCTCCGAAAACTAATGCACTGACTTAATCCCTCCATTACTTACTTAATTGTATAATTTATTAAATAAAATATTTAAAAAAATATTCTATTATGTTCAATATTCTGTTTTTTAATAGCTGCTGCTGTCACTTTAAATCACAAACCCTAAAACACACTGACATATCCCCCTGGAAGTGAATTAATTGGTGCAATCTCAATAAAGTTTATTGAAAAAAAAAAACAACTCCCTGCTCAAAGTGCATGCAGATAGAGGGAACAGCTTGTAGAGCTTCAGTTTTCTCAATACTCTGATGGTCTTATTGATTCTGACTACCCTGCTCCACACACCAAGCTTGTGGCCTGTCTGTCACCACACTTGCGGGTCCTATTTGGAACCTGAAGGATTTTCTTTTACATTTGCCGTTTTACAGGTGTGAGTGCTTGCGGAATTGTAGTGATTTGCAATTTTAGCTGTTGTAACTTTTTGTGAGCTACGATTTTCCCCCTTTAACCTGCAAAAGAAATTACTATAGATGCCAGTACTGATTAGAAAGCCTATTTCTCGCAGTTATGGCTGATCACCTAGAAAGAAAAGCATCATCAAGCCTAGGAATGAGGCGTAGTTATGATGCAAGTTTCAAACTTGCAGTTGTTAATTATGCTAAAACCACAAGCAACAGAGAGGCTGGAAAAAAATATGGATTGGGTGAATCTAATGTGCGACGTTGGGTTGCCTCAGAGCAGAAATTGAAAAATGCAGTTTCAACGAGAAAATCTTTCAGGGGACCAAAACATGGCAAATATCCAGAACTTTAAAGATATGAGAAAAGATGGGATGCCTATTTCACGAGAAGTAATCCAACTGAAGGCCTTCGAAATTGCAAGAACCTTAAAAATACCTAATAACCTAATAACTAATTATAATACCTAATTACTAATTATAAGCGGTATGTCATCCAATTGTGGCAGCGTCTCTCATACCCATTACACCAGAATGTCAATGCTGTAAACAGGAACAACTGGCAATGAAACACTTAGAGTAACGTTGATGTTAGCTGTTACTGCTGACAGAGGAAAGTCCCCCCCCCCCTATGTTATTCTGAAGCAAAAAACTTTGCTTAGTGATTCGTTGCCAGGAAAAAGGCTGGATGACGACGGAACTGATGGTTGACTGGCTGTCTGTAGTTTGGAATTGCAGACCTGGAGCACTGCTCACTAAGAGAGCCATGCTAGTTTTAGATGCTTTTAAGGGTCATCTCACTCCTAAAGTGAAGTATACACTTGCTGTACAGAAGACAGACCTCGTCGTCATACCCGGTGGCATGACTTCAAAGCTACAAGTGCTTGATGTCATTGTGAACAAGCCATTCAAATCTAAACTCCAAAACCAGTATTCAGATTGGCTTTGTGAAGGGGATCATGCTCTCACACCTTTTACACCAGTTACAATTCATGGTCATCAAAGTCCATCATCAAGGGGTTCAAAAAATGCTACGTGTCAAATGCACTGGTTGGTAGCGAGGACAAGTTACTATAGGAGGAAAGTGAAGAAAACAGTGAGAGTGATGAAGTGAATACTGGTAGCGAAGTCAGTAGTGACACCAGTGATGACAGTGAATAGGCCAATTACAGTGAAAAGTGTTACCTGACAGCACTGTGCAGGTATAAACACTATCTTAAGAAAAAATGTGCTTGTTACCTTACCTTACTTGTTACCTTACGTTTGAGGTTACCTTGCCTTACTCTTAATGTTAATATTGCCCTGAAAATATCTAAATGTTATGTTTTAATTGTTGTTTTTCAAATATGTATTTTAATTGTATATAATAAAATATTTATTTTAATTATCCTATTGTATTTTCCTTTGGCTTACTGATATCTGGGTTTAATAATTAGGATGGAGTGTCTTTTCTCTCTATTTCTTTATATATGCTACTACACTGTCTAATTATTTCTTTAACTCCCCTCAATTGAGATATTATAAATAGAGGAAGTCATGCCTGTAAGGTGGTGTATTAAAATCGTTTTGTTTATAAATATTGATAACCTGCCTAAGGAGGTATAACGTTTTCCAAACACTAGATATATGGTATATGGTAAAATAAAATCACTATTTTTTCCCCCTGAATCTAACTGACTTTTGTCTTTTTCTCTCCAATTTTAAGGGTGCGCATTATATTTGGATATTATCTTTTTTTCTTTGTTCCCCTTGAATTTCACAGGTGCAGCTTATATGTGGGTGCGGTTTATATTCGGGCCAATACGGTATATATCACGTATAATAGCTGTCAAACTACGAAAAGTCGTCACGCTTTGCGAGCTTCGCGAGGGACGCAGTTCTGTCCGCAAATGCGGACCCTCGCAAAGTTATCGCCACATTTGTAGAGGTGGAGGCTTTACGGCGCCTCACTTTGTAACAACACAAGCCCACACAATCGTTAACTCGCAGCACTTTACTCCTACGGCTCCTCAAACCACCCCACAAAACTCCCCCACACAAACGTTAACTCGCAGCACTTTACTCCTACGGCGCCTCAAACCACCCCACAAAACTCCCCCACACAAACCTTAACTTGCAGCACTTAGTCCTACGGCGCCTCAAAACACCCCACAAAACTCACAGCACTTAGGCGATCAAAGAAGCGGGACTTAGCCTACAAACACTTACAAAACGTGCAACACCCTTAGGTTGCAAGCAGATGACGAACGCGGGACTTATAAAAAAAAAAAAATAAGCACTTTGGCGATTAAACCCGTGGGACTTAGCCTACAAACACTTACAAAAAGTCGCAGGACTCAGAAAAAAAAATACTACATAGCAAAAATACGAACTTACCGGACGAGCCGCAAAACAATAAATACCCAAAACAAAACACAAAAACATCACACATAGCACAGGGGAGCTACCAACTTTACAGTTATATGATTTAATGATGATATTCTATAGAAAACCAGGATTAAATCTTTTTTTTAACATTCAGGGCACTTATTCATTAATTATCGTATTTTAGTTTATGAATTAATCAAAAATCAATACAAACAAAAACAATATCAATACATACATGCTTAGCCATTTACGTTTTAATAATGAATGACAATTACACATCATAACTTGATTTATTCATTATTCAATTTAATAAAAAAATTATAAAACACTTTCACGTAAATCTATAGTTTCCTTATAGATTTTTTGCTTTGCCCTTCTTTAGGAAAACAGGATTACCTGTTTATATTTTGCATTCATGATAGTTTTAAATCATCTAATTAATATATATTAATTTATTAATTACTTCATAATTGTGTTCATGCTCATTGTCTAACAGGGAGACCGACTGATAAGCGCTTCAATATTTAAATCCCTTTATTATATTATGACCCTATTTAATTCTTTTTAAATGCATTCACTTACATAGTTACATAGTTACATAGTTACTTAGGGCTTCATTCAATTGCGATTTGGCCAATTGAATAGGGCTCTATATAAGCACATAGCATTTTTTTTTTTTTTTACAGAAGTTGTTAGTTAGTAAAGACCTTGCTTTTGGATAGAAGTTCACTAACTAAAAACTTCTGTAAAAAAAAATATGATATGTGCTTATATAGAGCCCTATTCAATTGGCCAAATTGCAATTGAATGAGGCCCATAGTATTTAAAGTTGAAAAAAGACCTTCAGTCCATCAAGTTCAACCTTTCAAGATCTCCTCCGATCTGCAATATGCAGATTAACTATTAATTAATTGTATAAAAAAAAATATATATATATATATATATATATATATATATATATATATATATATATATATATATAAAAAATCCCTCCTGATCCCAGACACCGGCGACCGGACTTCTCCCTGGATCAATACTGCCTCTCTAATTATCCAGGATAACCCTGAATTCCCTTTTTAATTAGAAATAAATCCAGTCCCCTTTTAAAGTTATCTATCGAATCAGCTGTCACCACCTCCTCTGGTAGAGAATTCCACAGATTAACCACCCTTACTGTGAAGAACACTTTTCTTTCTTTAAGGTGGAATCTTTTTACTTCTAACCTCAAGAGATGTACTCTTGTCAGTTGAAAACCTCTTGGCACAAAAAGCTCCCTTGACAAATCTTTATACTGACCCTGGATGTATTTATATAAGGTAATCATATCTCCTCTTAGACGCCTTTTTTCTAGAGAAAATAAGTTTAATTTGGTTAGTCTTTCTTCATAACTTAGCCACTCCATTCCCCTTATTAGTTTTGTTGCCCTCCTCTGTACCTTTTCCAGCTCTAAAATGTCCTTTTTATTAAGTGGTGCCCAACATTGTACTCCATATTCCAAATGAGGGCGTACTAGAGATTTGTATAGTGGCAGAATTATATTTGCTTCCCTGGCTTCTATACCCTTCTTAATCCATGCTAATGTTTTATTTGCCTTTGCAGCTGCTGCTTGGCTTTGAGCACTGTTACCTAGGTGGTTGTCCACAAGCACTCCCAAATCCCTTTCAATATCTGATACACCTAGATTTGCTCCATTAAGATTATAAATTGCATGGCTATTTTTCCTTCCCAGATGCATAACTTTACATTTATTCGTATTAAATCTCATCTGCCATTTAGATGCCCATTCCTCAATTTTATGTAAATCCCTTTGGGGGTAAAGCACATCACTATCTGATTTAATTACCTTGCACAACTTCGTGTCATCAGCGAAAATGGAGACACCACACTCTAATCCTACCTCTAAGTCATTAATAAATATCTTAAAAAGGAGAAGAGCTAATACTGAACCCTGAGGAACCCCACTTACCACATTAGTCCAATTGAAGTATGTTCCATTTACAACAACCCTTTGCTTCCTGTGTTTTAGCCAGCTCTTAATCCATGAGCAGATATTTACTACAACTCCTGTATCTCTTAGTTTGTACAATAGTCTCCCATGTGGCACTGTATCAAAAGCCTTTGCAAAATCCAAAAAGACTACATCCACTGAGTTGCCTTGATCCACGTTCCTACTAACCTCCTCATAGAAACTAATTAGATTTGTTTGACATGACCTATCCCTCATAAATCCATGTTGACTCCTACTTATAATGCTGTTCAAATAGACATATTCTTGTATATTATCCCTTATTAACCCTTCTAAAAGCTTCCCCACTACAGAAGTGAGGCTCACTGGTCTATAATTCCCCGGATTTGCTCTTGCTCCCTTTTTAAATATAGGTATCACATCAGCTTTTCTCCAGTCATCTGGTAGAGACCCTGTGTTGAGTGAATCTGGAAAAATTCAATATAATGGTTTGGCTATTACAGAACCCAGTTCCCTTAGTACCCTTGGATGTATTCCATCAGGACCCGGGGCTTTATTAACATTTATTTTTTCCAACCTCTTTTAGATTACTTCCTGTGTTAATCAAATATTTGGCAAAGGTAGTGTAGCCCCATTATGTTGCCGTGTCCCAACCACTGGTACCTCCCTTGTGTATTGTGACAAACCACTTCTTTTACAGGTAGGATTGTCACCGATCTTGCAGTAACCACAGCCTTCTAGGGTATACAAAGTCCAGGACACCTTCAGCTCAGTTTTCCTTTTTTATTCAGTTTGAAAGCAGGTACTTTAAATAATAACAAAACAAACAAAAACCCTTGCTCTTACTTGAGCTCTTATTAGACAGTACTTGCTATCTGCAATTGGGTGGCTTTCCCACTTACCAATTTCCCAAACAAAAGCAATGTCTTTGCAATAAGCGCAGCCTCTCCTAGCTGTCTTTTCCTCTCCCTCTTGGAGCAGGCTGCTCTCTTCTTTTAAAGGCCTGTCTGCTAATTGAGTAGCTACAGGTGAGTGCCAATTAGCTAACTCTTAAAAACCAGATCCAAGCTGTGGTCTGTTTATACAGCAACTAGTGCTGTTGGAGCATTGGCCCCCCCTGCTCTCCAAATACTCCGCCCCAGGGACCCATACCATGTTTTGCAGAGCATCAGCTATGCATATTGCAAACTGTAACATCTCTCCCTGGGGCATTTAACTGAGAAATCCTCTGGTTGCTGTCTAGCAAATCAGGTCTGATGTATCTCCCATCAACCACTATTCCACCTTTATTCTCACAGTATACAGAAGAAAATAACCTATTTAACTCATCTGCCTTTTCTTGGTCACTAATTATCAGACGGCCTGTGTCACGTTGTAATGTTCCTATAGCTTCCTTCCTCGCCTTCTTCCCATTAATATACTTAAAAAATATTTTAGGGTTAGTCTTACTCTCTTTTGCAATTAATTTTTCATTTTCTATTTTAGCCAGTCTAATCGCCCTTTTGCAAGCCTTGTTGATTTCCTTGTATTCCTGTAAGGCAGTCTCTGTCCCCTCTTGTTTGTATAATTTAAATGCCTGTTTTTTACTCTGTATCTTGATCTTTAAATCATTGTTAAGCCACATTGGATGGGATTTACTCCTTTTACTTTTATTCCCACACGGTATATGCCGATGTGTATGTATATTTAGTAAGGATTTAAATGTTGGCCATTTATGTTCAGTATTTTTACCTGCCAGTTCTCTGTCCCAGTCTATACTTTGTATTGCTGCCCTTAGACCGGTAAAATCTGCCCATTTAAAATTAAGAGTTTTCGTTGGCCCCTTAAAATTTTGTTTTTTTAATTCAATCTCAAATGAGACTGTGTTGTGATCACTGTTTCCCAAAGGTTGCCCTATTCCAACATTTGATACTATATCAATATTATTTGTGATGAGTAAATCTAAGATAGCTTCATTTCTAGTAGGTTATTTTGCAACCTGGGCCAGATAATGATCCCTGAGTGTACTCAAGAACCTGCTCCCCTTAAATGAACTGCTGGTCTCATTTATCCAGTTTATTTCAGGGTAATTAAAATCTCCTATTATTAGAACTTGACCATGCTTAGCTGCATTTTTAATCTGTAACAATAATTGTATTTCCTCACTTTCAGCTATATTTGGGGGTTTATAGCATACTCCTACTAATATTCTTTTGGAATTTGGATCTGCTATTTAACTCTACCCACAAACATTCAGCTTTATTACTAGGTCCACCATAAATATATTCTCTGACTATAGGCTTAAATTCAGGCTTAACATACAGGCAAATCCCTCCTCCTCATTTACCATTGCATCTATCTTTCCTAAATAGGTTATAACCATCCAGATTAACAGTCCAGTAATGAAATTCATCCCACCACGTTTCAGTAATGCCTATTAAATCCCATTTTTCAATAATTGCTAATAATTCTAACTCTCCCATTTTTCCTGGCAAGCTTCTGGCATTAGCAAGCATACACCTTATGTTATGAGTCTGTAGGTCTGAAGTGCCTGCCACTGTACTTGAATTACTTAGTACTACCTCCCTATTAAATATACTACACCTCTCCCCATCTCCTCCCCTATGAGTTGTTAATTCATTCCTTATACCCTCTACACTTTCTACCCCATTACTTATATCTAGTCCCTCCCCCAGCTACTAGTCTAAAAACTCCTCCAGCCTTTCTACCATCCTATCCCCTAGTACAAAAGCTCCCTCGTCATTAAGGTGCAATCCATCCCTACTGTAGAGATTGTACCGAAGTGAGAAGTCAGCTCAGTGCTCTAAAAACCCAAACCCCTCCTTAGTGCACCACATCTTTAGCCACGCATTAACCTTCCTAAACTCCTTCTGCCTCCCTGGGCTAGCACGTGGCTCTGGTAGTATCTCAGAAAATACTACCTTGGAGGTCCTTGCCTTCAGCTTTTTACCTAGTTCTCTAAAATCATTCTTTAGGACACTCCATCTTCCACTAACTTTGTCATTGGTACCAATATGTACCAAGACCGCTGGTTCATTTCCAGCCCCTCCCAATCATTTGTCTACCCGATCCACAACATGACGATTCGATTGCTGGGATCTGGGTGACAAATCACCCTGTCTTCCTTCCTAATAATAGAGTCCCCTACAACCAAAACCTGTCTGTTGCTCTGCCTATTCTGCCCTCCCTCTCCTCCAGTAGAGATGTTCTTCTGGCTGTTAGAGGGAACAGCTCTATCTGGCATCGCCATTCCTGAATGGACATCCCCAACAGTTTCACTCAATCTGGCAAATCGTTTGGTGTTTGCCAACTCAGAACTGGCCTGCCTCCTCCTGTTCCCCCTGCTTCCCCTTGTAACTGTAACCCAGCTACATCCCTGGACATTCTCACTAGCCCCAGCTCCACCCTCCATGCTAGGCCCAGCTAAACTGTGCTCAGTGAGCACCAACCCCCTTTCCAGTGGAGCAATATCACTAAGTGCTGCAATTCTCAGCTCCAAATCTCCAATTTGAGTTTCCAGAGAGGCAACATGCTCACACCTCTCACAGAGGTATGGACCCTGGATCATCTGTTCCAGTAGTGCATACATATGACAGGATGTACACTGAGTGAGGTTGCCACTGGACTGACTCATAATTATTATTATTGCCTACAAAATTTCAGTGGGAAAAATAAAGAATATAAAATAATATATTTGTATAAAGTTTTCCTCCTTTGCACTATAAATCTGCCCTCCCTTTTCTTTGAAGTCCCTACCCCTATTTAAACTCAGACACTTTCACTAGAACTGCACCTGATACCGAAAATGTTTGCAAGCTCACAAGTTCGCCCCTTCTCCTGGTTATACTAACTTCTGCCTTCACTTAGGAATATATTGATGATTAGCCCTTTATGTTTTGCATTTATGCAAATTAAAAATGATAATTTCAATTATTCATATATTTATTCAAACAAAAATTACAAATGCTTTTTACATCATTTCACATATTCTTCATTTGCTTCAAGACAGACAGTGACCTCTGCATGATTTCAGCTGATATAACATCAACTTCACAGGTATATGATTTAGTGATGACATTGTTTCGAAAAATAGGATTAAGCATTTTTTTAGTCCATTCATGTGCTTAGCTCTTTAGCTTTTACAGTATGCAAAATAAAAATAAACCATTGATTAATTTATTTACTTTGGTATTCATGACAGGTTAAAAAATATGTATAATAAAAAAAGAATTCTAACACCTTATTTACAATTACAGATTACAATGACGGATAACGCAGAAGATAAGAAAGAATATAAAAGAAGAATGGCAAGGGAACGGAAGCAGAGATGAAGAGATGCACAGACCCCTGAGACTTCACAACGTTTAAAAAAAAGCACAAAAAAATGGCTGTAAATCATTCTCTAATGACCCAATATTGTCTCCTGACACCAATGTTCATAGAGATGACACCAATGTAGATATAGAAAGTTCTACTGAGATCTATATTGAGGAAGCTCATGATAGTCCTTTATTTACAGCACTAACCGTAGACACTCATTAGTGTGGATTAATGAATGTGGTTTGTAAGTTTTGTGGGCCTATCATTTTCTGAAAGAAAGACAAACCAATTATTAGTTTATTAGTTGCTGTAGGAAAGGAAAGGTAAGACTTCCAGAAAGACACAAATTTCCAGAATATTTAGAAAGTATAATAAATGATCCAAAATTTCCAAAATTATTCAAATTTTAAGAAAAACATTAGGTCTTATAACCGTGCAATTTCATTTGCTTCAATGGGTGCAACATTAGCAGAAAATATCCCAGGACATGGTCCTTACTGTTTTAAAGCCCAAGGACAAATATACCACCGGACTTCACATTTACACCAAGAATCAGGAGAACAAAGGAAATTTGCACAATTATATGTCCTTCATACAATGGAAGCTGTTGAACAACGAATGATGCTTTCTGAAAATAAACAATGCTTACCCATAGTCTTTGAACAGCTCGATAACATTATGGCCAACAACCCATATAGTAAAGCGTACAAAAAATTAGCAGAGGTTGAAAAAGAACAACAGACACATGCGCAAATAATGCCTATTACTTACAAAAAAGAGGAACAGCGATGGGATCATCATGTGCACCTACCTATGCCAATATCTATTTGGGATGGTGGGAAAAATAATTTGTATTCAATAACACCAATTCCTCATTTACAGACCATATAAGTATATGGTTGAGATATATTGATGACATTCTGTTCACTTGGGATGGATCCGTAGAGAGTTTAAATCAATTTATCAGCCAATTGAATGTGAATTATTTAAATCTCAGATTGACACATACAAATGATCTACGAAAAGTAGACTTTCTTGGCATATCTATCTGTAAAGATGAAAGTGGCAATATTACAATCGATTTATTTCCTAAACCTACAGCCACGAACAGTACTCTACATCACTCTAGCTCACACTATAAACCAACAATTAAATCAATTCCAGTAGGAGAATTTCTACATATTAGAAGGAATTGTTCAACCTTGGACACATTTATTGAGAGAGCAAAAGAACTACACGAACGGTTAAAAAATAGGGGGTACAGTAACAATTAAAAAAGCTTATCATCGAGCTTTACATACATCAAGAGAAGAATTATTATCCCCAAAGCCAAGAATGAAGAGTGATGAATCCGTACGATTCATTACCACGTATAGTGAAGATTGGAGACAGATTGAATACATTCTTAATAAACATATTAACATTCTAAAAACAGATCCTCAATTACTGACAATGGTTGGTAATAAGATATCGACTGGTTGGCGAAGATCCAGAAATATCCAAGATCAACTTGTGCGCAGCCATTTCTGTAAAAAAAAGAAGTCTAATTTATTATCAGATGGAACTATTGGATGTGGACATTGCAAATTCTGTCCTTATATGTTTAGACAGGATAACATTTGTGATAAAACTGGAAAAATCAGCAATTTAAAAGGCCTATATAACTGTGGTACATCCTCAGTAGTATACTGTCATGAATGCCTGTGTTCCCTCAGATATGTTGGGATCCCCAGCAGGGAACTAAGAAAACGATTGGGTGAACATCTTGGTAACACACGTAACAGTACGAATGACGTAA
This sequence comes from Discoglossus pictus, assembly GCA_027410445.1. Classification (NCBI taxonomy): domain Eukaryota; kingdom Metazoa; phylum Chordata; class Amphibia; order Anura; family Alytidae; genus Discoglossus; species Discoglossus pictus. Next base: position 432,282,707 of record CM050164.1, read on the forward strand.
TAAGAGGAAAGACGCTCACCTCTGTGGCCAGACATTTTTATGAAAAACATGACTCAAAACCTACTCTAAAATGCTGGATCCTAGAAAAAATCAGTTTAGGGATTAGGAAAGGTAATTTAGAACTGAAGAACTATTAAGAGCCGAGAGCTGAACACTGTTGTCCCAGGCGGACTAAATGAGAATAACTATTTCAGTGTTTTCCTATAAATGGTACTCTGATTCTGATCATTTCCATATCATTTCCTTTCTAAATTACACTGCAGTTATTTTGAGGGTAAGTGTTCTCCATTTCTCCATTCTGGTACTTTGTAAATATTAATTTACAGGATACATTGTTTGAATAAAACACTATTTAAAATCCTCAATATTTTTGTGTGACTGAGATGTTATCATAATTTTGTATTAAATACATTCTTTAAGATACATTGGTGTAACTGTCTAATATGTCTCTCAATATCCTACAATTCATGATACTATCCTTACAATAATGATATATTCTCTTTATTATTGGTTATAAAAGTATACTGCAGATTTGGACTAAATTTAACAACACTGACTATACTTTTGAGAATTTTTTTTTTTTTCATCTTCTGTATTTTTCGTCTTCTTTTTCTGTTTCCAGTTAATTATGGTACTATATATTACAGTTATGTTCATTAGTATTATGAGTATTTGGTACTTGTTTGATTTTCTTTAGATTTCTGTAGGACCTTTTAAATATTCATTAGGTTCCTTATAGATCCTTTTAGTCATTACTTATGCTTATTCCAATTGTTGCATTGATAACTCCAATATAGATCTAATCACATTGAGATTGCAATATATTTAAATAATACACACATTACGATATTAACTAATATGTGACGCATTCTCTCCTTTCTTTTGAGGTACTGATCTTGGATTTTAATGTATGGGCTAACCAATATGAAGCAACACATCTGAGTTTAATTATGCTAATCACTTACCTTTAAATAAGGAAACGCCTCCTTCACCATCACGATCCCTGTTGAAGCTGGCGCGAAATGCGCAAGTCGGATCTATTTCCGGTTCCGGCTGTCTACTTCCGGTCTACCGCTAGTGCTGGTGTGCCTCCGAATGTGTAGTACTTCTGATCCAGCAATGTTCTAAATTGTGCCTAAAGCCCACAGAGGTCGTGGGCAGGTGGAGGGCATAGTCCCAGGATAGTGAGGATAGACTCAGTGGGCCTCATTCAATTGCGATTTGGCCAATTGAATAGAGCTCTAAATAAGCACATAACATATTTTTTTTAAATACGTTTTTAATTAGTGAAAAATTTGCTTTTGGATAGATGCTTACTAACTAAAAACGTAATTAAAAAAAATATGTTATGTGCTTATTTAGAGCCCTATTCAATTGGCCAAATTGCAATTGAATGAGGGCCAGTGTGGTTAGGCAGATAGGGAGGTAAATAGCGAGCCTCCTGTCTCAATCTGCTACTGTATTCGGTTAATAGGTACGCAGAAGTAATATTGCAGTCTCCCCTACCTGCCTACATACTTCCCACATTAAAACGAAGGTGGTACTCTTAAAGTATTATTGATAGTATATGCATTTGTGTCTGTATAACGAAGGTGATACTCCTATTGCTAGTATATTTACTTTTGTGTGTATATTGATATACAATAGATGACAAATGCTGGTATTTACCAGTATTGAGATTAGGCAAACATTTGAACTTACTTCTAAGATAACTTTCTTTTTTCCTATTGATTGAGTTTGCCTAATTTAATTCTATATTTTCATACATAAGCACAATCATTAATATTTTGTGAATATTCTTATGCATGCACTTGTTTATACCTTGTAGACAGCCGGGAAACCATGATTTTATATTGATTGTATTTATTGTATTTTGTATATTAATAAATTTATATTTTAATTAAAAGGTATTTGATTAAGATTTTTGAACTGCTTATTGTTGGATTATCTCTTGTGGGCAAATAATATCATTGGAATTAAAGATGTACTTTCTCTTTCCCTCATATTAACTTAACAGATATTTTTACACTGCCAATGATATTATTTTAGTAGTGATATAACAATACTCAAATATCAAGATGTGGTGAACATATCAGATATTTCTTACTACTACTAGATACCCAGGGTATTTACTCTTTGTTTTCTCTTTTTCAAATATACATGCGCAAATAAATCAATTGCCAATGCCAAGAATAAATATGGTTCTCAAAAGCGATCGCCATACTGGTCAAAGACGGTATAATTTACCAACAGCAAATGAGGTTGCCATGGTATTTAAAAATGATGATGGGGAACCACCATTTGAGCGGGCTATTAGAATATATCCACGCAATCAAGAACAACCTTTTATAAACATAAATATTTTAAGTAGTAATTTGGATCCAGTGACATATCCCATTTTCTTTCCAAATTCGGAGCCAGGATGGCAACCAAAATTACAGTTGCAAAGTTATCCCAATAGTAAAGTTCGTGTTAGAAATAACATTTCTATGCTGTAATATAAAGTGGCACAAACTGAGAGACATTCCTGCTGGAAGAACAATGATTTTGCCATCCTCTTTCCAAGGATCTCCTCGCAATATGCGAGAAAGATACAATGATGCCATGGCTATTGTCACTAAATTTGGCAAACCAGATTTATTCATTACATTTACATGTAATACCCAATGGCCAGAGATCAAAGAAAATTTGCAACTTTTACAAAATACTTCTGACCGACCAGATTTGGTAGCAAGAGTATTCAAAATAAAACTAAATTTATTAATTCATGTGATAACTAAAGCACACTTATTTGGGAAATGTGTGGCTTTTGTTTTTACCATTGAATTTCAAAAAAGAGGCCTGCCACATGCACATATACTTTTAATCTTGCAAGAAAAAGATAAATTGAAAACGGCAGACAGAGTGGATACAGTAATTACTGCTGAACTGCCACATCCAGAGAAACATTCCAAATTTATGAGATTGTAACCCATAGAATTATACATGGTCCATGTGAAGATATCAATCCAATTTCACCAGGGATGGAAAATAAAAAAGGCACAAAAACAATTCCAAAACAATTTCAAATGCAGACTTATGTTAATTGTGATGGATACCCTTTGTATAAAAGAAGAGAAGGACAAACAGCTATTATCCATGGCCAAAAGGTCGATAATAGATACGTGCTTCCATACAATCCACATTTGCTGATGAAGTACAATGCACATATCAATGTGGTAGCTTTTACTTCTATCAAATATGTGTATAAATATATAAACAAGTGATATGATGCAGCAACCATTGTTGTTCAAGGTGAACAAAATGAAAAAAGCATAATGAACTTTCATCTTATTTAGATGCTCGGTATGTAAGTGCTCCAGAAGCAATGTGGCGTCTTCTCAGATTTGAGATGCATGATCGGTCACATGCTGTGTATTGATTAGCTGTCCATTTGCCACAAAGTCAATTTGTTTGCTTCACTGCAAGGAATGAAAGAAATGGTCTAGCACAAAATGAACATAGAGCAACAACACTTACTGCTTGGTTTCAATTAAATTGTCAGGACACTGAGGCCAGACAATTTTTATACATTGACATTCCAAATCACTATGTATTCGTAAATGGTGAATGGCGACAACGAAAAAAACATAATAATAAAATTATCCTAATAATTTATACCATCAGTCCACGAGACATTGAACGTTTCAGTTTAAGATTACTTCTTTTACATGTTCCCGGGGCACAAAGTTATGAACATTTACGCCCAGTCAATGACATAGTTTATGATACTTTCCAATTAGCTGCAAGACATCAAAACTTCCTGGCAGATGATACAGAATGGGAGAGATGTCTCGAGGAAGCAGCACTATGTCAAATGCCAAAGCAAATGAGAGAACAATTTGCTTTATTTGCATCTTTTGCAATGTACCTAATGCATTAACTTTGTGGGAAACATTTACATATGTGTGAAGATTTCTTGAAACGTTACAATGAGACCATTGCGATATTAAAAGCATTAATGTAAATTCAGGAAATCTTTCTTTGTCATGGATTAAATTGTGCCAATTTTAATCTGCCTGATCCAGGAATTATAGATTAAATTAACTTTGATGAGTATGATACTGACATTGAATACCAAAAAACACTAGAACAAATTGGAACTTTAAATGTATTAGAATTGGAAGCATTTAACGCCATCACAAATGCAATAGATGATGAGATGCTCAAAGAGCGTTACTTCTATATGGATGGCCCTGGTGGATCAGGAAAAACTTATCTATATAATTTGTTGATGAGTAGTTGCATTCGAGCACAGGGTCAAATAGCACTGCCATTTGCAACCACTGGAATTGGCGCACTTTTGTTAGAAGGTGGTAGTTGATTTAAAATGCCATTTCCCATTCTGGAAACATCTGTGTCGGATATTCAAATGAATTCATTACAAGCAAAACAATTTCACAAGAGTAAATTAATTATAATAGATGAGGCAACTATGATGTCATGTCATGCCCTGCAATGTATTGATCGATTCTTAAAATAAATTATGGGTAATGATTTGCCATTTGGTGGAAAGGTGATGTTGTTAGGAGGAGATTTTAGGCAAACATTACCTGTGGTGCAACATGGCAATAGGACTGACATTGTTGAAATGTGTATAAAGAGAAGTAAGCTGTGGAAAATATTTACACACCTTAAATTAGAAATAAATATGAGATCTGAAGGCTAAATTCAATTCAATGATTGGTTTATTCAGATTGGAGAAGGAAAACAGATAATTTACCTGATGATGCTGTAGAAATTCCATCAGAAATTATTTCCAAAGAATCACTAATATTGACAATCTTCCTCAATACCATTAATAATGAGGATTAATCAGACATTGCAAGCAAAGTCATATTGACATAAAAAAAATATAGATGCCTTGAATCTAAATAACAAAATGTTTAAATTAATCAATGCACCCAAAAAAAACTGTTACAGTGCAGATTCTGTTCTGGCTGATGACAAAGATAGTGAAGCTAACTTTACTATGGAATTTATTAATTCTTTAACTCCCTCTGGAATGCCACCACATATTTTTCAACTTAAAAAAGGGGCAATTGTCATGCTACTGAGAAATATGAATCCCAAAAAAGGACTTTGTAACGGGACTAGATTAATTGTGAAGGATTTAAAGAATCATTTTGATCCATGAAGAAATTATGAATGGTACCCATAAAGGCGAACCAGGTTTTATACCGAGAATTGATTTGGCTCCAAGTGAGAGTGGTTTGCCTTTTGTCCTTCAAAGCGGGCAATTTCCCATTACCATGGCATTTGCCATGACCATCAATAAATCCCAAGGACAAACTTTTAATTCTGTGGGTATTTTTTTGAAGGAACCTGTGTTTGCACATGGACAACTCTATGTTGTATTTTGAAGATGCAATAATCCAGAGGAAATTAAAGTTCATATTGAAGAAAACCTAAGTCAGGGTGATTTATTGGAAGATGGACGCATTTTTACCAAAAACATTGTGTACTATGAGGTGCTGTAAACATAGAAAACAGTGGTTTTATTTTGAGGACCAAATTTTATATTACTCTGATTTATTTTAGAGGACCACTATTTCACTAAGAAACTCTATACAATGGCAAAAAATCATAGAGAACAGTGGTTTTACTTCCAGGAGAAAATTATAGGTCACTGGGACTCTTTATAGAGGACCACTATTTCACATAGGAAACTCTATGTGCCATTTGCACAAACTACAACAAGAACAACAAAAAGTAAAAAAAAACAAAAAAAAACAACAATAAACAGTGGTTATATCCCACAGACAAAATTAAAAGTCTGCTGGACTCTTTGTAAGGGAACCACTTGGACATATACAAAAAAAATCCAATGTCTTCATATATAACAACATTGAAAAAGAAACACTTCTCTTATTTAAAAGAAGGTACACCACACCAAATATAGAGAACAGTGGTTTTATTTTGAGGACGAAATTTGATGTCACTCGGACTCTTTTTAGAGGACCACTATTTCACTAAGAAACTCTATAAAATGGCAAAAAAACATAGAGAACAGTGGGTATACCCCATGGATGAACTTTTATATCTGGCGGTGTCTTTTTAGAGGACAACTATGTGCCATTTTAACAACTACAACAATAAAAACAAAAAGCAAAATTAACAGATTGGAATGTGTTAGAACTTACCTTTTTACATGATTGGCCCAACAAAACAATTAGGTGGCATTTTCGTTAAATTCAAGGTAAATGTTATTGTTTTCTGTTACTATTTCACATGTTAACATTGTATTTTAAAAATTGTGCACAGTTGGTTCATTATATATTGTATATAGTCAATGATTTATGTTAGTAGAAGGTTAACCATTTCTTAATACATTGAAATGTTTAATTAAATACAGAGTATTGATTCAGGGAGTAATCCGATCACCAGTTAATGGGGTCAGAAAGGAATTCATTTTTTTCCCTCTGGTGCAATTGGCCAAGTTTCAAAAGGGGTTTTTATTGTTTGCCTTCCTCTGGATTCAATACCTATTTGGTTTAACAAGAATTTTAAAAGAAATTGAATGTTACAAAGCATGTAATTGTTCAAAATAGGTATTCACAGAAAGTTTACATAGTCTTCTGTTATTCACGCATAACTATCAATTCAAAATGTTAGTATTGTTAAAAAAAATGGTTAAAGATTGTTTCAAATACAAGTTGTATGTTACAAACTTTTATGTTATGGTTTACAATATGTATTCATGAAAAATTCAGCCATTGTTGTATTGTTATTCCATATATGACAATTAAAAGAGTTAATATTGGAAACAAAATATTCAATAGTTTTATTAAAAATGTGGTATTTCTTTGTAGAAAAAAGGTTAAGAATGTCAGACACTCACATTGTGTGGAAAACACTTTTATCAGCATTAAAATTGTATTTCCACGTAATTTTTCACAGGCAAGTCGCTAGTATATATAAATATATATATATATATATATATATATATATATATATACTGTATATATATATATATATATATATATATATATATATATATATATATATATGTGTATGTGAAGGAGCAGAATTGTGTATGTATGCCTAATTAACTACTCAAATATGTTTTTTGTAACTTAATATTAATTATGCATAGGAAGCCTATAAACTGAATAAATATTTTAAAAGACACAGATTTATTCAATTGTATTTTTTAAAGATAATAATGTTTAATATGGAGGAAGAGACAAAACAGTATTGAGTCATGCAGAACCAACCCCTCTCTCTGTCCCTGTCTCTATCTATCACTTTTCTGGGTGGAGTCTGTGTCACCGGGCAGAGTCTATACAGGTAACATGTTGTAAAGGGGAGGGGTTTATACTGTTGGGTGGAGTCAATGTAAGGGTGGGTGCCAGGTCTCTCTCTAACCGCCCCACCAACTTGAAAAGTCCCCAGCCACCACTGCTCTATAGCAGTGTATGAGGGGTTGTGTCTGTAGCATTGTATGGGGGTGTCTCTGTAGCAGTGTATGGGGGGTGTCTCTGTAGCAGTGTATGTGGGTGTCTCTGTAGCAGTGTATGGGGTATCTCTGTAGCAGTGTATGGGGGTGTCTCTGTAGCAGTGTATGACGGGTTGTGTCTGTAGCAGTGTAGGAGGGTGTCTCTATAGCAGTGTATGGAGTGTCTCTATAGCAGTGTATGAGGTGGTGTCTCTGTAGCAGTGTATGAGGGGTTGTGTCTGTAGCTGTGTATAGGGGTATCTCTGTAGCAGTGTATGGGGGTGTTTCTCTGTAGCAGTGTATGGGGTGTCTCTGTAGCAGTGTATGACGGGTTGTGTCTGTAGCAGTGTATGGGGGTGTCTCTATAGCAGTGTATGGGGTGTCTCCATCGCAGTGTATGTGATGGTGTCTCTGTAGCAGTGTATGGGCGTATCTCTGTAGCAGTGTATGAGCGGTTTTGTCTGTAGCATTGTATGGGGGTGTCTCTGTAGCAGTTTATGGAGGTGTCTCTATAGCAGTGCATAAGGGGTTGTGTCTGTAGCAGTGTATGGAGGTGCCTCTATAGCAGTGTAGGGGGTGTCTCTATAGCAGTGTATGAGGTGTTGTCTCTGTAGCAGTGTATGGAGGGTCTCTATAGCAGTTTATGGGGTGTCTCTATAGCAGTGTATGGGGTCTCTATAGAAGTGTATGAGGGGTTGTGTCTGTAGCATTGTATGGGAGGTCTCTGTAGCAGTGTATAACGTGTTGTCTCTGTAGCAGTGTATGGGGGTCTCTACCGCAGTGTATGGGGGTCTCTACCGCAGTGTATGGGGTGTCTCTATAGCAGTGTATGGGGTGTCTCTATAGCAGTGTATGAGATGTTGTCTCTGTAGCAGTGTATGGGAGGTCTCTGTAGCAGTGTATTAGGGGTTGTGTCTGTAGCAGTGTATGGTGGTGTCTCTATAGCAGTGTATGAGGTGTTGTCTCTGTAGCAGTGTATGAGGGGTGTCTCTATAGTAGTGTATGAGGGGTGTCTCTATAGCAGTGTATGAAGGGTGTCGCTGTAGCAGTGTATGTGGGGTCTCTATAGCAGTGTATGGGGTGTCTCTATAGTAGTGTATGAGGTGTTGTCTCTGTAGCAGTGTATGGGGTCTCTATAGCAGTGTATGGGGGTCTCTATAGCAGTGTATGAGGGATTGTGTCTGTAGCATTGTATGTCGGTGTCTCTGTAGCAGTGTATAAGGGGTTGTGTATGTAGCATTGTATGGGGGGGTCTCTGTAGCAGTGTATGAGGGGTTGTGTCTGTAGCATTGTATGAGGGGTGTCTCTATAGCAGAGTATGGAGGTGTCTCTATAGCAATGTATTGGTGTCTCAATAGCAGTGTATGGGTGTCTCTGTAGCAGTGTATAAGGGGTTGTGTATGTAGCAGTGTATGTGGGGTCTCTATAGCAGTGTATGGGGTGTCTCTATAGCAGTGTACGAGGTGTTGTCTCTGTAGCATTGTATGTCGGTGTCTCTGTAGCAGTGTATAAGGGGTTGTGTATGTAGCATTGTATGAGGGGTGTCTCTATAGCAGTGTATGGGGGGGTCTCTGTAGCAGTGTATGAGGGGTTGTGTCTGTAGCAGTGTATGAGGGGTGTCTCTATAGCAGAGTATGGAGGTGTCTCTATAGCAATGTATTGGTGTCTCTATAGCAGTGTATGGGGGTCTCTATAGCAGTGTATGGGGGTCTCTATAGCAGTGTATGAGGGGTTGTGTCTGTAGCATTGTATGGGGGTGTCTCTGTAGCAGTGTATGAGAGGTGTGTCTATAGCAGTGTATGGAGGTGTCTGAGTAGCAGTGTATGGGGGTGTCTCTATAGCAGTGTATGGGGGTCTCTATAGCAGTGTATGAGGGGTTGTGTCTGTAGCATTGTATGGGGGTGTCTCTGTAGCAGTGTATGAGAGGTGTCTCTATTGCAGTGTATGGAGGTGTCTCTGTAGCAGTGTATGAGAGGTGTGTCTATAGCAGTGTATGGAGGTGTCTGAGTAGCAGTGTATGGGGGTGTCTCTATAGCAGTGTATGAGGGGTGTTTCTATAGCAGTGTATGAGGGGTTGTGTCTGTAGCAGTGTATGAGGGTTGTCTCTATAGCAGTGTATGAGGGTGTCTCTATAGCAGTGTATGAGGGGTGTCTCTGTAGCAGTGTATGCGGGTTGTCTCTGTAGCAGTGTATGAGGGGTTGTGTCTGTAGCAGCGTATGAGTGGTGTCTCTGTAGTAGTGTATGAGGGGTGTCTTTGTAGCAGTGTATGAGAGGTGTCTCTGTAGCAGTGTATGGGGGTCTCTATAGCAGTGAGGGGCTGTGTCTGTAGCAGTGTATGAGGGGTGTCTCCATAGCAGTGTATGGAGGTGTCTCTATAGCAATGTATGAGGGGTGTCTCTATAGCAATGTATGAGGCGTTGTGTCTGTAGCAGTGTATAAGGGGTGTCTCTATAGCAGTGTATGGAGGTGTCTCTATAGCAGTGTATGAGGGTGTCTCTATAGCAGGGTATGAGGGGTGTCTCTATAGCAGTGTATGAGGGGTGTCTCTATAGCAGTGTATGAGGGGTTGTGTCTGCAGCAGTGTATAAAGGGGGTGTCTCTATAGCAGTGTATGAGGGGTGTCTCTATAGCAGTGTTTGAGTGGTGCCTCTATAGCAGTGTATGAGGGGTGTCTCTATAGCAGTGTATGAGGGGTGTCTCTATAGCAGTGTATGAGGGGTGTCTCTATAGCAGTGTATGAGGGGTTGTGTCAGTAGCAGTGTATAAAGGGGGTGTCTCTGTAGTTGTGTATGCAGGTGTCTCTATAGCAGTGTATGAGGGGTGTCTCTATAGCAGTGTATGAGGGGTGTCTCTATAGCAGTGTTTGAGGGGTGTCTCTATAGCAGTGTATGAGGGGTTGTGTCAGTAGCAGTGTATAAAGGGGGTGTCTCTGTAGTTGTGTATGCAGGTGTCTCTATAGCAGTGTATGAGGGGTGTCTCTATAGCAGTGTATGAGGGGTGTCTCTATAGCAGTGTATGAGGGGTTGTGTCTGCAGCAGTGTATAAAGGGGGTGTCTCTGTAGTTGTGTATGCAGGTGTCTCTAAAGCAGTGTATGAGGGGGTGTCTCTATAGCAGTGTATAAGGGGTGTCTCTATAGCAGTGTATGGAGGTGTCTCTATAGCAGTGTATGGAGGTGTCTCTATAGCAGTGTATGAGGGTTGTGTCTGCAGCAGTGTATAAAGGGGGTGTCTCTGTATAGCAGTGTATGAGGGGTGTCTCTATAGCAGTGTTTAAGAGGTGTCTCTATAGCAGTGTTTGAGTGGTGTCTCTATATTAGTGTATGCAGGTGTCTCTATAGCAGTGTATGAGGGGTTGTGTCTGCAGCAGTGTATAAAGGGGGTGTCTCTGTAGCAGTGTATGAGCGGTTGTGTCTGCAGCAGTGTATAAAGGGGGTGTCTCTGTAGCAGTGTATGAGCGGTTGTGTCTGCAGCAGTGTATAAAGGGGGTGTCTCTGTAGCAGTGTATGAGGGGTTGTGTCTGTAGCAGTGTATGAGGGGTGTCTCTATAGCAGTATATGAGAGGTGTCTCTATAGCAGTGTATGAGGGGTGTCTCTATAGCAGTGTATGAGAGGTGTCTCTATAGCAGTGTATGAGGGGTGTCTCTATAGCAGTGTATGAGGGGTTGTGTCTGTAGTAGTGTATGCAGGTGTCTCTATAGCAGTGTGTAAGAGGTGTCTCTATAGCAGCGTATGAGTGGTGTCTCTGTAGTAGTGTATGGAGGTGCCTCTATAGCAGTGTATGAGGGGTGTGTCTATAGCAGTGTATGGGGGTGTCTCTATAGCAGTGTATAAGAGGTGTCTCTATAGCAGCGTATGAGTGGTGTCTCTATAGCAGTGTATGAGGGGTTGTGTCTGTAGCAGTGTATAAAGGGGGTGTCTCTATAGCAGTGTATAAGAGGTGTCTCTATAGCAGCGTATGAGTGGTGTCTCTATAGCAGTGTATGAGAGGTGTCTCTGTAGCAGTGTATGAGTGGTGTCTCTGTAGCAGTGTATGAGGGTTGTGTCTGTAGCAGTGTATGAGGGGTGTCTCTATAGCAGAGAATGGAGGTGTCTCTATAGCAATGTATTGGTGTCTCTATAGCAGTGTATGAGGGGTTGTGTCTGTAGCATTGTATGAGGGGTGTCTCTATAAACAGTGTATGAGAGGTGTCTCTGTAGCAGTGTATGAGTGGTGTCTCTGTAGCAGTGTATGAGGGTTGTCTCTGTAGCAGTGTATGAGGGTTGTGTCTGTAGCAGTGTATGAGGGGTGTCTCTATAGCAGAGAATGGAGGTGTCTCTATAGCAATGTATTGGTGTCTCTATAGCAGTGTATGGGGGTCTCTATAGCAGTGTATGAGGGGTTGTGTCTGTAGCATTGTATGAGGGGTTGTGTCTGTAGCATTGTATGAGGGGTGTCTCTGTAGCAGTGTATGAGAGGTGTGTCTATAGCAGTGTATGGAGGTGTCTGAGTAGCAGTGTATGGTGGTGTCTCTATAGCAGTGTATGAGGGGTTGTGTCTGTAGCAGTGTATGTGGGGGTGTCTCTGTAGCAGTGTATGAGGGGTTGTGTCTGTAGCAGTGTATGAGGGGTGTCTCTATAGCAGTGTATGAGGGGTTGTGTCTGTAGCAGCGTATGAGTGGTGTCTCTGTAGTAGTGTATGAGGGGTTGTGTCTGCAGCAGTGTATGAGAGGTGTCTCTGTAGCAGTGTATGGAGGTGTCTCTATAGCAGTGTATGAGGGTTGTCTCTATAGCAGTGTATGAGGGTGTCTCTATAGCAGTGTATGAGGGGTGTCTCTGTAGCAGTGTATGAGGGTTGTCTCTGTAGCAGTGTATGAGGGTTGTCTCTGTAGCAGTGTATGAGGGGGTGTCTCTATAGCAATGTATGAGGGGTGTCTCTATAGCAGTGTATGAGGGGTGTCTCTGTAGCAGTGTATGAGGGGTGTCTCTGTAGCAGTGTATGAGGGGTTGTGTCTGTAGCAGTGCATGAGGGGTGTCTCTATAGCAGTGTATGAGGGGTGTCTCTATAGCAGTGTATGAGGGGTGTCTCTGTAGCAGTGTATGAGGGGTGTCTCTGTAGCAGTGTATGAGGGTTGTCTCTGTAGCATTGTATAAGGGGGTGGGTATGTAGCATTGTATGGGGGTGTCTCTGTAGCAGTGTATGAGGCGTTGTGTCTGTAGCAGTGTATAAGGGGTGTCTCTGTAGCAGTGTATGGAGGTGTCTCTATAGCAGTGTATAAGGGGTGTCTCTATAGCAGTGTATGGAGGTGTCTCTATAGCAGTGTATGAGGGGTGTCTCTATAGCAGGGTATGAGGGGTGTCTCTATAGCAGTGTATGAGGGGTGTCTCTATAGCAGTGTATGAGGGGTTGTGTCTGCAGCAGTGTATAAAGGGGGTGTCTCTATAGCAGTGTATTAGGGGTGTCTCTATAGCAGTGTATGAGGGGTGTCTCTATAGCAGTGTATGAGGGGTTGTGTCTGCAGCAGTGTATAAAGGGGGTGTCTCTGTAGTTGTGTATGCAGGTGTCTCTATAGCAGTGTATAAGGGGTGTCTCTATAGCAGTGTATGGAGGTGTCTCTATAGCAGTGTATGAGGGGTGCCTCTATAGCAGTGTATGAGGGGTGTCTCTATAGCAGGGTATAAGAGGTGTCTCTATAGCAGTGTTTGAGTGGTGTCTCTATATTAGTGTATGCAGGTGTCTCTGTAGCAGTGTATTAGGGGTTGTGTCTATAGCAGTGTATAAAGGGGGTGTCTCTATAGCAGTGTATGAGGGGTTGTGTCTGTAGCAGTGTATGAGGGGTGTCTCTATAGCAGTATATGAGAGGTGTCTCTATAGCAATGTATGAGAGGTGTCTCTATAGCAGTGTATGAGGGGTGTCTCTATAGCAGTGTATGAGGGGTGTCTCTATAGCAGTGTATGAGAGGTGTCTCTATAGCAGTGTATGAGGGGTGTCTCTATAGCAGTGTATGAGAGGTGTCTCTATAGCAGTGTATGAGGGGTTGTGTCTATAGCAGTGTATGAGGGGTGTCTCTATAGAAGTGTATGGGGGTGTCTCTATAGCAGTGTGTAAGAGGTGTCTCTATAGCAGCGTATGAGTGGTGTCTCTATAGCAGTGTATGAGGGGTGTTTCTATAGCAGTGAGGGGGTGTCTCTGTAGCAGTGTATAAAGGGGGTGTCTCTATAGCAGTGTATGGAGTTGCCTCTACAGCAGTGTATAAAGGGGGTGTCTCTATAGCAGTGTATGAGGGGTGTCTCTATAGCAGTGTATGAGGGGTGCCTCTATAGCAGTGTATGAGGGGTGTCTCTATAGCAGTGTATGAGGGGGTGTCTCTATAGCAGTGTATGAGAGGTGTCTCTATAGCAGTGTATGAGTGTGTCTCTATAGCAGTGTATGAGGGGTGTCTCTATATCAGTGTATGAGGGGTGTCTCTATAGCAGTGTATTAGCGGTTGTGTCTGCAGCAATGTATAAAGGGGGTGTCTCTGTAGAAGTGTATGCAGGTGTCTCTATAGCAGTGTATAAGAGGTGTCTCTATAGCAGCGTATGAGTGGTGTCTCTGTAGTAGTGTATGGAGGTGCCTCTATAGCAGTGTATGAGGGGTGTCTCTATAGCAGTGTATGAGAGGTGTCTCTGTAGCAGTGTATGAGGGGTGTCTCTATAGCAGTGTATAAAGGGGGTGTCTCTATAGCAGTGTATGAGGGGTGTCTCTATAGCAGTGTATGAGGGGTGCCTCTATAGCAGTGTATGAGGGGTGTCTCTATAGCAGTGTATGAGGGGGTGTCTCTATAGCAGTGTATGAGAGGTGTCTCTATAGCAGTGTATGAGTGTGTCTCTATAGCAGTGTATGAGGGGTTGTGTCTGTAGCAGTGTATGAGGGGTTGTGTCTGTAGCAGTGTATGAGGGGTTGTGTCTGTAGCAGTGTATGAGGGGTTGTGTTTGTAGTAGTGTATGGAGGTGCCTCTATAGCAGTGTATGAGGGGTGTCTCTATAGCAGTGTATGAGGGGTGTCTCTATAGCAGTGTATGAGAGGTGTCTCTATAGCAGTGTATGAGGGGTGTCTCTATAGCAGTGTATGAGAGGTGTCTCTATAGCAGTGTATGAGAGGTGTCTCTGTAGCAGTGTATGAGAGGTGTCTCTATAGCAGTGTATGGGGGTGTCTCTATAGCAGTGTATGAGGGGTGTCTCTATAGCAGTGTATGAGAGGTGTCTCTGTAGCAGTGTATGAGAGGTGTCTCTATAGCAGTGTATGGGGGTGTCTCTATAGCAGTGTATGAGGGGTGTCTCTATAGCAGTGTATGAGGGGTGTCTCTATAGCAGTGTATGAGAGGTGTCTCTATAGCAGTGTATGGGGGTGTCTCTATAGCAGTGTATGAGGGGTGTCTCTATAGCAGTGTACAGTGTATGGGGGTGTCTCTATAGCAGTGTATGAGGGGTGTCTCTATAGCAGTGTATGAGAGGTGTCTCTGTAGCAGTGTATGGAGGTGCCTCTATAGCAGTGTATGAGGGGTGTCTCTGTAGTAGTGTATGAGGGGTGTCTCTATAGCAGTATATGGAGGTGCCTCTATAGCAGTGTATGAGGGGTGTCTCTATAGCAGTATATGGAGGTGCCTCTATAGCAGTGTATGAGGGGTGCCTCTATAGCAGTGTATGAGGGGTGTCTCTATAGCAGTATATGGAGGTGCCTCTATAGTAGTGTATGAGGGATGTCTCTATAGCAGTGTATGAGAGGTGTCTCTGTAGCAGTGTATAAGGGGTGTCTCTATAGCAGTGTATGGAGGTGCCTCTATAGTAGTGTATGAGTGGTGTCTCTGTAGTTGTGTATGCAGGTGTCTCTATAGCAGTGTATGAGGGGTGTCTCTATAGCAGTGTATGTGTGGTGTCTCTATAGCAGTGTATGATAGGTGTCTCTATAGCAGTGTTTGGAGGTGTCTCTGTAGCAATGTATGAGGGTTGTCTCTGTAGCAGTGTATGGGGGTGTCTCTATAGCAGTGTATGAGGGGTGTCTCTGTAGCAGTGTATGAGGGGTGTCTCTATAGCAATGTATGAGGGGTGTCTCTATAGCAGTGTATGAGAGGTGTCTCTGTAGCAGTGTATGAGTGGTGTCTCTATAGCAGTGTATGAGAGGTGTCTCTGTAGCAGTGTATGAGGGGTGTCTCTATAGCAGTGTATGGGGGTGTCTCTATAGCAGTGTATAAGAGGTGTCTCTATAGCAGCGTATGATAGGTGTCTCTATAGCAGTGTATGGAGGTGTCTCTATAGCAGTGTATGAGTGGTGTCTCTATAGCAGTGAGGGGTTGTGTCTGTAGCAGTGTATGAGGGGTTGTGTCTGCAGCAGTGTATAAAGGGGGTGTCTCTATAGCAGTGTATAAGAGGTGTCTCTATAGCAGCGTATGAGTGGTGTCTCTGTAGTAGTGTATGGAGGTGCCTCTATAGCAGTGTATAAGAGGTGTCTCTATAGCAGTGTATGAGGGGTGTCTCTATAGCAGTGTATGCAGGTGTCTCTGTAGCAGTGTATGAGGGGTGTCTCTGTAGCAGTGTATGAGGGGTGTCTCTGTAGCAGTATATGAGAGGTGTCTCTATAGCAGTGTATGAGGGGTGCCTCTATAGCAGTGTATGAGGGGTGTCTCTATAGCAGTGTATGAGGGGTGCCTCTATAGCAGTGCATGAGGGGTGTCTCTATAAACAGTGTATGAGAGGTGTCTCTGTAGCAGTGTATGAGGGGTGTCTCTATAGCAGTGTATGACTGGTGTCTCTATAGCAGTGTATGAGAGGTGTCTCTATAGCAGTGTATGGGGTGCCTCTATAGCAGTGTATGAGGGGTTGTGTCTGTAGCAGTGTATGAGGGGTGTGTCTATAGCAGTGTATGAGGGGTTGTGTCTGCAGCAGTGTATAAAGGTGGTGTGTCTCTGCAGCAGTGTATAAAGGGGGTGTCTCTGGAGTAGTGTATGAGGGGTTGTGTCTGTAGCAGTGTATAAGGGGTGTATCTATAGCAGCGTATGAGTGGTGTCTCTGTAGTAGTGTATGAGGGGTGTCTCTATAGCAGTGTATGAGGGGTTGTGTCTGTAGCAGTGTATGAGGGGTTGTGTCTGTAGCAGTGTATGAGGGGTGTATCTATAGCAGTGTATGAGGGGTTGTGTCTGTAGCAGTGTATGAGGGGTGTATCTATAGCAGTGCATGAGGGGTTGTGTCTGAAGCAGTGTATGAGGGGTGTATCTATAGCAGTGCATGAGGGGTTGTGTCTGAAGCAGTGTATGAGGGGTGTATCTATAGCAGTGCATGAGGGGTTGTGTCTGAAGCAGTGTATGAGGGGTGACTCTATAACAGTGTATAAAGGGGGTGTCTCTGTAGCAGTGTATGAGGGTTGTGTCTGTAGCAGTGTATGAGGGGTGTCTCTGTAACAGTGTATAAAGGGGGTGTCTCTGTAGCAGTGTATGAGGGTTGTGTCTGTAGCAGTGTATGAGTGGTTGTGTCTGGAGCAGTGTATGGAGGTGTCTGTAGCAGTGTATAGAGGGAGTGTCTCTATAGTGCATGAGGGGTTGTGTCTGGAGCAGTGTATGGAGTTGCCTCTATAGTAGTGTATAAGGGGTGTCTCTATAGCAGTGTATGGAGGTGCCTCTATAGCAGTGTATGAAGGGTGTCTCTATAGCAGTGTATGAGGGGTTGTTTCTTCAATGAGCGCTCATTGCAGGGCTCGCGATGAGCGCCAAAGGCTTGCAATGAGCGCCGAAGGTGATCATTGCGAAGCACAAAAGATGCGGGTTGCCAAGGCCTGCAATGAGTGGCGAGGCCCATAAAGTAGACAGGGGAGAGGCTAATTTCAAGTACCCGTTCCGGGCCAGAATACAATATTTAGCAAATATGACTAGACTCACTTGGTCTTACCAGCTGTGCGTGTCTTCCGGCCGTGCCAGGGTATCCCGAATGATGTCATGTGTGTGTGACATCTTTCGGGATTCCCTGCACCAGGTAGAAGACGTGCAGGCAGTGCTGAAGCGCAGAGCTGATAAGAACAAAGGATCCCGGAGGGGAGGTCTATATGGGGCGGGAGGGGAAGGGGTGAGAGAGACATATAAACAAATAATTTTTATAGTACTGTGTCCCCCCCTCCCCCAAGAGCCGGTAGATCAGTTCATGCACCATTCTAATTAAATTCACATCTGTGCAAAAATCTCTGTCGTAACTGTGAGAGCATTTTTTTTGCAAGCTACGTATCGATTCAAATCACAATGCCTACATAACAAATAATAACTTGGGGCCACGTACCAGGGCATTTTCACCGCAGCCCTAATGCTCGGTGGTCCCCATGTCGCCTGTTGTTAAAAATATTAAGTACTCGGATGGGAGTTTAAGACCCCACTGCCAATCAGCCATATGAGCCCAGGGACCCCCTGAGGATTCCCTCCTACCACACTCTGAAGGGAACCCTTTGGATTCCTTCCCCGTTAACCCAATCGCTATTTTAAACTATAACCATGGGTCTTTTTAGAACCCCCATGCCACCTAATGATTAACCTTGAGCCACGGTGGGCCTTAAAGGTTAATATTAAGTAACAGAATTTACATAACTGACCCCCGTGACAACTAAATGCTGAATTAGTCTATATAGACTCCCATGGTATAAGGGGCTTATTTCTTAGTACCATGGGATTCCTTTAACCTTCCTGGCGGTATGATTATGTCAGTATTTAGAATGTTAAAGCGGTACATTCTAAAATACTGATATAATCATTCCGCCTTTAGACACCATTAACCCTTCCCCATCTCCTCCTCCCTTTCCCCCTCTCCCTGCTTATGCGCCCCCCTCCATTTCCCACCTCTCCCTTCTTATCCGCCCCCTTATCATTACCATATGCCGGTTCCAGAGAAAGACATAAGACGCGCTGCGGGGCTCCGGTCAGTAGAGGAGCTGATCTGAGGCTAGTAAGAAGATGTGAGAGGTGAGAAGGAGGAAGGATTAGGAGGGAAGAGGAGGATGGGGAGGAGGAATGGTGTGCTGAGGGGGCCCAGGCAAACTTGTCAGCACTGGGCCCCCTCCAGATCCTCCCTGCAGTAATCCCAAGCGTGGCTCGGGGTTACTGAGTAAGGAAGAGTCACGATTGTGATTACCGCTAGGAAGATTAAGGAACCCCAGAATAGTTCGAGTTAACTAAGAATACCATGGCATCCTTAAAAAAGTCCCCATGGTGTGGGGTTCAATTTTAATTACCATATTGGCTTGAATATAAGCCGCACCCGCATATAAGCCGCACCTGTAAAATTCAAAGGGATAAAGAAGAAAAAAGATAGTACTCGAATATAAGCTGCACCCTTAAAATTGGAGAGAAAAAGACTCTCTCCAGGTAATCATCCATTGCAAGAATTAGTAATTAATTAGTACTGTAAGTTCTTTTGCAGGTTACAGGCCTTACAGGATGTTAGCATCACTAAAACCGTAAATCGCTATTGCTACAATACTGCAGTCTCAAGAACGTAAATCGGCAGTCATTTCACGTTCGCGAATATAAATTGCACCCTTAACTCACAAGAGCGCAAATTGGCAGTCATTTTTTTACGGTCGCGAATATAAGCCACACCGTAACTCACAAGGTCGAAAATCAGAAAAAAAGGTGCGGCTTATATTCAGACCAATACGGTATTTCAGCCACTGAGGTCTACAATATTTAGGAACCACGGTGCTCCCAACAAGACCTCTGTGGCCATTGAGGTCATTCCAGTAACTCCATGGCATACAAGTTGATAAGACTTCCATGGCTTTGGGTACCATTTTAGTGCCATGGAGGTCTCTTGAATCAATTTTAGAGGCATTTGTCTGCCTCTGCGGGTGGTCATCAGTATGTGAAGGATTGTGGAGAGAAAAAGGGCTTAGGCAAAGTATGTAACTTGGCTTACAGGAAAATTTAAAAAATTCACCGTAACTTGATAACGCAGCACATTTTAGGCTATTCAGTGATGTAGTTGTGCAGCATTGAATTTTAGAGGAATTGGTGTAGGTTTGCAGGTTACATAGCAATTTGCTGTGTAAGTGCCTGTGTAAAAAATTGGAATGGGGCCCCATGTGTTTCATTACAATACATTGAAAATATCTATTGATCTTATCTGCTTAAAAGTTCATCCTAGTTTACGAAACACAACTCCACGCAGTGAGCAGAACTTTTTTGAAAATCTTAATTTTATTTTTTGTTCCATTGTTCTTTTTTAAGGACAAATAGTAAGAATTTTTACAACATTGAAATATAGAACTCTGCAAGTAACAAGAGATTAATATAATAACAGAAAAATATGTAAGGTAATGGGTTTCTCATATTCATCATTGAGAAAGCAGTGTTGCATATTTTGAACAATTTCGCAGCAACAAAATACTGTCCTATTTTACAGATTTTTTTTTGTGTGATATTTCTACCCTTCAACATTACAATGTAGAAGGCTTCACACTAATCAGCACAAATTGCAGTCTACTTAGAGCATGTCATGCCTTTAGAAAGCTTCTTATGCATTGAGAGCATTGGAAGGGTCAAAACGTTATAAATTTGATTTAACTGATAAGTTTCCCAAGTACTCCATACAAGGGTTAGAGCTAAACTTTAACTGTGCATACCAGAGAAGAAAAAGAAAATTTGAATGAACAATCGAAAAAGAAAAAGAGGGGACTAAAGGATAGAAAAATAAAGGGAGGAAAGAAAAAAGGGTGAGGGGGGGGGGGGCATGGTGGCTCAGTCATCTCCCAGTACTACCTTTTATTGAACCAATGAATGTCCAAGCATCCCAGCTACGTCTCCGAGACCACTTGTTCTAATCCGCTCCTGTCTCCACTCTCTGTCAAGATTGGGAAAAGAGCTTCAAGAAGCTCCTTGATCTCAAGGCACCCCTGAAATACACTCCGGCGATGACATCCAGGGCTCCCATATACGCAAAGCACTTGCAGAGTGTGCTGAAGGGGCCCAGGCAAACTCGGCAGATCCTCCAGATCCTCCCTGCAGTAACCTTGAAGGTAGCTCGGAGTTACCAATTTAAGAAGAGGAAATTAAACCTGAGTCACGCTCGGGATTACCGATAGGAAATTACCACTAGGGATTACCGCTAGGAACCTTAGAATAGTTAGGGTTAACTAAGAATACCATGGCATCCTTATAAGGACCCCCATGGCAATGACATCCAGGGCTCCCATATACACAAGAAAGTAGGATATGAGTCTAATAAGATATGGGTCATCCTTTCGTTTATAAAGATATAATTCATTTTATTGAGTACATCCTGGAATCTATTAAGACTATCTTTCCAAAACCTGGTGATAATGTTTTTAGATGCCAGCATAATTATTGCGGCAATTTATTACCCTGTAAATCCAGATTAGTAAAGTGAATACCCAAAAGGGAAGTGGCAATAGCTGGTCTCAAGGTAATCTTAAATAGTCTCGATATTAGTTTAATAGTCTTAGACCAGACTTCCTGAACTATGGGGCACAGCCACCCTGTGTGGAGGATATCACCCGATGCTTGGCATCCTCTGAAGCATTTGTCATTCCCCTTCGAAGTGATTTCTTCCAAGATGGAAAATCTGAATTTTAATGGACTATTTTGAACATGACAATCCTTCTGGCTTAAAGCATGGGGAGTGGTGCAGAGCAAAGCAGAAAATCAGTATTAAGTATGACCGTCTCATCCTAATTATTTGTGTGGATGATTATCATTTAGTGAAAGCTGTTCTGAACCACTCAATGAGATAACAAGTCTTTCTATTTCCACTCTTGAATAAATAAAATATAACATAGATATCTCCGACACTCTGAAAAGAAGCTATTGCAGTTCTTTAGTATTCTGTTTAGAACGGGTACTTCAAATTCATTTCTGTTGAATTTATGAAGGTTATTACATGAATCCCACGAGTTATGTGTATTTGGTATTTTTAACCCTTTGGAAAGTCACTGTTCCGGGTCATTTTTGCAAAATATCGTATTCTGGCCCAGAACGTTTACTTGAAATTAATTTATGTGGACTTTATGAATGTTATTACATGAATCCCACCTAGTTATGTGTATTTGGTGAATTTGGTATTTTTGACCCTCTAAAAAGTCGCTGTTCCGGGTCATTTTTGCGAAATATCGTATTCTGGCCTAGAACGGGTACTTGAAATTAATTTATGTGGACTTTATGAATGTTATTACATGAATCCCACCTAGTTATGTGTATTTGGTATTTTTGACCCTCTAAAAAGTCGCCGTTCCGGGTCATTTTTGCGAAATATCGTATTCTGGCCTAGAACGGGTGCTTGAAATTAATTTATGTGGACTTTATGAATGTTATTACATGAATCCTACCTAGTTATGTGTATTTGGTGAATTTGGTATTTTTGACCCTCTAAAAAGTCGCTGTTCCGGGTCATTTTTGCAAAATATCGTATTCTGGCCTAGAACGGGTACTTGAAATTAATTTATGGGGACTTTATGAATGTTATTACATGAATCCTACCCAGTTATGTGTATTTGGTATTTTTGACCCTCTAAAAAGTCGCCGTTCCGGGTCATTTTTGCGAAATATCGTATTCTGGCCTAGAACGGGTGCTTGAAATTAATTTATGTGGACTTTATGAATGTTATTACATGAATCCCACCTAGTTATGTGTATTTGGTGAATTTGGTATTTTTGACCCTCTAAAAAGTCGCTGTTCCGGGTCATTTTTGCGAAATATCGTATTCTGGCCTAGAACGGGAACTTGAACTTAATGTATGTGGACTTTATGAATGTTATTACATGAATCCCACCCAGTTATGTGTATTTTGTATTTTTGACCCTCTAAAAAGTTGTCTGGTGCTTGAAATTAATTTCTGTGGAATATCTGTAGGTTATTACATTAATCCCACCCATTTATGTATATCTTGCGAATTCCGTTTTTTTGACCCTTCAAAAAGTCTCCGTTCCGGGTCATTTTTGCAAAATATTGTATTCTGACACGTTAAAGAGTAATTAAACATAATATCAGTTGGAGTTGGCTCTTAAATATAGTTATCAGTTATATTTACCACATCCCAATGATTTTAACATGAATTCCCTTTATAAAGTGTGCGTTCCGGCCTGTTTTCGCCTGTTCCATTTGATATTTCGGTTTATAAAGGGTGAATAAAGTATTATGTCGAATTGGTTCTGGTTCTTGTATGTTGTTCTCGATATTATCCAACACATCCCAGTGATGTTGGTATCGATTTCTTTTATAAATGGCCTGTTCCGGCCAGTTCCGTTCCAGCTTTTACACCGACCCATCATTTATTTCCTCTTTCCTCCCTCATTGCTATGGTAATAACAAGGAGAGAGACGCAGGGGCTCTCCAAGTCCTGGGAAAGTCTGTCAGGCTCTTGCAAATAGATGATTTTAGTGACAGGGAAAGAAAAGCCCCCAAAGCAAGCACGTGAGTAGTGGAGATATGCACCAGGGGGAGGGAGAGATAGAGGGATGAGAGGGGAGTGCAGAGGGTAGGAGGCAGCCTGACACACACATATATACTGTATATATACACAGAGCTAGGCTGCTGCCATATCACAGGCAGAGGAGGAACAAAGCGATGCTCACATAGGACAGCAAGGTGACTGTATATAAATGAGAAGGTGGACCCAGCATGATGAGCCCTCCGAGCTGCTGTATCCAGTGTAGCATCTGATGGTGTCTGGCACAGCCTCACCATGTCCAGGAGGAAGATCTCATCGGAATCCTTCAGCTCCCTGGGATCGGACTATCTTGAGACCAGCCCGGAGGAGGAACCAGAATGTCCTATAGCCAGGATGTGCTGGAACGGGAGCAGGAGCCCCCCGGGGCCCCAGGAGCGACCCCCAGAGCCGGTCACTGGTCCCAGGAGGGCTACCAGGAGGAGACGGGTCAATCTGGACTCCCTGGGGGAGAGCATCCGAAAGCTGACTACCCCCACGGTAAATAAGAGAGGGTCACCCCATAGTATAGGATAGGTATGAGGGGGAGAGTAGGGGGCTCAGGCAGTGTGTGCAGGAGAATCCCACACTTGTCCTCCAATGAGTGGCACCCAATACACTGACTGGCCTGTCATTAGACATATGCTGAGTGTCATGGCATGTAGAGACATGTGTCAGGGAGGCACTTACACCAGGGCTGTATAGGAGAAGCACTGAGACTACATATACATTCATAGCAGTATACAGCTGCAAGCATGGTGTGCCCATATACCTGTAGTATGATGCTTCTTATTGATATACACTGGCATATGTACTGTATGTATTGCATGCACATGATAATATACTTCATGCACAGTACTGTATGATACTCACCTGCATGCTCCTGATCTCTAAACACTGTATGGATGTGTGTGTGTGTGTATATATATATATATATATATATATA
Source organism: Discoglossus pictus (assembly GCA_027410445.1). NCBI lineage: Eukaryota > Metazoa > Chordata > Amphibia > Anura > Alytidae > Discoglossus > Discoglossus pictus. Next base: position 432,306,559 of record CM050164.1, read on the forward strand.
TATACACACACAGCAGTTTATATATATTATCTAGATTACATATACAAATACATTTTCCCTTAGAATGGGCAAAAGTGTGCAGAATACAATATATATATATGAATGGTTTATATAGATGATCTAGATTTCCTGTACAAATACTTTTTATAGTATAGTGACCATTTACTTTCCTATCAGGATATACCTCTATATAATGTACACAAGTACAGTACTTTATAACATGATTATAACATGATCTATGAAGCCTGCATATAGTATAATATAGGCATACATATCATCTGTAAGGAAATACACAATTTTGTATATATATATATATATATATATATATATATATATATATATATATATATATAGTCTATGTATTTTTATTTTATATATATTTATATATATATTATTATGTATTATACCATACACAGGCACTGTATATAATATAATTCTATACATTTCCAATTATAAGTATTGCAAACAAATTCCTCATGGGCTTATAACCCGATGTATATGATACATACCCTGTATATAATATCATGTCCATGTACATTTTAAACAGGTTAATGCTCATCATTCTGCATCATGTATGCAATCAGTATAATGTCCACATGCATTGATGACAAGATGTATCTGATCTGCGATTACTTTAATATAATATCCTTATACATACATGAAAGTGTCTTAGATCTAAAAGCACCCTATATAGTATACTGTTAATGTACATATGCTATTTGCGTAAGCAATATAATGTAATGTTTATGTACCTTCATATTTTAGGTATATAAATATATCACTAGTGTATATCATATGGTGTTCATATACATTACTATTAATGCTTTACATATAGTATCACTGTATATACTGCATAATATGATAATGTCCACATACAGTTTTAGCATATATAGTATAATTCATATAATGTTCACATACATTCATAACCATATACATCAGCTAGCACACATCCATAGGCATTCATATAAATATATATAATCTATAAGGCAAGTGTTATGTGTCCAGAGCTATTTGCTGCCCAGTAGAGCTCTCTCCTTTGTTACATGTAAAATGTGTAGGAGTAGAGCTGTACATGTTTTTGTCGTGTGCCTATAAAGCTAGTATAGGCAGGGACTAATTAGTATAGGGTGCCTGGTACGTAAGCCATATTGCTGATTGTATATAACCATACTGCATAGGGTAGAGGGAGACATGTTTGATGTGTGTAGCCTATGGCATTGCACTTGGTATATGTGTGCATTGTATGAAACTTATATTATTTAACAATATATAGCATATGAATTGAAATGGTACATCTGTATATAATGTTGTATAGTGTTTGGGAGATCATTAGATTATGGGAAAACCTCTCTCTGCTGGGGCAGCCAGCAACATATTGCAGTGCGGATGAAGTCTGTATCTTATCAGTGTTTATTGGAAACCCATCTGCAAACAACATACAAAAGGATGTAGGTAGTGTCCGAAAAAAGCAGTGGATTAGTTCTGTTAACACTATGTAATGAAATAGCACGACAAGGGACCTGATAAGTGTCCGAGTCTCACTGGCGAGCCTCCATTATTATGTGCAATAGGTCATTTGTGAACTCAATCAGTACATCAATGTGAATTCAAAGGAACGAAAGAAAAGGAAATCTGTGGGAGGTAGGGAGCCGAAAGAGAAGGGCTGGCAATCCAAACTGCTTTAGTCCTCATAGTACAATGATGAGACAAGAGATGGATAATCAAGCATGGCACCTTTGCTCATTATGAACTGTTCAGCACTTTTTTTATTTGCAGCAATCTGGGAATATATGTATCTAAATATTACTTTACCAATAGGGGTAAATATAAGAGAGCATGGCATGCATACAGGAAAACAAACATAGATCTTGTATTAAGGTAGTTAATAGTAGATCTATATCTTAGATACATTCATATATGTGACTGTATGAATGTATAGTGTCTCTGTATCTATCTACCTATATATGTATACTCGATATCCATATCTATCTATCTATCTATCTATCTATCTATCTATCTATCTATCTATCTATCTATCTATCTATCTGTGTCTGTCTGTATATCTATCTATCTATCTATCTGTGTCTGTCTATCTATCTATCTATCTATCTATCTATCTATCTATCTATCTATCTATCTATCTATCTACACATCTATCTATCTATCTATCTATCTATCTATCTATCTATCTATCTATCTATCTATCTATCTATCTATCTATCTACACATCTATCTATCTATCTATCTATCTATCTATCTATCTATCTATCTATCTATCTATCTATCTATCTATCTATCTATCTATCTACACATCTATCTATCTATCTATCTATCTATCTATCTATCTATCTATCTATCTACACATATATCTATCTATCTATCTATCTATCTATCTATCTATCTATCTATCTATCTATCTACACACATCTATCTATCTATCTACACATCTATCTATCTATCTATCTATCTATCTATCTATCTATCTATCTATCTATCTATCTATCTATCTACACACATCTATCTATCTACACATCAATCTATCTATCTATCTATCTATCTATCTATCTATCTATCTATCTATCTATCTATCTACACACATCTATCTATCTACACATCTATCTATCTATCTATCTATCTATCTATCTATGTACTTATCTATGTACCTATCTATCCATGTATGTGACATTAAAAGATTAATATATAGCCCTATATAAAGAAACGCAGCAATGCACACATTATATCATTTCTGGGACATACATCTATAATAACACTGTTCTGTATATATTATATATTTATAGACTTCCTACTGAAATCTCCTACCTCATTGGACTATTTGCCCCACAGCACTTTATGTACAACTTGCTTCAGCCAGTATAAGATTTTGGGTTTTTTATGGTAGAACTGTTTATTTTATTCTCCCACTGATATTAGTCAAGATATTTGATACTTGACTAGTTTGCAGAGATTTAAAAACAAGAAGGGTTTTACAAATGTGTTTGTAGCCAAGCCAATGGATCTGTAGATACAGCTTGCAGTAACAATGCATTAATATGGTGCAAGAAAGGGGCATCTATCACATTTTAGGGATGTAATACCTTCAGATAATGAAATCTTTAATGTGTGTATTAAATGGAAGAACAGCTCAGTTGAAACATTTGCATTATATACGGTATATCAAGGAAAATAGTATAATTGAAAATGGCATTTATATCTTGAATGCATCCATAGCAGATTTTCCCCCCAGAATCTTCCAGTTAAAATATTTCCTATTAAATTGGTTTATAGACAAAAAATGTCATTAAGATGCATATAAAGTAAGATATTAAATTAAATAGTTCAATTAATGGTGGGGGGTGACTAAGCATCTGAAGTGTCTGAAATGAGGTGAAAAGGGGTGCTCCGAAAGAGAAAGTGCATAGTAAATGCAGAGATGCACATTTCAGCCACTTGAGATGCATAGTAAATTCCTGCAGAATGTCAACTTTCCATCGTTTCCTTCTGCAATGCAGTTTTCCAAACAGGACACAAGGTTAAAGCAAGATAAATATAATTATAATTGCTTGTTAATAAAAAACAATTGAATGCAGGTGTTGGACAATTGAGCTTAAATGTCATATTAAGCGTGGACATTAAGGGCCTCATTCAATTGCGATTTGGCCAATTGAATATGGCTCTATATAAGCACATAGCATATTTTTTTAACAAAAGTTTTTAGTTAGTGAAGACCTGGCTTTTGCATAGCAGATCACTAACTAAAAACTTCTGTAAAAAAAATATTCTATGTGCTTATATAGAGCCCTATTAAATTGGCCAAATCACAATTGAATGAGGCCAATAAAGTTCATAGATCTATACAGTATCTAGCTTTACCAACTTGGGGCCTCATTCAAATGCGATTTGGCCAGTTGAATAGGGCTCTATATAAGCACATAGCATATTTTTTTACAGAAGTTTTTAGTTAGTGAAGACCTTGCTTCTGGATAGAAGTTTACTAACTAAGGGCCTCATTCAAATGTGATTTGGCCAATTGAAGAGGGCTCTTAAATAGGCACATAACATATTTTTTTGTAAACATCACTAACTAAAAACTTATTTAAAAAAATATACTATGTGCTTATTTAGAGCCATATTCAATTGGCCAAATCGCAATTGAATGAGGCCCTTACTAACTAAAAACTTCTTTAAAAAAATATGTTACCGGTATGTGCTTATATAGAGCCCTATTCAATCTGCCAAATTGCAATTGAATGAGGCCCTATATACTTCTGTAAAAAATATGCTCTGTGCTTATATAGAGCCCTATTCAATTGGCCAAATGCATTTGAATGAGGCCCTTGGTATGGTCTTTCGTCTCCCCTCTTGATTAATGATGTGAGATAAAGTAATTAGGAGAATGGGAAGACCTTTTCATGTAAATTATAGTTAAAATCCCAACTTCCGTGCTCTGATAACACAGAGTAACAAGCTTTCTAGATTACTCGTGTATGTGCGCTTCTCATTTCTATTATAACTGGAACCTTTGCTGTGTCACTTTAAATCCAATCTATATTTAGCCAACATTATTATTTGATATTATCTTGTTATATACTTGATACTATACTTGTTATATCTCCAGGGAGAGAATGAAGACTGGCAAACAAGCCTCTCTTTTTTACATTGCATTTGCTTCTACGCAAGGCCATGTTTATTTTAAGATTTTGTAATCTTACACCATTGAAATGAATTAGGATTTACACATATCTTGTAATTAGCCCTTTTCTTTCTTCAAGGAGCAGGCATGTGTTTAATCCACCCACAAGCAAAGTCACATACAAAAAGAAAAGGGGAATGTTGCTTCCTATTATGGAGATAGTTAATATGTAGGAATTTTAAAAGGATTCGTAATTTGTATGGGTTCATGAATATGAATAACAATATACCCCGGAGTGATCGGAGCACATCGGCACGAATTGTGTTCAATTAAAGAAGCTGCATTGGGTGATACATGATGTTCTCATTTAGTATGGTGCATAAATAATGTCTGGAGTCAATTATTGTATTAAAGGTTTCCTTGGTGCAAAAATGTGGTTGTTATGGTGAGACAAGTCCTATTGGTTACTTAGATTTAATTAAAGGTATATAGAAGTGTTGTGGATTATGAATGCATCTGATAAATTAGTAGTGTATGCAAACATTTTTTTGTATGAAATAAACCGCAAAATAAATATTAATAAACTTACCATGACATTTGCAAATTTCTTCAGTTGATTTTGAGAAGAAATGCCCCTAAAAATCCAAGCTAAATTAGCATAAAATTCATAATTCATTTTGGCTAATTGCAGGCAGCTATTACAATGTCTGGGAAGTCAATCTCTGCTGTAAAGCATTATGGGTTGTGTAGTCTTTTCCCCCCCACCACAAGTAAGAGAGGAGGAGCTAAGATATTGCTGATTTTGGATCTCTTAACTGTGCTGCTGTTGGCATAAAGGTTAGTATAGGGTTAAAACTGTACTTGAATGCAGTGTTTCTAGGTATCAGATATCTATAATGCACCTCTGGGGGTGTGGAAACCATTTTGTTAAAAAATAAAGTAATTAAACGGGATATATCCTGTTGGAAAAAAATGGCAACAGTGAGAGAGAAGGTCAACAGTTACATTAAATAGTTTCACTGTTAAAGTTACCATTACTAGTTAAATCTAAATCCATTTTATTTCTCCCCTGTGAATTGCAAATATTATTGCTAATGTGAATTGAGCAGAGGACAGAGCATGACTGTGTGGGAAACAATACTTTTCATTGAAATCTGTATTGTATTATAATACAAATTGCCAGTATATATATATATATATGTATAAATATAGTTTCCATTTGGCTTACGATTGTATTATAATAGTAGCCGGGACATAGAATAATAAAACCTAGGACGAATGGTTAATACATTTAGATATATAATGTTATAATTGTGGCACTCATAATGATGATGTGGGAGCTGTTTATCTTGAATTCTAATTCCATCTAGTGTGTTAAAATAAAACAAAGAATTAAGGAATATGTAAGTTTCCCCCGTTTTTAATATTAAAATAAACTACCCAAAATGCTGTTATTTCATCTAGTGCCAATAGAAACATTGGGCCCGATTTAATTGCCCAATATGTAAATTAATACACACTTAAAATCACTCTTAATATTGTTACATATTCGGCAAATAATGAACTCTTAAGTCAATAGAATTCATATAAACATTTATAAAAAACAAAACAAAGCCAAATTTATGAGTTCAAGGCATTTGCAAGTAGCGAATTGAATAAGGCTAATTGTATGCATGAGCTGTGCAGCAGAATTTAGCAGGGACTGTTTGGAAGGTTTGCTCAAGTGAAAACATAGGGCTTTATTCTATTAGAAGCCTGGAAAATGTCTAGAACTCATAAATTTGGCTGAGGGTGTTTTTTTTTAAATTTAAATAAATGTTTAGATGCATTCTATTGACTCCAGATCGCAAATCTTGACAAGACTGAAATCGTAATCCTTGCCTTTTTAAGTGGGATTTCAGGGGGCGTGAACATATTATCTGGCAATATTTAAACAAACCCGTAATTTACTTTCTAGACAGCCTCCAATAAATGAGTCTGTCATCATGGCGTCAGTAAAACATGGAAGTTAGATGTAATCTGCAATCGGAGGCTAAGAATTAATGAGAGACAATAAGTAATATTTGCCGGTGGGGCTCGCAAGCAATCTAGCACTCTATAAAATGCATTAGAGTATCTTTTTTAGTCCATGTGGGTTTCATGATATGTATTAACCCCTTGAGTCCTGTTATCAATATTACTCATAAATATTAATAATATATTTTAATTGCATATTTGTGAGTTTGAGACTGTTGTGCAGTTATTTCTAATGTGTTTCCATGCCTTCCCATTCTTTTATAGTACAGTATTGTGTGTTTAATTGCTACTTCAACTGTAATAATTCTTAAAAAAAAACCTTGTGAGTCCTATTTAGTATTCGTAATATTTTTGACAGAAACGTGATACTTTTTTCAGTTGCAAGTCAGACTTTATTTGCGAGCTAGAGCTACGAGCTAGCGCTATTAGGTCTAATAAAATATTGGCTTTGTGTAACATTAATTAGTTAGAGTTCATAATATTTGAGCTGTGCTAAAACCAATGGAGTTCTAAGGCCGTTTTCACATCTTTGGCTGCCCTGTAGTGATGGGTGGGGGTGGGGGTGGACTTGTAATCAGATTGCAAGTAGCTAATAGAATATGTTGCAATTTTAGGAGCAGTTTTAAGTGTGTATACATTTATGAATTGGCCAATAGAATAGGGCTTATAGCTTTTTAAGCACTTGTTAATAAAATAGGGCCTCATTCAAATACAATTTGGCCAATCGAATAGGGCTCTATATAAGCACATAGCATAATTTTTTAACAAAAGTTTTTAGTTGGGGAACTTCTATCCAAAAGCAAGGTCTTTACTAAAAACTTTTGTAAAAAAATATGCTCTCTGCTTATATAGAGCCCTTTTCAATTGTCCAAATCGCAATTGAATGAGGCCCCATTGTGTTTAGATATGCAAATAAACACTTATTAGTTTATGTAATATTAAAAACAGGGAAACTTCCATATCCCTTTAGGGAGACTTGGAGAAAGTATCGAGAAAAAAGCTAAGGTGTAAAAATAGACATTTCCACCCTTTATCTTCTTAGTGAAGCTAAGACCAGGGAAGCTTAGTGGATCGAGCCCATAGGCATTATTTGCCAATGTTGCTTAGAATTTTATTTTTCCAGGGAAGTTTGACCTCATTGATTTGTTAATTGAATACATGCCAACTAAACAGCTGCTACAATGGCACGGTTTATAGCAGAACATAGTATCATTAATGTATGACTGCATCTATAATGAGTGTGATTACGCACCAAAACAATTTACTTTTAAGTGTTGACTGTGTTGTTACAAAATTAGGCCATCACGCGTTACCTCTGAGAATTAAATGATATGTTCAGTGTTAAAAAAAAAAATACATAACTACTAAACTAAACTGTACTAAATACAGTTATGTTCTTTATTTCTTCTGAATAGAGGCTAAAAGTACAATTAAAACACCATAAAAGACTGTCCATTCTGTCATTAGGCGATATGTGCTATCTATGGCCCTCATTCAATTGCAATTTGGCCAATTGAATAGGGCTCTAAATAAGCACATAACATATTTTTTTTAAGACGTTTTTAGTTAGTAAACATCTATCCAAAAGCAAGGTTTTCACTAACTAAAAACTTCTTTAAAAAAAATACGCTATGTGCTTATTTAGAGCCCTATTCAATTGGCCAAATCGCAATTGAATGAGGCCCTAAATATATAGCACACAATGCTAAGAACAAGTGATAGGTGCCATCATTTTACTATCTGCCACTACCCTTACCCTAATCTTTTACTTTAACCCTAACCCAAAACCCTTAAACCCAAAGACTAATCCCTAACTCTAAACACTTAACCTAAACCCTAACCTTAAATCCTAGCCCTATCCCTAACTCTAAAACCAAATCCTAAACGTAATCCCTAATCCTAACACTAAAGCCTAACTCTAACCGTAAATCCTAAAAATACCCTAAAACCTAGCCCTAACCCTAAACCCAAACCCTAAGCATAAATGCTAACCATAAAACCTAACTCTTTAAACCTAATCCTAAAAACACCCTAATAACAAAGTGAACCATAAAACTAATCTCTCTCCCTAACCCTAATCCTAAACCCTAAATGTAATTCCTAACCTTAAACCCTATAAACTAACACTAACCCTAATCCTAAACCCAAACCCTATCCCTAAGCCCAAACCCTAAAACCTAACCCTAAACCCAACCCCCTATGCATATACCCTAACCCTAAAACCAAACCCTAAACCCTAAAAATACCCTAAAACCTAACCCAAACCCAATCCCTAAACCCAAACCCTAACCATAATTCCTAACCCTTAAACCTAACTCTAAACCTAATGCTAAACCCTAAATCCTAAAAACACCCTTAAAACAAAATGAACCATAACACTAAACTCTATCCCTAACCCTAAACCCAAACCCTAAATGTAATTCCTAACCCTAAAAACAATCTCTAACCCTAATCCTAATCCCTATCCCTAAACCCAAACTCTAAAACCTAACAATAAACCCAAACCCCTATCCCTAACCCTAAAACCTATATCTAAACCCTAAAAACAAAGTGAACAGTTTGGCACGGGATGGGTCAGAATGATGCGGTAGGGCGCATTAGCGTACATGTAAAAGGAAAGGTCTCCTTTATAAATTTTATAGAAAATATAAAAAGTCACTTTCTACATAACACCTTGCTTGTTCATTACTTTACAAGAACACACCATCCCCAGAAAAAAAAAAAAAAGGCAAAATATCACTGTACATTAATTGCATATAAAATATATAGATTTAGATTTTTTGCTCTCTAAAAATATAGTGTTTCTTTGAAGAGATTCTTTAGCTTCTCAATCATCAATACCGAGTGGAGGATACATTTCCCAGCTGTTGTAGTGAATCACTGATAAACAATGAGTTCAAATTTAATTAGATATTTTTTACCATCTTTTTTGTATAAATGATACGCTATATATATATATATATATATATATATGCAAAAACAAAACATAGTTTTTATATTTTAGATAACTGAATAATCAAACATTACTTAAAGGGACATGGGGAGTTTATGGAATTCACTAGGAATATAATATACCTATCGAGCCCAGGTTGCAGCAGTGGAAACCCTGAATCCTAACCACTGGACCACCAGGTAACTCTATAAAGCTATGTTTACTTCTGCTTAAAATCATACAATGTGTACCTGTTTGGGTCTGCTCTCTGCAGCTCATGCAGCTTATAAATATACAGACTGTGCAGTGTTTCAAATTAGCCTGTCAATGACCTCTCTCAAGCATCATGTTGTAGAATGTCGATACTGATTAGTTTCAGTATCACTCCACACCCTGTAATTAGAAGTAAACTGTCTTCATGAGCTGCAGAGGGGAGAAATCAGGCACTTTTTATAACATTTTAGGCAGAAAAAAGCACTTCTTGGTATAATAAAGTACACACAAATACAGAGATACACATTATACTATATTCCTAGTGACATTCAGAAACCTTCCATTTCCATTTAAGTTTCTTTAGCATAAATAATAAGTACCGCCTAGGTTAAAATTAATTTTTTGCACTTTTTATTATGGATTTAACATTTTGAACCAGAAGGCTCAGTCTCATACGTATGGTAGTATAAGAGTATATTACTTTATCGTCACTTCACATCTTGTATTTGCAAATAAAATGGGTGAGTAGGGGATGTACGGACCTGCCAAATGGCACTACAAGATGGAGGCGGCAACATTGTAATGTTACTGTTTTATCAAAATTTGATGTGAGTCACATTAGACGAGAACATTTGCAGAACTCGGAGTAAATGTTGGGGATCATGGCCCTTGCTTTGTTAGCACAGATGTTTGTAATTAGTATTATTATATTTCTTTTTATAGACTACCAGGAGAGGATCTTTCCTGTTGGCCGGCCACAATATCGGCCACTAGGTGGCACGGGATGTCAGTGAATTTCTTGTCAGTGTAAATCTTATAATCTGCCAGTAGATTTCTTAGCATGAATATGACAGGGATACCCATGGCCGGATTACCCATTAGGCCAACTAGGCAGCCGCTCAGGGGCACTTCCCTGTGAGGGGCGCCACTTCTTAAAAAAAATGGTTTCTGGCTTTCAAAAAAAGAAATGTAGCAGTTCATTGACTGGCTACTGGGGGTAAACATTTAGAACAAGAGTGACAACAGGAAAGCGAACTTACACGCACAGAAAAGGCAAAAATGGGTCCGTGGAGGGGCTCCTTCACTTCACTGCCTCTTTTTTTTTTCTGTTTCCTTCCTTCGGATCAATAAACAGTTCATTAACAATTAATCCGCATATTAAAATGGTCAGAGGAGATCTAAAGAGACTGAGTTTGATGAACTAAAAGTTTTTTTCAAGCTCAATTTTTCAAGTTGATTCAGGTTTTAGTTTCACATAAAAGGACATGGGATTTGGGAGGGTCAGTTGCAGCTAATGACTGTGAAAAGAGTACATTTATTTATCTAAAGAACCCCATAACTCAGCTGGTGCAATGCCCTAACACACCCTCATTAGAGATTTTGAGAAGGAGGTCTTAACATTTTTGCAAAAGCAGTTTGCAGATGTAATTCATAAAAATGGATAAAGAAAGTTTCCGGATTCCACTAGAAATATACTATGGCCCTCATTCAATTGCAATTTGGCCAATTGAATAGGGCTCTAAATGAGCACATGACATATTTTTTTAAAATAAGTTTTTAGTTAGTAAGCATCTATCCAAGAGCAAGGTTTTTACTAACTAAAAACTTCTTTAAAAAAATATATGCTATGTGCTTATTTAGAGCCCTATTCAATTGGCCAAATCACAATTGAATGAGGGCCTATGTATCTATTTAGCTGTGTTTGCTTTATTTTATTAAGAAGTGCTTATAAGCTCTGATTTTACTGCCTAAAATCAAACAAATAATACATTCTTGGGTCTGCCCTCTGCAGCTCATGAAGACACACACTCTGCTGTACTTGCAGTGCTTTGTCTCATACTAACCAATCAGAGACAGTCTCTCAACAATATGCTGCTGAGACATGGTTCCTGATAGACTAGGACACTAGTTACATTTTAGGAAGTAAAGACAGAGCTTGTAAGCACTTCTTAATAAAAAAGTATATAAAAAAAAATAGGTATACCGGTATATTATATTCCTTATAAAATCCAAGGGGGTTCCCTAGTGGTCCGGTGGTTAGGATTCGATGCGTTCACCACTGGGACCTTGGTTCAATTCCATTCAGGGACCAAAGAGGTCACACCACCTTGAAGCCGAGCAAGGATGGGCCTGGTCAGTGCTTGGATGGGAGACCACCCAGGAGCTGTATGCTAAGGCGCACTGGAGAAGAAACTGGCAGCCCACTTTAGTATCTCTGCTATGAAAACCAGGTGGATCAACATTACTATGGATATGAAGATCTGCCTTGTGTGTTACGGTCCATGAGGTCACGGAGAGTCGGACACAACTAAACAACGCAAAACATGCAGGACCCTTCCACATCCCATATCTTTTCAGCTCTCCTTCTCATATATCCGTGTAACGTTTACAGTGTGCTCTAGATTAATATGTAAGTTCCACATCCTTCTAGGCCTGCATATCTGCTCTGTCCTGACCACATACCACTAGATGACATAATTAGATTGTTTCAGATTCATTCTTTCTAGAGAGGACAATGGAAATCCGATTATAAATACACATTACCTGTTGGTAAAATGCTCCATCTTTTCGAAACAATATTACAACATTATTAGCTGAAGATATAAATAGTCAGGAACAGGAACCGCTGTCAGCTTCAGATAAAATGCAGTGCTTGAAAACTGTTGCTAAGCAATTTTTTTTTAGCTCTCGTCTCGAGAGCGCTAACTTCTTAACTTTTGTAAATACCGTAATAAAACAGTCTTAGAAAGTGTTCTGTTTGCAATTTGTATGGATTATATATTGTGGAATTTCATTTATTTTTTGCTTGTGATTTGTGTGTATTTTGTTATGCATCATACACCTTTTATAAATACTAGTAAATTGCCCCCTCTCCCTCCCCTGTGTCTCTCCCCTCCCCTGTGTCTCTTCCCCCTTCCCTCCCTTGCGTCTCTCCCCCTTCCCTCCCCTGTGTCTCTTTCTCCCTCTCCCTATGTCTCCCCCCCTTCCCTCCCATGTGTCTCTTGCCTACCCTCCCATGTGTCTCTTCCCCTCCCCATGCCTTTTCCCCCTCTCCCCCCTCTATGTTTCTTCCCCCCTCTCCCCTCCCCTGTGTATCTCACCCTTCCACGTTGTCTCTTTCTCCCTCCCCTGTGTCTCTTCCCCCTCCCCTGTGTCTCTTTCTCCCTCCCCTGTGTCTCTTTCTCCCTCCCCTGTGTCTCTTCCCCCTCCCCTGTGTCTCATCCTCCTCTCCCCTGTGTCTCTTTTACCCTCTCCTGTGTCTCTTACCCCCACCTCTCCCCTCCACTGTGTCTCTTTCCCCCTCTGCCTGTGTCTCTTCCCCTACCACTCCCCTCCCCTGTGTCTCTTTCCCCCTCTCCCCTGTGTCTCTTCCCACCCTCCCCCTCCCCTGTGTCTTTCCCCTCACCTCCTGTGTCTTTTCCCCCCTGTACCCTCCCCTTTGTTTTCCTCCCCCTCTCCCCTGTGTCTTCCTCCCCCCTCTCCCCTGTGTCTTCCTACCCCTCCTCCTCTTGCTGCACATGCAATGGGCACACAATATGCGCGTGCTCGCAGCATCCGTAACTTAGGAAGTAGTGGTAAGCGTGTACGCTCCCATGGAGCGTTACACACTTTCAAGAATTATTATAGTTGATATCCAGGGTCAATATAAGGCTTTGTCAAGTGAACGTTTTGTGTCAAGATGTTTTCAGCTGACAAGAGGTGATTCCTTGAGGTTAGAAGGAAAAAGATTCCACCTTAAGTTTCCTGGATGAATTAATTTTCCTATGAATGCATCTTATAGAGGAAAATCAGTAGTGTACGCAAACATTTTGTTTGCATGAAAAAATATCGAAATAAACATTTACAAACTCACCCTGATGTTTGTTAAATCTTTTCAATTTGCAAGCTGAGGCTTTTGTCAGTTGACTCCCCTGAAAATCCCTGCTAAGATTAGCATATTTGTTTTGGACAATCAGGAGAAAGCAAATACATTTTGTATTATACTCTGGGGTTCCTGTGTTGCAAAGATGCCTGGGATATGTAGTCTCTTTCTCTATATATCCTTGTGATCTGATTCAGTTGTAAACTCAGACCCCACCCAACCATGTGATGTAATCCAGCACCAAGTACTTCCTTTGAAAGGTCAAACTCCTTACCTAGGTACGTTTCCTCTGCATACTTGGTAATGTCAGTTTTCTCTGGGTGTGCAAAGTTGGTATTTACTCTCCTGCCTCTAAATTCATAAGTACACTGAACTGATCTATATAACACAGCTTTTTCTGATAATTACTGTCTGTTTCTTACCAAACATTTGAAACCCAGGAAACTATATATATATATATATATATATATATATATATATATATTATATATATATATATATATACATACATATATACATATATATATATATATACATATATACATATATACATACATATATATATATATATACATATATATATATATATATATACATACATATATATATATATATATATATATATATATATATATATATATATATATATATATACCTTTATAGAAAGTAAAGGGTTCTTCAGAAGTAAGGGGGTTAAAGTGTGAAATTATCTACCAAAGTAGGTGGTGACAGCAGATTCGATAGATAATTTAAAAAGGGATTTAATACATTTTTTAATAAAAAGTGCATCCAGGGTTATCCAGAGAAAAATTATTGATCCAGGGAGGAATCCGATTGTTAGTATCTGGGGTCAGGAAGGAGTTTTATTTTTTTTCCCTTATGAGACAATAGGTAATGTTTCAATTGGGTTTTTCTGTTTGCCTTCCTCTGCCTCTTAACAATTAATCCACATATTACAAGGATCTGATGAGATCTAAAAACGTTGAACTTGTGTAGTAAAAGTCTTTTTTGCAACCTCAATTACTATGTAACTGTGTAATGCACACATTTTAAGTAGTATATAAAATCATTTATATGGTCATGGCTCATTGTATTTACATTAGTGCAGTTGAAGCAGATGCTCTTTAAGAGCAAATATTTTGTCTTACATTCATTTGTGCATTACCAGTATTATTGGGCCTATTCTCTAAAGAGTGGATGTAATGTAAGAATCTCACAATACTTCAGTTATCATTACTATGCACCATGATTGCTTCAGTGTAACTGGGTTTGTGACGCTTGGCAATTTTTCCTGCATTATTGTATTAAAGTCCCTTAATGACACATAACACTAGGACTCAAGGACGCTCTGTTCCATTTCCTGTTCTGGTACCAAAACTATTATCAAATGCACATTTTAAGAATATTTTTTCACATACTGCTGCCCATTTCTCCTGATTTAGTGGACTTGTTGGCAGGGACGGATTAAGACTTTAGATGCTCTAAGCACTTAAGATTTTGGTGCCTCCATATATATTTAATTCAAAATATAATAAAACAATTATAAACCGTTAACATATTCTAATATTGTTGTATTCCCAAGATTATTGTATATAAATAACCTCTATTAACATTTTATTATTATTTTTATTATTGTATATACACTGTATGTATGTTTTATTTTTTATTTATTGTGGGAACCCCTTTTTGAGGGACCTGGTTCAGCTGCACCATTTGCATCATATGGTCCATGGTAAATCGGGCAATGGAAAATTTCTGTGGTGCTCCCATCCCTTGAAACCTGAAGCACATGGCTTATTTTGCTTAATGGTTAATCCAACCCTGCTTTATTGGGTTAGGGGCTAGTGTAGAGCTTCCCAAACTGTGATCTGTTTCTTACCAGTTGTCCATGAACTTCATTCCAAAAACAGCAGAATTACAGAAAATAGCAAAAAAAATTAATATAGTGGATAAAAAGCATGTAGGGCCTCATTCAATTGCAATTTGGCCAATTGAATAGGGCTCTATATAAGCACATAGCATTTTTTTTTTAAACACATTTTTAGTTAGTGACGACCTTGCCATTGGATACAAGTTCACTAACTAAAAACGTATTTAAAAAAAATATGCTATGTGCTTATATAGAGCCCTATTCAATTGGCCAAATCAGAATTGAATGAGGCCCATAGAGTCCAGAGGTGCCTTAATATACGCCTTTATTGTTTTTAAGTTCTATACCCCAAGAGTATAGCACAATATAATTGTTAAACAACATCACTAAATAGTCATTGAAGACCCTTGAGTTGTCCTTAAAGTTTGTCAAAAAGAATATAGTCTGTGCCTTTTACTTTCCTTGGTTCATGTAACAGAAAAAAGTACTATATATATCACATTATAGTGGAAACTCCAAATGTAATTACTGTTTCTTTTACTCATGTACATTTATGTGATTTTTATTATAATAGTTTTATAATAGAAGCTCTGATTTAACTTTTTATTTATACCGGATTATATATACAACATATTGTTGCATATGAAATATTCATTATATCCGTAATACTGAAGTGTGAATATATGTTGTATCATTATTTATAATTAAAGAGCTTCGTCAGAATACAATTTCACTGAGATAATACATTTTAATGGTTAACTGAGTAGGATTTGAGTGCAAACTTTCAATGTCATAGCTCCTCCCACAAAGCAAGTTCTCCAATGGGACTTCAAGGAAGTCAGCTGCAGACTGTGCCACAATCTGAAAAGGTGGGAGGGGCTGAAGCCTACAGATGCAGGAAATCAGCTAATTCAGTGTCAGCTTTCTCAGGGCCTCATTCAATTGCGATTTGGCCAATTGAATAGGGCTCTATTTAAGCACATACCATATTTTTTTACAGAAGTTTTTAGTTAGTGAACTTCTATCCAAAAGCAAAGTCTTCACTAACTAAAAACTTCTGTAAAAAAATATGCTATGTGCTTATATAGAGCCCTATTCAATTGGCTGAATCGCAATCGAATGAGGCCCTCAGAAATTATATATCACAATAAACTGAAAAGTTGTTTATACTGATCTGTACTGGATCAGTTACTGGGGCTTTTGCACAAACTTTTAACATGTATATGTAAATGAGGTCAAGCAAGAAGTATTTATATCTAAATTAGTTTATATCCCAAAGCAAAAGTTTGCTTTTAAAAGATCACTGTGGCCATCTTTTTAAAATGTCTTAAAACATTCACATTTTTAGAAAGTAAAAAAATGATAATACAGCCTCCATTTGATTACCTTTTATATGCAGTTACGCTACTCGTTTTGCCTTCCGGGGATACATTTCCTAAAGCAAGCAGGAGGAGGATTTGAACATACAGGAAGTGTCTGCACAATGGGAATATGATAGTTAAATCTGCCAGGGAATAAAGAGTGGTTCATTCATTTACAAGAACACATCCATCTGAGAAAGCAGCAGTCATTCACAGGAAAGAAACCGTAATTCATCCACACAGTAAAGAATAGTTACATATAAAAGATGCAAAGTATAAAGGTTGTGTTTATTTTATTTTGTTTGCTCTCTAAATAAATTGCCCTTAACCATGTTTAGTTTTTCAAAAAACAATATAGAAAAAAATTGACCGCAATGGTGCTTTAAACAGCATCAGCCTTATTAAATTGCGATTCGGCCAATTGAATAGGGCTCTATATAAGCACATAGCATATTTTTTTTACAGAAGTTTTTAGTTAGTTAGTTCTTCACTAACTAAAAACTTCTGTAAGAAAATATGCTCTGTGCTTATGTAGAGCCCTATTCAATTGGCCGAATTGCAATTTAATAAGGCTGCATATGTGCTCATGTTAGAATAAAACTCATTATGTACAATATGAATTTGTAATCTATACCAAATCTTTTATTACAGAAGTAGAATCTTACAGAAACACATAAGACCATAATTATGTGACATAGCACAATCACAATCTTACAACATTTTACATTTAATGTTTAAAAAGGATGTCCATTGCGTGCTAGACATTTACATACCCTACCAATCACAATCAAGCAAGGCTTACAACATATTTCTACACTAATGTCAGCAAATTTGTCCGGAATTGTGTATTTTAATTCATCAAAATTTCGATGATGATGCTGTAAAAGTTTTGCTTGCATTATGCCAACAAATTTAGAAAACTTAACAATGGCCATATTTGTAAAACTGCTGTGTCCCTCCCACTCTCTTATTGCCCTTAGCACTACTGAAAAAAAGATAAACATTGCAAGTGAGGTAACATTCATAAGTCAGAGTGGGTAACCAGGAGCATGCTCTGGAGGATATGACTACTATCCCATAACACCCTTCATCTCCAAAGTGAGCATGCTCCCAGTTAACCATCCTTCCTAATTAATGTTATCTCAGTTTAAATGTTTGTTTTATTTTCAGTAGCGCTCAGGACAACAAGAGAGAGGGAGAAGTTCAACAGCAATCATGCATGAAGTAAACTGTTTTTAATTATATTTCCTGGCTAAAGCTTTGTTTTGCTGCCCATTTATTATTAATGTTAATCAACAATGAGATAAAAATCGATTTAACATGAAAAGAGCTTATACTGCCTCTTTAAGTGCAAAATGCTATTATCACAAATACGATTTTGAAGAACTCCTATGTGTAAAAGCCACAAAGTATTCCCTAAGGCACCATATCCTATGAATAAAGATGGAAGTACATTGACACTGTTACAGAAATAAAGTGAATTAATAATGATCCACATCAGGGTAAACAGAGAATGGTCTTTCAAGAATTCTATCCATTTGCAAAGTCATTCCTTCACATTTTGTCAATCCTAGGACGTAATGTGTTATTTAATAGTTAATGGTGCTCTCCCACTAGGGCTATTTCCAATTCTAAATTATACCAACATTACCAGAAAAAAAATGAAAAACGTATAGGAATTGGCTTTTTATGGCATAGACATTGGTTCACAAGTTCAGTCCTGGAGGGCCACACACAGGCCTGGGTTTCAGCATTTCCTTTCTGCACACAGGTGAGTCATCAGGAAGAAGAGATTGACTCACCTGTGCGCAGCAGGGATATCCTCAAATCCAGGCCTATGTGTGGCCCTCCAGGACAACATGACAACAGTAAATAAGGAGGTAACTAAGATTTAAAAAATAAGGAATATAGTATATACACATATTAACTTTAGGTCAAACTCGACACTTAATAAAGGGAATAATATTCTTGGAGAAGATGACTTATCTACATACACGTTATGAAACTTGCTTAGTTTGACAGCTACTCCTCCATCTTTGTGGAGAGTGGAAGCTGCCATTTTTAAATCAGATTTTGCCACTGACACTGAGCTCTGTGAGCTGATTGGGCCAAACATTCAAGAACCAATCAGATTTCACTTGAGTGAACTGATTGGGTCAAAAGTTCAAGAGCCAATCTGATTTCATATTTCAAGGAAAATACTATAGTATTTTAGGTGAAGCTGCCACTTCATATAAGTAAATAACACTCTTGGAGAAGATGACTTATCTATGTACACGTTATGAAACCTGCCTAGTTTGACAGTTACTCCTCCATCTTTGTGGTCAGCAAATCAGATTTCATTTGCGTTTTCTATGCTGACAGTAACGTCCTTGTTTCTGTGTTGTCCGCCGCTCACATCGCATAACAGAGGACCTGTAGCAATAAAGGGGAGATGATAACATGTTCACATATGTATCTGAACTACTGTCATGTAGGAGCTACTTGTGTTTAGGTGAAAATTCTCCCCAAAAATGTGATCCATATAATTAATCGGCATTAATGATTCTTTACTTATCAAATGTAATAGAAAAGCAGAATATTATAACTTTTTCCCCCTTCTCCTTCCTTTCCCCCTCTCCCTTCTCCTCCCCTACCCACTCTCTCTTCTCCTCCCCTGTCCCCTCCTTCCTTCCCCTCCCCCATCCTCTTACTGCGTAATCTTCTCCTCCTTCTCCTTGCGGCACATCTTCTGGCTGTGGCCGGGAATCGCTATTGACATGGCATTCGTGTGACGTCACTCGGGACTCCCGGACACTTCCAGAAGACGTGCCGCAAGGAAAAGGATGAGAAGATTACATAGTAAGAGGATGGGTGAAGGGAGAGGAATTGTGTAATCCCGAGCGTGGCTCTGGGTTGCCGCTTTAGGAACTGAAAATTAACCCAGAGCCCACTAATAATTTATGAGAGTTATGAGCATTTAGGTGGTCCATATCTGCAATCCAACATTGCCAACTTCAGTTATTTATGCATGTTTCATGCCTTTACAACTAAAGATGGGTTAAATCTACTCTCTCTGCATGGACTTTTGTTATAGGGTCATATCTCCTTTCCATATAGAAAGTACATTTTATCCTTTTTCTAAGTAGGCACTTGGACTGAATAATAAAACAATCCAATTTTTTTCCATTCAGTCTAATATTTTAATACATTTCATCACAGAACTTAAAGTGGAAATTGAAATGCATATAAAGATTAAAAACATGGCAGGTAAGGATTTACTTATCCCTGAGGAATCCCCATAAATGAATCTTCATCTTCGCCTTGATTTAAGTTTCAGTGATATATTCTTTAATCGAGTCATGTTTTAATCATTCCCTTTTTTTTGTGAAATGTATTTTTCATCAGATATTGAGTTGAAAGAATATGGTTGGTTTTAAGTGCCAAGAGAGCAGATCATGATAATGTCACTGGCTTGTGTCAGCTTGATGTAACCTTGAAAAGTCACTATGTGTCCATGTGATTGAGGCACTAGAGATAGACAAAAGGACAAGAATAATCACACAGCACCTGGACGCTTCTAAATTCAGCCCTGTTATTGGATATTACAAATATACCCAATCTAATCCGTGCTGGTATAAATAGAAAATGTATCCCTGAAAGTTAAGTTTTACTTTCTTAGTGAAATTAATAATTATATGTAAAATATAAATATTTGTTTCTTCTTATTAATGTGTGTAACATACTCAGAGAACGTCTAGGGGCTGGATAGCATGATAAAATGGGTGATTTTGAATGGTTACTTTGTGAGATAATACACCCGGCTCCATGGGGACAGCTATTTTCACCATAGAAGCCATGAGCTAAATTCGAATAATATGTGATTTAGTGTTCTACATTAACTTGTAGCATCTTTTAAGAAGCAAATCATAAACAAGGCCTGTAATAATGACTTATGCATTGTATTGCAGATATTATTATAATTATCTTTAATTTACAACACCATCCATATGACACAGTACTAGTAAACCTGGATTCTCCTAATGGTGATAGGGGAGCATTGTTTCACACAAATACCCAGTACGTCATGTGAATATTCGCTATGCATTACACCAGCTTATATTACTGTAATTTTACTCAATAAGGCCATTACTACTACAGTCCCAAAAAACATTCAGTAGTGCTGGTACATTAATTGTGGAATTTACTCTCGGATGGAACAGATTATATTTTGTCGTTCCTATTGATTCTTACAGTGAGTGGTAATATAATGTCATTGAAGGCCATTTCTTCTGCATATTCGGGCCCATATTTTGTATACATTATACCAGTTTGTTTATATCATTGTAACCATTCTATACTACATATTCTAGCTCGTAGATTTATATTCTGCATAAGATAGAGAACAGTATTATTGGAAATACTGTACTAACATTTTCTAAATGCAGTCCATCCATTCTGATCTGTTCATCCAAACCATTTTATGATGCATAGTCTAATATGTTGCAGATTATAAAATTTCAATACTGCATATTATAAGCGTTATATTATGCACATCCAAGATATTCTGACCATATATTTACTACAAAATCGATAATTGTTACTGACATTGTAATCATTCTGTTGTTTACCTTAAATATTCTGTCCTTCACGTTCTTATCCGTTCTATCCAACGCTTTGCAACTATTTTATCACATATATAGTTGCCGTAAATACGGGCCGTTGGTAACGCTCAGGAATGTTGTGAGGCCCACAGTTGCGGCGCTGCAATGAGTGTCGAAGGCACTCATTGCAGGGCTTGAGATTAGCCCCGCAGTTGCACATCGCGCGGCTTGCGGGATCCTGAGGCACGCAATAGTTTACGGCACGCAATACTTTACGACTTTACGAACAGGCGCGTCAGTCCAAAGACCCACAACAAATGAAAAATTGACACAAAAAAAAATTAGGCACTCACACACCCCAGGAGGAGAGCCAGGAAGCCTTGGAGTGAGGTGGCAAGCTCATTGGAGCTATATTTGGGGGGTTTAGTCACTAAGCAAAAAAATGGCGGACGAAAAAACGTAACGTAGGCCAAAGGCAGTAAAAAAGAGCCCCGATCCAGTAACACTTAACCCAAGTCAGTAACACTCATCGCGAGGCCCCTAAATTACACGGGGGATGGGGGGGATACTTGCCATGAGCGCCCAAGATGATCATTGCAAAGCAGGAAAGTTGTGGATTGCAAAAAACAGCAATAAGCGGCGAAGCCGCTCATTGCAGGGCTGGCAATGAGGGGCGAAGGAGCTCATCGAGAGGCCTGCAAAGTACACATGGGGAGAGGCTTGCAATGAGCTGGGGCTCGCGAGGAGCGCCGAAGGTGCTCAGAGGAGCCATAGCCTCGTATTGTGTGGCAAACAGCATTGCCTGTCTTCACATTTTATTGCCGTCATTTTTGACGGGCAAGTTGCTAGTTCTATATGATAACCAATATGCTGTGCACATTCTAAGAGTGAAATTTCCAGCCAAGAGCTGATAGAGCCATGTTAAGGCAAGAGATAATTTAGAAACACATCATACATCCCATTAATCATCATGGGGCTCTTAGAGGCTTCCCTTGCAGCCTCAAGTTTTCTTGAGTTAGAGAGCACAGGCTTCTCCCATAGCACACAATTCATATTATTATTATTATTATATTTTATTGTAGAGCACTAACAGATTCTATAGCACTAGGAAAATGTAGATGAATCAGACAGGAGTCGAACCTACAATCTTCTGATCCATAGTTAGAAGTATTATCCATTTCTCCATTTCTCACTCTATGTTTCCCCAACAAACCAGTACCATTCACTCTGATTTCTCTATTATTCTTTAGTTCACCTCTATCTGATTCTCTCATTCACAGTCTTTCTCTCCCTCTCCCTTGTCAGGGTGGGCATTAAGTTTTTTTATGTAGAGTGATGGTCAATCTAAGGAAGTGAATCTAGTAATTTACTCTATGATAGGGAAACTGGACTAAACGGAAATTTTTAAAATTAAGCTGTATTTTGTATAAATGTTTTATAGATAAAAGTAAGGAAAACAGGTCACAACTAATGGCTAAATATAATTCAGCTTAAAAATCTGTTATACTTTTTCTCTTAACACTTTAAGTGCTGTGTGTTGAGAGAGCTTTTGTATTGTATAACCCCAGGCACGTGGATTATTTTTCAATTTATCTGTTTAGTCATGATTTATTTGAGCAAGATGAAAAATATATATTGATTCTTTTTCAGCACAATCTCAGCTTTCCATTGGGATATTTGCTTAAGTGGATTACGTATTGTTTGAGCAAGATATAATGTAATGCGTTTTGTGCTTTGTATTACAAAATAAATCCTGTCGTTGAAAGTTAAACGGATTCTAAAACCCTTGGATATACTGAATGCCCTTATGTTATATGTGTGTACAGTTTCCCATGTAACCAATAAAAGCCAACAATTAGATTAAATGCAGTTTCCTTCAAGTTCCTAAAAGGAACATTTACCATTGAAAAGATAGGTTGAAAATCATGTAAAAATATAATTGCACAAACAAATGATCTGATTAAGAAATAACTTTGTTTTAGACATTTTAACTTATGGCTAAAAGCCCTTCCACAGGCAGCAACATAGATAATTATAATGGAGGCTGCTTAATATGACAAGGCTGTTAGGTGAATGGAACTGTGCTCGCTCTGTTTCTGTAATGTATGGACACGTTGTATGATCTATCCTAGGCCAGGTCTTTGCAAGCTGTGGAAAGAGGAACACACTGTGTATTAGAGGAATAAGTGACTATAATTGTGCTCGCTCTGTTTCTGTAATGTATGGACACGTTGTATGATCTATCCTAGGTCAGGTCTACAGAGGTGAAGAGATGTTATGCAATGCTTTGCAAGCTGTGGAAAGAGGGACACGCTGTGTCTCAGGGGAATAATTGACTATAATTGTGCTCTCTCTGTTTCTGTAATACATGGACACGTTGTATGATCTATCCTAGGTCAGGTCTACAGAGGTGAAGAGATGTTATGCAATGCTTTGCAAGTTGTGGAAAGAGGGACACAGTGTGTATCAGGGGAATAAGTAACTATAATTGTGCTCTCTCTGTTTCTGTAATGCATGGACACGTTGTATGATCTATCCTAGGTGAAGAGTTGTTATGCAATGCTTTGCAAGTTGTGGAAAGAGGGACACACTGTGTATCAGGGGAATAAGTAACTATAATTGTGCTCTCTCTGTTTCTGTATGATTGTGCTCTCTCTGTTTCTGTATGATTGTGCTCTCTCTGTTTCTGTATGATTGTGCTCTCTCTGTTTCTGTAATGCATGGACACGTATGATCTATTCTATGATCTATCCTAGGTGAAGAGATGTTATGCAATGCTTTGCAAGTTGTGGAAAGAGGGACACTTTGTATCGGGAATAAGTGACTATAATTGTGCTCTCTCTGTTTCTGTAAGGCATGGACATGTTGTATGATCTATCCTAGGCCAGGTCTACAGAGGTGAAGAGATGTTATGCAATGCTTTGCAAGCTGTGGAAAGAGGGACACACTGTGTATCAGGGGAATAAGTGACTATAATTGTGCTCTCTCTGTTTCTGTATGATTGCGCTCTCTCTGTTTCTGTATGATTGTGCTCTCTCTGTTTCTGTAATACATGGACACGTTGTATGATCTATCCTATGATCTATCCTATGATTATCCTAGGTGAAGAGATGTTGTGCAATGCTTTGCAAGCTGTGGAAAGAGGGACACTTTGTATCGGGAATAAGTGACTATAATTGTGCTCTCTCTGTTTCTGTAATGCATGGACATGTTGTATGATCTATTCTAGGTCAGGTCTACAGAGGTGAAGAGATGTTATGCAATGCTTTGCAAGTTGTGGAAAGAGGGACACACTGTGTATTAGAGGAATAATTGACTATAATTGTGCTCTCTCTGTTTCTGTAAGGCATGGACATGTTGTATGATCTATCCTAGGCCAGCTCTACAGAGGTGAAGAGATGTTATGCAATGCTTTGCAAGCTGTGGAAAGAGGGACACACTGTGTATCAGGGGAATAAGAGACTATAATTGTGCTCTCTCTGTTTCTGTACTGTATGGACACGTTGTATGATCTATCCTATGATCTATCCTAGGTGAAGAGTTGTTATGCAATGCTTTGCAAGCTGTGGAAAGAGGGACACACTGTGTATCAGGGGAATTAGTAACTATAATTGTGCTCTCTCTGTTTCTGTAATGCATGGACACGTTGTATGATCTATCCTAGGCCAGGTCTACAGAGGTGAAGAGATGTTATGCAATGCTTTGCAAGTTATGGAAAGAGGAACACACTGTGTATCAGGGGAATAAGTGACTATGACTGCCAATGTGTTACAGATCTTATTGTCTTGTTATTCACATCCTTTACATTTTATATGGGTTCTCTGCTTCTTTTATCCTGTGAACTTAATAAAAGTTATTACAAAAATATGGCATGATGATTTGACCCACAGACCTTTAGTATTCTAGACAAATGCTCTGTCACTAAGCTACTTGTCCACATGATTTAGATTATGTGTAAAATGATATACAGCAACAATGTTATCACTCAACCAGCATCTTCCAGTGCAATGGTTGGTTAAGACTCATTTGAAGTACAACAGTTTGGGGAGGGACTAAAAACAAAGCCTAATTGCCTCTTACCCATCAATTCAGCAGCCGTTTTAAAAGAAAAATACTTTTCCACAAAGCTTATTATTTGATGATATACAGCAGTAGCTCTCTACTTGTTTGATCTGTTATCTTCCAGTGCTTCGAGATCTGGAACATTTTAACAGGGATATGTAACATGTGACAGTCTAAGTTTTAACTCATATTGCACTAATACGAATAAAGTACATTTTAATAGCAGATTCATTCATCTATAATCTATCAATAACATATAAATTACCATGACTAATGGTAGTAGTATTTTTAAAGGGCCACTGTAGTTTGACAGAGAAGACATTTGGTTGTCAAGTATGTACCAAACTAAGAAGATCAGCAACCATGGGAATAAAACCATTTTTATTCTAAATGCTTGAAGACTATGTTTATGAGTAGAGTATCCATTTAACAAATCACAACATGAAAGCTGGATCATGAGGATATATCTTTGTAGCAGTGGAGGTAAGAATGAGAGAGGTAAAAAAAGGGAGAAGTCCTGGTTTTTTTCTTAGATAATATTATACAATTGAAATTGACACCAGACGACTTCCTCCTTACAGGCCCAGAATCAGGAGATTGCTTAAATAGATGCCACCACAGCTGTACAGAAATATACTTCCCTCTTGTGTACACAACTACAATCAAGTATCAAGGAGTCCTGCTATTTTTTCAAAATCCTCTCTAGTGGCCTATTTATCACTCCGTCTTGAAGTCCTTTCTCTTACTGAAGCATGGATATCTTCAGATAAGATCCACCATCCAGCCCCAACTACTTCCAAAACTGTCTTTTGTCATTCTAAACACCTTTCAGGGACTAGAGGTGGAACTGGCCTACAAGTACTCTCATCCTGGGTCAAAGACCCTATCGCCCCTACTATATGTGACATTTCTTCCTTCCTTCCTGTCCCCCATCCCACAACGTTTCTCACTATTTGCCACAGGTCCTACCTCTCACTTCTTTGAGGCGCTAAAGTCTCCCCTCACTTCTAGCATTATTCTGCCTCTGCCTGCATCATATTCAACGTTCTTCACAACCTACACCTCCACTCTCCTGGCCCAAATCCAGTGGCTTCCTGTTTACTACCACTGCTGTTTCAAATTCCTAACCATTGTCTACAAATCTCCATATGACCTTGTCACTTTCCAACCCTGATACAAATTACATTCTCCCACCCTACCTCTCCCGATCTCTTGGCTTGACCGGTTGCATCAATGATGATGTTGTCTTCGGCTGTACCTTATGGTCTGTCAATTTTGTTTGTCCTACAAAAAGTAATCCTCTCAAAAATGATGTACCCTTTTGTAACTATGTAAAGTGCATTGGATAAAGGCTGTATATACAAATGTAAATATATAATATATAAATACATTTATTTATAATTATAACCAATCTTAATGACTTTTTCCTGCTGAAGTATGCTCTTAGTCATTGTACATATTTATTCCTGACAACTGGCAGATAGTCTCAGGTAAAGGCTGTTGAGAATCACTAATGACGAACATATCTGTTGATTTCAATAACCCTCCGACATGAAATAATGATAAACCACATAATAATGTAAACATTTATAATTAGGATCAATTACACAATAAAATATATATGGGATTCTCTGGTGGTCCAGTGGTTAGGATTCGGTGCTTTTAACACTGGGACATGGATTCAATTCCAGTCAGGGAATCAAGAGGTCACACCACCCTGAAGCAGAGCTGGGTTGGGCCTGGTCAGAACTTGAATACCAGGAGCTATATGCTGTGGCC
Source organism: Discoglossus pictus (assembly GCA_027410445.1). Classification (NCBI taxonomy): domain Eukaryota; kingdom Metazoa; phylum Chordata; class Amphibia; order Anura; family Alytidae; genus Discoglossus; species Discoglossus pictus. Next base: position 432,333,867 of record CM050164.1, read on the forward strand.
CAGGAACTGGCAACACACTCCAGTATCTCTGCCATGTGGATCAGCATGACCATGGACATAAAACAGGTGCGTGGTGTATTACGGTCCATAAGGTCACTGAGAGTCGGACACAGCTGAACAATGTAACCCCCCCGCCACAATAAAAGAATACTTAAAATATGAAGGATTTGGCTCATTTCTCTAAAAGTAAAATCTTCAACACATCCAGAAATATTTATAATTAGATACCTAATTAGGAGTTATCAATTATTATAAAGATTCACAAATATTAAATTTTTTCACACAAACGTATTAAAGCAAAAACATAAATTCTAGGGGCCTCATTCAAATGTGATTTGTTCAATTGAGTAGGGCTCTATATAAGCACATAGCATATTGTTTATACAGAAGTTTTTAGTTAGTGAAGACCTTTCTTTTGGATAGAAGTTCACTAACTAAAAACTTCTGTAAAAACATATGCTCTGTTCTTATATAGAGCCCTATTCAATTGGCCAAATGGCATGTGAATGAGGCCCTAGGTATATTTATTTACATGTGTATACAACACTTTGCAAAGTTTTAAAAGCAGAAAATGATGGATCCTTCTGTAGAATGAATCTATCCAGAAACTCATAATAGTTTTCCTGTTTTGTATCTTTATTCTGGTATTTCGAATTTAAGCAAATTAAAAAATATATATATACAGCTGAATAAAAGCTATGAAAGTATGTGAAAGATTCATTATATCTTTTGCGTGTTTCTTGCCATTTTATACAGAAATATTCTTGGGATCATTACAGAAATGCCATCTACATAGAAACCACATCTTCTGACAATATGCATTTATTGTAGGACGATGATCTCTTTAGGATGTCTTTTACAATAGATGCTATTTTCTAGCACTAATTATGTTGCTTTGTACACTGCCATTTATCATTGTAACTGACAGGGAAACACAATGATGCAGCTTTCTAATCTTCTCCTGTCTATTCAGTCTCATGCTTCAGGTTCATTAGAAAGAAGGAGATTAACTACTGTATTTTATTTTAATTCACTTCTAAATAATATAAATAAAAATGGATAAATAATAACATTTGGCATGATTGAAACTAATATGTCAAAAATATAGGCTGCAGAAAGTGTATGTCTAGTAAATACTATGCAGACTAGGATCTTTCCTGTTGGGTGGCTGGTAGCAGCGCAGTGAGGGGCCGCTAGATGGCGCTGACAACATTTTACACAAATTCTAATCTTAAACTGTTAGCCTAACCCTTACCCTAACATTAACCCTAATCTTTACTCTAATCCTAACGGTATGAAATTGAGTTACATTTTAGATGAAATTCAGTAAAATTGTCAGTAACATATAAGCAGCACCATCTAGCGGACATTGGCTGCCACTGCTATCGGCCACCCAACAGGAAAGGTCTACAGACTAGAAAATAATATTTTTTTTTGTTTCTGATTTGTAGAATTTATCAAGTTTCAGTTGATCTACCACCTAATAACTGCTTGCCTAATCTCTTTTGCTGATTTTGCCCTTTTCCACTACTAAAACTTGACGGGATATGGAGTTTATCAATACAGTAATGCATTATCAAACAGAGAACTGAAAGCAAAGTGGGAATTTTGTTTTAAAATTGATGCATATTTCACTATTTTATACGTTTTTATAAAATTCAGTTAATCCTTAAACAATCCTATCTAAAGTTACAGGCTCTAAAAGGATCAAAGATCACAAGTACACATACACTTTAGATGTAAACAAATGTGAGGTATATAATCGCAGTGGATAGACTATTTAGGCATTTATGGCCCTTTCAGGACCTGAGAGATTTTCCCCATAAGGTCATTAAGTCAATGTAAATAAACAGCTTGAGTGCGGTAAAAGCCAAAACTAGTCTTTAAAAAGTTATAATACTGTGGAAAGAGCATCTAACAAAAAGGGTTTAGACATTATCGACTTGATTTTGTACTGCTCTACATAATGGTGCTTAGCAACATCCATGTGTTCAGAGTCCTATAACAAAGCTTTGCAAGGTTAGGCATTTCTCGGTTAGTTTTCATATAGTGCTAAGCCGCCTGGTCAAGTCTGGGAAGTAGAAGGGGCTAGGTTAACAGGGGCTCAAGAGGCCAGATGAACACAAGATGTGAGTTGCTGGAATCTGCATGGAGGTAAAATGATGTAATTCCACAGGATAGGTGGAAATTACTAAGCATCTCAAGTATGTCTCATGTAATCCCTTGATGCACTATTTTCAATGGGGAAAACCAGCCCTTCTCACCTCATCTCAGCCCTTCTCATCCCTTCTCATCTCATCCCTTCTCATCTCAGCCCTTTTCACCTCATCTCATCCCTTCTCACATCATCTCAGCCCTTCTCACCTCATCTCAGCCCTTCTCATCTCATCCCTTCTCATCTCAGTCCTTTTCACCTCATCTCATCCCTTCTCATCTCAGCCCTTCTCATCTCAGCCCTTCTCACCTCATCTCAGCCCTTCTCCTCTCATCCCTTCTCATCTCAGTCCTTTTCACCTCATCCCTTCTCATCTCAGCCCTTCTCATCTCAGCCCTTTTCACCTCATCTCATCCCTTCTCATCTCATCCCTTCTCATCTCATCCCTTCTCATCTCATGCAAGTAAATGCTTATTAAATCCCCCATTGACTATTACCATAATTTTTATGATAATACAAATATATTTTAACTAAAGTAACTATTTTGATCCTGGATGTTACTTGGGTTTTATGCTTCATGTGAAAATAAGGGGCCCGATTCGTTTGCAAGCTCGCAACTCTGTTGTTGTAGGCCGAATGTCTGCGGATGTGATGCAGGCTCCCGTTTGTCTCTGAATCCAGAGCTATGCAATTGCTCAAGCCCGCGAGTTACTGGGCCAAAGCCGACTCCGTAAACCATGCACTGGTTTGTAGCAGGGCGGGAACATGATCAAATAAGCAAGCCTGTAACCTCCTATTTTGAATCAGCCAATAGGAAATGAGACTGTCCTTATTACGTCAGTAAAACATGGAGGTTACATGTCAATCAATTAGCTTCGGGGGTCCGATATGTGATCAGACTCGCAAACCCGCAAAATACAGAATTATGAAAATTAATGCCAGTACTGTTCTAGTCCACATGGGTGGCCTGATATGTATTTACTCATTGATACCCAAGATCGATTTAACCCCAAAATGAAACATAAAAAATAATCTTATATACCGCCGATTTGCGGGCTTCAGTCTGTTGTGCAACTCATTCTAATGTCTATCATCGCTTTCCCCGTTATTTACAGGGCAGTATTGATTTTTTATTTGCATTCACAGTGCTACGAATAGGTTTTAACCCTCTTGCGGGTCCTCTCTAGCGCTCAAATTTATCCTTCTTTTGCCATTTACGGGTGTAAAAACATTTGTGGGCTTGGGGAAATTGAGCAATTGAATAGCGATTTGCGATTTTAGCCATCGTAACTCCTGCAAAAGTGGAAGATCAAAGGCTTCGGGAGGCTGTAAGTTACGGGTTTAACCATCACTATTTTTTCTAGGCCGTAACTCGTAACCTGTTTGGAGCCCGCAAAACGACGCCAATTGAATAGCAAATTAACTTACTGGGCTTAGTAACATGAGAAAGCTCAAATGAATCAGGCTCAAGGATTGCAATCAAAGCCTTTCTAATAAGTCAGTGTATTTTTTCTTAAATTTACTTTTGTGCATTGGCTAAAATAGTGATTATTTTGGCGAGAAGACAATTCTTCTATAAAAAGTGTTGAGGGACATGGAATAAAAACAAAAATGTTTATTATATAATTAAAAAGACATATTTTAAATGTGCCTTTTTCTGTATATATAGGCAGGTTTTGCTGTTCAATGCACTAATGTACAAATTCAGTCATAACAGGTCTACATTTACATTATTTACTAATGAGTATTTATGAGTATTGCTAATAAGCAGACTTAAAGGTATATAGAAGTTTCCTGGGTTTCAAATGTTTCCTAAACAACATCCACTGGTTAGTAGAAAAATATGTATTATAATGAAAAGTTGAATGTACTTACATATTTATATGCTGGATACTGCTATCTAGATTTGCACACCCCTTGGAAGCTTACATAAAGTGTACCCGGCTACAGAGCAGCTAGGTACAGGTTGTGACCTCCAAAGGAAGTGCGGCCAGTCACATGATTGGTGGGGTCACAGTTGAAATTTTCCGCAAGGGCTATGAATGTGCTGCACAGATAGACTCCTCTATTAAAATATATAATACAGTCTAACATTATATATCCCAGGCTGCTTTGCAGCACAGACAGCAACCCCAGAGTATGATACAAATGTTTCAGCCTCTGCTTCCTTTTGATTGGCTAAAACATTTTTTTTAAGTTCATGCTAATTTAACCAGGTTTGGAGAGGGTGTTAACCCTAATTTTCAACTGGCATTTTGTTAACTTCAATGTAAACGTTTAACAATTTATTTTGGTATTTTTTTCATGCAACATTTTTTTCATACACTACTGATTCTCCTCTATCAGATGCAATCATAATCCAGGAAACATAGGTATGCTTTAAAGGAGCTGTATAGTCCAAGTCAATAAAGGGTCAATATTTTTTAATTCTATCTCCAACTCTTGATCGCAGTCTCAATACAATGGCAGGTGTTTCCTGTTACTCCCCCTCATTGTAGGTGATTAATAGTCTGCATCCCCATTAGCTGCTGGGACTGTCACTAACTCTGCACAGAGGGACCAAATAAATGTATTTATAAGGAATTATTGGAAACCAAAGAAATAAAATATAAAGGACCATTGTATTATATGGGAAAATATCATGTGCTTGTAAAGTATATAACAAAATATCATCATCAACAGGTATGTAAAACAGGATCCTAAAAGCATTTTTGGCAAAATCTTATATTTAACTACCTCTGCGGATATTGCATATTGGAATGCTAGTGTGTCTGTAGCTTGAGGAGGAGGTTCATGCACTTCTGCTGGTGCTTACTCTTCTACTGAGTCTATTGCCAAGTAGCTATGTAAGGTGGTATCTTTCAACATAACTGAGTAAAGATTTTATGCCGCCCTTGGCCCAGATTTTATGCTGCCCTAGGCCCAGATTTGTGACCCCCCACCCCCAACAACCTACTTACTACTACTTCTTACCTTCTGCTATATCTCAACAATAAGTTTACTACACACCCATATATATCAGAGGGGTAAATGTGTCTAGGTGACAGGTACACTTCTGTGTGTGTATGCTTGTGTCATTCAGTTGTGTCCAACTCTCCATGAACTCATGGACCGCAACACACCATGCTGATCCACTTGGCATTTTATGGCAGAGATACTGGAATGGGTTGCCAGTTAATTTTCCAGTAGGCCACAGCATACAGCTCCTGGCATTCCTAGGTAGTCTCCCATCCCTGCTTGGCTTTAGGTTTGTGTGACCTCTTGGTTCCCTGACTGGAATTGAACACAGGTTGCAGCAGTGAAAGCTCCAAATCCTAACCACTGGACCACCAGGGAACCCCAACAGGTACACTTACAGACAGAATATTCTCTGCATATAGACACATCAGCAACTTCAAGAAGTCTGGTGTCCCCCGAAATTGTGCTGTCCTAGGCTTAGGACTAAATTGAAACACACGCATGATCTTATCTGAATCCACAGTTTCTCCTATACCTCCCAGATATCTAAAAATGTAATACATTATCATGTCAAGTTCTTGTCTATAAGACATAATATAAGTTTGACCCTTTAGCGGTTCATTATAGAAAAGTAACTTTGTAAGGAAGCATTTGTAATGTTTTAGGGGTATTTTCGTGGACTTTAGTTTGGTTTAAAAAAATGTATGCAACCCCAGAGATTTATTATTCAATTTTTGCATTCACTGCTTCCAGTACGCATGTGATTTTATATGTTTATGCAATTATAAATCTCATTTGAAATTTAATTAGTTGTGCAATCTATTAGAAAATTGGGAACAATGTATTATTTACTTGATTAAGTTTTGACTGATATCATGCTGATATGGAATGACAATGGGATGTTAAACAAGACAAATTTCCATCTAAATATTATTTGAATTTCTGACAGTCTGGATATTTATAGGTTGCCGGTGTAGTGCTATGGAAGAGTAAATGGACATGTACACACACATGTATATAAGCAATGTCTATACATGAATCTGACATGATATCTATATATATATATATATATATATATATATATATATATATATATATATATCAGATAGAGAGATTCTGTCAGCCCATCTGTACAAATGATATAGCCACACAATAAAACCTATAACTTCAGAGGGTTATATTCATACATAATACAATGTACTGAATGTGAAGTGGGCTATTACAATGGGAAAACCAGCCAAAACCTGAATGTCGGTATGAATATGCACAGATATTCTATTAAACATCACAATGAAAACAGCCTCTGTACCTCAGCTGGACACTATTTTAGCCAGAAAGATCACTCCATCCAAAACCTGAAAATCAAGATGCTCAGAGGGAATCTGAAAACCACCCAGGAGAGGAAATCATTTGAAATTAAAATGATCACATTGTTCAGTACTAATGAGTTAATCTAGATTTGGATTTTCTAGCAAATTACCATTAGTCCATATGGTTCTTTCTTTGTTTTTTTCCAAACTTTACTGTTTAATTTTGATCCCATGTATATGTCTATTTATGTATGTGATGGTTCATGATTACATTTCACATATATAGTTGTGAGCAAGCGGGCCATTGCTAAAAGGGCCGCAGTTCCGTCAAGGCGCTACTTGCCAGCAACTGTGGACCTCGCAAAGTTTACAGACTTACGAAACAAAAATACGAGACACGTTACGACCCATTACGACCTCGCAACCGCCTGAAAACCGCGCACATGAAAACATGAAAAACGCAATAAATACAAAAAAAAACACCAAACACCTACGGATTTTCCGAAAAAGACTTATGAGATCTGAAAACAAGGACGCAACCCGCGCGACCCGAACAACATTAGAAACACAATAAATACACACAACAAACACATAAAAAGCTTACCCACAGCAAGTGGGGCACCCAGGACCTCTGCAAGTGAAGTTACACCTCCATTTAAGTCCAAATTTCAGAGTTAAGACAGCAAGAGAAAAAATGGCCGCCGAACAAATGAAAACTAAACATGCAAAACACCACCAAACACCTACAGATTTTCCCCAAAAAACAACGCTGCTCATAGCACACAAACAACCAAGAGCCTCGCAATGATCGCCGAAGGCTCTCATTGCGAGCCACGTGATGAGCGCCGAAGGCGCTCAGCGGGAGGCTCGCAATGAGTGCAGAAGGATCTTAAAACACCAACAAAATTACGTTCGCACACAAACATCAACATTACCTGCCTTACAATCTTATTGCCGTTATTTTTTGACAGGCAAGTCGCTAGTATATAATATTTACCCTCTTATTTATTTATTTTGTAACCTCCTTACATGTAAATAGCCCTCATTCGTAACATCTAATTCGAAGTCGGAATTGCTTTTCACTTGAGAAAAAGATTTACATATCTTGAAAGCCTGTCCAATGTTTGTACTGTTTAATATATTACAGAAGAATGATATGTGCTTATTTTATTTTCTTTTGTGGCGTTTTTTTCAACTCTCCGTGACCCCGTGGACTGTAACATCAGGATATCTTTATGTCTGTGGTCATGCTGATCCACTTGGTATTCATGGCAGAGATACTAGAGTGGGTTGCCAGTTTCTGCCCCATTGGGCCACAGCATACAGCTCCTAATATTCCTAGGTGGTCTCCGATCCAAGTACTAACCAGGCCCAACCCTGCTTAGCTTCAGGCGACGTCTTGGTTTCCTGACTAGGATCGAAACCCAGGTCACAGTATTGAAAACACTGAATCCTAACCACTGGACCTCCAGGGAACCCTATATGCTGGTTACGTCCTTTAAATACATAACTATTATTGGATGAGAAAAGCATGTTTCAGAAAAAATTCAAAAAGTATTTCTCATTCTTCATGTCTTGTATTAATTGAATAATACAAATCTAAAACATAAATAAAACTCCAGTAAAACGGAAACAAACAACACATGACCGTGTATGATGATAGAGAACAGTAACGACAAACACAAATGTGATAGTATTTGTCAGAAATGGACAAATAATGATCTGTGATGTTACTTTATCATTTACAATATTACTCATTCAATTCTTCAGAGAAATAATTTAAATGTAGATAGAAAAATGAACAAAACAATTTGTAATATATTTCAGGAATGCATGTTCTGACATGTTCACTTATGTTGATGCATTTTACTGTGTGCATTAGTTCATATAGAAGTTATGATTTTGCTTTCAATGTCAATTTTAGAAAATGTTCAGTTGGTTATTTAAAATTGAAAAAACACAACAGTAGGTTGTTTTTATGTCTTGTTGTGAAGCATGTTTTTATTTAATGTCATTTATATCTGTGATTCTCAAATACTTTAGTTGGATCAATAATTGGGGGGTGCAAACCACTTGTAATTTCCAGAACATAATTACAAGAAGCCTCATTCAATTCAGCGCTCGCACCTCACAACATGACAAGTGCATTTTATTTGAGCCAACGCACTTTTTCTATACACAATCAAACAATGAGAAATAAAGATACATTCATTAGGGATTTAACACAAGGACTGAAAAATCAGGTGAAGGGTATGGAAGCTAGGCCATCTTAAGTATCATATCACAAACTGTATATTATTGTATTTTGCAAACAAAGAGTCACTGTTTCAGGACATCTCCCTGGAGGCCATCAATACATGGACCAGTCCTTTGTTAATGTGAGGTTGGTGTAATGTGTCACCTCCATATTTGTCCTCTGCTGGTTTAGTAATTTTAATTCAGGAAGCACAAAACAGATCTACATTTAAAATCCCCTAGGAAATTCAAAATATGCAGTAAATCTATGTGATATATGAAAAATTAGATGTGACAGAATCTCTATAGCTTTCTGCCTACAATGGCTGTAACAGACCCTTTAATGATCACACCAATATATATATATAAAGCAAGGCTGCCACTATCAAGGCAATCTTAAAATATTAAATGTCTTGGAGTCTTTGCTTGCCCACCATTATAAAAATCATTCAAAAATCCCCAATTTGGTCCCAAGGAATAACGTAATCCCTTACACACTGTTTGCCCTATCCAATTCCTTGATTTGCCACTGAAAGAGTGGTCAGTGGTACTTTGCTTTTCAATTCACCCTGTTTTTCATGATTGTGAGTGAGTTACTCATAATGACTAAAAACAAGCCAGAAACGCAAAATATGGCAAGCGTCTATTACAAGTTACTTTGTCGCAGTTTTATAATAATTTTAAACTCATTTACAACTGTAATGAGCACTTGTAGATTAAGTAAGGCTCTAACCTGAAACATATGGGACAATTTTTATGTGCACAGACTAGCACCAGTAAAGGCAATAAAAATCCCCTTTGAAACTAATCGCCCGCCCTGCTCACACCTGTTCACACCCTTTCTTGCACACAATCGATCACCACATTCCCTGCAGGGATCAATATTGACCCCCACGGTGTATAGGGGTTAATTTACATACCATGGGGGTCCTCTAATGACCCCTGAGGTAGTTAAGGGGTTAATTGGGATATCATGGGGCTCTATAACGACCCATTTATTATATAGGGGTTTATTTTGATACCCTGGGTGTTCGGGTGAAAGCAGGGAAGAGGATCTTTATACTACACTGCTGTCACCACCAAGGCAATTTAAAATACAACTATTTTTTGGAAACTCGTGATGATTCAAGGGTAGGGGCTATACAAGCCCAGAGCCACCTGCTATAGACTACAGGTTATATACCCACAAGGACCTTTGGGTTCTTTGAAATCTCAGCACCAGCACCCTGATATCTGGCTTATGTATCAGTCAGAGTCTCTCCATCAGGAATCAGCGCTTTCAGGAGTTCCAGTAACCATCCTGTGGTATTGACCTGAACAGGTTACTTGTAGGGTGGAGATAGGTTCGGTATCACAGCCACCAGGAACAAAATAAGAGAACATACAATTTCTATACGCATCAGAGTGAACTGATTTTTTTGTTGTTGAAATTACAGCAATATTTATAGCAGTTAGACACAGAGGGGGTGTACACAATGTAACAATGTGAGGGTGTGGCAGACAATCACAAGAGATAAACTCCACATGGCGTCTAACAGTAATTTCCCGAGAGTAATAGGCTTAACCTCCAATACACATCACTAGCACAATCGTTTTTAGATGATAAAACATCTGTCAAATGAATATGATTATTATGTCTAATAACACAGTATACTGATAAAAGAATTACAAATAGAAATACAAGTAAGTTTCTTTTGTCAATTATTATTGAAATAAAACAGAGAAAAAACACAAAAAAATGTACGCATATTACCGTATTTTTCGCCATATAAGACGCACGTGAACATAAGACGCACCAGTTTTTAGAGGAGGAAAACAAGAAAAAAATATTCTGAATCAAACACAAATACACTTCACACACATATACACACCTACATCACACACAAATATATATATATATATATATACATACACCACACAAACACATTTGAAACACTTGGGAGCCTCCAGGAGCTCTTGACCCTCCTGATCCCCCCTGCCCCTCTTGATCCTCCCCTTTCTTCTCTTGATTCTCCCCTCTGTCCATCTATGATCATCCCTTGGCCCATCTTGATCTCACCCCATCGCACAGCGCTTCCTACAAGCACTCCTTCTGTACTACAGCCTTCCCTTGCGTCGCGTGTGTGACGTCACTAAGATGCGCCGGCAGATGAGATGCAGTTCAGAGGCATGCTGCTGGTGCTGTAGGAAGCGCCATTGGGGGGGGGGGGGGGGGGGGGGATCAGGAGTGGGCATCTAAAGGGGGCCAAGGGAAGGATTAGAGGGGTTGAAGGGGAGAATCAGGAAGGGGAGAGGATCATGAGGGTCAGAAAGAGAACTACGAGCAAGCACCACACAAAGGGGCAGTTTTAATGCAGGCAAAAATTTTATTTGTCGTATAAGAAAAAATACGGTAATTACAGTTAGCAGACTGCTGTATAGATTGATTTCTAGGACATGGTATGGTCAAGTTGGTCATTCTCATATCTTTTAGCTGATCCACAAAGCAAGCGAAAGGGCTTTTCCTTTGTCTCATCTTTTTAAAGTTGTAAATCGTAAGTGGGATAACACATCTATTTCATGAGCTCACTTTCTTGCTCACTTGTTGCTTTGCAAAGGGATACTTATTAGACGGCTGCAAATTATATTTGGTTCCAATTGGGTAGACAGTGGACTGTAATATATAACCCCAACTGTGTTAAGGTTTTAACTTATTTACATCTTGCTCATGATACAAGATATCAAAATTTAGAGGCACGTAAGGCAAATTACTCTGATTTTCCATTGCTTTAGGCCATTGTCTTGTTTTCCTAAAGTAGCAGATATACTGAAATCTCCAACTTAATATAGCTCTATAACTATTATACTGATTTACAGGCAAAATTGCTTTATCACATTCATTAACAACCCTAATTTAATTTGAAACTAAATGTTTTTTTTAAATTGTTTTTATAAATAGATGAGACGAGTGTTACATTCTCAGTAAAGAAATAAAATATATAATACGCTAAACATGAAATATAGAGTTAAAATTATTATCATTCAGTATTAAGGAGCTAGATTAATTTATAATGGATAACAAATGAAGAGCTTTTCATTAAGTATTCTAAAAAAGTACTTAAAATAAACTCACCTTGAAAAATTGATGACTCATCCCATTAACTTTCAATTTGAATTATTTACCAAAGTCCTTCAGTATTTAACAAAGCCATTTGGTTTTCTTAAAACATTAATCTGGGTTATATCTTTTTTGCGGAAGTACAAAGTGGCTATAACTCAAAAGCAGCTTTAGTATATGAGGATGGCTTTTGCTATCAGAAATTAATTATACATAGCTAAGGCATTAAATATTTCTTCTTGAATCAATTGACAAGAATAGATGTTTAGCTGCTTGAGATTTCTCTTTTTTGGGGCTGCTGAAATCGGAATACAAAGTAGGGATGGTGGAGAAAAAGGATTTTGTTCCCAGTGAGCGTATATCCGTCTCAATATGGACTAGTGTCATAGTGTGTCAACACTGCCAAGAACTGTTACAGAAGACGCATTCTTCTGCCAAAATACTCATTATGGTACATAGGCTTGAAAGGGCCATACTTAATATTCATGCAATATGCCACTATTTTATACAAATCCAAGGCAATGCAAACTAGAAAGTGCCACTCAATTTAAAAAATAAATATAACTTATCATTTAAGGTCTGTTGACCTTAATTAAATGTTTAATTATTACAGCAGTCAATGAAATAAAACAAAAACAAACAGCTGTATTAAATTCCCCCAACTTGTAAAACCGTAGCCCGTAATGTGGCCAATAAGACTTACGGCTATTAAATTGGCCCCATAAAGCAAGTCGCTGCCAATCTGTGGGTTTGGAGCGAAAAAAGCCTACGGGACGTGCAACGTGGAACTTTGAGGGTGCAAATCATTTGTTCTCTCAAGCCCGTAACCGCTACAATTCTAATCATGTTATTAAATTGCAACGATTCACTTGCATTCAACCCCTTAACACACAAATGGAGCCCAAAGGCCAACAAGTTATAGAGAGGACTCGCAAGGAGGGTAAAGTCCAATCCATAGCACTTTAAATGCAGATTCACACACACTGCTGTACTTTTATTAAAAGGGAAAGTGATGTTAGGTCTTAGAATTAATAGCACAACATTTTAAAGCTCGAAATTGCCCTCCAAAAAACGTTATTTCGTGTTTGATTTCTGTGTTATAATGTAACTCGCATGTAATAGAATATCATATTTACGGCTTTATTAATATTGCATTATGACTGGAATGCGGATCCGATCGCAAATCGTAATTAAACCCTGTAAGATTTTGAAATCGCACCTCCATTTTTCTGTGACGCAATGATGACGATCTCTGTTTCCATTGGCTCCATCTAAACCGGTAACTACGGGTTTGACTAATTGATCACATTCAAGGCCGCGCATTAAACTGTGGACAAATGGTTTACGGGTTTGCGTCTAGAACACATAAACAGAGTCTTCAAACATTCATATCCCCCCCCAAAAAAAATGTTTTGGTACGTAATTGACAAATGTCATTTTGAATTTACTACGGTGGTCCTTTAATGCGTCACTGTAATGGTCCCAAAATACATTTCCAATTTATTGTGAAAAAATGAACAGTATTTGTTAATTTGCAGGCACAGCAAAAATGTATTTTAATCATTTTCATTATATTATTCTAAAATATTATGAAAATGTTTGTTTGACAAAACAAATATATGTTTGAAAACTTTGAGTCACACTAAGACGCCTCTGCAGGATTCTGGAGAGATCCATGATACATTGATGAAATGTGTGTATGTGAGAGGGGAAATTACATTTCTGGAGAGCTGTGGTTGCAGTAAATGATGCAAGGGGTCCGTCTGTTTCCGGGCCACTGAGGTGTTACTTTCAGTTTTATGCAATAATCTAACAATAGCTGCGGGCATCTGTCTGTTCCCTCCAACCTCTTCCTCTACAAACACCCACCTATCATCAAGCTCTTAGGATATGATGAAACAAACAAACACAAAATGGATTCCTGTTCTCATAAACAAAATCTTCAAAAGTTCTGATTTTTGGAAATCAGCAGGATTAAAGGCACGCTCATTAGTTCACCCTTTAACTGCAGAAAAGAAGAAAGCAACATTGAGCCATTCATTAAAGAATGCTTGCATATAAAAGCTGCAAAATCTACAAATTCACCCGTAGCTCTCCAGAAATGTAAACGCCCCTCTCACACACACACACAACTTCCACCTACATGTCATGGATAAATATAGGATCCAGCAGAGATATCAGCATTTTTATTTTCTAATTATTATTGTTTATTTGTAATGCGTCAACATATTCCATAGCGCTATACATAAGTTAATTTCCAGGCAACAACAAATTCAATATTAACACATTGCAAAGAATGGTCTTTGGGTTTAAAATCCGGTGTCCATAGTGCTCTCCCCAAAGCACCTACAAGATTGAAAACTCTCAAACTTGCAATCTAATTAAAAACTAACTTTATTAATTATATTTCCTGTGTAATTATGCTTTTAGTCAGACTCAAAGTTTAAATATGTATATATATATATATATATATATATATAGTGGCAAGTCTTTCTCGCTCCGAAGACACGCGCGCCATCATCCGGGCGCCAAGAACTGCGCTCTGATGACGCTCCTCGCTCCAGCTTGCATCCCATCTGCCCCATCTCATATTTACTGGACCTGCTTGCTGGAGGCTGCCAAGGCCAGGGTAAGGGGCTGATAGTGCCATGGGGTACTGGCATGTGTCACTAGGAGCATATTGTATGTACTGTCACTGTCATTGTGTGCATGTGTCACAAGGAGTATGTTGCATTGTATGTTTATCCCTACATACTTGATAAACATGCAATGCAACATGCTCCTAGTGACACATGCACACAATGCTTGGCCCATATGGCACACTGTCAGACCCTTACCTTGCCAAGCAGGTCTAGTCAATATGAGATGGGGGCCTCTGTGGCAGATGGGATGCAGCGCAGAGCGTCATCAGGGCGCAGTTCTCGGCGTCCCATATATATATATATATATATATATATATATATTTATATTATTTATACAGTGGTCTTTTAAAACTAAATCTACAAATTAGAAAATTCATCATCATATGTAAAACCATATATATCATCACACTTTATTATGCTAATTTTTACCAAGATATTTCAATATAAACCAGTGTAGATATGCCATTTTACTATGTTTTGAATTTGATTTTAGAGCCTTTTCATTGGTATTATGGTGTTTATGTGTAAGGCAGTAGCAGTCTATAAATTCCTTAATGCCGTGTTTGAAACTGGAATCCCAGCCTGGTGTAAGGGCATGACACATACTGAAGAAAAGAATAGATACAATTTGTCAGCTAAACAATCCCCTTAATCTCACAACAGAAATGCTTTTTTTTCTTGGAAAAGGTTAGACAGTCCTACTTTCATGTGTTACATAGAGAATGAGGGTTTCTTTTTATCTGATTTTTTGCATTTAGCAGAGTTTAAGGCATGGAGAATTAACCATACAATGGTTAACCATATGAATTATTTACATATCAAATGCTCTTATTTAGCTTTCATCCTGGCAAAGCAGAAGACAATAATCACGTTTCTAGATTGTAAGCTCTTCGAAACAGGAACCTTAACTCAAGCTGTCTACTGACACATTTGTATTTGTATTATATTGTACCTGTACTTGTATTTCTACTTAGCTTAGAATTTCTCTATACCTTTGTAATTTGCTAACATATCCACCATACTATATTCTACTTCGTAAATAGCGCAACAAAAAATGTTGGTGTTTTATGAATGAAGAGTAATATTACTGTAATAAGTATCGGTAAACCATTGTATCATAAAAAAATCAACATTACAAAAACTAGAATAGAAAGTTGAAAGAAATAAATGCAACCTTTGAATATTTAATCTTTAGATACAAGTATTATTTATTAATAATTAAATAACTGAGCAGTCACTTCTGCAGGGGGTCAGCCAGTGACGCTGGCCCTCATATCATCCACGTGAGCAGAAGCACCTACCCACGGACATCTCTCCCAGTTCCTTTCACCTTAGTTTATTTTACCTCCAGACCTAAAGCTTCACACACCACCAATCTTCTGCCTCAGAACTCATCTAACTTTCCCTCCCACCTACCCTGTAGACACGCCCATGATTTGTGTTACTTTATATTGCAGGTTTCTGCACTATCACCTCCATTTTTTACAGCTGATACACACACAGACTTAATTACGAATTTACCCTGTACTCTCTTTTCAATTACTTACTAAGTCATTGTTTTTCTCTTTTACTCTACTTTTCTTTCATTAATCTTTAGTTTGTAAGCTTGCAGACTCTCAGTCATGCAAGGCATTTTGTATAGAAGTGTTATGTATGTGAGTGTTAGCTCAAGGGCAGGGCCCTCAACTCCTTTTGTATTGGTCTGTCAAAATATGTACGTCACACCCATATTTTACATATTTTACTGTACCCATATAATTCTACAGGCAGATTTGTAGTCTCAGATGTAATCCTACATGAAACATTCAGTGTGTAAATATAAAAAAAAATTCAACAATTATTTTATATTCCTGTCTTGCATACCTTTTAATGTTATAGTACTTCATATTTCACAGGTATGTCAATATTTTACCAAACTACAGTGGTCCAGTCATGGCCGGATCTATGAATAGGCAACTTAGGCAGGTGCCTGCAGGCGCTCCTCAGTGAGGGGCACCCCTTTTGCAATAATAAAAATCCTAAGCAAAAAACAAACAAACAATGCTAGCTCTACCCGTAGCCTTGCCACATACCTCTTTCACCATGCTCCTACTTCCTGTTGCTGCATCTGTGCAGTATAGCAGTGCGGCAGCGTGGAGGTAAAACACAGACCATGAGGTGCTGCTAAAAAGAAGGTAAAGTCCTTCTGTGCTATTTAAAAAAGCTATATTAACTGTACTGTGTGTGGGTGTATGTCATTATATTGTATGTATGTATGTGTGTGGGTGTGTGTATGTCAGTGTGTCAGTGTCTGTGTGTGTCAGTGTGTCTTAGTGTCTGTGTATGTCAGTGTGTGTGTATGTGTATGTCAGTGTATATGTACGTCAGAATGTGTCTGTATGTCTGTGTGTATGTCAGTGTGTGTGTATGTGTATGCCAGGGTATGTCAGTGTGTGACTTTGTATCTCTGTTTGTATGTCACTGTGTGTCTTTATGTATGTATATATTTTCAGTGTGTGTGTGTGTGTATATGTCAGTGTGTTTCTCTATGTGTGTTTATCTGTTTGTGTATGTATGTCACTGTGTGTCTCTATGTATGTCAGTTCGTGTCTATGTGTGTGTATGTCAGTTTGTGTCTGTGTGTATGTATGTCACTGTTTGTCTCTATGTATGTATGTCCGTGTGTGGGTGTATGTATATGTATATGTCAGTGTGTTTCTGTGTATGTATGTCAGTGTGTGCGTCTGTGTGTGGTCTCCTCCACTTCACTGCCCAGGGGCTCCAAAAAGGTAGATCCGGGCCAGGGTCCAATGCGGTCCCACATTTAGAGGATGTTCATTTGAAGAACTATAATTAAATCAATGACAATGGACAATTAAAAAATAAATTAATAAGTAAATACAGCCTTGATTTATTAACCAGTACAGTATATGCAATTATTATTTAATGTATTTAAGATGGTAGAGAGAGCTGCTTTCCCAACAGAGAGGAACACTGTAGACTGATAGCATTTCCACCAATACTTTTGAAAACACTGGCATTGCCATAATATAAATGTAGAAGTCAAACGTTTTTTAGCCATTCAAGTTTTTTTTTTTTCTAAAAACATTTTGTCCATTATAAATTGTGTTCTTCAAAAGAGTATATTGTAAATATGGAATAACAAAGTACCTTGAACCGTAGTTAAAGAAAATCACCATGTTTTACATAAACTAAAGGCAGAATCCATTTAGAATTAAGGCAGGCATCTCAGTGAATGGTCTTATTCATCTTGGTGAGAAGAATGGCTTACTACTACCACTCAATGATCAATTTATGCTTTAAGATGTTTAGACCATCTTTTGTTTTGCCCTATTCTTTTCCTTCCTTCTTTCAAATATATCTGTACCCTGGTTGCTGATTTACAATCTGTAAACATCTGTAAACGTTCAAAAAACCTTTTGTGGATCAGTGTTCCTTGAAATGAGGATGAAAGGAAGCTCAGAAGCTTGTCCCGATGTCCTAAATTGTTTGCCAGTTAAAGAAAATGTCACAGCATATTACTCTTTTAGTCTATGATTATTGGATTGATATAGCAATGTCTATTGAATTTATTTATCTGTGGTCAGATAATTAAGGAATATTTATTTCATGGCTTAACTCAAATGTCTTGTTTTTCATGAAAATTATCCCAAAAATAACAGTTATCTTACTAATACTGTAATTTCAGCTAAAGCAGAAAGTATATTTTCATTGTCCTAGATTGACCATTTCTTTGGTTTAATTGTTTTTGTTTATATAGCATTTTTATGTAAAATACTGTATAGTCACAGCATCTAACTGCATTCAGTTTGGTGTCTCCAGCAATGGATACTTACACTTAATATATAGTACAGTACTTAAACACCTTTGGGGACTGTTTTGAATTTTGCGGGCCCAATAGGCTCTTTAAGTAAAGTAGTTTGCCATTGCTGCTTTATTTATGGTTAGTTGCTGAACAATAATATTTGTTGATCATTCAACATATTTTACATTGAAATGTTTTTTGCATATTTACCAACCATGGGCCATATTGTATTGGCCAAATCGTATATTGATACATTCTTAAAATCCTCCTAAAATTGCACACATTGTATTAACTACTCGCAATCCGGTGGCAAATATGCCAAAAAAAAATTGTTATTATAACATTTTGGACTGTTCATGCATATGGTAATTACGAAATCTTTTTTTGAAAGATGCATAAAGCAATTAAAGACATAGCACATGACTAAATAGCAAGAAAAACATGTAACTGCCTTAGAAATGATATGTTACATATTTGAGTCATCAAATCGATATTGGAACAAAAACTAGTGTATACCACCTCCACATGACATATATCAATTACAATGGAACATACACCACACTATGCAAGAGGTTAATACCAATCTGGAAACACACAGGGACCACAACAACTGCTCTAATGCAAAGACAATTGAAGGGATAGACACACCCCAAATAATAGTCAGAAACACTATTGATCATAACCACAGCACACTGCTGACACAGATCATCTACCCACATTCATGTTAAAGTATGGCATCTACACCAGAACCTTAGCTCTTAGACAATGTGGTGGGAGAAATGTCAACATGGTCAGCCTTGGGCTTAAAGCCTTTCTGGGGGTGACATTGATGCTTCCTACATGGGTATATCGCTAGATATCATAGGTCAGACACTGCATTGTCCTAGGGAGCATGTAAGCAGCAGGGACATGGGGATTCAGGGACAAATCATGACAAGGGGTATTGCACTAATGTGTTTAAGCTGTTGAGGAAATCCAACAAACAAACAATGAGGCTGTGGAGAGGCACAAGGATAAACTCGCCTCCATCAAGGCCAATCTTAGATACACCCATTTTTCACTCCATTGCTGTTGGGCATGTGGTAAGATGTATAACAATAATATGTATGTGGAATTGTAGCAAATGGCCTTGTATTAATTAATTATTAATAATAACCTCCATCTGGTTAACAACACTTCAGGAGAATGGTGATATTGAACAGTGCTACAGTGTTTACTTTTCCTGAGTATTACGGTAACTCACAAACATCACCAATAATGTTGTTCAAGCATGATATCAAAAATTGTGATAATAGTGCTGGAATGGGTGGTTGCTGGGGGAGGTATCAGCACTGGGGATGGCGGAGGCATTTAGGAGGGCGTGGAGCGGCCAGGCTGGGGGTGTAGCTTCAGCCTTCACACGATCACAGATACTATTCACCACATGCTGTTATGCATCCTATGACTTGAACATTTACATTTTAATCTTTGCCTTGGCATATCATATTCAGGTAGTATGCATGCAGTATTATGGAAATAGGTGTTATCAAAAAGCAGAATGCTCCTTACTGATTGATATTGTAGAAATTAATTTAGATAGAGAAAATAAAAGCATTGAATAATATAAGATCAACTATTTTATTCTACTTAAGTAATTTGTGTAGCTATGAACTTTAATAGATAATTAATTATTGGTTTGTTTTCTTTATAGCCACAGACGATACAACAGACATTACAGAGGACACTGCAGCATTATGAGCATCAAGTAATTGGGTAAGAACAAATTAAAAAATGTATGATCACGCAATTTATATTTTTTTGTTAATAGTGTAGGTGATTTAGTATTGTCTTTTTTTAAGGCATCATGAATACTTTATCTTGAAAATTGTTTTTAAAAGAACTTTAAGCTTTCCTTCTCTTACAAGATATCACATTTTTTCATGAATGCTTAACAATACACACCTAAATAGAGTGATTTCAAGCATGCATTATGTGTCAAGGGTTATTATACAGTAGTACTTGAGTGGCCTGTCAGGCATCATATCTCTAGATTGAATGGGTATAAACTACTGGTCGAATAGATACTCTTATTGTAATGTATATTAAATTGGTTAAAATTGTGTTTACTGAAAAAATGATCATTTTAATGACATATTAATCAAAACAATCTGAATGCACTGTAGGGAGAGCTTATTATTGCATGTTACAGGGTAGTTCAGCTGAATGTGAGTTATATTAGTACTAAAGGAGTATTGACTATTTCATGAAAACTCACTTAAAGCAGAATAAAATGTACTAGCCCCTTTTCTTGTAACATACACTCTTTTCTCAACATGACACTATATGCTAAGTTGTGGCAAAATATGTTAATAAGTTATACAGTATGTCAGTTAGATTATATATATATATATTTTTTTTTGTAGAAAGTAAAAAAATAAATATAGAGCATACAGAAAATGGCACTAGAGTAGTTTTTAAACCTGCTGGTGAAAAAAAGTGTTCAGATAGACAATCAAAAGCTTTGTTGTATGAAATGGCAGATTCATAGAAGCCCACACAAGTAATATACAGTGGAACCTCTATATTCGTCACTAATTTGTTTGTAAGGGATGGACAATACTGAATCGGATGAAAACAGACTCACATTATCATTGAATTAATTTATATTTTATTACCATGTAGTGGGAAACTTTTCGCGATGAATATTGGATTTTTGGACAAATATCAGAGCAAAAAGTGACGAATATTGTATTTGACTTATATGGGGCAGACGAATATAGAGGTACAAATGTACCGGTATATGATTTGACAAATTTACTGTATATACTCGAGTATAAGCCGACCCGAGTATAAGCCGAGGCACCTATTTTACCACAAAATACTGGGTAAAATGAGTTACTCGAGTATAAGCCGAGGGTGGGAAATGTGCTGCCCCCTGTGTCCCCCTCTCTCTCCTGTGTCTCTTCTCCCCTCTCCCTTCCCTGTGTCTCTTCCCCCCTCCCTTATCACCCTCCTCAACCCCTTTCCTCAGTCTCAACCTCCCTCCTCAACCTCAACCTCCCCCCTCATCCTCAACCTCCCCCCTCATCCTCAACCCCCTTTTCAACCTCAACCCCCTCCTCAACCTCCCTCCTCATCCTCAACCCCTTCTTCATCCTCCCTCCTCAACCCCCCTCAACCTCACTCCTCAACCCCCATCCTCATCCTCTTCCTCAACCCCCCATCCTCAACCTCCATCCTCAACCCCATCCTCATCCTCAACCACCCCCATCCTCATCCCCCTCCTCAACCCCCTCCTCAGCCCCCCATCCTCACCCCCCCTCCTCACCCTCCCTCAACCTCAACCCCCCTCCTCAACCTCCCTCGTCATCAACCCCCTCCTCAACCCCCCATCTTAAACCCCCCCATCCTCACCCCTCTTTCTCACCCCCCTCAACCTCAACCCCCCTCCTCAACCTCAACATCCCTCCTCCTCATCAACCCCCTCCTCACCCCCCCTCAACCTCCTTTCTCCTCATCAACCCCCTCCTCAACCCCCCATCCTCATCCCCCTCCTCACCCCCCCAACCTCAACCCCCCTCATCAAGCCCCCCCCTCCTCTTCAACCCCCTCCTCACTTTCTCCCCTCTAAATACCTCCCCCTCACTTACCTGCTTCTTCTCCGGCCTGTGCTCCGTCTTGACCCCGGCGCGCATGTGACGTCACATGCATGCTGCGTCATTAGCAGTGAGGAGGGGTTGAGGAGGAGGAGGGGGGTTGAGGATGAGTAGGAGGGAGGGAAAGAGACACAGGGGGGTAGAGAGACACGGGGGGGGGGAGTTAGAGAGACACGGGGGGGGGGTTAGAGAGACACTAGGGGGAGTGACTCGAGTATAAGCCGAGGGGGCCCTTTTTAGCCTTAAAAAAGGGCTGAAAAACTCGGCTTATACTCGAGTATATATGGTATGTGAATTCCTTTTTCAGCATCTATTTTGCATAATTGTGCATATGCCATGTTAGATTAAAACATGCTATTTGTTTTTAAACATGTTCCTAGAGAAAGAGAGAGAATACGATTCAGAGAAAGCTTGAAAGCCTCGGTTGTAGCAGGTTATTTTTTTTAATCAAAATCAGTATTTGATACAATAGACACATTTATCAAACATATTAAAAAGTAGGGGCTAGTGAGGTTAAGTGATATTAAATGGCTTTAAGCAAGGTAAAACATCTGCACTTAAATTATTTTCTATAAGACGTAATATTCAAATGGACATTAACCTATTTTTACACTATTTGCTATATGTCCAATTATTTATTTTATTATTATATTCAGTAAACCGATTTTCTTTTACTCCATGCAATACATGTACTATTAAAATGTTGTATGTTACGTAATGTAATATTTAAAAAAATAGATGCCAATCTCTAATTGTATATCAAGTCAAATTGCAGATATGTATGGAAAACAATGAAAAAATTATTTTTCATTTTTTGGACTTTTGACTCCCCAAAATAGAGGTGAAATTGTGTAATATAATGACAAATAAGTACTGTTCCAATCTGTCATTTTCACATGATTCTTCATTGAAAAATGTCAGACTTTACTCAATATACCCCTCAAACTAATTCTGTAGACCAACCTTAAGCCTTTTTACAGTTCAATAAACGGACAATGCTTGGGAGCCATTTAATCTTCCAAGTGCATATTTTTGTTAACTGAATGTACAAAACCTTTTAAAGATGATTGAATCGTTTAGAACATCTGTTAGTCCAAAAGACCTTGGTATGGTTTGTAGAGATGCATTTTGTTAAATGGTCTGATTACTCATGTTATTCTTTAAATTGTTGTTTATTATATTTCTCCTTTTCCAATAAATTATGCAATTTTATTTTTCATTTTCACTATTGATATATTCTCTTTGTAGATATACTATAGAACAACTAATTTGGTATTCATGTCACTTATTGTTTCCAATCATATATTTAAATCTCCAATAATATGATTTGTTTAAAAGGCACGATGAAATCCCTAGTCTTCTATGAATTTAAACAAGCATGTATTAACCATTACAAACTAACAGCCTTATTAAATTGTGATTCAGCCAATTGAATAGGGCTCTATATAAGCACATAGCATATTTTTTTACAGAAGTTTTTAGTTAGTGAAGACCTTGCTTTTGGATAGAAGATCACTAACTAAAAACTGAAAAAAATATGATCTGTGCTAATATAGAGCCCTATTCAATTGGCCGAATCACAATTTAATAAGGCTGTTCGCTTGTTATTGCATAAAAAAGTGATCCATGATAAAGCTAAAACTATATACTTAAATTATGAATTTGAGTTATAATTTGAATTTTCATATACTGAATTAAGTATAAAATAATATACTGAATTAAGTGTAAAATAAAACACAAGTATTATGAATGCATCTGATTCTAAGGAGAATCAGTAGTGTATGCAAACATTTTTTTTGCACACAAAAATCCCAGAATATAACTTACCCTAAAGTTTGCAAATTTCTTCTGTTTTCTGGCAGTTGATTTTGAGAAGAACTCCCGTTAAAATCCAAGCTAAATTATAATAATTTGTTTTGGCCAATCAGAGGCATCTACAACATTGTTGCAATGTCCTGGGATTCAGTATTTGCAGCAAAGCATTAAGGGACAAGGAAGCACCTCAGGCAATGCTGCTTTGGATTTCTGCACTGTGCTGCTGTTGGCTTGGATGCTAATATAAGGTTACATAACGTACTAGAATGCATTGTTTCTACTGGCTAGTACAGGGTGCCTATGTAGGGGGTGTGGAAATTTTTTATTTTTATTTTTTAATAAAAAAAATCTATATGTGTAAAGAATGAATCAATGTAATTTGTGTTTCTGATGTAAGCAGTGAACCTTCCATATACCTTTAACAGCGAACCTATTTTACGGGTTCATAATCAGGTAGATTCACTTAGAATCACAGTGAGGCTACAATGGCAATTTTTACTTTATTTACTTGACTTTTATTTAGAAATAGATATTGCAAATTTCTGTGACATGCGCAACAACCACTGTTTTGTGAATCAATCTGATTGATTGTGAAGTGCCTAATCCTATAATGATAATCGACATTTTAACTTTTATATGTCTTGTAAGACAAATGAGCATTACATATATTTATGATTTATGTCTTCTTTTGTAACGGAAAAGGTAAAAGTGATGTCATTCTTATAACTAGTTTTAAGCTTCAACAGAAAGATTGGTACTTTCTTCTTTAAATTAACATTTCGTTTCAAATATATAAATGTGAACGTATTTAATATTACACAATATAAAAAAATAATAGCTTTAAAACCTCCAAGGAAGAATAGTTCATTAATCGTTTTATTTTTGTTCTGAAAAGCACAGGTTGAAAATAAAATGTGTAAATCTGTCTTATGGATCGATATCTGTCTCCTCTCCAAGAATTGGTGTATTCACTGATAAGGCCGTAGTGACCAAGCTTTCTTCTTCTTCCTCATCTTATTTATCCATCTTTACTCTCTCTTTGGAAATCGATACATATCTCTCCAAGTCTTCTAATGATATGACAATAAATATCTCTCTTTGATATTGATTTATGGACAAATATTCCCCACAGTCATTAAAACTTGAAGATGGCGGAGAGAGCATGGTTATTTCTTCTAAGTGAGAGAATGAGCGCTCATAATTGATAAAGAACACCCAACCAAGCAATATCTGACACTTAAGATACATTGGAGTAGGAAAGAAGAATATCTCACATTATAATATTGAAATAATAATAATAATTAGTGTTTCTCAATAGGACGACCTACCTATGGTAGGACAGAACAAGAGAGGAGACTGGTTAGAGGCCAGTTTAGAAGTCTGGATAGGGTTCTGTATTCTGTTTTTCTCTAGTACGTGCTGACTTGAAGGCTTCAAGGAAATGCTTAAAGGCTCTGTTTTTTCTACCTAAAATCTTACAAATAGTTCCTGACTTGTTTCTCCCCTCTGCAGCTCATGCAATGTCTCATAGTCACCAATTAGAGGCAACTTTCTGCAACATGCTACTTGAGAGAGGTCAATGACAGAGTAATTTAATACAGTAAACTTCAATGTGCTGCATGAGATACAGAGGGCAGACCCATACAGGTACAAATTGTATGATTTTAGGCAGAAAAACAATGCTTTTAAGCACTTCTTAATAAAATAAAGTACATAAAAGTAAATAGATATATGATATACTTAGTGAAATCCAGAAACCTTCCATGTCTCTTTAATATACACTCTATTCGATGCCAAAATGTTTTTTAGGATGTAAACAAAATACAACCTCTGATGTTCTCCGTTCAATTTCATGAGATGGGAGGAGACTTTCAATACACCAGAAGATTTTGTCTGCTCAAGGGGGATGTGGCATCTAGAACTGACAGTGTTTTAAGCAGGCCCCTGGGTTCCTGCAATGACAATAGTTCATATAATAGCTTGTATTTATCATACTATTTGGAAAAAAATACCACACTGGTCCTTTAATTCAAGAGAATACAGTATATTTGGAGATCAAACTAGAAAATGCATAGCACATGCTCCAATTGTGAAAAAAAAAAAAGTTTGTAATACAAAAATAGAAATAAATATTATTGACAATACAAAATTATATATTCTTAGACCATACAGAAAACGGTCTACCTCAGGAGATACCTGTTTACTTTATGCGTTAATATCACATCAATTTGTAGTCACTCTCTCTCTCTATCTCCCTCTCTCTCTGTCTCTCTCTCTCTCTCTCTCTCCTTCTTTCTTTCTCTCTCTCTCTCTCTCTCTCTCCCTCCCTCCCTCCCTCCCTCTCTCTCTCTCCCTCCCTCCCTCCCTCCATCCCTCTCTCTCTCTCTCCCTCCCTCCCTCCCTCCCTCTCTCTCTCTCTCTCTCTCTCTCCCTCCCTCACTCCCTCCCTCTCTCTCTCTCTCTCCCTCCCTCACTCTATCTCCCTCTCTCTCTCTCCCTCTCACTCTCTATCCCTCTCTCAATCTCTCTCTCCCTCTCTCTACCTCCATCACTCTCTTTCACTTCCTTCACTCTCTCCCTCCCTCCCTCCTCTCCCACTCCCTCCTCCACTTCCCCCTCCCTCCCTCTATCCCAACCTCTCTTTCTATCTCCCTCTCCCTCCTTTTCTCTCCCCTCTCTCTCCTTCCCTTTGCTCCCTCCCTCTATCCCAACCTCTCTTTCTCTCTCTCCCTCTTACTCCTTCTCTCTCTATCCCTCTCTCTTCCTCCCCTCTCTCCATCCCTACCTCTCCCTCCTTCTCTCTCTCCCTCTTCTCTCTCTATCCCTCCCCTCTCTCTCTTTCTCTCTCCCCCTCTCTCTCCCTTCCTCCTCTCTCCCTCCCTCACTAACTCTCTCTTCTTCCCTCTCTCTTTCCCCCTCCCCTCTCTGTCTCTCTCTCACTCACCCTCCCACTCTCTCCTGCCCTCAAGTGCTGCCTCCAAATCTCATGCGCGAATACATGGAAACGTTGCTACCGCGCATGCACGATTACCGGAATTTTGCGTTTGTTGCTTGTGAGTAACTCCTGCGCAGAACGCACCACGAGGCGTCACTCACAAGCTACTAACTATTATAGTGGATTGTCCAAGAGTGTTTAAACTTCTGAAACATAAGGAGATTGTAGCTGTGTTACTCTTGGTATATCATTAGGTCTACCTGTGGCTTATTTATTAATTATTTTCATGTATCTATACTTTGAAAAATGTTATCTTTACTGCCCCCCCGTAGACTTCTGAGATTATAAAAGTTAGTATTATATTAGAAGATTAGTTGTGTTTATCTCCACTCAGTTAAGTTTATTTCCTTCCTGCTGCTTTATGAAGGCTGTGGATGTTTATACCAAAACCACTAGCAGAGGGAGGTATTTATCACTTCTGTCATATGCAAAATAGGTTTTTAGAACCGCGGTCTCAATATATAATGCTCAGTGCATGTGAGGTTCTGAGACATAAGGATGGTGGCGATGTTAGTAGAGTTAAATTCACTCTATCTATCATTTGTGTATCACCATCCAATGATAATTCTAATGAGGGTTAAGTTATAATGTGCCCAATATATATTTGCCTCACATATGTTGTATATGAGAGTCCAATAATGAGAATAAAAAGGATGCGATAATTATAGGATAAAACGCAGCTCTGATAGGATGCTCCTGGAGACTGAATAGGGGGAAGGGGCCGTTGACCAGGCTTAGTGCAGGGTATGGATTGGCTAGTTAGTAGAAGTGGGTGGAGTTAGGAGGGGTAGGAAGATGCTGTTAGATCTGCCTACTTCCAGTCAACGGTCGAGGAGCAAGAAGAGAAGATGTCCCTCCTACCCTTCCTTCAATTACATTTGGTTGTCACAGCTATTTGGTGCGGGTCCCCCCCCCCCCCCCCCGCACCAAATAGCTGAGACAACCAAATGTAATTGAAGGAAGGGTAGGAGGGACGTCTTCTCTTCTTGCTCCTCGACCGTTGCATCAACTTAGGTTGTAGCTTAATTTACCGTAAGGTCGACGGTATGGTTGGTTCCAGAGGTCTCATGGGCACGGGGTTCAACTCGGCCTCAGGAAGGGGGTTGAGCTCCTTAATCCAGGGGGGCGCAACTACCACCCGTTATTATGTCAATATGTTTATGAATAAAGCTGTGGCCTGTTTATGTGGTGTCATTTATTGAGTGGTTTAATTTATACCGGACTGAGTCACGAATGCCTAGGTCAAGCTCTTCCCATAAATAGACTGCTACAGATGGTTGTGCCCCCCCCCTGCTCATTACTTATAGCTACCAGTGAAGAACTGGCTTTTTTGATAGTATAGTATATCAAGTACATTATGTTATCTTCTGTCATTATAAAAATGGTCACTGTAGTTTTCCAGCTTCCATGAAATATAAGTTGTATAAACAAGTCTAAACAGCTATTTAGTTATTGTTGACCATTTGTGAAAACTGTTTAAACTGAAAACTCCTGATTTTCCCATCAGTGTTGTGCTGGAGATCTTCCCATCTTCCCGAAACGTTGCAGAGGGGGGACACAACTATCTGCCGCAGCTATATGGGCAGAGTCTTCTGAAAAGAACTGTAGAGTATGTAAGAGTTCAAGAATGATGGGAGGTGTAAACAGAGTGAGCATTGTCAGTGTGTGTTCTCAGAGTCAACCTTTTTAATCATGACTTGAAATCCATTATAATAATTACCAAAGAGTCTGTAACTTCCACACAGTGCTTACTTCGCTGGGGTCAGACATTGCTGATAAATAGAGAGACGGGGAGAGAGAGAGAGAGAGATAGAGAGAGACAAAGAGATAGAGAGTGACAGGAGAGTGAGAAAGACAGGAGAGAGAGAGAGACAGGACACACAGAGAAAGAGAGAGGAGAGATAGACAGGAGAGATAGAGAGAGACAGCAGAGATAGAGAGAGGAGAGTGGGAGAGACAGAAGAGAGAGAGACAGGACAGAGAGAGAGAGACAGGACATAGAGAGAGAGATGAAAGAGAGACAGGTGAGCGAGAAAAAAACAGGAGAGACATAAGAGAGAGAGAGAGAGACAGCACAGAGAGACACAACAGAGACAATTTAAGATCACATTTTATGATACCGTCGGGCAAGTTACTTTGTATTGGTCTTTACAATTTAAAGGTCATTAAAGCTAGATCATCATCATAGATTATATCAATTAACAATTAATCCAGTTATTCATGATACCTTAAATACATTGATTAATCTTCACTGAATTTATTGATCATATTATGTGTTTTTGACCCAAGGCAGGTATCACAAGTTCACTGTTGTACAATTTATTCTGCTGGATTAGTACTACACTGAAATAGACATGCTAAATATCCAAGTAAAACAAAACTCACTAAGTGACATTTTTCATATTGTTATTTTCTCAATGGTACCACAAACATATTTACGTACTGATTGCTTAGTAGGTGCTGCGCAGTTATATATTCCCATAGGAAATTATTACATTTTTTTGGCTCCCAGCTTCACATTGGATCTGATAAATACTAACAGGCCTGCCAAACCATTGGAAAAATGGTATTCATCCAAAGCACACACTACTAGTCAACCCATTATGACTATGGATATTCATTATTATATTATTTATTTATTCAGAGAACTTGTGTTGCTATGTAAATTATACTTTCAGACTGAATATTCTTATTATATACCATACTGTAAATCTACTTGTGACAATTCTGTTAGTTTGTCATTTTAAATATGAAGATGTCAATGGACAAATTTAACTACCAAAAATAGAAGTTCATCCAATGTGTATCTTAATGTTTCTAATGTGATAGACCTCTCACATGGTTCCTTACATTCTGTAGCACTAAAATGAATTTTTCAGTTGACTTCCATGGACACTATTTTAGAAATACGTGTTAATATAGCCCCTAGTCGCGACCATTAAATTGATATTTTGAAAATAAACTGTTGAAACGTCTCTTTTACCCTAATATTCACGTATAATGCTGTCAGCTAATCAATTTGATACTGTTTTATATTGTGATTAAAATAGAAAAATCGAAATATGAAATGATAATGCAATGATATTTGCTTTCTAATTCTTGCATTCATATCTTGGAAGTGTCTGTGCAGTTTTGTTTATTTTGTCGGTCTAGTAATTTCCCATTTTACCTTGGTGGTGAGCCAGTTGTAAAATCTACCTATCCAGTATTGCCTAAGGGAACCTATTTGGTGTCGTCAAATACTTAATTGAACTGTCAAAAGAGATTTTCGTATAATTATGTTGTGTATCTCATTTCTAAACATGATTATGTAGGTGCCAATTGGAAAGATGAGCACATGAGAGACAAGTAACTTAAGTATTTGTACTGACCAAAACCATACATATGAATGTATTGTCCTTATGATGCTCACCAAAATAGAAATTATTCATCAAAAAAATAATTTATAATATGAAATATAACTAGTGATGAGTCTAAATTCCAGAAGAGATACCATTAGCCATTGTATTTTGGCAGCAAACTTCAGATGGCATTTTTGTTTGGGATACAATTTGAGACAACATATATGTCTGGAACTATTTCCAAAAATTGTCCTTCCGTAGTGACCTTGAATGTATTCAGTAATAGTGGTGAATTCACATGGTGTTTTGAGGATACACTATTTTTTTATAGACCTAAATATATTAATTTTATAATGCCTAAATAGTGGTTTAATGACCAAAAGATACAACCAATAACACAGTTACATATGCATGGAGCATTCCACCTCCGAATCCTAATTGTTCAGTTAATTGAGATGAAGAGCAATAACTTTTAGCTAAATATTGAAGAAACGGAACTGACAAAAGACTACATTGATAATAAGAATCAAGTGGTTAATAAGAAACTGAAATAAACAAAATGTCTGAGCCAATAAATAACATTGCATTTTTAATCAATACTGGACCATAATAATGGGTTAGATTATCTAAGCTTTGTGGTGTCTGTAAAGGGTTTTGATCTAGAAAAAAATCAGGCACCACTTTGGTAATTATTAGCTATAATTAATATAAACATTTTCATACCACACACCGCTTTAAATGCCTGTGTAAAAATAAATATAAAAAATAAATATATATAGATTAGAATGTGTATCAGTTACAGACTCCAACCTTATTATTTATGCAGATCCTTCTGGGGTGGCTTTAAGGGCTAAACTAAAATTACACTATCTATTTCAAATCTTGATCAATTTTAAGAATGTAAACACATTTTCTACATGTTTTTCCACCCTCTAACTGATGGTTCAAAGCACATATGGAGACTTATGGAGTCCTTTAATTTGCTAAATATAGTGTTAATGTAGTGCTTCCATTTTATTTTACATTATGATCCGTATCAGGGATCAAGATCGCATTGGGCTTTGGATAGGGGAACATTGGCATGTAGGTGGTAAAGTACCACTACATTGTACCACTTCTCAGGTATCATTTTAATACATTTTCTTTTGTAAATGATGCAAAGCCATGATAACAGCACATATTACTCAGTCTTAGTAAGACTACTACTAGGATACATTGTGATAGCAGTTGATTATAATTATGATAACTTTCGATGGGGGTTCAGTGAGGGCTCCTGATAAGGGTGCAGCCTTATGGCAATTGGATGAGCTGGGACAACTAAAACAAAAAAAATAAATAACTTTACCATTAGTAATATGATCAAGCCCAGTGTAAGATAAATAAATCAAAATCTAAAACATCAAGAACAGAGGCATTCTTAAGGATCGTAGAAGTAAATATTGTATAATATGACATCAGATGGATGAAAACATACTGGAGTGTACTACTTACAACTCTGAATCATGTATACGACCCAAGGCAGTGGGACATAAGATTTTCACTAGAATGAAAAATAATACAACTATGTAAATGAATTTAAAAAAAATATGTAGAATGACCAAATATGACAGGCAAAGTCAGTACACCTAGGGGAAACAATTTGTTTAAAGTAGTGCTTACACAAATTATTTTTCATTATCTACACATAATATATATATATATATAGTAAATAAAAAGTACATCTGTGTTCACATTTGTATCTCTAAAGCAAGTTAAAAAAACCTGCTTCCAGCTCAGAGTTCCGAGAAAAAGAGTTATTACACTGCAGGACACACAAATATGGCCACAAATGCCTCAATCTTCATTCTGTAGCCATTATCAAACATGGCTTCCTTTAAGCTTATGCATGCTGTATTACACAGCTTTAATGCAAAGCCAAGGCTGGAATAAACACAGGCTGAGTATCCAATCCATGTACAGCTGTTTCAAGCTTACTGGCTATCATCAGCATGGAGCGGGATCTATATATATATAGAGAGAGAGAGAGAGAGAAGTAAATAAATAGTACATCTGTGTTCACATTTGAATGTCTAAAACAAGTTAAAAAACCTGCTTGCAGCTCAGTATTCTGAGAAAGACAGTTATTACACTGCATTCTGGGAAGCTGAGCTGGGACATGCAAATATGCCCACAAATGCCTCACTCTTCAATCCATAGCCATTATCAAACATGGCTACCTTTAAGCTTATTCATGCTGTATTACACAGCTTTAATGCAAAGCCAAGATATATATATATATATATATATATATATATATATATATATATATATATATATATATATATATATGTGTGTAAACCCCTTATTAAATGTTCATTTTCTAAAATGTATTTATAATGCCTTATTTCTAAAATTCATCTTTTAAATTTTATTTATGCTAGTCAAACATTTCTCTTTTTTCAGTTTTATAATATATTTATTTAGAATGAATCTATTGTAAACACTGTGCCAAAATCTCTTATTGAAAATTCTCAGTTGCAAAGAGAGGGCCCAATTTATCTTGTTAGTTTTTAATATCCTGCTTCATTCATTTTCTGATCTGCAATCACCGGTATTAGTTATCGCTATATGAAATCCATTTTGCACAAACCAAATAGAGGCAATCTCATTGAACAAAGAAACTAATGTAATTTTCAAAACGGTATTGTACTTTATATGTGTTACATTTGCTTGACATGAAAAAGTTTCATTGCATCAACAGCACTGCTAAAAATTACATCTCAATATAATGGAGATAAAGCCATCAATTTGTAATTTATGAAGAGCCACACTATGTTTTATTTCAAAAAACAATTTGCTCTAGTCACATTTAAATGTAATTTTTGAAGTTTCTCAGTGAATAAAAGGGTATGATATAAAGTAAATACTGTATTTCTTCAGTATAAAGGATTATTGTTCTTATTTTTACTAAATATTCTAAAATGTTTGCATCTTCCAACTATATATTTCTCTTATGTTTCTTTAGATTTGTATCCAATACATTTATTTTCATATTATTATGGAAATAAAGTTGTATAATTTTCACCTTATCTGCTATTTTTCTAATTTTCCAAGAAAAAGAGGGCAACTATCTACAGTTTTGGAGGGGATAGACAACAGTATAACGTACTATTTTGGCCAACCAATTTAGATAGAGTTTAAACTGATATGTGCATAAAAATGTCTAGACCTAAACCTGTTTAAGATAAATAATTTCCTATAGTACAAGGTAGATAATTAAAGGGCCACTTAATTCAGCACAATCTGGACCAAATCATAATAAAGATTTCCTAAAAGCGTTCTCTGATGAGCACCTCTGACTTTGTTGTTTTGTATATGCAAATTACCTTTAGGGTTTAGTCTCCCTAAGGATAATAGGGGACTCCAGACGTGGACCCCTTGCTCACTGTGCCTTAGGGAGTTTAGCTGCACCTCACTGACGAGGCCCATAAAGGCCAAAACGCGTCTGTGGTTTGCTGTTTCTCCTGTTCAGGGTAGAATTGCCTGGTATTTCGGGGCTGGATCACTCTTTTGAGTGGGAACAGACTGATATATTACAGGATATTTCTCCCTGTGAAGGGCACAAGTTAGCTAAAAGAGGTTGCTTTCAGAGTGGCTTATCATGGCTATAGAACTAACCTATTAAGGTTGGTTCATTCTCTGATGAGCACCTCTGACTTTGTTGTTTCCTAAAAGCATATTGAAATGATTTTTGAATTTTTGAAATTCATGCATTTTTCACTGACATACAGTATGTATAAAGTAAAATCTGTGTTTACATGAGCCACTGACTGTCTACACACTTTACACTTTTGTAGTAAGCACAAGAAAAAAAAGTTAACTCTTACCACATCAAAATGTGCAGAGAATGGAATGCTGGAATCACCTAAACAGGTCAGGGCAGTCCTGAGTCCAGGGAAAAAGTGCTATAAATCACTGTCTTCACCACATTCGTCGGCTGTCAGTTATTAATCATGGAACAACTAGAAAGCAAGATAGACTGTGTTTATAAACAGCCTTAAAACTTTAGATTTTTTAGCTGTTATTGGTGTAATTAATTTTTAAAAAATAATTTTAACATACAATATTGTGCTCTGTACACCATGAAGAGCACTTATAGTGAGGTAAATGGCCCTTTAAGTAATTTAAATATGGCTTGACACGCATAAGACCCTCTTGAGGCTTAATTAAAGGACCACTGTGATCAATATTTTTCTATATAGTATATTAAGAAAGTAAAATATATACATAAATACGCAAATACTTTATATGGCTTTCATTTTGATATTTGCCAGCTACTTTCTCAGGAGGGTGTATCCTTATAAACTCATGAGCTTCTCTGTAGTGCTATTTGGAGCTAGGTTGGTGAGTGATGATCACTGATTGGTTAGTATGAAATCTAAAGAGACTGAGTCTTTGTGAGATGCAGAGGGCAGGGCCTAGCAGGTAATAAAACAATGTATTTATTAAAACAGGTACATAAAAGTAAATAGATACACAGGTATTGCATATACCTAGTAAAATCCAGAGACCATCCATATCCCTTTAAGTAAAACTACATATGTTTCTTAATGCCAACCAATTTTGAACTCATCTCTTTGCATCTTAGACACCTTAAATCAGCTGAGTTTCGGGGAAGGTTTGCCTAAGTGATTATCCTCATATCCTCTTTCAACTTACATGAAAGCAAGGTCATGCTGTGTTTCAAGAAAGGAGGCAAAGAAATCTTACACATTTCAAAGCACAAAGAAAAGGTTAAGAGGTTTAAACACTAAAATGCCTCTATATATTAACACTATTGTTACAAATACTCTCTGTATTAACATGGTAGTGAGTGAGACATAAACTGGTTTTCCCATAGAGCGAACAAGTAGAGCAAAAGGATTCTTACTTTCTGTATTATTTTTTTCTTTAGGTTAGGACAGTTGCCATAAATTGGTCCCAAGTAATTCTGTGTTATGGTTCCCTGGTGGTCCAGTGGTTAGGATTCAGTGCTTTCATCACTACGACCTGGGTTTGATTCCAGCCAGGGAACCAAGAGGTCACACCACCCTGAAGCCGAATAGGGTTGGGCCTGGTTCTTGAATGGGAGACCACCTTGTAATACCAGGAGCCGTATGCTGTGGCCCACTGGAGAATGAACTGGCAACTCACTCCAGTATCTCTGCCATGAAACCAAGTGGATCAGCATGACCATGGACATAAAGATCACACATGCAGGATTGGACCTGTTCAGTTCTTGGATGGGAGACCCACTCCAGTATATTTGCCATGAATACCAAGTGGATAAGCATGGCGTGTTATGGTCCATGAGGTCAGGGAGAGTCAGATGCAAACACAAACACAATTGTGTTATAATGGCAGGCATATGTTGTAAAGTAGTCATGTTTAAAATTAAGAGTATGAAGGCATTCTGGGTTAATTTGCATATGCCCACCCTGTTTCCCAGAGTACAGTGAACACACTGTAATTCTTTCACACTTTTGCCCACCATAAGTTAAATGTACATATATTACAGCTTTTGTGCTGAGTCAGCTGATTTGAGTCATGATATTGCTCCATTCTTAAAGGGATATTGGATTTATCAACACTTCTCTACATTATCAGAGCATTGAAAAGCATTTTTTTTTTATTCTTTAAATTAATTTTAAAATTGATGCATACCAGTTACTTTTCACGAGAAGTCATTCCTACTGCTATATGAAGCTTCATAGACTCTCAGGTTTTGAAAGGGCCAAAAAACAACTAGCACACTCAGATGGCAATGCACTCTATTTGGTGCAAGCAAAAATATCAGCTAAGTCCTTTTGATTGCTTGATATTCTAACCGAAAAGGCAAAAAATGTGAAACATATTATTGGAGTGAAAAGAGTATTTAAGCATTAAGAAGGAGCTTGTAATTTA
The DNA here is from genome assembly GCA_027410445.1 of Discoglossus pictus. NCBI lineage: Eukaryota > Metazoa > Chordata > Amphibia > Anura > Alytidae > Discoglossus > Discoglossus pictus. The sequence goes on from CM050164.1 coordinate 432,369,777, forward strand.
TTGTCCCTTTAGAGAGCCTGAGCCTCAGCTCAATAAATAATTTTAATTGTTAAACAAATTGACTGCCTTAAAAGTTATCACAGCATTTAAAGATTATTAAAAACCAATACCGTAATTGTTATACCTTTCTACTTGATTCTAACTACTCTGCATGATGGTTGAGATGGAATGAGAATGTCATAAAATGAATCACATCACTATTAAAATATCAGTGTAGTAAAATCAATCAATACATGTTAATATATTACAAAATACTTGTCCTCAAAATTGAGAACAATGTGCATATTCGCCTAAATGCATCTCATGTTAAGTGGGCTAGCACCAGGTAAACACTATTCAGTAAGTAATTCTGTGGGAAAACAGATCTCCAGTCCTACTTGGGACATGTAGACATACTCAGAATTGACTTTTCTTTCCTTATTAAAATGTTATTTTTTTGTCTTGAGGACAATTTAGTTGTCCCTTTGATAAATAAGTGTTGACATGTGTTAACATTAACCCATTACCATGGGAGTCCCTCTGGAACCCCGTGGTAATCTAATCTAAAACCGTGGGGGTTCCTTATGGATCCCCATGGAACCTAACATTAATCCCATACCATGTAGGTATCTATGGATCCCCATGGCACCCTAATTACTATCATAGGAGTCCTTATACAAGTACCTCCATAGTCCCTAACACAGGACCCCCATGGCACCCTAATTACTATCATAGGGGTCCTTACACAAGGACCCCCATAGTCCCTAACACAACCTACCCAATTAAATAGAATAAATAATAGCATTCAAAATAATTAAAGAAAATAAAATAAAAAAAGATTTACAGAAAAATAAAAAAGTATCACAAATGAAATAATAAAATTAAAAATATTAAAACAAAATCAACAGAACATAAAAAAGCCTGTAGGGGAAAAATCATACTTACCCACAAAGAGATCCTTTCTCTTCTGTATAGCTACAGAGAGATTCTGTCTTAAACATAATAATTAACTGTAAAAACTGTCTGCAGTTGATTCTTCTAACACGGGTGGTTAGTGTATATTGTTGGGTCAGCTGTGACACTGTCTTTGCATCTTAATTATCTATTAGACTCATAAACTGAACATTTTTCCATTTTTATTTTTAGCAGTGCAATCATGTGGCATGTTTAAGCATTGTATGCAAATTACGATTTGTATGCAGTACTTGTATCTTGTATTAATAACACAACTCAACACTCCAATTAGTATCCAGATCAAGGGCTCCTATACCCCAGCGTGTACCTTTATATGTTATACAATTTTCTGTACGTGTGTTATTCTACCATTGATGACCTCTTTTACCTGTGTGAAGTGCTCCACTTTTATTGATCACTATATAGAATATTTTTTTCTTTTCCAGAATGGATCAGTATTGTAATATTTATCAAATATAATTTTTTCTTCAACCAGAATGTTCATAATAAGATGAAATGTGCAGCTAACCCCGATTTCAATTTAAGCTCTCCTCTGAAAGGACTGTGCAATGTTTTCTAGCTTTCTATTTGACACAAAACATGGTAAAATCAAAGTGGGGGAGGTATATGTGGATCAATGGATAATACAGATGTAGATAATGATGACATATGTATTGGAATACAAGAGAGAAGCATTTGCTAGTTGTGGAGAGATAAAATAAGGCCCCATGACCGCCTGTTGTCCACCATTGGCTTTGAAACATAGTAATGGTAATTGTATATACTATAAATATCAATATAATATCAGTCATTTTTTACTTCACTATGATTAAGAATGAGTTGATTTTTCTTGAGAAAAGTTACACTGAAAACTTTATTTTTCTTCCTAAAGCTAGAGCTCTTTGCCAGGTTCAGCAGGGAGTGCAGCACACTACCTCAGGATGTGCCAAAAAAAGTAGTAAAAAGCAGCTGCAGGTATGTCACTTTAAGGTTGGGCCACAGTATGAAAAACATAGGAGGAGCTTCAGCCTAAAAATGAAAGAAAACCATCTAATTTTAGTGTAAACATTAAATACTTAAGAGCTTCCTATTCTGTACCCTATAACTGCTATTCCCTTGGTTCCTACTCTAACCAAAACTACTTGATCAACTCATGAACATCTGTCTTACCCAATTCTTTTCCTCAAACTTTTTTTTGATCCCTTCCAGTCCGGCTTCTGGCTCCAACACTCCACAGAGAGAGCTGTCACAAAAGTCACTAATGACTTGCTCACCTCCAAGTTAAAGGGTCACTTCTCTATATTAATTCTCCAAATTATCCACTGCATTGGCATCTGTCACACAGCTCTCTCATGGTTTACCTCCTATCTAGAAATCAAACGTTTGACATCTACCTCTTCATGCCCAATCCGTCTCACTTTTGGCATGCCCAGGGTTCAGTCCTTGGTCTCCTCCACTATTTCATTTATATATCCTCCTTTGGCACCCTCATAAAATCATTTTGGATTTCAGCATCATCTATATGCAGATGATACTCAAATATATCTCTTAGCACCAGACCTATCCTATCTAAAATATATAATCCATTCTCTCATCATATCTCGGCCCGGTTACTGCAACTCAGTCCTTATTGACCTCCCCATCACCTGTCTGTCTCTACTCCAATGTATTATTATACACCTCTACTAGACTCATCTACCACACTCAACACTCAATGTCTGCAGCACCTCTCTATCAGTCACTCCACGGCTTCTCATAGCTACTGGAATACATTTTTAAGTCATGACCCTAATAAAAAAAAGGTGTGGTGGCTCAAAGTGTTGACCTTATTGAATGTAATAGAAAAGCGGAGGATAGAACAGATCTCATTTGTACTGGGGCACACCATGTTCTGATCTCAATTAAATTGGCAAAAACATTTTAAATTATAACTTTTATTAAATAATTTATTAAAATACTCGTTGATAATAATAAAAAGAGACACAGTCGGACCTACTAATGGAATATAATATGAATCTCTATTGGTATCAAAAAATTATCAGCATATATTATAAACACCTAAAAGTATCGGTGAAGACCATATAGAGTGTGACTAAAACAAAAATATATATGTACCAATAAAAAGTGAAGGTGCTAAGAGTGCTGCAGTAAGGTCCTGCAGTGAAATATTGCATGCGATATAAAGTGCAATTAATACGGTGCTGAAGAGTGGCTCTTAATTGGCAACATAAATTGTTACAAAGGTCTATACCAGTACTAATGTCAGCATTGGTATAATTATGAACTATATTGCTTATATTGAAATGCTGTATAAAAAGTTTTCTCAATAGAGAATAATTCCTCTGTTAAATTTCTCCCATTACCAAAACCCCTTCTAAATTCTATTAGAAGCTGCACCAATCAGCTGCACCGTGGGTGATGCAGTACGCTGGACGCTATCTGATGATGTCACTAGCTAGCATCTACGCAGCGTTCCACATGGACCTAAGCCCATAGCTTAATGCCCCTATCCCTCAAGTGCTGAATATGCCAAATAGCTGATTGGTGCAGCTTCTAATAGAATTTTGGTAATGGGTGGAATTTAACCGAGTAATTATTCTCTATTGATACAACTTTTTATACAGTATTTCAGTATAAGCAATATAGCTCATATTTGTACCAATGCTGACATTCGTATTGTTATAGACCTTTGTAACAATTTATGTTGCCAATTAAGAGCAACTCCTCAGCACCTTATTAATTGCACAACTCCATTGTATTGCTGCCCTCATCTCAAAATACTCCCCCAACTGCATTCTTCTCTCTGACCTTATTCTTTACTTTGCCTTTATCACCTCACTGCCTCCTTCAGAAGTTTTCTCAAGCTGCACCTACTCTTCCTACCTTAAAACTATAAAAACATTCTAAAAAAACAACTGTTTAGAGAAGCGGATCATCTTCAGCCTTAACATGCATAAACTGCAGAATCGACCAAATTTGCTTACACACGACCACTTCATTGCCTTGATCAATGATATCTGGCATCTGCCACCCTCCTGCCTCACACCCCTCCATCACTGTCTACATTGTAAGCTGTTTGGAGTAGGGACTTCAACTCACCAATCGACCTACTGTCCAGTTCATATAGTATTTGTATTGCATTTGTATTTCTACTTACCTTAGAATCTGTCTATACCGCAGTTTGCTAACTGTACCCAGTGTACTTTATTCTACTTTGTAAATAGCTCAATGACAAATGCTGGAAATTTATAAATAAGGGGTCATAATGATAATAATAATATCCAATACCAAAAAACAAAACAAAAAATTAATATGTAACTTAAAAGCTTACACAGCAGAAACAGTGCTGATTATCTGAGGAATGAGTTGCTTTGGAATAAAATAGGTAGTACAATGTACAGCTTGTTTTTCATGCACTTTAAGAAAAACCTAAAAAAATAAAAAACAGCTTGGCTTCAAATGTATGTCACATTTTATTCATGTGTCTATTTTACCTTAGTGCTATGGAATTTGTTGGAGTTTTACAATTAAAATGTATTAATAATATTCTATATTTCACAATATGGCAACTTTAACCTTCCTGGCGGTATGATTATGTCAGTATTTAGAATGTTAATGCAGTACATTAAAAAATACTGACATAATCATACCACCCTTTCCCCCTTATCCTCCTCCCTTCCCCCTTCCCCTTATCCTCCTTCTCCTCCCTATCCTCCTCCTCACTTCCCCCCTCTCAATCACCTCCATTTCCCTCTTCCCCTCCTCCTTTTTTCCCTTATCCTCCTCCCTTCCTTATCATCCTCCTCCTTCCCCCTTTATCATCCTCCCTTTCCCCCTATCATCCTCCCTTGCCTCCCCTTCCCCCCTTATCATCCTCCCTTGCCCCCCTTATCATCTTCCTCTTCCTCCTCCTCCTTCCCCATAACATCCTCCTCCCTTCCCCCTCTCCAGTCCCTCTCCCCCCTCTCTCCTTACTTGTTATTGTGATCAGATGATCTCCCTGCTCATCTCTCCCCCTGCAGCATGTCTTCCGGCAGCCAAGTGACCGGCATATGCTAATGACGTGATGAACCTTGGGCCTCATTAAATTGGTTGCAAAACATAGTCCGTAACTCCAGATGTACGTGTTACGCTTATTAAATTAGCCCCGTAAAGCTGCTACAGCGGGCTTTGCGTGTTAACACTCGGGATGGCTGAGAATAGGCTACGTGCTGAGCAATGTTGAACTTCACGCATGTAAATCCTTTGGTCCGACGAGATCGTAACCGCTACTTGTTCAATTCAGATATTCAATTGCAATGTGGTCACTCACGAGCAAGCACTTAACACACAAATGGAGCCCAAAGTGCAATGTGTGCTCGAGAGCACCCACAAGGGGAGTAAAGTACAATACGTAGCAGTTGTAATGCAAATAACAACACTCTACTGTACCTTTATTATAAGGGAAAGTGATGTTAGGTCTTAGAATTAATAGCACAACATTCTCAAGCTGCAAATCGACCTTGAAAAATACTTTATTTTATGTTTAAATTTTGTGTTATATCAATCCCTGCAATCAATGTGTTAATACATATACTGTAACTCGCATGTGATAGAATATCATATTTACTGCTTTATTAATATTACATTATTTCTGGACTTCGGAGCCAATCGCAAACTGTACGTGAAGCACGTAGGACTTCGGAATCTACCCTCCCCTTTTCCAGTGACGTAATGCTAATGATCACTTTTTCCATTGGCTCCATCTGAGCCCGTAACTACGTGTTTGCTTAATTTTTTGCGTTCGAGCACGCAACTCCGAATGCCGAGAACTAGTTCACGAAATAGCGTCTCTCGCCTATAGCTCGCAGCCGATTCTAATTTAAAAGCGACATAAAATGGCCAAATTTCAAGCACACAGCTCTTACGTGCTACACGTTGGACTTACGAGGCTGGAATTTAATGAGGATGTATATTATTCGGTGAGTTAGGAAAATGCTTTATGTTTCTGCATCCTTCTAGTTTCACTGTGCTTATACAATCTATATCAGCATCAACTCCACTATTTATACACAATATTTCATTTTTATTTGTATTTGCTGTAAATTATTTTTTATAGATTTTTTTTTGTTACGTTTTGTAAAAATAATAAAACACATATTAAAGTAACACTATTTTGTATTGTAAAGCCAGGTACTAATAAAAAGCCCAATCATATTAACCACAGTAATATATTAGCATAAGTTATTTTATTTTAACTGATTTTATGTAACCTGCACAATGACACTCACTAAACAGCAAAACTCCTCACAAAATGCAAGCACAATAGATCATCAAAACAAAGTAACCAGTCAAAAATTCAATAAAATTCACTATGTTAAAAATTATTATTATAGTTTATTTGTAACGCGCCAACATATTCCGTAGTGTTATACACAAGTTAATTTCCAGGGAAAGACATATTAAATATTAACACATTGCAATGAATAGAGGGTCCCGTCTTTGTGCTTAGAATCCAATGTCCATAGTGCTTTCCCCAAGCGCCGATTGAAACTCGCAGACTTACAATCTAAAGGTGTACATGTACATCTAAAACGCACTTGTTTCTTTGAGTGCCAGTGCTATAGTAATTATAGCTGAGATCCAAGGATTATATGTGGGAAAACTACTTGCACATGGTGGAATGAGGGGATCATTTTACAGATATGGGGTCTATGCAGTCTTTTATATTAATGAAGGGCATATCACCTGGTGCAGTGGAAAGGGTGAAATAATTATAAAACATAAATAAACACCCACTAGCCCAGATGCCTAGGTTAGGCAAATATCCTTTTCCCTCCAACCATCTATATCTACCTAGCTCGTATGGCCCATTCTAGCTAGTGGGCTAGTGTGGGGAACCCTTACCTAGCTCTCTATCCTTACATATCAATAATAGGGTCTATATCACCTTGAGCACCCACCACTGGCCTAAGAGGATGAGCTTTAGTAACCCATACCTTATCTAATAATGATTTGGAGGCTCCACTTGAGCAATGTAATCAAATTAAAATACATATAGAGGAAATAATTATACTTACATCCATACCCAAGTATTGTTAGTTTATGCTCTCTTTTCATTTTTAGTACTCTTATTAATTAGCCATCCCAAGAAAATGGCACCAAGTGTATTGTTTTAACATGAAACTAAAAAGCTTATACTCTTCAAGAAAGAGAAAGTGTTGTTGAAATGTACTTCTTGCAAACTTATATATATATTTGTGTGCTGCAGAAATTATGGATTCTGGACATCGACTTAATTTTCAGAATTACGTTTGAACCATGGTGAATAATTTAAAAAGGAAATAAATACCACTAGTTTAGTGTACATAGCCCTTAGAGATTTCAGGTCAGGGAATATAATCCGAATTATGTTGCAGTTTTCATTTAGAAGCAGCATGAACAGACTCCTCTCGCACAAATAGACCTCTCTAAGTTTGAGGGACAACTTATTATCTGCGCGGTTTAGGCTGTTTGCATCTTTTAATGAATTCCCACGGTTACAATAGTTTGAAATGGAAGTTTTTGGACAGATGGCTGGAAGCATAAAGTGCCTTCAGTTAAGTATAATATTCCTTGATATTACCTATATCTTTTGTGAGACAATAACATCCTCTGTGTGTTTGTTTAATTATCTTTTAACTTTTATGTTTATGGTAATTTATTTACTTGATATAAACATATTTCACATTATAGCTAATTCTGCTTTTACCACATCTCTTGGGGTGCTTTAATAAAAGCTTATGTCTGAAAAATAGGCATATTTATTTTTTTGTTTTGAACAATCGGTTTAAATGTTAATTAATATTTTTAGTGACCATATATACTTAATTATGTTAGTCAGGAAGAAGAGAGATTATATACCAGTATATATTAAGTTAGATAATGTATGTTGATGTATATCTTTATCTAACCTAAATATGTCATATTTCACAGTATATTATTATTCTTTAAAGGGACAAACATTTATCAATATTGCTGTACAACACCTTTAAGAGCCCTGAAAATCTAGTGAAAAAAAGTTTTTGAATTTTTAAAACTGGTGCATATTTCTTTGTTTTAGAAGAGTTTTATATAACCCAGTTAATGCTCAAACAGTCCTCCCTAATGGCTGTGTGCCACTTCCTAGACTTGTGAAATTTAATATAGCATTGAAGAGCATATATACACATTTAGAGGGGGCATGTGTTTTATGGTCCTTATGGGGCCTGAGAGTTTTGCCTCCATAAGTTTAATACATTGTATAGTACAGTTGATAAGACTCAAAGGAAATTATAATTTTGAGTGCTACTAAAGCAAACACATCAGCATTTAAAAACAATTATTAAGCAGTGAAAAGAGCTTCTCATGGAAAATATACCTTTACTACTTTATTTTGATTACTCTACATAATGGTGTAAAACAGTAATCAGAAGTTTAGAGTCCCTTTAGCTTTAATTCATGGGTCGTTAACAAAAGAAAAAATATTATGGGAAATTTTAATTTGCAAAAAACACTAACACTAATGAGATTAGTGGCATCAGTGATCATGCCTTTTAGAAAGCCGTACTATACAATAAAACGACCATCAGGCTTTATTTGTTGGCATTTTTTTTGTTTGTTTTCTTGATACCACTAAATTTTTATATTTTTAAATCAACTAGTGGAGGAAAATATGGAAAAATCCATCAGTGACAATTTAAGGTGGGAAATAATATTGATGGAATATATATTTAATTTTAATATATTTAATTTTAATCACTGATTGCTTCCCTATATATACTGAATCGAGTTATAAATATAATTCCTAGAGGAATATACATAAAAAAGCTTTTAAGCTACCGTATATAAAAAGAATGAGCCTATTTTAAGATTTAGTTACATGGTAAGCTTTTGGGGCTTCATTAGTATGAGCCTTCCAGAGTAGACGAATCCCTCGAGAATCATCTGGACACTATGATGCTTTGCTCATTTCCTATATTTCCTAAATAAATGTTTTTGTTTTGTTAACAGAGTTATTGGTGGAAACCACCTAGAGGATAGGCCTTATTCGTTATATTATACAGTTTGAAAATAGTATGTTTAGGATGAGTGATAAGGCATAAATTATTTAGATAAATAATTATTATGTTGTGGCTTAATTCAGCATATCCATTCAACAATGGGACCTTCAAGTAAAAAAAGAAATATGAAACGTTGTTATGCTTGGTTTGCTTAGTGTGATGACTTGTTTGGGGGAGGGATTGAAACTGGAGCTGCGAAGGTAACTGCATCTGTATGTGGGTTTCTCATATATAAATGTGTGGAGTGTGCCATTTGTGATGGATATGGTAGGGTCAAGAAAATTCGCCTGTTCTTCAAAGAAAGCCATTTTAAGTTTGACAGGTAGGAAGTATTGAATGATTTGTGGAAGTTTGAGTTTTTTTCTCCTGCTTATATGATAAACTGATCAGTTTGGCAATAGCAATGTGTGTTGAAATAAACTTAAGACATTTTTTGATACCGTCTTTCTTTATCAATATGCACAAAGATGTTTTGTAAAACCCCTTCAGTGACCCACTTTTGTATAAGAACAGTGTCTGTAGTTTATAATAAACCAACATCATTAGTAGCTATGATAGTCATGAGAAAAAGTAATCTTGAGCAGTCTGTGAGCTTCCATACTGAACCTCTTGAGCTCTACTTACTAGAGCCTGAGGGTGGAAGTGATTCTGATGGTAGTTACACTTAATCCTATTGCTAAGTAATTTAATTGAAATGAATATAAATATTCTCTACATCCAATATCTTTTGCATTTGTTGCTAGGGGGGGAAATCTAATGCTGACTCCAGTAAAGAAAATCTGAATAATAATGTATTTTTTTTTTTAAAAACTGACCTTCGGCAAATCAAGTTTTTCAAAGAACATAATATTAATATGACACTTTCGTTAACCTTCAAGGAAACAGTCTTTATTTAACTCTTAAGTCTTGAATTAAATCTCAAAATCCAGTATGTTTCTGTCTTTGTTGTTGTTTAGTTGTTCAGTTGTGTCCAATACTCTTTGACCCTATGGACCGCAGCATTCGATGCCTATCTGTCAGCCACTGCCACTCTGAGCTCCATCAATCTTATGTTCATTGCTTCAATTACATCATCTATCCATTGTCCCCTTCTTCTTGTGCCTTCCATCTTTCTCAGCATCAGTGAACAGGTTGGCTTGATTTCTGAAGTACTGATTTATTGGATCTTCTTGCAGTCAAAGGGACTACAAGTAGTTTTCTTCAACACCACAAATCAGATTAATCAATTCTACGGCACTCAGCCTTCTTTATGGTCCAGCTCTCACATCTGTATGTTACTACTGGGAATACCATAGCTCTAACTATGCAGACCTTTGTAGATAGTGTAATATATTAAATGTTTTTCTCTGAAGAGATCACGGATCCCAATAGCTATTTATCACATATAATAGTTGTCAAACTGCGAGACGTTGTCACGCTTTGCTAGGTGCGTATGACTTAGGCGATGAGCGCCGCAGGCGCTCATCGCTTGCGAGCCTTGCGAAGCGAGCCGAGCCGTTAACGCATAGGACTTAGCCGATGAGCGCCAAAGGCGCTTATCGTTTGCGAGCCTTGCGAATCGAGCCATTAAACCGCAGCACTTAGCCGATGAGTGCCAAAGGCGCTCATCGCTGCAAGCCTTGCGAAACAAGGCGAGCCATAAAACCTCGCAAAGCGAGGCGAGCTGTTAAAATACGAGATGCGGGACTTAGAAAAAAAAAAACGAGACGCGGGACTTAGAAAAGAAAATATACGAGACACCTAAATTTAGCTGCCAAACCAAAAAAACGAAAAACACACTAAATACACCCAAAAAAATTACAAAAACATCTCAGACAGCATGGGGCAACAGCCAGGACGTCTGTGAGTGAGGTGGAACGCAAATTTAACTCTATTTAGATGATTTTCGACACTCGAAAATCGCCTAAGCGAGGAAAAAAATGGCCCCTGGAAAAAATGAAAATGAGGCTACACGATCCCTGACCGCGCAAAACACTGCAAAACGCGTAGCACTTTACACATCACACTACGACCTACAAGATACACTATTACAAAAGCCGGAAAATGCTCAAGAGACGCGTACCACATTAATAACATTACGACTATACAATGCCGCTTTACAGAATAAACCAACGGCTTTACCTCGCGCACGCAGCCTATTTATAATGCACACTTGAAACATTCATTACACTTTATAAGCCGGGCACCAACACTCAAAATGTATATTCTATGCAGACGCAAAATACAAACAGATTGTTAGCTCTTCTGCCTATTGCTTGCTGCATATATCAATTATAAATAATTAAACTATATTAATTGATTTAAGAAATCATTCATTATTACTTAACTACATATACATAGAAATATATATCTCTCTCAGAGGACCAAAGAGACATGACAGGAGAGGCTCGCAATGAGCGCCAAAGGCGCTCATTGCGAGGCATGTGTGAGCACCGAAATCGTTTAACACAAGCCTCGTAATGAGCGCCGAAGGTCCTCACAGTAGAAAACGGTTTCATTTATGTCTCAAACAGCCTTCCCATGGCTTCAAATTGTATTGCCCTGTCATTTTTGACGTGCAAGTCGCTAGCTAATAATAAATGTTGTACCACTAGTTGTATTTTTTGCATTTGTATACTACCTAAAACAATGTAATTGAGATGTATGAATTGAGAAACCCATTCAAGACCAAAAAGATATATACAATGGATTCCTACAATTCTATATTTATTCATAATCCACCCATGTTTACTAGATGGCAAGATCAATTAAAACCTGTGACAACAAGAATACATATGCAGAAAAATTCCAGACACTAAAAAATGCATAATGTAAAAACATACAATCAGAAACATACCGAAACGAGAGGAGGAAGGGTGAGTTGCTGCCAAAAGAGAATGAGAGATAGTGTGAGCCCATTGTGATAGATGGTGAGCCTAGAAATGTAACTTCATAAACAACTCCCCTGCTGCTTCAATCAAATCCCAGCAGCTAACTACAAATACAAATGGGACTACTTTAGTCGTATATTCACAATATACTATTTTGAAGTACTATACTTGAAAATAACAAAAAGGTCCTAGAATGTAAATACAAAATAAGTACAGCTGATCTTTCCCGTTAGCTGACCAAACACACAGTGGCGGACATTGGGCACTAGGTAGTGAGGCTGAGATCTTAGTTAATTTCTTGTCAGTGTAAAACGTATTATCTGCTTGTACCGTAACCCTAAATCCTAACCCTAGGAAATTCAATAAAATCTTGGCCATGCCACCTAGTGACCGGTAGCCGCCATTATGTGTGGCTAGCTAACAGGAAAGGTCCAGTACAACCTCCAATATATTACTTTTCATATGCAATTATGCTGCAGTGGATTCTACTACTTTCTTTTCTACTAACTGAGATGGGTGGACACTTTGAATGCTTAGGACATTTCTATCGCAGGAAATTTATATCACTTCAATGGGAATGTGGCAGCTGCAACTGCCATTATTTTCAACACAGAAATTGGAAAAATCATTACATGGAAAACACCCTTCTGAGAAACAAGAAGGTTTTACTTTTTGTTTGATTTTTTAAAATATTTTGAATCAATTATCAACTTTATTTATTTAAAATACAATATTGAAAAATTACCAGAGTGGTGCATTAGAGGTATATAAGTTTCCTGGGTTTCGAATGTTTGGTAAGAAGCAGACAGTGATTATCAGAAAAATATGTCTTATAGAAAATTTCAGGGTACTTACAAAGTTAAATGTAGGAGAGTAAAATCCAGTTTTTCACACCCAGGGAGCTTATATAACCAAGTATGCATAGGAGTTTGATCTTTCTGAAATATACCACATGAAGTAACTGCTGCTGGATGGAATCACATGATTGGGTGGGGTCTGGGCTCACAGTTGTATCAGACCACAAGGAAAGACAGAGAAAGAGATACTACATATCACAGGCTGCTTTGCAACACAGGAACCCCAGAATATGGTACAAATATATCAACTTACCTCTGCTTTCTCCTGATTGGCCAAAACAAATTATGAATTGTATGCTAATCTTAGCATGGATTTTCAGTCAACTAGCAAAAGCTGCAGTTTGCAAACTGAAAAGATTTAGCAAACATAAGGGTGAGTTTATAAATGTTCATTTTGGTATTTTTTCATGCAAAACATTAGCATACACTACTGATCCTCCTCGATCAGAAAATATTCATAATCCAGAACACTTAGATATGCCATTAAAGGGCTGGATATCCCTGCTTTTATTTGATCTATGTATGTTTTGGTACTGCTAAATATTTGGACTCGATTGTACACAACTAAAAATCTCCCCTGAAAATGTGCCTATAACTACCCTCTTTCTTAATGAGCCACTTAATTCAGCACCATTTGTACCACATGACACTTAAGATCTCCTAAAATATGTTGAAATACTTTTTGAAATTTTGAAATCTGTGCATTTTTCACTGAGAAATCAATTAAATAAAGTCTGTGGTTACATGTGTCACTGACTGCCCCCCAATTAGATGGACGCTACAGCTACGTGTAGTGAGCAAAAGGAAATACAAGTTAATCAAGTTATGGGTTAACTGGTCAGTGCATTCTTGAGATCAAGGGAAAACTGTTATCAATCACTGTCTTCACCTCATGCTCGGCTAACTGTTATTAATCATGCAACGTTCAGTAGGCAGGATACATTGTGTTTGTAAAACTTTAGATTTTTTTAGCTGTTATTAGTGTAATTAAAAAAATAGATAATTTCAACATACAATCCTGTGCTCTTTCACACAATGAAGAGCACTTACAGCGAGGTAAATGACCTTTTAAAAAAAAAAGATATGTGAGTATTTTTTAGAGACCAATATGTAGACCATAGAAGTTTCTGAATCTGGTTTTATAAAAAAAAAAAAAAAAAACTATTAACTGAAACAATAAAAGTGTCATTGCCTCATCAGACCTGGGAATGTCTGACTTCTTCCTTGGTTTAGAAATCTGAGGATATACCCATAATTTATTTATTGGATTGCCATAGATGGGAATGCACACGAAGAACCACTCAAATGATTGGAGGATTAAAAAGATCCTATTTATATTTTATTGTAAGTTTAATTAAATTATCACAAATGGGAAAATCTTTGATTTGTGTGCTGTGACCTATAAAATTAAGTTATGTCTGTGCAGTACATGTAATGCTTTGAGCTATAATTGTCTGATAAAGGAAGAAACGGCATTACAGACCAACTTTCAGGATAGAAAGAGAAATTCATAAGAAATGAAAATAGCAGCAATGGGAACAGTATTTCAGTTTATACATTGTGGTTACAGCGGGATTGAATTAAAAATTGAAGATTTGAAGCAATCTGCCACCTAACTGATAACGTTTTATTGTGGGATAAAGATGTTTATATTGTAGAAGTATTCCTCAATTATTATATCTTAAAGGATCGTAACCTGAACGTACATAGATTTCAATATATGTAAATTATAGTACTGTATTTTGTGAATACAGATGATAAATAAAGCCTTTTTTACATTTATTTAGATGAAACTATATTATATTTTAGGGTTCCCTGGTGGTCCAGTGGTTAGGATTTGCTGCTTTTACCGATGTCGGCCTGGGTTCGATTCCAGTCAGGGAACCAAGAAGTCACACCACGCTGAAGCAGAGTAGGGTTGTGGCTGGTCAGTACTTGGATGGGAGACCACCTATGAATTCCAGGAGCAGTGGGCTATGGCCCACTGGAGAAAAAACTGGCAACCCACTCCAGTATCTCTATTTATTTATTTGTGTACAGACTGATTTAGGTAATGTTCTGAACATATGTTTTGCAATTTATACATTGTTTAATATTTTTCTATTTACTGAAATGCTAATTACTAATTTTTATTGAAAAGAATATGGTTAATTAAAAAAAATATAAACTCTATGTGCAGTTTGCAAGCTTTTATTTTGACTAAAAAACAATGTAGAGGTACTAATCTTGTGGTCTCTGTGGGTTTAGATCAGGTTTGTTCTTCTGAAAAATAGAACTTAGTTTTTTAGATCCATTTGAGCTTTATTTTCGGCAATATTTGAAGTTGAAAAGCGTTCTATGGCAAAGATACTGGAGTGTGTTGCCAGTTCCTTCTCAAGTAGACCTTTATTTATCTGACCTTTCTGCTATGACCTGCTCATATTGGGTAGCCCTGCATGGTATAGCTCACAGCTTCATTGAGGTGCACAAGCCCCTTCACCACAACAAGGTAGCGATCCAGAAGGGGCCACTTGGTGTGTAAGAGTGCAGTTCTCTAGCAACATGTACATACTATTAATACTTTAAAGCATGCTTTCAATACATGCAAGTAACAAAAGACTCTGTTTCAAATAAGTAATGATTTTTATTTTGTATTTATTTATTTAGTGTAATGCAATATATATATATATATATATATATATATATATATATATATATATATATATATATATATTTATGGGCTGATTGGTGACAGAAGCTCTCCACTGTACAGAGTACAATATATACATCGTGGTTTTGGATTAATAGAGTGAGAATACATTGTGTTCTCATTTGCATGTCCCTGCCTAGTGTATTAGAGTGCAGTGCAATGACTGTATTTCTGTGAAACCTGAGCAGGAAATACATTTTTTTAACATTCAAATGGAATTACAAATGTACTATTAATTTTCTGTACTATATAGTATAGATTTCCATTGCAATTGAGTGTGAGTGAGCATGTCATATATTCTCTCGCTGATATGCCACTGTCACATGAGCACATTCACATGCCTTCTCTATCATCGATTAACTGGTATGCCCTGGTATGCCCTCTGTCATGTATCACCTATAATAGTTGCGAGCCGTCGACCACGAGCCTTGCGTCACCCCAGTAGTACCTGGTTCCTGCCAATAGGGGCTGCAATGAGCACAGATGGCGCTCATTGCAGGGCTCGCGATGAGCGCTGGAGTTGCTCATGGTGAGGCCCACAGGACTCTCATCACCCGACTACCTGGTTCCTGCCAGTGCAGGGCTCACGGGAGCCGCAAAGGAGGTGAGTGCGGCACTGCTGGCAGGGTCCCATCCAGGTACGATACACAGGGGAGCGAGAGTGGGGAAGGGAGGGTGAGGAGGGGGAACGGAGATACAAGGGAGGGAGAGAGGGGATAAGAGACAAGGGAGGGAGAGGAGGGGGAACGGAGACACAAGGGAGGGAGAGGGGGAAAGGAGACATAAAGGGGGAAGTAAGAGGCGTAAAGAAGACACAGAGGAAAGGGAGAGGGGGAAAGGAGGCACAGGAGAGGAAGAGAGGGGGGAAAAGACACAGGGGAGGGAGAGGGGGAAAGGAGGTAGAGAGAGGGGTAGGGAGACACAGGGGAGGGAGGAAAGAGACACAGGGGAGAGAGAGGGGGGAAGGAGACACAAGGAAGTGAGAGGGGGAAAGAGACACGGGGCAGGGAGGAGGGGGAAGAGACACGGGAGGGAGGGGGAAGAGACACTGGAGGGAGAGGGGGGAAGGAGACACAAGGGAGGGAGATGGGGAGAAAGAGACACACGGGAGGAAGATTTGCAAAGGGGAGTGAGAGGGGGAAAGGGAGAGGGGGAAAAGAGACACAGGGGGAAGGGAGAGGGGGAAATGAGACACAGTGGGGAAAGGAGAGGGGGAAAGGAGACATAGGGAAAGGGAGAGGGGGAAAGGAGGAACAGGAGAGGGAGATAGGGGTGAAAGGAGACACAGGAGAGGGAGAGGGGGAAAGGAGGTACAGCAGAGGGAGATGGGGGGAAAGGAGACAAGGGAGGGAGAGGGGAGAAAGGGAAAGGGGGGAAGGAGACACAGGGGGAAGGTAGAGGGGGAAATGAGACACAGTGGGAAAAGGAGAGGGGGAAAGGAGGAACAGGAGAGGGAGATCGGGGTGAAAGGAGACACAGGGGAGGGACAGGGGGAAAGGCGGTACAGGAGAGAGAGAGGGGGCAAAGGAGACACATTCTAGTTATAAATATATTTGAAAAGCTGTAGCTTTTTACTATGTTTATTCAATCATCATAATATATATATATATGTATATTATATACAAACTTTACACATGCAGACAATTATTGCAATGGAATAGAATCAATTTATTGCCAGTTTCTCCACAAGAAATCCCCATGGATACCAATGGAGTTGTTTGTAGGAAAACCTATTTTATCGTTGTTTTTTCAGTGGTAATTTCAGTAGCTCAGCATTCCACCTGTCAGCAAATCCCTTAGCTCAGCTTGCCGCTGTGACCTATTGGAATAAATACTCACTACAATATTCTAGGTATAAGCTGTATATAAATCTATCTTGAATATTACATTTTTTGCTTTGTAAAAAAGTCACACAGTGTACATCTAGAATACAGTATAAAGTAACACAAATTATTGTTAAAAATGTATTATTTTGCAAAATATGATGACATATTCATACAAATAGAACAACAATTGCAAATATAATTAACAAGAATAGCACATAATGTTCGACTGCAGTAAAGTCTATGACATTATCAATACCAGTGTGAATGGACAAGTGGTATATATACCCTCACTGTAATTAATTTCATAAACACAGCACGTCTCATGCCATTTAAGCTGAGGTTCCTTATTATGTAGGATCAAGTTATAGGAATCAGAAATCCCAGCTTTACCATGCAGCATACAGTTACGGGGAATGTTAAGGGGCCACTGTAGTTCAAGAAACAAACGTTTGTTTGTTAAGTATGTACCAAACTAACAATATTAGCAGCTGTTTAAGTCATGGACATAAAACATATTTTGGAGCACAGGAATCCATTTTGTGTTTGTTACATTGAATCCTGAGAGCTTGATGATTGAGGCGTGTGTTTGTAGTTATATGTGGAGAGAGGGGTGTCGGAGGATGGAACAGCCAGAAGATAAGAGCGTTTGTTTTATAACTGGGTAAGACTGAAATTGACACAACGTCAATTCCCCTGCACTTGCCCAGAAGCAGACACCTTGTATCATTCAATGCAAGCACAGAAATGTAAATGCAATATAGCTCCAAAGTTGTTTGAAGAAAAATGGACTTTATATTATAATTTGCAGGAAATTTTGTGAATGTTTTAGACATCAAAAATAATTAGTCATTATAACAGGGGTTTCATTGCTATTAATGTAAAAATTCATATATATGTATTTACTTCCTTTGTAACCAAATTCAGTGGCAATTTAATCCAAATAAATGTATTGCTATATATATATATATATATATATATATATATATATATATATATATATATATATACACAACTACACAGTCACATACAATAGTTGTCAAACTACGAATCGTCGTCACGCTTTGCGAGCTTGCGAATCGAGTTCGCAAGAACTGCGCCCCACGCAAAGCGAGGGACGCACTTTGGTCCGCAAGCATTTGCGGAGGTGGAGGCCCCCACGACGGTTACAAACACACACACAAGCGCCAAAATACCAACCGAGGCTCTTACAACGCAAAATTTACGGACTTAAATAAATAAATACAAGATGCGGGATTTAGAAAAAAAAACATTACGAACTTGCAAAATTACGACCTTAACGGCCGAACCGCGTGCACCTGAAAACATAAAAAACACAATAAATAATAAACAGACAAAAACCACGCGCCTCACAACCAATGCCAACGCTGCTCATACCACACAAAATGCACCAGGGGACAGCCTTGCACTAAGTGCAAAAAGCACATCAGAGACGACCTTACAATGACAGCAAAAGCCCCTGTAATAACAAAAATAACAACATCCAACAGCCTCGCAATGAGCGCCAAAGTCGCTCATAGCGAGGCATGCGATGAGCGCCAAAGGCGCTCAGCACAAGCCTTGCAATGAGCACCGAAGATCCTCACGGTAAAAAACGGTTTACATTATGTCTCATACAGCATTCGCTGGCTTACAATTTCCTGCCCGTCATTATTTGACGGGCAATTCGCTATATTATATATATATACAACTACACATAGCATATAGTATCAAAAATATTTATAGTCATTATAACCAGTCATGTATATATATATATATATATATATATATATATATATATATATATATATATACTTCACATAGCATTAATATATACAGAATATATATAATATATATCAGAGTTATTGGATCACGGAAGCTCAGAGCTAAATTCCAAGGGAAATGTTTCTAAACTATGCTTCTCTGCTTTTAAATATGCAGGCACTTAATGAGCCACTAAATTACTGCTAGTGATGCAAGTTGATAATTCTCATGGTGACATACACTAGTAATGTTTGTGTGAAATGATTTGCTTCAGCGCTATGTGTTAATTAGGGATTTGCTGGCAACCTAATGAGTATATGGGTGGCAGAAGGTTATGTAACAGAAAATTACAAGGTTGTGTGAATTGGTATATGCTTACATTTACTATTTTCTTTTCAAGATACAGAGATGCAGAGAGGAATCTGCACAATGCTACAATCAGATGCTCTTATGCTGATGACACAGGAAATGAGGAAGCAGAAGATGTCTCAGGAATACTGCAGTGCACAGCTAATATCCTTGGTGTGTATTTATCATTTCTTAACATGCTCACCATCAAACTGTGGCAATGCTCTCTTATCTTATGTTATAGATATGTAAGTAGTACTAGATGGATAAGTGTACATTTATAGAATTGTAAGGTTGCACTGTTTATTACACTTGTTAAGCAATAATATTACATGAAAATCTGTCATGTAAATATTATATATATATATACATACTTATCAGTGCACAATATATATTGGTGTATACTTATAAGAATATATAATATATATACACACATATAATTATACAGTATATATATATATATATATATATATATATATATATATATATATATATATACAGTAGACTCTCAGTTAATCAGCACCCATGGGGATTGGTAGATACGCCGGATAAATGTATTTTCTGGTTGCTTGAGAGTCACTATTAAAAGAGGCCTAGATTAGCTGCACATGAGATGCTCTGCTAAGGATATTTGTCAGTGAGGGTTATTCTAGCAGCAGCAGCAGCTTTCACTCCTCACTTACACACAGGTACGTTCTGCTGCAGTGCTGAACCCGGGAATGTAACGCCAACACTGCCCTGGCTCAGTCACTCATGCCTGTCTGCCTCCAGCTAACATTGAATTGCAGAGACATACAGTAGATTAAATCTAGGTGCCTGTAAGCATTTTGTGGCATTTGTTGAGCCCTGCAAATGTAAGAGACACAGGGGAGGGGGAGAGACACAGGGGAGGGAGGGGGAAGAGATACAGGGAAGGGAGAGGGGGAAGAGACACAGGGGAGGGAGGGGGAAAGAGATACAGGGAAGGGAGAGGGGGAAGAGACACAGGGGAGGGAGGGGGAGAGACACAGGTGAGGGGGAGGCACAGCGTAGGTAGGGGGAGAGACACAGGGGATGGAGGGAGGGGGAAGAGACACAGGGGAAGAGATGGGGGAGACAATGAGGAGGGAGAGGGGGGGAAGAGACAAAGAGGAGGGAGAGGGGGGAAGAGACACAGAGAAGAGAGGGGTGAAGAGACACGGGATGGAGGGAGGGGGAAGAGACACAGGGGAAAAAGATGTGTGGAAGAGACAAAGAGGAGAGAGAGAGGGGAAGAGACAAAAAGGAGGGAGAGGGGGAAGAGACGCAGGGGAAAGAGACACATCTAATATACCGTCATTTATGACAGGCAAATGACTAGTTATATATATATATATATATATATATATATATATATATATATATATATATATATATATATATATTACTGTAGTATTTGCAAATAAATTCATACCCCCCAACTTCAAGTTCCTCAAAACACTTATTAGGTCTGCAAGAACCATCTTTGCAGCACACACAATACAAAACATTAATGATCTTTACAGCTGTATCTTACCTACTGGATAAAGCCATAAATATATGTAACATCAACAGGTGCACATGTATGGCTGAAACATAGGAAGTATCTACTTCTTTCTTTCTTGAAAAAATATTTTCTTTCTTAATACATGTACTGCTTTCAAGACAAAGAACAAGTTAATTTAAAAAAATCAGGGAGGTTAAAATGAATGTCACACTGGATCACATTGCAGTCTGTTAGGTTGCCATGGTAACTGTAATGTCAGATTATCCATTCTAACTACTTTATTAAACAGATAGCAAAACCACATACTTACTTGGATTAAAAACGGGTTATACTTTGTACTATCCATTTTCTCTGCAGTATATCATTCTTGAGATATTTGTCAGCTTATAGCTCCATATATAACTGATAACTATGAGGAAGGGCATCGAAAATGCATAATAACTTCGGGGTACACACAGAATTAGACAAGGATTATGTAGCACTATTTAGTACATTACAGCAGTTAATGGTATTAATTTGCATTATAATGCCTCACAAACAGTTTTTAATATCACAGTAATAACTACCTTTAGAAATAATGGCTAGTATAATGTATGGCTAATTTTTCATTTTTCAAAAATAATTTAAAACACAACTTGATATTTAGGTGAAAGCAAAGAGCATTATTTTAACTACATTTAACTATTTTAACTAAAATTATTTCTTAAACACAAATGGTATTTAGATGTTTAAACACATCCTAAAGCTGGTTCACAAGCAGGAACGTCATCAGAAAAGTTGATGACCAGGACAAATGTAACATCCTGAGCCCCCAAACTTGCACTTATGACTACTTGCAGGTTTCTATTTACAGTATCAAATAATATAATTGTCAAACTGCGATTCGTCGTCACGTTTGCGGCGAATCGCAGTTTGACAATGATGAACTGCGCATTGCGCAGCAGTAGCCGCGCTTGCACAGAGCGCGGCGCGAGCCGCGCATGCGCAAAGCGCGGCGCGAGCCACGAGCAGATGGGAGAGTGGGGAAGAGGGGGGGGAGGAGAGGCACAGAGGGAGAGTGGGGAAGAGGCACAGAGGGAGAGTGGGGAAGAGACACAGAGGGAGGGGGGAGAGACACAGAGGGATAGGTGGGAAAGAGACAGGGGAGGTAGAGGAGGGGGGAAAAGACACACAGGAGTGAGAGAAGGGGGAAGAAGCACAGGGGAGGGAGAACAGGGGGAAGATACACATGGGAGGGAAATGGGGGGGAAAGAGGGGAATAGACACGGGGGAAGGGGGAAAGAGACACAGGCCAGGGGGGAACAGGCACAGAGGGAGAGGGGGGAAGAGGCACAGAGGGAGAGGGGGAAGAGACACAGGGGGGAGAGATACAGAGGGTGAGGGGGGAAGAGGTACAGAGAGAGGGGGGAAAGAGGCACAGAGGGGGGAGACACAGAGGAAGGGGTGAAGAGACACAGTGGCGAGAGACACAGAGAGAGGCGGAAAGAGGCACAGAGGGAGAGGGGGAAGAGACACAGGGGGGAGAGATACAGAGGGTGAGGGGGGAAGAGACACAGAGGGAAAGGGGGAAGAGGTACAGAGAGAGGGGGGAAAGAGGCACAGAGGGGGAGACACAGAGGAAGGGGTGAAGAGACACAGTGTCGAGAGACACAGAGAGGCGGGGGAAGAGGCACAGAGGGAGAGGGGTGGAAGACACAGAGTGGGGAGAGACACAGAGGGTGAGGGGGAAGAGACAGGGAGGAAGAGGCACAGAAAGAGGAGGGGGAAGAGACACAGGGGAGTGAGAGGAGGGGGAAGAGACACAGGGGAGAGAGTGCAGGGGGGAAGATACACAAGGGAGGGAAATGGAGACACGAGGAAGGCGGGAACAGACACAGGGGAGGGTTGGGGGAGACACAGGGGGGGAAGAGATGCATGGGAGGGAGAAGGGGGAAAGAGACACAGGGGAGGGGTTTAGAGACACGGGAGGGAGAGGGAGGTAAAAACACAGGGGGGCAGGAGATACAAGGGAGGTAGACGAGGCGGAAGGAGACACAAGGGAGGGAGTAGACAGAGGGAGAGACTCGCAATGAGCTCCAAAGGGCCTATTGCAAGGCCTGGCGCTCATCACAAGGCCAGTAAAGTAGAGGGGGAGAGGCTTACATTGTGTGGCAAACAGCATTGCCAGGCTTCAGTTTTTATTGCCGTCATTTTTGACGGGCAAGTCGCTAGTCACTAATATAATTATCGTACTGAGAGGTTGTATGTAACGCCTGCAAATTATGAGTTGCGCATGTGCGCTTTGCATTCGCGAGGCTCGCAATGGGTGCCGAAGTGGGAGAGGGAGGGAGAGAGGAGGTAAGGAGAGGGAAGGATAGGGAGGGAGAGAGAAGGAGGGAGGGAGAGAGAGAGAAAAGAAGGGAGGGAGAGATAGAAGGAGGGAAAGAGAGAGAAGGAGAGAGAGTGAGCACAGAGAGGGAGAGCGAGAGGGTGCAGAGAGAGAGGGTACACAGAGAGAGGGTGCATAAACAGACACAATTTTAAGACAATATTATGTCGTCTTTTTTAACAGGCAAGTGAAGTAATATTTATTGTAATATACTTGTATTAAGGAAGAATGTTTTATGAGACAATATAGAGATAATTTTTAAAAGACTGGGCCCTCAGGAAATACATATATTACTGCTATTTGGCTGACAAGGGTTAGCCCCATCAGTTATACATATGAATCAGTATTTTCCTGATTTGAGAATTAATTTGACAAAAGAAAACACACAGCGGGACATTATCAAATATCCTCTCTTCAATACTATGGAGAAAAAATGCTTTCCAGTCCCCTTTAATGCACTTGATATAATAAAGGTATATGCAATAACACTAAATTGTGGAGTTTAACTTAACTGAACCTCACTGCTGTGAAGAGCACATAATATAAAAACAAGAAATATCTTGCAATATGCTACGAAATCCAAAGATCCAGAGATGCCATAAATAAGCTAAAATTCTGGAAGAAATTATGCAAAAGTAAAGTGTTAAAGGACTACTTTTATATAGTAGAGTTTTATTTCTTTATTATATAATTGATTAGTAATAAACTCAATATTTGAAGTAAAAAACATACTTGTAAAGCTAACATTTGATCTTTAGTTTTTCAGACTTCAGTAGATATGTAGTATTTTGAACATACATCTGAAAAGTAAGAATATACCACCTCCTATCTTTGCAGTGGAAGATGGCAGAATGGTTGAAACTGGCAGTAACTTGTTTTAACTTATAATGACAATGATAGAAGTGTCAGAAGTCTTTATTGTGGGAATCAATGCATTTAAACAAACTCACAAATTCCAAGGCCATGTTTTTTCAGGTCAATAGTAAGAAGAAGAACAACATTTAGGTCCAATGCTTTACCATTTATTCCTTGGGTTAACAGCTATGACAGACCACATTGCATTTATGTATGAAAAATCAGGATCAATTGTCTTGGAAAGTGTAGGAAATGGCTGTCTGTACAGAGAGCATACAGCTGTATGCAGGTGTCATTGGTTAATAATCAAAACTCTTAATACTGTCTTATGCTTATTGACTGATAGAGACAGGCCCCCAGGGAAATATACATTGAGAGCACAGGGACTAACATTAAAAAAAGGAAAATACACTGTGAAATATTTTCATATGTCCTCTTTTAGCTGAAACAAATACAATAATGTGTCTTTTTTTGTAGCTGTGCTCGATAATTCAATCCTCATAAGATATTATACAATTACGCACTCAGACTGTAAAAGTTGCTTGAGTTTTTTATCTGTATTACTTTTATGTTGAGATCAATTGAAAAGGCAGCACTATAAATGATGTTTGAATTATCTCTGCCACTTGATAACCTTCAACATTTCTAGGAGAGAGAAAATTAGATTTTGTATAATGTTTCAGACGAACCAATTTTAAACAATGTCACATGCAAGCATGTGGGCATCATAAATATTGCTTGATTGTGGTGCTTTTTGTCCAATTTGCCAGCAGGTGTTAATCTATTTGAAACAGGTTCCCTGTTCAAATGTCTGGAAGCCATCTAAACAAGCAGTTTAATGTACTTCAAAGAGAATGGATCCATAGAGACTTTTTGATGATATCATATGGCTTGCTGAATATGTATACTACAGAAGAGAACATGAAATCTTTGATTCCTCCCCTTGGGAATTAAATATTTAAATGCCTGGATAGAAATTAAAGAAATTACTGGAATTTTTTTTTTTTTTTTAAATAAGTGAATCAACAGTTTTGATATTTTACTGGACAGATTGTTTTATGGAAAATTTTACGCCTGATACAGGACTGGTATTATAATTTGACAAACTCTTTTTGAAGTTCCAAGTGAGCGTGACAGAGAGATAATCACAGATCTGAAACCTGATTACATTAACATTTGTTATGTCTATTAACATGCAATTTTATCTCCTTTTCATCTAGTGTAACCAAAATTCACAGCTATAAAGAATTCTTCCCTTTATCTGTGCTTTTAAACACCCATATTAAATGGGTGAAGGACACTATGATCACAAAATATAATTATCTAATTTTGGAAGGAATATATCTTACACTAAAGCAGAGAGAAAATGCTGTCTTTTATGAGAAAATCACAAGTAATTTGATCCCTTTTTCTCTAATTTTTAAAGGACCACAAAAGTTGCCATATGTCCTCTGTACCATTAGATAGTGGGTGAAAAAGCATGTGGACAAAATTGTTTTCCTTTTTAAAATTGATGCTGAAAATGTATTCTAACTGATGGTGCAGAGTAACTTTTGTGGTCTTTTAAAAGGACCACTGAAGTGTCACATGTAAAGAATGACATGATAATTTATATACCATTTATATGCACCATCACTTAAATTGGGTCTGTCAAGTGACAAATCCTGTGTTTTTGCAGTGGAGGGTAGTATATTGACATGTGTAATGAATTAATTTTATTTTAAAACAAATTTCACAGACTAACAGATTGAGCTGCCATCTTTTTTGTATGCCTTTTTGTACACCCCTGTATTCATAGCATGCAGACTGTGTGAGGTAAGATGCCTTAGAGGAAACATTGAAATCACAAATTGTGTTCTTCATCTTCAGACAGAGCATGGAAAACATGTAGAAAACGAATTTTCATTTATAAACATTTCCGTGTGAATTAACTGCGTTATGAGCTTTTGAACTTAGTGTTTTTAGGCTGTTTCTGACCTCCCCTGGTGTGCAGGTTGTAGAAAGGGCTGTCACATTGCCAAAATGTGATCAATGTTAAATATAATATTCTTTTTACATACTGAAAAAGCATGTGGAGCTTTAGCATAGTGGTAAGTGTAGCCGTGGTAGCCCTGGGTAAAAATTTTCTCTCTGCGACTTTTTTTAATATAAATACTATTTTTTCTTTTCTTTTAAATTGTATATTCATATTTATGTCATTGAACATGTTGTTTTGTCTATGCAATACATTTTCAGACTGCATTTAAAGAATGAAAAACGTTACAATAGCCTCAAGAATATTCCAGTGCTTAACACTTGTTCATATATCAAAAATGAATAGATTAGAATTTTATTAATTATTATTGATGAAACAAAACAACCCCCCTTGCCAATGCACTAATGGGCATCCGAGTACCTGTCACCATGGCTAGATAAGAGGGATCTTTGTAATTCCACTAATAGAGATGCCCATGTAAAGAAAAAGACCTATGTCCCTCAAAGGGATCCTCCTTACTGGAAGGTATATACCCCCACAAGCTCACTTCAACACCCTATTATTAAAGGCATAACATGCTGAAAACTAATATAAGACTAAAATATCCCTCTGAATAAACAACAGTCAACACTTGCCATGAACTATTTATTTAGCATGCAAATCTATCTCTAATGACTTAATTTTTATATCCGGTAGCAAATTAACTGCTATAAAAATATTTTTTTAAGCTAAGTATATTATTAGTGCTAATTGCTAATAAAATTATTCTTTATATAGATGCAGTTGTAGACACCACACTATTTAGTTCCTTGGTGAATAAATCTATCCCATTGTGCACAAACTCTTCAAACCATTAAAAACATTAACTTTCACATCATTAAAAATTAAAGCCTAAACAAACCAGATATTTAAGTACTCTCAAAATGAGATTATCTTAATCCAGGCTCTATAATGGTGCAAATACTAAAACTGCCTAAAAGCCAGCATAGAGGTGAAAGTTAATGTTTTAACAGTTTGAAGAGTTTGTGCACTTTGGGATAATGTTATTTATATACAACAAATAATTTAGTTAGAGTGACACACTTTCAAATTTTACCTCTCTTTATCCAAAGCATGTTTTGCTCATCAAGACGTGTTGAATACAGAAATCTACGAGTTTCGAGGTAGTCAAGTACAGAAGGTCAACTGTATACTTAAAGGAATGGTATAAAAAGAAATGTATAAAAAGGGCCCCCTCGGGGCTTATTCTCGAGTCACTCTCCCCCCGTGACTCTCTAACCCCCCCCGTGTCTCTCTAACCCCCCGTGTCTCTCTAACCCCCCGTGTCTCTCTAACCCCCGTGTCTCTCTACCCCCGTGTCTCTCTAACCCCCCTGTGTCTCTTTCCCTCCCCCCTTCTCATCCTCAACCCCCCTCTTCATTCTAAACCCCCCTCCTCACTTTACCCCTCTAAATAACTCCCCCTCTCCCATTCCCCTCACTTACCTCCATCTGCAGCTTCTCCTCCAGGCCTCCGCTCCTTCCTGCGTCGACTCCCAGTATATTCTCATAACATGACGTCACATGCGCGCCAAGTCATTAGCATTGGCCGGGTCAAGACGCAGGAAGGAGCGTGGAGGCCGGAGGAGAAGCTACAGATGGAGGTAAGTGAGGGGAAAGGGAGTGGGGGAGGTATTTAGAGGGGTAAAGTGAGGAGGGGGGTTTAGGATGAGGAGGGGTAAAGTGAGGAGGGGGTTTTAGGATGAGGATGGCAGGGGGTTTAGGATGAGGATGGGGGTTTAGGATGAGGATGGGGGGGTTGAGGAGGGGGTTGAGGTTGAGGAGGGGGGCTGAGGAGAGAGATTTTGGAGGAGGCTGAGGAGAGGTTGAGGAGGGGGTTTTGAATGAGGAGGGTGGTTGAGGATGAGGAGGGGGTTGAGGTTGAGGGGGGGGTTGAGAATGGGGGGTTGAGGATGAGGGTGGGGGGAAGGGAGAGGGGGGGAGAGACACAGGGAAGGGAGAGGTAGGGAAGAGACACAGGGGATGTAGAGGGCTGAAGAGACACAGGGGAGGGAGAGGGGAGAAGAGACACAGGGGAGAGAGAGGGGGGGACACAAGAAAAGGGCACAAGAGGGGGACACAGAGGGCACAAGAGGGACACAGGGGGCAGCACATTTCCCACCCTCGGCTTATACTCAAGTCACTCAAAATAGGTGCCTCGGCTTATACTCGGGTCGGCTTATACTCTAGTATATACAGTAACTATTTTAACAAAATTATAAATTTATAATTTACCCCTGGATGATATGGCATGCATAACTTATAACACATGTAATGGATATACTAGTACCATATAAGTCTAATATTCTATTAAAATATGCAGAACATACTTATTACTTCATTATATTCTTTATATTCAACCTGATTTATGTTGCACAGAAAAGACAAATTAAAACTAGTTGTACATTATGGCTATTAAAATAGAAATTAGATGGCCTTTGCCAAACATAACAAAAAAGTAAGCATTTACTGCATATTTTTGTTAAAATGAGTAATTATAATTTGTACTAGGACATACCATTCTAAATTACAATTGTGTGTTTAGGCACTGTTCCATCTTTCAGATGCCAATATCGGATAGCAACCTCTAGTCCACTACCATGATCGTGGTGGCGTTTTACATAAAATTCTCTGCAAATATGTGCCCATAACTCAAGATCAATTTTAGAGTAGAATTATGTATGTATTTAAGCAAATAAACTCAATATGTTATTTGTAGCAAGCTATTCTATAAATTATAAGCCCATATCATCAGTTGCTGTTCTTGTGAACGATTAATAATGCATTTTGACTATAAATCCTGTAAACAATGTAATAAACAATAATATGCATTTTATCCTTTCAGGTATAAAATTTGAAGAATTGCAAGAAAAATTTGGAGAAGAGTTCTTCAGTATTTGCTTTGAGGAAAATGAAAGGGTTCTCCGAGCTGTGGGTGGCACACTGCATGACTTCTTCAATGGCTTTGATGCTTTGTTGGAACGCATTAGGACTTCAATTGGAAGACAGGTCACCCTTGAATCCCCTTCTTTCTTATGCAAAGAGCTTGCTGATGGGACCCTAATACTCAGTTGCTTCCATCTTCACCGTATTGTAGGATTCGCCATGCACGGCATGATAAGGGCAGCAGGAAAGAAGATTTACCAATTAAAAGTGGAAGTGGAGCAAGTAAAAAATGTAAATGAAAAACTGTGTTCTGAAATAATAAGCCACGGAAACTGCAACTGTCTTACCTTTCTAATTAAAGAATGTGACAATGCAAATATCTCAAAAGCACCTCCACTTAGATCATCCCAAAAGCCGTCTGACTTGAATATTAGTATCAGTACTTTCTGTAGAGCGTTCCCCTTTCACCTGATGTTTGATCCAAGTATGCTGATTCTTCAGCTTGGGGAAGGACTTAGAAAGCTGATAAAATGTGAACTTCACAAAACAATGAAGTTCCATGACTGGTTCGAAATTGTGTCTCCGAAAATCAGCTGTACTTTTGAACAAGTTGTCTTGAGACTGTCAACACCTTTTATCATACGGAATAAACCTGATGCATCTGGCTTTGAAAATAAAGACAAGGTAAGACTTCTGTAAAGCGCCACTGTCTGTGTCTGTAAGCAATGATATATCAATAGTCAAGATTTTCTGGTAAATAAAGAGAAACACTATGGGCGTATAAAGCAAAAACCTAATATATAGTATGGATAGAGTCAATATGGTTAGTCAGTTTCAAGCTTCATGTGAACTATGGTTTTTGCTTCATTCCCTACTAAAACTGCAACCGTTCAAAGATCTCCATCAAGGAAAATCTATACCTCTGAAGTTTAATTCATAATCTTTTCATTTGAAGGAGTCGATCAAATTTTCCAAGAACTAATACAGATTATTTATGTTGGTCCCACCAATTTGCAAACACCAAAAGTTAAGTTTTGCAACTTAACTTCAGCTGTGAACCAAATGTAACTATCCAGTAACTGTCAACATTATCTACAAAGATTAGATATTAAGGACCTCATTCTATTACGGCCGCAGCCGC
Organism: Discoglossus pictus; assembly: GCA_027410445.1. Lineage (NCBI taxonomy): Eukaryota > Metazoa > Chordata > Amphibia > Anura > Alytidae > Discoglossus > Discoglossus pictus. Next base: position 432,399,888 of record CM050164.1, read on the forward strand.
TGCGGGGCCGCAAGGACCGGCCGCAAGCTTTATGGCTATTCTATTCCCCTACGGCCGGGGACTCCGGCAGGCTTGCGGCCGGCGCCTTGCTATCTCTTGCGGCCGATCGCGCCGGAGGAAAGCCTTTGATCTAAAACGGCCGCAAGGAAATCGGCCGTAAGAAAAGCCTGGTTGCGATTCTATTGCACCGGGAACCCTGTCTGCAAGGCTAAAAACAAGCCGCAGCTTACTTGCAGGAAAGAGGTCTCGCTAGCACTAATTAAGCACATAAAATAGCTCAAATAAAGCCATCCTGCACTTTGAGAAGACTATAAAGTGATATTCAGTGTTAGAAAAAATAGCACATAATTACCCTATACTCAAATCCGTAAAATATTTTATTTTTAATATCCGTAAAATATCCATGTAAAAAGTCCAGAGTGCTTGGAGCACTTCAGACCCGCCCACGCCACAGCCGGAAAATAAACAGTTAATTTGAACTCGGGTTTGGGCTGATGTGCAAGCTTGAGAGTGGGTTTCTTTTAATCCTCATGTCCCCCAATATGATCCCTAGCATTTACAGAGCTGTACAGTGCAGGCTTGAATTTATTTTTGAGTTTTTATATTTCTGAGAATACGGCCGGTTCCAAGATATGCAGCCGGCCGTAAGAGGAGATCCTTGCGGGGCCGTATAATAGAATCGCGAGTTAACTGAACCCCCGCAAGGAATCGCAGCCTTACGGCCGATTTACGGCCGATAATAGAATGAGGCCCCAAGCCTTTTACTTATGATCAATAAGATATTGTTGGATATAAAGACCAAACTTGGAGACATTATGCAGCTCCTGTGAATGTCCATATTATCCACATTTCTGACAGTATCAGTAAAATATGTTAATCAAAGTGAATGTTTATTGAATCAATGGATATATTAAAATGCATAATAACTGTTACATTTTAAAACCTAGTAGAGGCAGTATAAGTAGGTAATCTGACCCATTTCCCAAAATTTTGTCTATTTTTCAAAGGACCCTTTAATAAGCTTTTATATTTATTGTTCCAAAAAGTATATTGAGTTCTGTGAGAAGGAAAAATAAATTTATTGCATTCCAAACAAGATAAAGATTATATGTTTTACTTTAAAATGTAATAAGATTGTGCAAAGCACAGCTGGGGCTTGTCCAAGACTAGCACCTTGGTGAAGGAACAATTGTTCAATTCTCCACTTCTAGACAAGAGGTATACAGTATTTCCAATCAGAGATCCCTGGAGATAGCATGTGAATGCTTTTAGCCACACTTTTTGGCTTTTTACAAATAAACTTTTCTACCTTTTCTAACCGTTTCTACACATAATTTGTTTTTTTCCGTTAAATGGAAAGAATAGTGTTAAATTGTCTTTCCCTACCACAGCAGAAGACCCGGTGTCTATTCAACAAGAAATGTCCCATTCGAGTCCACCTAAGTTCACCAATTCACATGCTTAATCACCCCAACCACTTCATTAGTTCTGGTGCTACTCATACTTGCCCTCTGCTCTTCCTCAGTAATGTGGTAGGCACTTTCTGACCTGAGGGCTCATCTTCTGGTGTCATCTCATTAAGTCTCTATTCGTGCTTATCTATAAGGTTATCTTGGAACAGATACTGGATTGGGTTGCCAGTTTGTATTCCAGTGGACCACACTTTGTCTGATTTCTCTGCTTTGATCTAGCCATCTTGGGTAACCCTACACAGTATTGTTCACAGATTACTTGAATTGGTCCCTTCACCACAACAGGGTATACATATACATATAGGCCCTCATTCAATTGCAATTTGCCCAATTGAATAAGGGTCTAAGTAAGCACATAACATATTTTTTGAAATAAGTTTTTATTTAGTAAACATCTATCCAAAAGCAAGGTTTTCACTAACTAAAAACTTATTTGAAAAAAATATGTTATGTACTTATTTAGAGCACTATTCAATTGGCCAAATCGCAATTGAATGAGGGCCATAGTGTATATCCGTGTTGCATGGATTAAAGGACCACTTTTGTTGGGCATAGACAATTAGAAAAATATTCAGATTAAAATAAATAAAATATGGGAAGAATACATATGTATGTGCAATTTATTTGGTACTTATACCTCACAACGACGATTAAAAAGTTAAAACCAGGGATAAGAAAGGTAAACTAAAAACAATGCCATTAATATGGGCCAAAGAATCCAAATCAATAGGATATTCAATATCTCTTATATTTCAATCTTAAATAAGGAGGATTCTAAAATTCAAATGCTCTGCACAGCGTCCACAACACTATTGTTAAAGAGTAATAGTAGTTGTATATTTACTCCCTCCCTTAGTAATCCCAGTTCAGCCAATGTGCTTCAAGGTCTTAGCTATTGTGTTTGATATTGATAAGAAAAAGCCATAATGTAATTTAGCTTTTTAGTATTTTATATTGTAAAGTAATAGTCACAATACAATATAGACTCGTGTGAAATAAAGCAGGATTGTATAAGGGGTCTATTTTGGGATCAAGCTTAGAGGACGTTGAGAAGCAGAGTACTGGGCGTCTTCATGCGTGTCACTGTGAGACGCATGTGATGCGCCGCCTACGCCTGACGCGTTTCAACGTCACAGAGGACGTCTTTCTTTTTTTACCCTTTGAAAAAGACGTCTCCTGTGACGTTGAAACGCGCCAGACGTAGGCGTAGGCGGAGTGTAATCTCAAAGAAAGAGCAAGAGTCATTTGAGCCATCGTCAGTTACTGAAGCCTGTAATTGAGGCTGTAAGTTAATTTGTTATTCAATTGTGGTCTTTTTGCGGGCTGCAAACAGTTTACGGGTTACAGGCTTGAAATCTTTGCGGTGGTTAAACCCGGAACTTACAGCCTCCCGAAGACTTTGATCTTTCCCGTCCAAAAGAGTTATGATCGATTAAATCGCTATTCAATTGCTACAATTCTTCAAGCCCGCAAATGCTTTCACACTCGCAAATGTAGGAGAAAATCCTACGAGTGCTAGAGAGGACCCGCAAGGGGGTTTAACCCCTGTCCGTAGCACTGTAAATGCAAATCAAAAATCAAAAGGAAAATTCAGGTTCGTATATCTATACACAGCAACTAAGAGTAAAAGGTTCTGGTCAATATAGTACATACACCACAACCCTCTCCATATAGGGGACCAGATATAGTACCAATGGCAGTAAGCTGTATAACAATAAAAAAAAATAAGAAAAAAGAGCCACTGTAAGGTACATATGCCTGAATGCTAATGAAGTATCAGCACAAAGAGAAAAAAGCTTCCAAAAAGTCCGGCCAGAAAATTCAAGTGGACTATTAAACAATACTAAGTAAAAAAAAAAAGTTATTCATTAATACCACAGTCAAATCTTATACAGGTAAAAGACCATATTATGAAAAAAACATATATTATATAACGATTTGAGATTGAGCATCACACAGGGATTAAATCCCAAGGAATCCCATAAACTCGTGTATCCACAAAGGGAAATAGATAAGCTATCAAAGTATGTGTGGGACCAAGTTTATACAGCCCAAAAATGATTTGGATCCCCCAAATCCACATACACTCAGGGCCACATGTAAATAACCCCACACCCATGTAGAGTGAAATCAGGAAACCGAGTATCGCACAAAACTACATAAATTCATAACATAAATGTCCCTGTAATTATATTGTGGTGTCCCTAAAAAAAAATATCAAATGAGAAACAAGGAGGACCCACCATTTATCCTCTAACTAGATGGGAGAAAAGAGATCTATCTACTCTCCAGACTAGTGAGAAAAACAAGTAGGTCTGCCTATATGTGACCAAAAATATAGGCACATAATAAAAGGGTAATCCCTATAAAATATAGGGGAGTTCCCTAAAAAACAAGAAAACTGGAGCTAACAGGACCGGCTACTTGTCCTCTAACTAAAGATGGGTAATTATCTACTCAACACACTAATAAGTATTACAGGTAAAACAGTCCATATATTGTGATCTCAACTCAGCAATAATACACATAATCTACTAAAATCAAACTTCTCACAAGTAGGACACCCTCTGTATCTACTAATATTTATAGCATCTTAGGTGTATGTGAGTCCCTATACTACACTCTATAAAAGTGTCATTATGGCATAGTGCCACGTATTCTTACGAATTCAGCATGCAGCGTCCAATATGGCTCAATGCTTCTTATCAACAACGGGACGCCATCTCTGTTTCCTGAGCCATATTGGACGCTGCATGCTGAATTTGCATATACACAGACGCTCCAGCATATCCATATCATATTTGGCCGCGAATTATATAAATCGCACATACATTATTTCAGTGCTCTTCAATATCAACATAAGGCTGCCGCTTGGCCCTTTTTGGCATAGACAGAAAAAAATCACTGACATATATATTGTATAAAGTCACATTGAAGAACAATTTCACACTTTTTATGCACCATTTTTGTGCTACTGGTGATAATATAGTTAATTTGACAATATAGATTATTGCTGAAATCTCATATCTATAATATGCTGTTTTGAAGTAATGCAATTATATACAGTTATTGGCACCTATTTCAGAAACTGACCTTGAATACTGAAACCAAGGTTACAGACAGATGTGGTCTTAATGGCACTATCCATGTATTAATATAATAGTAAACAAATTAAATAACATTTCTAATAAGATTTTGCTCCTTTTAAATTCTTCAAAAGAGAATATTGTAATATGGGACTTAAATGGTCTTTTATTTTAACATTTATCATCATATTACATATTACCGTGTATTTCTTCTAATTTTCACAGTTTAACCTCCTACGATCAATCCCTCCCAAAATATTTGAAGGACGATAGTTATCAAACTGAAGAGATAATGTCTAATTAATTAACTGCTTGATTAGATGGTTTCTCTTTGTATCTGCTGGTAGAAGTTTTGAGATACAATTATATTCAGGAACAATGTGAAATTGCGATGGTGTTAAATGAACATAATATTTTAATTTGACTACATTTTTGTATTCAAACTGAAGAAAGATTACGCAGCAATGAAACTGCCTTTTTTATGTTTTGTACCATTATGCAAGACAAGTCTAAAGAGATATGTAGTAATTACTTTGAGTAAAGCAGACACTGAACACTAGCTTTGGCTTTGGATGGTTTACAATTCTCTATATCATTTTGTGCTTTCTTGTTATGCTACATAGATCAGTTTTCCCTCGACTGCATAAAAGCTTTGAGAGCATTAATAACTTAAGCCAATGGATGAGGCTTTCAATTTAGTGTCAAATTAAAGAGCAAATTACTTAAATATAGAAGTTTAACCTTTAAAAGGGATCTTTGCCCAATTACTTGCTGTTCAAGGGAACACTGTAAGATTAAGAGATGTTTTAATCAAATGGGTGTTAACAATGTATGCATAATAATTGCAATGTGTGGTAATTACATTGGGGAGGAATATGTAATTACTGTACACAATAAATGTGATGTAATTGATATTTGTGGATTGCAGTGGAATGGAAATCTTAGAAAATGCGGCCACTTAGCCATATGTAAAGTACTAAGATGAATGAGTGTGTAAAGTAATGAATCTTGTAGGCAGGGCCGCACTCATACATTTTGGGACTAGGTACAAATGCAATAGCCAAGGCTGACACACATACATGTTTTTCATAATCATCAACCTCTTTTATGGGCTTGTCTTTACCCACATTTAATAGTAATGTGTCTTATGTTATATTAAAATAGAGACTTGCCTGTCCAAAATGACGGCAAAAATGTATAAAGCCTCGCAATGCTGTTGTTTGCCACACAATGCGAGGCTCCCCCCTACTTTACGGGGGCCTCGTGATGAGCGCCTTTGGTGCACATTGTGAGCCTCTCCCCCTATACATTACGGGCCTCGCAAAGAGCGACCACGGCACTCATCGGTGGCCAGCATTGTGCGGCTTTGCTGCTCATTGCAGCTTGCGGCATGCAAATGCTCTCACCTCTGTGTCTCTTTCACCCTCTCCCTCCCGTGTGTCTCTTTCCCCTCTCTCCCTCCCCTGTGTCTCTTTGCCCCCGTCTCCCTCCCCTGTGTCTCTTCACGCACTCACTCCCCTATGTGTCTCTTTCCCCGCTCTCCCTCCCCTGTGTCTTCCTCTCCCCTCTACCTTCCCTGTGCTCCTTTCGCCATTTATGGGTGTGTAAACATTTGCGGGCTTGGGGAAATTGATCAATTTCCCCAAGCCCACAAATTGCTTCCGAGTTACGCCCTTTAAAAAAATGTACGTTTTTAATGGCCGCCATTTAACCCCAGCCATTCTTTTCAATCTCATAAGTCTGAAGCCGTTGGGAGGCCGCCAAAAGACGACAGCTGAATAGCAAATTAGCTTTCAACCTCACTTATGGACTCCCTGCCTCGGGGGGAGGCAGGGAGCCCATAAGTAAGGTTTTAAGCTAATTTCCTATTCAATTGGCGTCTTTTGGAGGCCTCACAACGGCTTCAGAGTTACAGGCTTGAAAAGAATGGCTGGGGTTAAATTTGAGTTAAGGGCTTGAGAAAAAATTTTGCACTCATTTTATTTTCAAGCCCATAACTCGGAAGTCGTTCGGAGCCTCTCCTCCCCTCTACCTTGTGGGACGAAGGCGATCATCGCCGGCTTTGCAATGAGCGACTTTGACTGTCATTGCGAGCCTCTCCCCCCCTCTACTTTACGGGCCTCGCGATGAGCGCCTTCGACACTCATTGTGCAAGCGCAGGCCTGTATCTTTGAGAAAATTTGCGAGCGTTACGGACAAATTCCCAATTACGACCACTATTTATATGATAAGCAACACAATTGTGCCAAAAAGGATAAAAGGTATGCTAAAGAAAAAAAGCATTAAACCTTTAACTGAGAGTTAAGTGAACAATACATGGTTCCAAGGTGCCATTTTATGATCATTGCTTTTCCAGTTCAAAAATGGTTCTATAGCTTTAACTGTTTGGTAAATATTGGTTTTTAGTATGTAGTCTAATAATTCACAACATGTTATAGGCCACCAACATGAGCTACATATACAAGTAAATGCTGTAATTATGCACGAGAAAATGTAGTTGTATATCTGTCTGTCATATCAATGTTGATGAAAATAGGTTCTTGTTTTGATACTAAATTCAATCTAGTACAATTTCCAATGTCTTTCTTTTATTACCACCTATATTTTATGTTGACAAATTATAGTAGCTCCATCCAAGTTATTTCCAATTATGCTGTTTATCTAACAAGTAATTATCGTGACAGTCTGCCCCTGTTCAAGTGATTTGCTAATCAGGCACTTGATTTGAAAATCCTAACATCATAACATAATTATCTATGCATGTACTGTAAAAATGTAATTAATGTTAACTTTTACTTAAGCGTATACAACTGCAATGCAGGCAACAACTGCTGTGCCAAAACCAAAACTGTGTATGAAATATTTCTGCAAAACATTGAAATGAGTTGGTTATATTGTGAAGTGGGAAGAAAGTCATCACCATTCAACTTTCTTAGAAAATATTTTATTAGTTTTATGCAAGAATAAGTTTTATATTGGAGAGTCCACATTTTAATATTTGACAACCCCCCATCCTCCTGGCCATGATCAAATCCTACTTTCTCTACTCTGTATCCACCATCACAGAAAGGATCAGGAAGTATTTCATTTTAATTTAATATTTTTTTTATACAACTGGAGATTACAGCATGCCATCATAATTGGGTGCCTTGTGGTTGTAGTAACAGTAGGAGTGTGTACTGCTTAGTGAATAGTGGTCTGGAAAAAATGGAGGTTTAATGGATAAGGAAGAAATTGTACATCATTGTCCATTTATCCTAACCATCCCACGTCTCCTGAATCCATCTATCCTAACCGTCGTTACTGAATCCCATCCTCTGCTACCCCCTCTACACATACCATTCCCCATCCTAAATCCTATTCTTCATTATCACCTTACCCTAACTTACCTACAGTGAGGGAGAAAAGTATTTGATCCCCTGCTGATCTATAATTTTAATAGTAGGTGTATAGTAACAGTGAGAGACAGAATAACAAGAACAAAAAAACAAGAAAAATGCATGTCAAAAAAGCTATAAACTGATTTGCAGGTCAATGAGTCAAATAGGTATTTAACCCCTTCGTCTTAGTACTTGGTGGCAAAACCCTTGTTGGCAATCAAAGATGTCAGACGTTTATTGAAGTTGGCCACCAGGTTTGCACACATCTCAGGAGGGATTTTGTCCCACTCCTCTTTGTAGTCCCTCTCCCTGTCATTAAGGTTTTGAGGCTGATGTTTGGCAACTCGAACCTTCAGCTGCCTCCACAGATTTTCTGTGGGATTAAGGTCTGGAGACTGGCTAGGCTACACCAGGACCTTAATGTGCTTCTTCTTGAGCCACTCCTTTGTTGGCCATCGCTATGTTCGGCGTGGGCACTTGACCCCCCTAGGGCCTCGGGCGCGCCTCTCATAGCTCAAGGCCTCTTCTCTCGGCGCGCCTTATATTCTATAATCGGCAGCGCCACCTGTCGGCCCGAGGCGGAACTACATCTGTCAGATTTTGTGATGGTGAAGAGGGAAAGGACCAAACTGCCTATGCATAGTTTTAGTCTTTTTTTTTTTTTTTTTAAAGTAGTGTAGATATATTTGCAATTGTTTGTGCTACGTTATTATACACATGTGCAGCTTGTGATTACTAACTAGCTGTTTTAAATAATCAACCCCCAGTGTTATTATGCAGTTAGATCCCCTCCCACACCCTTATAAAAGAATGAGCTGCACATTCACATACTGACTTTCACCTTTGAATAAAAATGCAGTACAAACAAAGCTGAATATTTATTTACTGTAGAGAAAATGGCTAGTATAATAGCTGGCCAATTTCTTTATACTCTTTAAGAAGAAGCATGAAAAACTTGTTGTAAAGGAGACAGTGTTCCTTTAAATAACATTAGACCTTTTCTCACAGCCAAACCTCATTCTTTATGACATTATCAGGGTGGAGATAATCAGCTCCACCGAAAACTGATTTAAAACTGAATATAGCAATTTGAAATCATTAAATAGGAATTTTATTATGATATAATTAAAACAACTAGCTTCTTGTAAAGTGCCACTATAATGCCCTAACAAGAGGAGCTTGCTGTTTTAATCACGCATTAATCAATCAATACATTTATCAATCAATACAATTCCTATTCAATAATTCATAATAGCATTATTGAATATAAAAATTCACTTTAAAAAGGTACTAGAGTTTTAGCCTCCATTACAGCTGATTGCCTCCAACCTGATAAGGTCATCAAAGTGGATAAAGAAGGGCTAAGCTGAGAGGCAGATCTAAAGGGCATTGAAAACAATGGGCCCCATTCAATTCCAAGCCCATAACTCGATCGCAGACAGCCGCATGTCTGTGAGTGAGTTGTGGACTATTTATTTGCTCCAGGTCGCCAGTTGCGATCTTTAAAACCAGCTCCGTAAGCCATGCACTGGTTCGGAGCAGTTGAGGGCGGGAACCGTATCAATTCACAGAGTCCGTAACCGCCCATTTTTAATAGAAAATGATGGTAGTATAACATGGAGGTTACGTGTCAATCAGGTTCGGGAGTCCGATATGCGATCAGACAACTTTGAAAATGAAGAATTATGAAAATGAATGCCAATAGTGTTCTAGTCCATATGGGTGGCCTGATATGTATTAACTCATTGGTACCCGAGATTGATTTAACCCCGAAATGACACATAAAAATAAAACTTATTTTGTGCAGATGTGCGGGCTTGACACTGTGGTGCAATTCAATCTAATGTGTTTCACCACTCTCCCTGTAATTTACAGTGCAGTAGTGATGTTTTATTTACAGTCCTACGAATTGGTGTTTAACCCCTTTGCGGGTCCTCTCTAGCACATGTAGAATTTTCTCCTCCATTTGTGGTTTACGAGTGTCGATCCATTTGCGAGCTTGTGGAATTGGAGCAATTGAATAGCAATTTGCGATTTAAGCCCTGCGAAAGTGACACATCAAAGACTTCTGGAAGGGTGTAAGTTACAAGTTGGACGGCCAACATTTTTTGAAGCTCGTAACTCGTAAGACGCCAATTGAATAGCAAATTTGACTGCGATCTTACTTACGGGCCTCCGGATCTCAAATTCGGCCAATTGAATGAGGCTCAACGTCATTAGATAAGCTGCTACACAAATTTTCATAGGTAGCCCTTGCAGCAAAAGTTTGTTGCCAAGGGACATTACTTTGACACAGCAAGTCTACATTTAATGGAGACCACTGTGTTGGTTTGTGTCTGAAAATTTAGCACTGCTTGCTAAACTTAGCTGTCTTATACTGAGCAGAGTCAGATCTTTGAAAACAAGTTTAAAATTGGAAATTGTTTTTTTTTTAGTCATTGAATATGATTTTTATTAATGATTAAGCCCAAATTATTTTCTAAGCTCCATTAGTTAGGGTGTTACAGTGGTTCTTTATGCTTTTAACGACGTGGTTACAGATAATAGCATGGTTACACTGAGGAACCATAACAAAGCATTGAGACAGGAGCAAGATAAGAGCAGCCATGGGAATGGTACTGGAGATAAAGCAGATCATGACTCTCACTATGTGCGTCCCTAGCCAAGGTCTCTGTGGAATATTCTTTGTTAGTTTTTCTAAGTGTTCCTTATCATTATGTTTCCCTGCATGTGTTTGCCTTTTAATACACGTGCTGTGTGTATCAGCCGCTCACTGTCTGCCTCTCTGTGTCCTGGTCATTGTCCTCTGTCTGTGTCAATATTTCTCAAAATAAAATGCACACTAGCCTAATAGTCTGTGGCACTTTCAATATGATTGACTCTACTTCCTCCTGAACCTGGAAAACGTAATTACACTGCATGCTGATGGTAATTTATATTGAATTAGCATGAATTAATCCGCAGAACGTTTGTGAGTTCACAAAAGCTATGAACTGTGGGCTGTAGCCAATTTCTAGAAAAAAATACCTGAATGTTCACAAATGAGCAAATTGTATAAATTTACATATATTGAAATCTGCCTTAAAATGTTAAAAAATATGTATTTTGTTGATCTTAATTGTTCCTTGTAGGCTGAAACCGAGTTAAGGATTTTAAGCATAAATCCATAATGGGGATTAATTAAAGGACAGCTGTGGACATATATTGAAAATAAACTAATTTGAATAGTTTTGAAATTATTTTGTACTAGCCAATGAGAGGCTATGTCTCAGTAGCAATCCAGGGATCTTGCGTGTTTCACTAGCGCAACTCGTGTGTGTGCGATGTTATCGTGCCCCCTACCGCGTGATGCATGCGCGTGTCTCTTGAGTGACATCTAGTGGCAAAAATTTAAATTGTTGCAAAACTAGTTTAAGTGAGGTAAATGTGCTATCTATGGCCTTCATTCAATTGCAATTTGGCCAATTGAATAGGGCTCTAAATAAGCACATAACGTATTTTTTTTAAAGAAGTTTTGGGTTAGTAAAAATCTATCCAAAAGCAAGGTTTTCACTAACTAAAAACTTCTTTAAAAAAATATACTATGTGCTATATTTAGAGCCTTATTCAATTGGCCAAATCACAATTGAATGAGGCCCTATGTATGTACCTATTCATCCGTCCAAGTATCTATGGGTGTGGGGGTAGGAGATGAAAATGGGGGAGCTGGGGGTGGAGGGGGAGGTAGGAGATCATAATGGGGGAGCTGGAGGTGGATGGGGGGTAGGAGATCCTAATGGGGGAAGCAGGGGGTGGAGGGGGAGGTACGAGATCCTAATGGGGGAGCTGAGGGTGGGGGGTAGGAGATCAAAATTGGGGAGCTGGGGGTGGGGTAGGAGATCATAATGGGGGAGCTGGGAGGGGTAGGAGATCATAATGGGGGGGTGGGGGATAGGAGATGATAATGATCTCCTACCTCCCCCCATCTCCCCCATTATGATCTCCTACCTCCACCGCCCAGCTGCCCCGTTATGATCTCCTTCCTCCCCCTCCACCCCCCAGCTCCCCCATTATGATCTCCTACTCCCACCCAAAGATACATGGACGAATGGATAGGTACATACATAGATAGTACATTTACCATACTTAAACTACTTTTGCAACTTTTTACTTTTTTGTCACTAGATGTCACTCAAGAGATGCGCACGTGCATAACGTGGTAGGGTGCGCGATCTCAGTGCGCGCACACGAGTTGTGCTAGTAAAACACGCAAGATTCCAATTCAGCAGCATGCTGATGAGACACAGGCTGCCATTGGTTAGTACATATTGTACATTATATGCATGAGCTCTTAAGCACTTATTAAAATTATGTTTACATTTGCATATAAACCATTAGATAGTTTACTTTAATATGTAAAAAAGAAAATCTTTCTTAATATTAAAAAAATAATGTCTTGAGCTCACAAAACTCTTTATTATGTTTTTAATATGTCTAATTTCAGTTCTATTAATAAGTATCTGAAAGGGCACAGCATCCATCAACTGGACTATTTTACATAAACTGACATTTTTATTTTTGTGAAAAAGTAGACAACAGAAAAAGTTTTTTTTTTTTTTATACAATGCCACTCTGTAATGATCCTAATGACATTCATGAGTTACTTTATATCCTCTTAAATGCTGGCTCACATATTTATGCCTCCATTGCTTTATCTGCTTGTATTGTAACATGGACATTAAAATAGCAAATACGTTTTAATGCATTTAAAAGGGGCCATTTTACACATCCCATTCTCTTCTGCATGAAGAAATAGTAAGTTGTAGTTTAGAGAATTCACAATTCTGTAACGTAGCTGAATAATAACAAATTTTCTAATGCTATATCTGCTGATCCAACATTAATATTGGGCTGACAGAAGACCCCTACCCTGTTGTGGACTTTGGTGCTTTCGGTGCTATGCCACTGTTTCTGATCCACCCTCAAAAATAGATTATAATCTCTTCAAATTCAATAAAAGAATTCTGTGAGAAAGAAGCAGTAGTCCCCTAGCTATCACTAGTATAGTTGTTGTTTGTGAAGGAGAGTGATAGAGAAGGAATTAAGGGAGAGAGAGAGAGTGAGAAGCAGAGGGAGGGAGAGAGAGTGAGAAGGAGAGAAAGAAAAGGAGGGGGAGCGAGAGAGGGATGGAGGGAGAGAGAGAATTGCGATTTGTGTATGCGCACTGCACATTGCGAGGCAAAGGGAGAGGGAAGGAGAGGGAGGGAGGGAGAAGGAAGGAGGGGAGTGGAAAGTGAGAAGGAAAGGGAGGGAGAGAAAGAGAGTGAGAAGGAGAGAAAAAAAGGAGGGGGAGCGAGAGAGGGACGGAGGGGGAGAGAAGGAGGGAGAGAGAATTGCGATTTGTGTATGCGCACTGCACATTGAGAGGCAAAGGGAGAGGGAAGGAGAAGTAAGGAGGGGAGTGGAAAGAAAGAGTGAGAAGGAGAGGGAGGGAGAGAGAGAGAGAGAAGAAGGGACGGATAGAGAGAAGGAGAGAGATGGCGCACAGAGAGAGAGTGAGCACAGAGAGAGGTAGAGGGCGCAGAGAGAGAGAGCGGATACACAGAAAGAGGGCACACAAAAAGACAGAACACACAATTTTTAATACAATATTATACCGGGCAAGTGACTAGTCTAATATAAAGTATAGCAAACACAGACCAAATGTATCCATGAGGATAAAGTAGATCTGTAGATGACGACGTGCTGTTTCAGTATTCTTCTATTTATGTAATAGTTAATTCACTTTCTGGAATATTTTGTAGTTTTCATTTTCAGCTTGGATCTTATTTTAACTCACCCAAGCAAAGCAAAATAATTCACACCTTATTTATCTCTAACACTAATAATTATAAACTTGTTCTGGTGGGTATAGCTTTTATTTCTCCCCTTTGTAATCAGTACCCATCAATCTTTCTCTGCTGCTCCAATGGTTTACCATAAATTCCAAAATAAAAGATTTTAATCTTTGCCCATATTTCTTAAAGACTCTCTTAGATGTAAATGTGGTCATATAACTTATAGCTACTTAAAGTACCTCTTCCCACTAATTTCTAAAAGAAACGTCTTTAGTAGCTTCCTTCTCTAAATTATTTGCCATGTACGTTCAGACTTTACCCACTATCCCAACAGAATTGTAGTAACTCCAATGTTTTTCATGTTTGAAACCAAGACCTTTGCAGAGGAATGCGTTCCTGCTTCAATGAATAAATGATAACAATAGTAATAACATATTAATAGGGACCAAGCAAAGTTCTATAGAAATAGAGAAAAGAAAAACAGTTTGTCCTTGCAACAACAATCTAAATTTTGCATAAGCAGTAAGAATAGTGATGATATTTAAACATGTCATGAGAACAAGCTTTTTAGTAGAAGAATACATAAATAACCAATCATTGGATTTAATAACTACTGTACCAGCTACAAAATCTGACACAAAAAATCACCTTTATGCATTCAATTCATCCCTAATCACTGACATCTTGACCAAGCACATATTAGTTAATAAAACAGAATAAACGTGACAATTGGGGTCAGGGTGGGACTTCCTTAACCCCACAAGGAAGGGCCCTTTATGGCCCAAAACGGAACTGGCATGGACTCTGTTGTTGGGACCCTAGCACATATGATTGCTAGCATCAAAAGGCTATCAAGGTTGTTAGTGACAGCTGGCATGGACTCTGTTCTTGGGACCATAGCACATATGATTGCTAGCATCAAAAGGCTATCAAGGTTGTTAGTATCAGACCAACTGTAAGTGATTGACTGGAAAGTGGGTCGCCCAGCCAGGGGGCTTGTGGTGATGGGTCTTTGTACTGTTTAAAATATCTGTGAAAGAAAAATATAGTTGAGTCTCTCTGTATACTAATCAACGGTGTGTGCTCCTTGAATGATGATCTATCTTAGACAAGTAAGTTAGTACCCTTTGAGGGTAAGCGTGCAACCCTTGACATTCTCATTTTTTATGACTGAAAAAAACTCCAACTTCATCCTCTTCAGGAGAGTAGAGATGTAGTTCTATCTACTCAACTTTCAAATAAAGCCACCTAATTTTCAGACTGAGATACCCCTAATAAATGCATAGATATTGAAATGTAACTCCTACTTTATATCTTCTCAAATGATTCTGATGGAAAATATCAAGTGGTGTGTCTGATTACTTAATATCTGTACAGGTATATGTAGTTACCATGACAGTTCCTGGGCCTATGACCCTATGCAAAACAATACACTTTACAAGAAATACTTCATCATAAAATGTGACCAAGTACACAATATGTTGAGAGAAACAAATTGACTGACTGAAAAGGATCATTGCAGCGTTACAGAATGTAAATGGTCATTACTGAATGAATAGTAGTAGTGTAAATTTACTGAATAAATACGAATAGAGCAACTTTCAATAATCAACGACCAGCTTTACATAATGCACAGTGAATGACTAGTGGAGCTTTAATAAATGTAAATGACCAGAGGAGCATTCCTGAATGTAAAGGACCAGTGGAGCTTTACTTATTGAATAGGAGCAGTGGAGCTTTTAACCATTTCTGTTTTACACTGATAGCTGCTTGACATTGAATAATAACACAGGCTTGCCAATATGTTTTTAGAGAGAGTATTTTTAATTTTATAGGGAGTAAATAATCAACTTGTAATCCATCAAAGCTCCACTTCTCCCTTACATTCAGTAAATACTTCTGTCTCTATTTTGTTGACAAGTCCATGTGATAAAGTTCGATATAATAGTTCATCACATAGGCTTGTCAACAAGTTAGTAGAAGTATTTACTGAATGAAAAGGAGCAGTAATATCTGTTTACATAAAGAACAGTACAGAATTTGACAAGATAACTCAAAGAGTTTAAATGCAGTGTATACTATACGTATAAATCACAATCAATTGCAAGTACTGTATATACTCGAGTATAAGCAGAGTTTTTCAGCCCCTTTTTTAAGGCTGAAAAGGGCCCCCTCGGCTTATACTCGAGTCACTCTAACCCCCCCCCCCCTGTCTCTTTCCCTCCCTTATCCTAAACCCCCCTCCTTATCCTAACCCCACTCATCCTAAACCCCCCTCCTCATCCTAACCCCCCCTCCTCACTTTACCCCTCTAAATATCTCCCCTTCTCCCTTCCCCTTACTTATCTCCATCTGCAGCTGCTCCTCCACTCTTCCCATCTGTGTCAGGACCCGGCATATGATAATGACGTGACGTCACATGCGCGCCATGTCATTAGCATTGGCCGGGTCAAGACGCAGCTTGAAGGAGTGCGGAGGAGCAGCTGCAGATGTAGGTAAGTGAGGGTTAAGGGAGAGGGGGAGGTATTTAGAGTGGTAAAGTGAGAAGGGGGTTTTAGGATGAGGATGGGGGGGGTTGAGGATGAGGATGGGAGGATGAGGATGGGGGGTTGAGGAGAGGGGTTTAGGATGAGCAGAGAGGATGGGGTGTTGAGGAGGATGGGGTGTTGAGGAGGATGAGGAGGGGGGTTGAGAATGAGGAGGGAGGTTGAGGAGGGGGGGAAGAGACACAGGCAAGGGAGAGGCGGAGAAACACAGGGAAGGGAGAGGGGAGAAGAGACACAGGGAAGGGAGAGGAGTGACACAGGGGAAGGAGAGGGGAGAAGAGACGCAGGGAAGGGAGAGGAGAGAACAGACACAGGGGAGGGAGAGGGGAGAAGAGACACAGGGGAGGGAGAGGGGAGAAGAGACACATGGGAGGGAGAGGGGAGAAGAGACACAGGGAAGGGAGAGGAGAGACACAGGGGAGGGAGAGGGGAGAAGAGACACAGGGGAGGGAGAGGGGAGAAGAGACACAGGGGAGAGAGAGGGGGGTCACAAGAAAAGGACACACAAGAGGGGGACACAGAGGGCACAAGAGGGACACAGGGGGCAGCACATTTCCCACCCTCGGCTTATACTCGAGTCACTAATTTTTCCCAGTATTTTGTGGTAAAATAGGTGCCTCGGCTTATACTTGGGTCAGCTTATACTCGAGTATATACGGTAGGTTGTTTTGTAGCGGCACTACAGCTCAAAAATAGAAAAATCTTAAAAATGAACTGGACCTGTTAAGCTAATCACTAAGCTCTTGTCTGTTTCGTAGTTGCATAGCTCATCTTCAATTTCTGAAACTGGTGGTGTGACATCCGGGATACTTGAAGATGAACCCAACGGACACACAGTCTTCTTGGCAATCTTGTTAAACATTTCATCCAAACAAGATTGCTTCATTTGTCTTAATTTTTCCTTGTGTAATTTTTCATGCAACACATGCAAACTCATTAGTTCTTGTTCTGTAGAGGTGCTACGTTGCTCTAGTCCTTTAATTAATTCACTAACCAGCTCAATTAACTAGTCATAGGAAATCCGTTCGGCTACATCTGTTTTGTCTGTCATCTTCATCACTCCCTGTTTTTTTCATCATTCAGAACAGTGTCTATAATTTCAGAGTATGTAAGATAATTCACAACAGGTGTTTCTTCATCTGCATTCATCCACTCTGCAAGATTTTCTTCATTAACATTACTTGCTATATCCTTAGCAACATGTTGTGTAACATTTTTTGCATACTCAAGCAACTCATGAACAACTTCTTCCTTTGATAAATTAAAAATTGTTAAATTGTTCTCACCATTTTCATCAGTTGCATTACCAACTTCGAGGAAGGGCACACGTTATGACAGGCTTTTTTTAAGTGTAGATGCTTCCACCTTCTCCAATTCGCTAGCAATGAAATCCTTCATGTTAAATCACATATATAGTTGTGGATCAAGAACACTTTTCGGGAACGTTTGCTATGTTGGTTACGCAGTTGGGACCTCGCAAAGAGAGGCCGTCACACATGCGAGCCTCGCGAGGCGAAGCAGCCACGCAGCACTTGGGGTGCAATGAGCGTCGAAGGAGCTCATAGCAGCCAAAAGGCAACGTCACACATGCGAGCCTTGAGAAGCGGGGCAAAGCAACCGTGCAGCACTTAGGCTGCAATGAGGGCAGAAGGCGCTCATTGCAGCCAGCGGCACCGTCGAAGCAGCCGTACAGTACTTACGCTGCATTGTGAAGGTCGCAACTGCGAACCAATCACGTAACTCTAAATACTCTAAAAAATAAAAAAAATTACAAATATAATAACACACTCACAGACAGCACAGGGGGAGAGCCAGGAAGCCTGGGAGTGACGTTGCAAGTGATTTTGAGCCATATTTGGGGGTTTTCATCAATCCAAAATTGGCTAAGCAAGGGAAAAAATGGCGGACGAAAAACGTACAAAATTCTTAAACTGCATGAAAACGAGGCTCAGCAAAGCCAGGCATGCGGGACTTAGAAAATACACAACGGCAAAGACAGTAACACTTACACCAACAACTCCAGGAATGAGGACATTGAAAATAAAACAAACGGCCTTCAGCGCGCGCCACACAAACATTCAGCAGACACACAGAGGACAAAAACACAGGGAAGGGACACGAGGAAATGGTGGAAAGAGACACATGGCATTCCCAAGCACAAAACTTGCAGGTTAATGAAACCTGCAATGAGCGGGAGGAAAGGCTTGCAATGAGCGCCGATGATCACCGCGAGCGGGAGAGGCTTGCAATGAGCGGCAAAGGCACTCATTGAGAGCCCCCGGAATGGGCGCCAAAAGGCGGTCAGCATGGGCCTCGCGCCAAAGGTGATCAGTGCAAGGCAGGAAAGTTGAAGTACACTCAGGAGAGGTTCGAAATGAGCGCCAAAGGTGCTCAGCCCGGGGCTCGCAATGAGCACCGCAGGTGCTCAGAGGTGCAAAAGTCTCACATTGTGGGGCAAACAGCATTGCCAGCCTTACAATTTTAATCCCGTCATTTTTGACGGGCAAGTTCCTAGTTTAATAAAGGTCAGTACAGATTTTCCAGCATTCAGCGTAAATAACAAATGTTTCATAAAAAGTGAGCAATATTTTTACTTTAGAGAGGGCAGCAATACTTGGTCTAGGGATTGTATAAGTGATGTACAGATGGGTGGTAAATACACTGTGAAAACATTATTTTTACACAAGAGTTCAGCTTTGGAGTGTGCTGAACAGAATTAGAAGGATTTTGCAGTCTTTGGGTAGTCCTACAGATGTGCAGTGTACTCTAGTTTCTGGCATAAACAATTTTTTAAAACATTCTATGGATAACCTCAGGTTCAATCCAACCATTTTTGTTTGCACGGTATGTTACTGGGTGAATTGTAATACCTTTCAAGGCCCTGGGGTGTTTACTTTTTGCTATCACTAGCGGTTTACTCCTGTGTGTACCTGCTGCATTTGTGCAACCTAAAATGGTAAGCATGTCCCTATATTGTTTGAATGCTGTGGGCGCTTCTTCGTCTTGCCCTGTTAATGTTTTCCTGGGTGCACACCACCAGTATAATGCAGTTTCATTTGCATTATACACCTGCCTCTTGAATCTTTGAAGCCAACCTTCAGCTTAATCACACTTACGTTCTAATTTAAGTTCTTTATGGAACAACTAAGCCTGCTCCATTATCGAGCTACTCCATCACGCCGATGCTGTCAAAACCATTCCATCATCACGTGGTGTGATCAGTACTTTTACCATCTTTCATTTTTTTCTAATGGCCATTTGCTTCTTGGAAACACTATCTACATAGAATTTCAATAGCTTTTACCTTTGCTTCTTGATATCATAAACAGTTAATGAACCAATGTGATATATTTCACACACCTTATGCACTGAAACACCACAGTCCAGTTTTTTTTACTTTCTCTTTGTTATTGTTATTATTATTATTATTATTATTATTATTATCTTTATTTATATCGCGCCAACATATTCCGTAGCGCTGTACAGGGGTTGAGTACATAGCAGAAAACAAATTAAACACCTTGTAAAGAATGGAGGACCCTGTTTTTGAGCATAAAATCAAATGTACATAGAGCTTGTTTCCAAGGCACGGACACAAGATTGAAAACTCGCAAACTTATAATCTAAGGGTGTTGTCCCACCACCACTGCCACTTGCATCTTTCTTCAAATCCTTTTAATGTGTACTCAAAATAGGCTCAGGAGCTCAAAGAGAACCAGAATGTCAAATAGGCTCAGAAGTCTAAATAGGCTCAGAAAGTCCTCTTTTTAGTCTTAAGATGTTAAAAGGGCTCAGAATGTCCTCCTTTTAGGCTCACAGTGTCAAATGGGCTCAGAATGTCCCCCTTTTAGGATCCAGAGGTCAAATAGGCTCAGAATGTCCTCCACTCAGGTGCAAGAGGTCAAATAGGCTCAGAATGTCCTCCTTTTGGGCGCATAATATCTAACAGGCTCAGAAGGTCGAATAGGCTTAGATGGTCACATAGGTTCAGAATGTCCTCCAATTAGTCTCAGAAGGTCAATTAAACCCAGAATGTGCTCAAAATGGGCTCTGATTTTTGAAAAACTAATTGCAGTATAGAATAACAAACAGCCAGCTGAGTGCATCGACTCTGCTTGAGCACGTCAACACGCATAATTACTTCCCACGCATAAAAATGTGTCTAGATTAAAGGAGGTGCCAGTTTAGTAATGCCGGATAATCTGTGTTATACCTGTGCCTACTTTCTTTAAGACTTCTGTTAATAATCGTGTGTAAATCCTCCTAATTTAAACTGATAATATTCTGTCAGACTCTTCCCAAACCCTAAGTTGTCATCCATTGAAAATGTCTATGTGGCCAAACATGGTGCAAACCAACAAACTCTCCAGTCAGTTAGTGTATAGCTCTTAAATACATTCATACAATAAAACAGCAGTATCGATGATTGTAATCTGGAACTTGAAGAGAGGGAAGGAAATCTATAAGTAAAAACATAAGAAGCACATTTTTTTGCAGAATTTCATAATTCACTCTACTTTTTAACATTAAAGTTATCTACTTTGATATGTCATGCAGTACTGTTTAAATTGATAGATGGAGGCAGATGTGAAGGTAATATATAAAATATATATATATATTGTAGTTTAAACTCCATGTTTTACTGACGCCATGATGACGGTCTCATTTATCTTTGGATATGTCTAAATTGTAACTTACGGTCTTACTTAATTGATTATGATCATGCATTGAATTCCTATGTATGGGTTTATGGTTTTAGGCTTTAGCCATGTAACCTGCAGACATGTGGCCTCTATGAAGGTAATTACGGGCTTTGGATTGAAAGTGGGCCTTAGTGAGGTGTTTGTCCAACAGGAAGGAGATTGCTGTGGACTACAGTGCTGTTTTTTCATTTTTCATGTTGTGTTTATTCCCCCATATGTATTTACCTGATGTCAGATGCTGTCCCCACTCTCTCTGCATTACTATTTTTATTCAAACTGAGGGTTCCATTTCATGTTAGTATTGCTTCAGACTTGATAAAGAGACGTTGAACCTCTTGAAAGCTTGTAAAATAAGGCATTTGTCCAATACAAAAGATATCATAATATACTTCAATACTCATTATTAAACATACTAGCAACTTGCCCGTCAAAAATGACAGCAATAAAAAGAATCCTGGCAATGCTGTTTGCCACACAATGGGAGCCTCTTCACCTCTACTTTACTGGCCTTGTGATGAGCGCCTTCGACGCTCATTGCGAGTCTCTCCCTCTGTCTACTTCCATCCTTGTGTCTCATTTCCCCCTCCTCTCCCTCCCTTTTGTCTCCTTTCCTCCTACTCTCCCTCCCTTGTGTCTCCTTTGCCCCCCTGTGTTTTCCCCCCTCTTTCCTTCTGTGTCTTTCCCCACCTCTCCCTCCGCTGTGTCTCTAGCCCCCTCTCCCTCCCCTGTGTCTCTTTCCCCCCTGTGTCTCTTTCCCCATGTCTCTTCCCCCCTCCCTCATGTCTGTTCCCCCCATTTCCCTCCCCTGTGTCTCTTCCCGCTCCCCTCCCTCCCCTGTATCTCACCCCTCCTCTGCCAACCCTTTGTGTCTCCCCCCTCCCCTTTGTCTCTTCCCCCTCCTTTTCCTCTCCTGTGTGTCTCCCTCCTCCCCTGTGTCCCTTCACCCTCCTCTCACTCCCCTTTTTTCTCTCTCCTCCTCTCACTCCCCTGTGTCTCTCCCCATCATTCCTTTTTGTCTCTCCCCCCTCTCACTCCCCTGTCTCTCTCCCTCCCTCCTATCTCTCCCCTGTGTCTCCCCCGCTCCTCAGTGTCTCTCTCCCCTCCTCCTCTATGTCTCTCCCCCTCTCATTCCCTTTTGTCTCTCCCCCCTCCTCTCCTACCCCTTTGTCTCCCCCTCCCCTGTTTTTTCTTCCCCCTCCTCTCCCTCCCAAGTGTCTCTCCCCCTCTCCTCTCACTCCTTTGTGTCTCCCCCCTCCTCTCACTCCCCTGTGTCTCTCCCCCTTCTCACTCCCCTTGTGTCTCCCCCCTCCTCTCACTCCCCTGTGTCTCCCCCCTCCTCTCACTCCCCTGTGTCTCCCCCCTTCTCTCACTCCCCTATGTCTCTTCCCCCTCCTCTCACTCCCCTATGTCTCTTCCCCCTCCTCTCACTCCCCTGTGTCTTTCCCCTCCTCTGTGTCTCTCCCCCTCTCATTCCCCTGTGTCCCCCCCTCATGTGTGTCTCTACCCCATACCCTGTGTGTCTACCCCCTCCTCTCACACCCCTGTGTGTCTCCCCCTCCCTTGTGTCTCTTCCCCCCTCCTCTCCCTTCCCTGTGTCTCTCACTCCTTTGTGTCTCTCCCCCTCCTCTCACTCCCCTGTGTCTCCTCCCTCTCCTCTCACTCCTTTGTGTCTCTCCTAGGCACCTCTCACTCCCCTGTGTCTATCCGCCCTCCTCTTACTCCCCTGTGTCGGTCCCCTCTTCCTGTGTGTCTCCCCCCCCCCCTCATTACCCTGTGTTTCTACCCCCTCCTCTGTGTCTCTGCCCCCCTCCTCTCCCACCCCTTTGTGTCTCCCCCTCCCCTGTGTCTCTTCCCCCCTCCTCTCCCTTCCCTGTGTCTCGCCCCCCTGTGCCTTCCCCCTCCTTCCCTGTGTACGGCTTGTTGCTCTATCGCTGCGTGGCCCATTGCACAATGCACATGCGCGGCTTCAGCCGCGCAGTGCGCATGCCCGGCCCGTTGCGACAATCGTAGTTGTCAAACTGCGATTTGTCGCAAGCGTGACGACGAATCGCAGTTGGACAACTATTATATGTGATATACACAGTATATAGATAAATAATTACAACATTACTAGATTGCTGGACATTACCGACTGCTTCACTCTTCAGTGAATAATGATGGGTCATAATAAGTCAGATAGATCAAGATGACAGAGTTGGAGATTTTATGGAACAACCTGTCCAGTTCCATGTGACCTCTTACATCTTCTAGAGTTCCTTAAGAGTTCTTCCAACTTCACAGTTTAGTATGTCTGACTCAAAGCATGATATGTTAAAATAGCAAATACAAACCACTGAAATACAGACATAGGCCCTCATTCAATTGCAATTTGGCCAATTGAATAGGGGTCTAAATAAGCCCTTAACATATTTTTTTAAAGAAGTTTTTAGTTAGTAAACATCTATCCAAAAACAAGGTTTTCACTAACTAAAAACTTCTTTAAAAAAATATGTTATGTGCTTATTTAGAGCACTATTGAATTGGCCAAATCGCAATTGAATGAGGGCCATAGCATGGAACACATGACAAAATGTAAGGATCATCTCTTATTTTTTTAATGGGCCACTGTTTACTTGTTTAAAAGTCTGCCCACAGGCTGCTGCATTACTGCAATGAATCAATTTCAAGCCAATGGTAAGATTTTTGTCAGACTGCTTACATTTCCAGTTTGAAGGGAACACGTTTTTTTTTTTATTAAAAAAAAACAGGTTTCTGCTCTCTTGTCTCTCTGGAATTTGCGCAAAGCAGGAAGGTTAGTGTCTTGTACTCTGCTCCTATGCTTCATGCAGCTCTGTCTAGTGATAAAAAATAAGACAAAATTAACCCTTAACAAATCTATTTGTGCAGGCATGGAATGACAGATTCACCTAAAACAAGACAGCTATGGGTTAACTGGTCAGTACAGAGTTAGATAAGTCCACAGGGATGCTGTGCCTATCAATCACAGCCTTCCCCCATAGAAGTTAACACACACATGTTGGACTCAGCAATCTGTTAATTACTCAACAGCCAGTGGGCAGGATAGACTTATATGATTTTTTTGTTATTATTGGTGTGAATAAAAAAAAATAGATAATTTTAAAATATAATCTTGTGCTCTTTCACACTATGAAGAGAGCACTTACAGTGAGGTTAGTGGCCCTGAAATTAAATACATTTTACCTTTTTTCATTTTTTTTCCAGTCTTCTCCAGAAAAAAAAAGCTAAATTTATTCTCCTTAAAGTCCACAGTGCATTCAGTGGATTTGTGTATGGCTTTGAAAGTAAGTCTTCAATTGACAGGATATAGATAAACATTTTTTTATTTGACATGGTCGGCTCCGTCAGAAAGCTTTATATATATTTTTTATCTTGCCAGAAGTCAGACAAGCTTTAGACTTAGCTAGAAATAGCTCTCTTTTCACCTTCACATTTATTTTGTGAGTTTAGGGAATCTAAGATTTATGTGTTTATCATATAGGTTAGATATACAAAAAGTACTTTTGAACTGCATGATTTTGCTTATTTTACTTTTCCCTGTATAGCAAATATTTTTATTAAACTAACATTTTACAAATGCTACACAAATACAGAACATATTATAAGCAGAGTTTTTAGATTTAAACAACTTTACTGAAAGTATTAACGATTATTTGTGTCATTTGTTTTGTAATCTAGTTTAGAAATAGGGTCGTGCTTGGGAATGTATTATCCCGAGGATGGAGTTGGAACTTTTCCAAAAATGAAATTCATCTCATGATGTTTAATTGTCTGTACTTCGTATTAATTAAGAAAGATGAGAGTCCCATTAATGAATGATAGATGATTGAAGTGAAAACATCTGACAGTGTTGGGCCAGAAATATGAGTAGATTCAGTTTACATATGTCTTATTTGAAAATGTCCTGTAGCTTGAGAAATAACTAGTAGCAAGTGGTTTATTCCTCGAAACTGGTCTGAATTTGGAATAAGCTACCTGGTGGTCCAGTGGTTAGGATTCGGTACTTTCACCACTGCGACCTGGGTTTGATTCCAAGGCAGAGAACCGAGAAGTCACACCATCCTGAACCTGAGCAGGGTTGGGCCTTTTTCGTAGTTGAATGGGAGACCACCTAGGAATACCAGGAGCTGTATGCTGTGGCCCACTGGAGAAGGAACTGGCAACCCACTTCAGTACCTCTGCCATGAATGCCAAGTGGATCAGCATGACCATGGACATAAAGATGTCCTGGTGTGTTATGAAGGTAGATTGAACCCTGGAAAAGTCATTCTGCTTTCGCCATATTTCTTTGTAGAGCAGCAGAAGAGGGAGAGACAATGTTCAAGTCACAAACCAGATTTGTGTTTAGATGTCAGACCCACCCAAATGACAATAAACAGTTTTAAGAAGTTCAGATCTGTATATTACAATTGTTAAAATGTGATTTCTCAACTGGCATAGTATTGTAAGCATATATTTTTTTACAGAAGTTTTTAGTTATTGAAGAACTTGCTTTTGGATAGAAGATCACTAACTAAAAACTTCTGTAAAACAATATGCTATGTGCTTATATAGAGCCCTATTCAATTGGACAAATCGCAATTTAATAAGGCTGTTAATGTACTACTTACCGTGATCGCTGCTCCCACTCCTATGTAGAAAGAAAGCACAGAGTATATACAGGTGATATGGGAGGGGGAGGTAATATTTCTAGGCTACTTGTATGTGAAGTATATACAATCTCACAAGATTAGAAACTGTGTAAGCTATAAAAACATTTTTGAAGACTATGCACAGAAGAATCAATTTTGTATTTCTGAGAGCTGGATCCAGAGTGTATGTTTTTTATCTATCAGTGAAGGGAGGGGTGGTGGAGGAGAAGTCACAGAAAGAAGAAGTCTTTCAGTGTAAGTATTGTTGCACTTATATTTTTTTCAACTCTTCAGGAATTCTTGCATCACTTCTTAACAATTACTTTATACAGTTCTACACAATGTTTTATATTGTCCTTTAGATTTTATTTGTAGGTTTGCTCTATAATTCAAAGTATCTTTTGAATACAGTTTAATGTCTATATCAGTGGTTCCCAAACCTCTCCTCGGGGCTCCCCAGACAGGTTGGTATTTCAATTTAACAGGTGAGGAAATTAGAAGGTCTATTGCCTGTTGAATATTAATTGCCTTAGGAGAGGCTTGAGAACCACGGGTCTACTCTATATGGTTGTTCATGTTTCCACAGTTTCCTACAACCACGTATTCTTATAAATACAGACTAGCGAATTGCCAGTCAAAAAATGACGCCAATGAAATTGTAAGTGAGCTAAGGGTGTTTGGTGTATATAATGTGGCTGATGTAGCGTCTTTCATTTTCTATGTTGTGCGAGTTTTTCTGAATATCCGTAGTTGTTTGGTGGTTTTTTGTGTGTTTAGGGACCTTTAGCCTCGTTTTCGTTTTGTTCGGCGGCCATTTTTTCTCGCTTAGGTAATTTTCGGGTCTCTAAACTCCGAAATTTGTGGTTAAATGGAGGTGTAACTTCACTTGTGAGTAACCTTTTTATGTGTTTGTTGTTTGTATTTATTGTGTTTGTAATGATTTTGGGGTTGCGCGGGTTGCGTCCTTGTTTTCTAATCTCGTAGGTGTTTTTCGGCAAATACGTAGGTGTTTGGTGGTGTTTTGCGTCTTAGAGAATTTTTGAGTGTCTAAACTCTTTTACTTTGAGTTAAATTGAGGTGTAACTTTAGTTTTCGAGGTCCTGGATGCTCCCTCTTCCTGCAAGTAAGCTTTTTATGTATTTGTTGTATGTATTTGTTGTATTTTTCATGTTTTGATGTGCGTGTGTTGCAGCCGTTTTTTGCGAGGTCGTAATGGGTCGTATTTTGTTTGCGTTACGACGTAAATTTTGCGTGGGTCGCAGTTGCTGGCAAAGAGCGCCTTTGGCACTCCTTGCCAGCAACTGCCACCATCACTTTGCGAGGGCCGCAGGCTCGCTGTGCGAGCCCGCAAGCGTGAGCAACGGCCCGTATGCTCACAACTATATATGTGATTGGTTTATATGGCTTAAGCCTTAATAAATTAATTAAAAAAAAGACTGATCAGATTAATCCATACCTTTAGACCCTTAAATATAGGGTAATATAAAAAAAAAATTAATAACTGTAAAGGTAACTAGATTTTGTATATTAGATAATAAGCCTTCCAATATTGATACTTTATATTGCATCAACTCTTGTTAAGTCTGTGAATATAATTGAAAATATTAGATTGTAAGTTTGTGAGTTTTTAATTGTATAGGATGCTTCGAAAAGTACTGTACATGCAAGATGCTAGGCTCAAAGACAGGGCTCTCTATTTGTTTAATCTGTGTTAATCTGTGTTTTTATTTTTTGTTCTGTTTCATCCTATCTGTCTGCGGAATATGTTGTATTATAAATACTAGATAATACTAATAAATAATAATAATATATACAAACATTATCACATAAATAGATATTTGGTTAAATCCAAATAATGGTAGTTTTTGTATTTTAACCAACAAACTTGAATTTTTAATAAAGAGAATAAAAGTTACGTTTTACCAAAGTGATATTCCTAATAAACAATGGGTGCATATTTCAAATTCTAATGTTATGGAGTCTTAGCTCCATACTTGAAGGATCATTTTTCGGTTTAGTGCCTGCTTCTGAGCATGTGTTTTGGGTAGGCTCATAGGAGCTTACAATCTAAGAGGATGTAGCACATCTATCCCATTCCTTTCACTAATGTTCAGCAGATAAGAACACACCCTCATGCTCCAAGCCAATCCTTCTGTATTCTTAAATAGATGCACATCCTCTGACCCATCTATATTCACCAAGAGGCAACTAACACAATTACTATAATAAAACAGATATAATTGATACAATATATTGACTTATAGTGTAAGCAGCGTAGAAGAGATACCGTTATTACACATTGGAACAATTTTTAATATGTTTAATTTTGAGTAAATCTTACGAAGGCAATTACAGCATTTAGAGTTGTCCTCAATGACATTATGTAGAGCGGGGAAGTGCTAAATTGCATTGAGCATCTCTGGACTATTCATTATTAAAACACCATTTAGTGGCTTAGCATTATCATAATTGTCAGCTTAACTGAAGCACAAGGCTTTTGAAATGTCAGGTTTCTAGTTATGACCTTTCTAAAATATTAAGGCAAATATTTGCCTTTAGAGCATGCAAACAGCATTTTGTCCTCAATATAAGCATCAAAGTCAAAGGTTTTTACTCATAACAAATATAGATGATATATAAACTGATTGTGGTCATCAAATATGACCACTAATGCCATACATTTATTGTGTTAATGGTATCTGCAACTTTATATAAAACAGAAATAAATATTAATAATCTGGTAATATTTCACATTTTGTTGTTGATGAGGTATTTACTGAAACTAAGGGCCTTATTCAAATGCAGTTTGGCCAATTGAATAGGGCTCTATTTAAGCACATAGCATTATTTTTTTACAGAAGTTTTTAGTTATTGAACTTCTATCCAAAAGCAAGGTCTTCACTAACTAAAAATGTCTGTAAAAAAAAAATGCTGTGTGCTTATATAGAGCCCTATTCAATTGGCCAAATCGCATTTGAATGAGGCCCTATTGGTCTAGATATACTAAAAGGTGAAATAGTGGAGAAGTCTTTCAGCGTTATCTTATAGGCCAGGGATGAGCAAGCCTGGTCCTGAAGAGCCCCACACAGGCCTGTATTTGAGGATATCCTTTCTGTGCATAGGTGAGTCAAGCAGGATGACTGAAGAATTAATTCACTCACCTGTACACAGCAGGGATATCCTCCAATTCTGGTATATGTGGGGCTCTTCGGGACTGAACTTGCCCACCCCTGTTATAGGCCATATAAATACCAAGATTCACAATTTACACATGGTGATTCTCCAGATGCTACTCACTTTCTCACCCCTTAGTGATGAAACGACAAACACACATACCATTTAATTTGTATAAACAATTATATTGTATCTTATTTTTCAGTTTCAGTTAATACTATCAACACTAGCAATGTAAAGCCCCTCCCTGTAGATGTAGCCTAAGGTAACAGTTGTGAAACATGGCATCCTGCATGACAGAGAACTGGAAGGAAAGATCAAGAAGGTCAAAAATCGTCAGCTTCTTAGAAGTATGTGAAGTGTAAAGTTATTATGATAATTAAATTGAAGAGGATAAAATTATTTAAGTCATTGAGTTAAAACATTCAGATAAAACAAACAAAAAATTGCCTAAAGAGTCATTTTAATTTGCAGCCTGGCACGTTAATTTTCGCCACTTTGATGTCCCCTCACATTTTATTTTCATTTTAATACCCACATTGATATACCATTACACCTGCACAAGCAAATGTCAATTACCCATTGTATTACCCTCTCACAAATCTACTGAATATCCCACTCACCACTCTCTTAACTTCATTTTTATTAATCTCTCTTCAGCACCCATTATTGTTATTTCCATTTCCGCCATCTGACTCAAAACTATTACACAGTGTTAAACATAAATCATGACCTATGTGGTGGGTCTTAGGGAGAGGGTTGGGAAAAAATGCCCTAGACCTTCAGAAATACAATGTCTCATTATAATATTTATACCTTAAAAAGACAAAAAAAAAAGAAAGTTAGAGGTGCTCTATTTTGGTATTGTGTTTATTCAAATGACCCTTAGGGATTAGTCTACCTAAGGGTGAAAGGGGACTCCAGACGTGGATCCCTTGCTCACTGTGCCAGCTACATCTCACTGATGAGGCCCAATGAAGGCCGAAACATACGTCTGGGATTTGCCGTTTCTCTTGTTCCGGGTAGAATTGCCTGGTATTTCTGGGCTGGATCACTCTAGTGAGTGGGACCAGGCTGATATACTACAGGATATTTCTCCCTGTGAAGGGCACAAGTGAGATAAAAGAGGTTGCTCTCAGAGTGGGTTATCATGTTCATAGAACTAAACTATTAAGGTTAGTTCGTTCTCTGATTGAGCTCATTATTATTATGGGTTCTCTTGTGTCAAAATACTTATCCAACCATCTTTTCTAACTACATAAGACACTCCCCTTGTTGCACCCATAGTTGCACTCATGCCCACCAACATTTCTTGCATGCTTTTACCCATCTATGGAACCCCCTTACTTTCTCTCTAACATTAAAACCTGGAACATGAAACACTGATACAGCTGCATGTTCCTAATCGGGTAAATTCAATATAGCAAAACAGTTCAAAAGGCTTTTATTAAACTATATTACCTAGTAACTTATCATCCTATGGCAAATCCTTGCAATCAGTGTATGTTGTATATAAATACTATACTATACTATAGATTACCATCATGGCATTCACTAATTATTTTCTCTTCTATTTATTGAGGAGCAGCAATCCAACATCTCAATCTGAATAGTTGTAATTTACTTTTTGCCATAATTGTAATTAATGTAATTGCTATGTATTTGTCGAGAGGTATTAATAAACTGTTATGGATATGTTTATTACGATACAATATTTTCCACTCACTGCTTGATTCCTATATTAATAGAAGCTGTGGATAATTTTTTTTATAACTCTCCATCTAAAAAAATATAAATCAGGTGGTAAATGGCAAATATAATACAGTAACAAACATATTTATTACATTTTATTCATAATTTGCAGAAAATATCAAGATCTACAGTGTCAATGAAATATTCTTCAAAATGCTTCTGTGCGTTAATTAATTAGCTCTTCACGCTGATTGTCAATTGTAATTATAGCAAAATTACAATTATACAGAATGAAGCCACTGCTGTGTAGAGTTGTGATAGGCTGCAACTTTTCTCTGCTTTTTTTTTCAGCCCCAGTGATAGACTTAATTATTGGCAAGATATTAAAGAAATAAATATAAGTGTTACAATGTGGCGAACTCTACCAAAACTACAACCCACTGAGTAACTTGCGGCAGGCGCTCATCCCTGCGACCCGCTGGACGTCGGCAATGAGCACCGAAGGCACTTATTGCGAAGGTGGATGGGCGCGCCACAGCCGATCATACCGAGACACGCATGACTTAGATAAAGAGTGCAGAAAGCGCTCACCGCAACTTTGCGGTGTCCGCAAAATTACGGCCAGTACGACTTGGGACTTAGCGACGGCCAAGAAATTACGGCCCGCAAAAATACGCACAAACGCACAAATATGCTTCAAGTTTACTTACATACTCGAACACAGCTCAGGGGGAGTGCCCGGGAGCCGGAGAGTGAGGTTGCAAGCTAATTTGAGGCATATTTTGGATATTTTTTCGATCGAAAATCTTTGAGGCAAGAAAAAAAATGTTGGCAAAAAAAATTAAACAAACCGAAAATGAGGCTGAAGGACGTAAAAGGCGGCCGAAGGACGTAAATACCAGCCCTAAGCACTAAGAATTAATGCAAAACAGTAACACTTAATACAAGGCAGTATTATTTCACTCAAGCCAGTAACACTTAATCAAAGCCAGTGACACTTAACCCAAGGTAGTAACACAGGGAGAGAGGCTTGCAATGACTGTCAAGGTGCTCAAGTGCAAGCCCTATAAAGTACACAGGGGGAGAGGCTTGCAATGAGCGCCAATGGTTAGCAAGTTGGGGATCGCAATGAGCGCCAAAGGCGCTCATCGTGAGCCACGCAATGAGCGCCGAAGGTGCTCAGCATGGGTCTCGCGATGAGCGCCAAAGCTGCTCACATGGGCCATAACCTCACATTCGGTGGCAAACAGCATTACCATGGCTTCAAATTTTGTTGCCGTCACTTTTTGATGGGCAAGTCGCTAGTTTTATATATAATTATATGTTGTATTGGGAGTTGTCATTGTTCTTCATCATCATCGTTCTGAAATTATTTCTAATAGCCCTTTTGAAAGCTCTGGGACTAATATAACATTTATTTAACAGAGGCTACGATCCTTTTCTGTATTCAAGGTGCCTCCACACATGAAAGAGCAGATAACAAAAAGAATAATGGTAACTTTATCTACATCAAATTGCATGTAAATGTTAATAAATCAAACACTACATTTCTTTTTTTAACCAAAAAATATCTGCCAATTAGCAACTGTCACTACTCAGGGATGTGGAGACCAGGTAAACCCCAAAACCTCCTGCTTTCAGCTTACAGGTCACCCCTCAGATTGTGATGATTTTGGATTATTTTAGTGCCCAGCATGCCTATTCAGGAACATCAGTCATGGAAAATAAGAATAACGAAGGTTGCAAGCTCAGTCCCAAGGTTACTAACTTATTACAAAAAAAATTCCTGTCCATTTTTATATTATAGACCATCATTTGAGACACACACACCATTGATTAGTGTATCAGACAGGGACAGACTTTATTCTTCTTTCAGACACATTTTAAAACCAAACAATAAAACCCACATGGTCCCTCCCCTTCCTTTAGCCAACCCCACTCTGGTTCATCCTACAGCTCTTTTTTGTTCTCTTCATCTGGTATTATTCTCACCGTCTCCAGACCTCATATGTTTGTACAACAGCAGAGGGGCAATAAACTTCAGGCTCTAGTTTCTTATCAATTTTATGACCCTGTGAGAGAACTTAACATTCCAGGATGCGCCTGTTTTTACAATCTGTTGTAGTCGTTCAGCCATGTCCAACTCTCCATGACCCAATCGACTGCAGCACGCCAGGCACATCTTTCATTATGACTCAGGTTGTGTTTATCCATATGGCTTTCTAGGCAAAGATACTGAAGTGGGTTGCCAGTTCCTTCCCCAGTGGGCTGCAATTTGTCTGACCTCTCTGCTATGACCTGCCCATTTTTAGTGACCTTACATGGCATAACTCACAGCTTCACTGAAATACACAAGTCTCTTCACCACAACAAGGTAGATATCCAGAATGGGGGCTTACAATACTTGTTTATATGTGGCATTGGAGTTAAATTTACCCCACCATATTTCACCCTGTAAACAATCACAGCAAATAAATATACACATTCAATAGGTAACAAGGTATTCACATTAGTTACTTTTAATAATAATAATATTTGCAGTTACTATTGTTACTAACTAGTATATATATAACAACTTCATCATTACCACTAAACAAGTCACCATCACAGCATATTCTAAACACACATCAATTCTTTAAACATTACACATAAATGAAAGACAAATTGTTACAGTCCTTAAAACACATCTCATGTCCATTTGATAACCTTTTGATGTTAGCAATCCCCTGTGCTAGGGTCCCAAGACCAGAGTCCATGATTTCGAAAGGCTATGACAGTTCGGCTTTGGCCATAAAGGTCTCTTGCTTATGTAGTTCAGGGGAGTCCCACCCGACCCAAAAGTTAGTCATGACAGCAACGCCATTTCTTCAAAAGAGTATATTATAAAACATAGCTTTTAAACAGATTTGATGGCAGATAAGAACCAAAGAGGCCATCTATTATGTCCATTATATCTATTTGAGAGTTTGGTATAAATGAGCCTCAGGATATTCTTATGTTTACCATCATGGATTCCTTATTGGTGTTTAACCCTACTTCCACTGGAAGGCTGCTCTTCTTATCTACTACTCTTCCTGTGAAGTGGTACTTTCTCACGTTATACCTAAAACTCAGTCATGACATCTTGTTTTCCTCTTTTGCTGGAAGACTCTGTGGTTCTATGTTTAAAACATATGTGTTCTATAGTTTGACAAAAACTTACCCCGAACCATTATAGTTCAAGAACAACTGTATGTAACAAACCAGCATTAGAAGCTATGCAAAATATGGACATAAAAAGCAAGTTTAGAGAAAATCATAATGTTTGAAGACTTTAAAAGTGGAAGGTTCCATCTTGTTGTGTTACTTCTTGAACCCCAAGATGTGTGCTTAACTGTTTCTGTCAGTGGAGAGTGGGTTATGTGAGCATATAGAGGAATGTGGATTTGCACATGCTCAGAAGCAGACATCGTCCAACAATCTTTGCGTCTGCAGAAATGTAACTGTCCCTCTCACACACATCTTTCATGGAGCAGCAAGGGCATCAATGATTTTTTTTATAAATAAAAACTAGCTGTATGATTTTCCCCTGTTTAATTATGCTCTTAGAGTTGCCAGACATATATGTTTCATTGTACACTAGCCCTTTTAAAGGACCACTGCATTTAAAGAACAATTGCACTTGTTTGTTACGCATGCACCAACCCGTTAACAATATTAGCAGCTATGTAAGCCATGTATATAAAGCATTTTTAGGAGAATCTGAACTTTGAAGACTCTATTTATGAGTACAGGAATCCATTTTGTGTTTGTTACATCACATCCTGAGACCTGGATGATGTGGGTGTGTTTGTAATTATCAGTGGTGGGAGGGAAGAGACAGGCAGAAGTTCAGAGTCTTTTGTTTGATAACTAGGCAGTATTGAAATTGGCACCACATCCCTTCAACCTCACTGGCCCGGAAGCAGATACCTTGCATCATTCAATACAACAGCTGTCCAGAAATGTAAATGCCCCTCTCACACATAACTTCCACTGCTATATGATGGATCCTTGAAAGATCCAGTAAAGGCATCAAGATTTTTTTTCCTAATTAAAAACTGGCTGTATTACTTTTGCTAAATTATGGCCTCAGTCAATTATATATATATATATATATATATATATATATATATATATATATATATATATATATATATATATATATATAGTTTTATTGTTCAGGGTTCTTTAAGCATGTCACTATGGCTATAGATTTAAATAACGTCCAACTTTTGTGTAGCTGTAATAGCATGACAAACTAAGTAGAGCAGATAAATCTTCTATATACTATCATTTTATTATTGGTTCTACATCCCATATGCATAAATCACTTTACATAGAATTTATAGAGACATTATTTCCATCTGGTGTATTTTATCTCAGTTTCAGATATAATTAACTTGTACACACAATGTATTTTTGTATGTTTAATAAAAATCCTGGTTCCCTAAAGTAATATAAATTGCCACATCGTTTATTTTTCTAAATCTTAATTTAGTAATATTGTAGGAATAGGAAAATTCATGCTGAACATTGAGAAATGTTTGGTTTCTAATTTCGTAACACTGAACCATAAGTTGTATAAAATAATATTTTTTACATTATTCTTTTTTTTTTTACTTATTCTTTTTTTCTTTTATACTTTTGAACATTAACTTGTAACTCTTTGATTGAGCTGTTTGCCTCCACCACTTATGAGATAATTAAGGAGTGGAAGCAACTCTGACTGGGCTGTAGTCCAAAAAGGTCCCACGTTTATGTTTAGACAGGAGAAGATGCTTTTCATTGGCTAGAGACGTGGTGTTTTTAGTTGGTTTATCTTTGAAATGACGCAAGCTTGTGTGTGACCATTTAGGGCAGCCTCTGCGTCAGAGTTGCTTCCATCCCTTGATGACTTCTCAAGGGTTGGAGGCAAGCATCTCAACTTGAGGATTACAAGTTGATGTTTGAATGTAAGTTTAATAATGAGTGTCATTAAATAAAGAATTATATTAGGTAAATTAGATTAAGATCAATGCCCAGTAAA
Organism: Discoglossus pictus; assembly: GCA_027410445.1. Lineage (NCBI taxonomy): Eukaryota > Metazoa > Chordata > Amphibia > Anura > Alytidae > Discoglossus > Discoglossus pictus. The sequence continues at coordinate 432,435,453 of CM050164.1, forward strand.
AGTGTGGTTCCTGTTGCTATGACATTAAAGTGGTCCTTTAAGCTCCTTGATTAACATAAATTGTCCACATAGAGAAGAAACGTTTAAGATTATGCTCCTTCAATTTATTCCTCCAACTACTTTCTCAATTCTCAGTTCCTCCAACTCTTTTCTCAATTCTTGGAACAATGAAAAATAACTTTATTGCACGTGTAGCTCCCATAAACTTGCAATACAAATCTATGTAACTGAAGATACAGATCATATAAATATCTCATGCACAGACCTCATGCAGCTCATAAGCAAGGCAACATCCAGGTGCCAAAGTACCCTCCCTTCCCTGGAAATTAAAATGTTTCAGAATAAATCATAATTATTAATCTTTGGCAAAAATTCCCTTAACAGTGGGATGTAGAATGTTCCTGTTAATTTACAGTTCAACAGATCATTTATATAAATTACTGAATGAGGCTCAGTGCTGAAACATCACCATTGTCATTTGCCGGTGGGAGCAAGTAATGTAAAAATATGGGTTGCATTGTTTGATATAAAGTTATGGTGTATATAGCATAAATTATCAAAGGTAATGTTCCAGATACATGACTTCATTTTTCTTATGATCAGGATATATAACCCCAGTGACTATCCTGCAACACCTGCTAGTATAAGGATGACTGCTTCCAAATCTCCATCTTCAATGCTCTTTCTTTTATTCTCCATCATCAAAAAATGACAGAAACTCTTGCTCCTTAACTCATTTGTGTTCATAATGATTTTCCAGTACTGAAACTCTTCAAAACTCGTCAAAAAGGCAAGACATTGATAGAGCCTTTGAGTACATGACCCGAGCATGATCCTTTAGGCTAAGAATTAAATAAAGAGACTGGCACTAGTGTTGGCAGTATCACGGGCCACAGCTTTTATTAAACCAGAATTTTAACAGTTAGCATAAATTAACATATTGGGAGGAGCCCGCCAGGGTTAGTGAGTTCACTCCGATTTACAACAAATTCTTTATCCCTTCTTAACATATCCTTACATTACAAAAAGGGCTGGGTGGGAGAGGATCCTTAAATTGGCCGGCGCGGAGTGGTAGAAAGCCTGCGAAACGGGCGGAAGTCCCACCTCTCCGCACCAGCCAATAGCGTGCGCCCAGGCTCCGCTGCGTCATGCATTGCTGCGTCTGCCATGACCCCAGTATGATCCATTAGGCTAAATATTAAATACAGAGACTGACACCAGTGTTGGGAGTATCATGGGCCACAGCTTTTATTAAACCACAATTTTAATAATTTGTATGAATTAATCTATGGCCCCCAATGCTTTTCTAAGCACCCAATGAGCTAGGGCAACATCCCTTTAGGCCAGTGGGCAGGGCAACTCACCTCCCGCCGCAGAGCAGGCTAGGGACGCCTCCTGAGGCTGCAATCCCGCCTTGCAAAGCTATGGCCCATTTTACCCCCTCCCTGAACTCAATCGTCAGCAGCTCTAAACCAATCTCCATCAAATGAACCTTAACATGAAGGAAAAATGTGTCTGCATTTTTTTTTTCAAATTCATGGTATCGAATTGCAATAAAACCCAATTTACGAACAAAGCTCATCATTTGCTTGTTAATCTTTTGGCAAGCCTTATCTAATACATTGGAACCCTGCACACTGGATCCCTGGCGTTCCTCCATGACCGCCTCTTGATTATCTCAGACCAGATGATAAAGAGACCTGGGAATTTGGCTATTCAGCTTTCCACATCCCTCTTCATTTCTTTTAACATTCTCCTCATAGAGACCACTCCCAGATCATTTCCCCCAGCATGAATGAGAATAAGGTTCGGATTACCATGACGATGGGCGTAAGTGTCCAGTAACCCGCTCACCTGCGACCATCGCAAGCCCCGGATGCTGAACCACCGCACCTGCAGGTTCGTTTCCAGAATGCCCAGTTGTCAGTTATCTCTTGCAACTGAGGCTAACTAATGGGCCCAGTATACATACGATTGGCCCGACGATCCATAGATATTTTCTAGATCCTAAAACATGGAAAATAATCCTTTAACCGTCCATCTCAAGCCGTATGTAAGACCTAAAACGTTGGGACCCCCATCTACCAATCCTTTTAATTGCCTCCTCGGGCAAGCCCAGCCTCGCTGCCTCGGTTGCCGCCCCAATTTGGAATGAGTGTGTCCCAAACTCGGCTGGATCGAAAACCCAGACGCAGTATGGATAATTTCAACACTTTCTCAATTTGAAAGTGCATCAGTGCCATGCCGTTGGCTTGTATCAGTAAAGGCCCACGCCCTTCTGGCCGCTGCTGCAGGTACAGTTGCACACATTCCTGGGGGCAACAATCTGTGCTGATCTTATACAAAATTACCTCCTTCCCCTTTCCTTCCTGGTCGGTTTCTGACCTCCTCAGCCACAGAACCATCCTGTAACCTTGAACACAGGTATCCACCAACTACAAAAGCCCCCCGAACCCTGCCGAGATCAGTTCCCCTATTCTGAAAGCCCCAAAGAATGCCAGGGAAATGCAGTCCGGAAAAGCCAAAATTCGTAAGGAGTATTGCAGAGCTCCCCCAACACTTGTGTTAAACGCAACAACAGAGAGAAGGTGATTGGCCGTCTCTTGTCCTGACCACGATCGCCTGTACACATCCCATGGAGAACCCGGCGACCCACAAAATCTTTTGGCAGGTCTCTCATCCCGGACAACTTAAACACGAAGGCCAGTGCCGTAACCTGGCGACCAACTGACGCCTTAGATTTCCTGTTCTCCACACAACGTAACAGAAACCACAGCAATATTCCAAGGGCTTTTTCTTCCGTCGACTGTAGCCACTAGTTCACTTCACTTTTTCCACTCCTTCTTATATCCCGCCCAAGTTACTGGAGCCAGTGATTATCTGATCAGCCTGCTTATCTGACCGCTCCAAGCTTCCAGAGTCCCTGAGGAATTTCTTCAGCCAAACTCTCTGCTGCCGGAGCCTGCTTCCTGAAGCACGCCTCCTGAAAGCGAGAAAGGGCATCATTCGCCCTAAACCATATGTTCTGTTGAAGACAACTCAAATGCTGGAAGAGCCCAATTCCTGGCATAGACAACACCGTGAGGCTGTTGACCGCATGTACCACCGCCATGTTGTCCATGAAAAAGATAACCTGTTGGGCCCTGAATTCCCTTCCCCACATATGGATCGCGATGACTATGGGAAACAATTCCAGGAAAGCCAGGATTTTGGTCAGGCCAGCTGTTAGCCAAAACTCAGGCCACATGGCAGCGCACCACCGGCCCTTGAAGTGTGCATCAAACCCATTTGTCCCCGACACGTCCGTGTACAGCTCGAGCTGATTGCTGGTCAAACTTTTGCCTGAATTAGCGTTGCTCCATTGAAATCTCTGAGAAAGGTAAGCCAGACGCTCGCATCGTCTCTCATTGATGCTGTCTCGGTTATGACGTGGTGTGGTCGTCTGATTTCTGCTGTAGCCAACGCCAACCTCCTATTAAAAATTCTGCCCATGTGAATGATCCTGCAGGCAAAGTTAAATTTCTCAAGGATGGACTGCAACCTTCTTAGTGAAACCTTCTCAGCACCCGTAAGGGCCCTCAATTCTTCCTGCAGATCTATCACTTTTTCCACTGGATCTATCACTTTTTTCTTCCTCCAGATCTATCACTTTTTTCCAGAATCAATCTGGATCCCTAGGAAAGTCAACGCCGTTGCTGGGCGTTGGAAGGCATAACAAGTCCTTTGCCCGGGAGCGGCCGATGCGGCAGGACTTCTGGCCCCACCCAGGGAGCCCCAAAAGGGCGGCATCACTCGCATTGGCATCATGATGTTTAGCCAGTATGCCACCATCTTGTGATGGCCCGGAGGCCATATACTGAGGAAATTCCTTATCCCCTACAAATATACAAACATCCCGGAGCACAGCTCTAGGTGCTGTTCGCCCATAACGCATGATCCGACCACGCTTTTTTGGCCAGACCGCCTACCCACTCCCCAACTTCGACCTCGTTAATGGGGAAGTTATGGCATTTCAACAGAGAGTTTAATGCAACCATAAACTGACAAGGGCTATGAGACCCCTTTGACCAAACCTCCCCCTGAAAACCCCTTGGCGACTCACCTGTTTCTGGCCTCCCCTCGGTTGATGTCACCATTGGATCGGCCCTTATCTGCTCCATGCGCACTGGGTTCTCTATGGTCCTTGGCCTCAGCTGGGTTCCACTCTCTATCAGTCCCAGAGCAGTTGCAACTGCAACGACAGGATCTTCCACTATGGAACCTCGATCTGCCCCTTGACCTGGGGAAGCAAGGTGAACCATCACTAGTCCAACTACGCCCGTGCCCAGATGCCCTGTCGATCCGCTATCCCCCCAAGGATGGGTCAGAGTCTGTAACTACTTCAGGACCTGGTTGTAGAACATTCAACAAAACTAAGGGCCTAGGGTCCAGGTCAGTAGCGTCAACCTTTGAACCCATCATCGCCCCCGGCCTAACCAGTTTGTCAGTCACCGTTGACTTCTGTTTTTTGGTTGGTGTACAGGAGAAAACTAAAGGACTGTACCTGTTAGTAGACTTTCTGACCCTGTCGGGGCGGATTTGCCGTGATACCTTGGCCGTTACAGGCACGTTGTCGATTATCACCTGGCTGTCCTTTATGCTCATTTCCTTCACGACCTGGTTCCTCTACGCTCGAGTAGCCTCCATGATGCTACACTGTTCTCGCGTCGTCTCTGTGAAACCCCAGCATTGTTATTGGGTGCAGTTGGAGGGGCCGCAGTGCCAGCAGAGTGCAGAGCTGTTGGAGTTGTGTTAGAGCTCCTTACTTTTTTATTATCCCTCACAGTCCTGGAGGGGGCTGTAGTGGGTTGTAGTTGGCTACTAGGGGTAGGTGAATTCCTTGAGGCTAGATAAAAGGCGGTAGCCGGGGGGCTAGGCACTGCACTCTCCGTGGTGGGGGTGAAGGTTCCTGGCCCTCCAGAACCTCCCCGTGCTCATCCTGGGCCTGTCACCTAAGGGGGCGCTGCAGCTAGGCTCAATGAGTGGAGGGAGCCTAACTAGGCCAAGGCATAATCTAGCCAAACCCAGGTTATCAGCCACCGCAGACTGGGACAGAGCAGGGAATGACAACCCCCCCCCCCCCCCCCGGATGGGAACATGCCAGCCTGTCCTGCACCCATCTGACCCCGTGGCCGAAATCTGTTCTAATTCTGATTGATCGGGATCCATAGCAGCAGGCACAAAACACACACAAATAGCAAACAACAAATGGGGAAAAGACAAACCCACTCAAGGACACACACCCAGTAATATACATAAAATATGAAGGGGATACGTAATAGGCCCCACTCCGTTCCTCAGGAGCTCCTTGCCACACATCCGGATCCTTAAGATGGCCGACGCGGAGTTGGAGAAAGCTTGCAAAATGGGCTGAAGGTCCGCCTCCCTGCATCAGCCAATAGCGCATGCCCAGGCTCCTCTGGGTCACGCAGCGCTGCATCTGACGCAGGAACCCTGAGGCAGCCTCTGCGTCAGCCAAAAGAGAGCATGCATGAGAGTATGGGCACAATGTGCTTATGTGAAAGAGTAGATGTGCATGTAGGTGTGTAGTACTTGTCTAAGAATGTGTAAGCAAGGGTGCTGGAGTGCATGTGTGTAAGAGGATATGTGTGACGGAGTGTATGAATGAGAGAGCATACATGAGAGTGTCTCACTGAATGTATGAGAGTTCATACATGCATAACAGTGAATGCTGGAGAATATGCACATGCAAGTGAATGAGAAGGACTAATACAGACAGCCAGGCAATTGTTCCTTTTTACAACATTTTTCATCCTTACTGCTTCTGGAGGCAACCAGACAGAGTATTAAGCAATTCACCCATGATATATTATCAATGTATAGCTACAGTCTATTTTCAAGTGCCAATAATTACGTTTTAAAATACAATTCTACAAAATAAATGACAAATCTAACTTTTAAAATGTTTATATGTGAATACAACTCATAAAGCACTATTAATAAAAGAAAAACACCAAAAGAGAAGTGTTGCTAGCTTTACTTTATATATAACTAGAGTTTTCTGAACATATTTTTATTTTTTAAACAGTCCTCTTCTATAACCTGCATAGCATTTACTAAATAGATTACTTAATGGCCATCAACATTATTCACTAAATCTATTTCCTAATGACCATAGAAATTGCTTACTAAATGGATTAGCTAATGGTAGTCAACCTTATTTCACAATCCCAATCTTATATTTATTAAATTTGTGTTGTTCGAAAAAAAAATATCAGCTCTGAACTTACAGTGCAGTTTAAGTGAAAGTAAATCATTTTTTGCTAACAATTGCATGATATATCGTACATTTACCTTTTTGGTTTGAATACTGGCTACACACCAAGAAATACAATTTATCTTTTTGCTTATTGGAGGTTGAATATTAGAGCTAAATGTGAATGTTAATAATTATTTGTATTGTTGATATGTACATGAAATATTAAATAAGTTGGTTAGTTTATTGATGCCAAGTGGGTAAAAAAGTAAAACTGAAACAAACTGAACTGAGGGTCCCCTGGACACTATATTAATCAATATAATATTTATTTAGGATCATAAACAATCAAAACTTATTTCATTCACTTGTAACTTTCCATATCTACTTTTGATATTGATATTTGTATATTACATTTCAGCTGCTTGATTGTGATGAGAGTCCTTAATGAGCCTGTGGTAAGAACTATTATTACTTGCCAAGCCCTTGTTTCTCCCTTTTAATTCCTTAACCTTTTTGTTTGATTCATTATTTTGTCTGTAAGCTTGCAAACTCTCAGTCTTGCAAAGCACATTGTATAAAAATGTCATGTGTATGATTGTCAAGGGCAGGTTAAGCAACTCCTTTTGTATTCGTCTGTCAAATTATTTATTGTTTTATTGTACTCCTGCTCTACAGAATATTTTGGCACTATAAATGAGATAATAGTTATTGCATGGTAGCTTCTAATATGCTACCATGAAACCAACAGCAAGCCCAAGAAACGTGTGGTTATCTTATTTGTCAGTGGTGGGCAAAGTGAGGGGAAGGAGGGAAGAGGGAGAGATTATTTTATATCTACCTCCTTCCGCCACACATGCCTAGAAGCAGGCAGTCGCAATGTAAACTACAAGGCCTGCTCCTGCAGAGTTGCAAGCACTTCTTTAATTCATGTGGATGCCTCCAGTGGTCCTTTAAAGACCACAATGATATTTCATAATGATGCAGAGTGTATATATCGTTGTGTGTATTGATACATTAAATGTAGTCCCTTAGTCATTTCCGACTCTCCATGACCCTATAGATGCTGCACGCCAGGTACATCTTTCAGCCCATCTCCCTCAAGTTCACGGTCATTGCTTCAGTGACCTCATCTATCCATCTTTGCTTCTGTCTTCCTCTTCTTCTTGTGCCTTCAATCTTTCCCAGCATCAGAGTCTACTCTAGGGAATCCTGCCTTCTCGTGATGTGGCCAACATATTTGAGCTTCAGCTTCATGATCATACCTTCAAATGAACAGTTTGTCTTGATTTTTCTGTAGTACTGATTTATTGGATCTTTTTGCAGTCCAAGGGACTCTAAGTAGTTTTTTCCAACACCACAATTATTTCAGCGATCAGCCTCTTTTATGGACCAGCTCTCACATCCGTATGTTACTACTGGGAATATCATATTTAACTATGAGGACCTTTGTTGATAGCGTAATATCTTAACTTTTTACTAGCTTGTCCAAGCTTGCCATAGCTTTTCTCCCTAGAAGCAAATGTCTTTTAATTTCATGGCTACAGTCACCATCTGAAGAGATCTTGGATCCCAGGAAAACAAAATCTGCCACCGCCTCCACTCCTTCCCCTCCTATTTTCCAGGAACTGAGCATGTCATTTGCCATTATCTTTGTCTTTTTAATGTTGAGCAGTGGGCCAACTTTTGTGCTCTCTTTTTTTCACCTTCTTCTTTTACCCCACTTGCCCTCTGCTCTTCCTCACTAATGTGGTAGGCACCTTCTGACCTGAGGGGCTCATCTTCATCTTCCGGTGTCATTATGTCTATGTTTGTGTTTGTTTATAAAAGTATCTTAACAAAGTTACTTGAGTGGTTGCAGGTTCCTTGTCCAGTGGACAGCGGTTTATGAGACCTCGCTGCCATGACCTGCACATCTTGGGTGACCCCACTTGAAGTTCACAGCTTCATTAAGTTCACAACCCCCTTCACCACGACAAAGTAGCGATCCAGAAGGGGATAAAGGAGTCCAGTACTAGTGTAATAAAAACAGAATGGAAAGGAAAGGGGTTCATGGGAAATTGGGATGAAACAAAAAGTGAAAGCCCCTTATTTATGACGTTTGCAGTACCCCAGGATGAATTAGAAGCCAGTATTCAGGAAAAACATGTCTGGTTACAAATTGTGGTTCCTTTAGAAATGTTATGTTGATATTATCCAACCACACTCACTCTTCTCCCTCCCCCAATCCAACAGCCACTTTGAACTGCTTTTCCCCAGCTACAGAGGATGAAGTCGCTAGCCTGCTATCATCCACTTGCCTCACTACATGTCCCCAGGACCCTATTCCTTCTCAGCTCATCCCTCCCCTCTCTACCACACTAATCCCAGCTCTCACACACATTTTCAACCTTTCCTTAACTACCGGCAAGTTTCCATCTTGTCTAAAACACGACACAATTACACCCATCCTCAAAAAGTACTCATCTGACTCTGACATTGCTTCTAACTACCGCCCTATCTCTCTACTTCCTCTGGCTGTCAAACTGCTGGAGCGGCTCGTCTATACCCGCCTTACCAGCTTTATTTCCTCTAACTCCTTTCTTGACACCTTCCAATCCGGCTTTCGGCCCCAACACTCCACTGAGACAGCTCTCACTAAAGTCACCAATGACCTGCTTACAAGTCAAAGGGTCACTGTTCTCCTTTTTCTAGATCTCTCTGCTGCCTTTGACACAGTTGACCATCCACTTCTACTCCATATCCTCTCCTCCCTCGGTATTCGAGACACTGCTCTCTCATGGTTCTCATCATACCTACAAAATCGATCATTCACTATCTCCTTCTCTGACACCTCTTCTTCTCCTTACACCCTGTCTGTTGGCGTACCGCAAGGATCTGTCCTAGGCTCGCTCCTCTTCTCCATCTACACTACCTCACTTGGTACCCTTATAAACTCTTTTGGGCTGCAATATCAGCTCTACGCAGATGACACCCAAATCTACCTCTCAGCATCAGATCTATCCCCCTCTCTTCTAACACATGTCTCCAACTGCCTCTCTAGTATATCCTCTTGGATGTCCACCCACCATCTCAAACTCAACATATCTAAAACTGAACTCCTGATCTTCCCTCCCTCTCCCACTGTGTCAATTCCTCACAAATCTCTCACTGTCAATAATGACATCCTCACCCCCTCCTCCCAAGCCCGTTGTCTTCTGGTTCTACTGGACCCCGCCCTGTCCTTCATCCCTCACATACAATCACTAACTAAATCTTGTCTTCTCCATCTAAAAAACATCTCCAGAATTCACAACTTTCTTACACAAGACGCAACTAAAATCCTTATACACTCTCTCATCATCTCTCGACTGGACTACTGCAACTCGCTTCTTGCTGGCCTACCCACCACCCGAGAATCTCCACTTCAATCCATTATGAATGCCTCTGCTAGACTCATCTTCCATACACAACGTTCAGTGTCGGCATCACCTCTCTGTCAATCTCTCCACTGGCTTCCCATAGCCTCAAGAATACAATTTAAAATCCTGACCCTAACTTTCAAAGCCCTCAACAAGAGCACTCCCCCATACATTTCTGGTCTCATCTCCAAATACTCCCCCACCCGCCCTCTTCGCTCTGCTAATGACCTTCTTCTTTCCACAACTCTTGTCACCTCCTCTCACTCTCGCCTTCAGGACTTTTCTCGTGCTGCCCATAATAGTCTCTGGAACTCCTTGCCTCGCTCCACCAGATTATCCTCCAGCCTCAAAACATTCAAAACCTCTCTAAAAACACTTCTCTTTAAAGAAGCATATCACCTTCCACCCTAACACACTCTCACCTCTCTCTCCCTCCTTTTCCTCACACAATACCTTTAGGTTGTAAGTCTGCGAGTTTCAATCCCACAAGGTGCTTTAGGGAAAGCACCATGGACACTGGATTCCAAACTCAAAGACAGGGCCCTCCTTGTTTTACTATGTGTTAATTTGTATGTATCTTTGTCTTGAACATATCTTATGTACAGCGCTAGGGAATATGTTGGCGCGTTATAAATAAACGATAATAATAATAATAATAATAATAATAAAATGATATCAAAAATATTTTAAAAAACATACCTCTGAGAACAGACTACCTTTAATAGGTATCTCAATAGAATGGCACACACGTAGGGTGCAGTCAGAAACATTTTTTAACTGTATTGTATCATATAAATCTGATCTTGCTGAAAACTACAAGTGCCAAATAATTATCCCATGTACAAGAAAAATAGCAAACCTATGAAATATTTTTCAACCAAGAGCCGATGCAGCTAGCTGCAGGCAAAGAAGGCAGGACCCAGAAGTAGAAAACCTGCTTGCTATTGAAGAGTTTGTGTCTGGTTTTGTAGACTTTGGCCTCCATTTAATTCCAAGCCCGTAATTAATTTCATATAGCCCGTATGTCTGCGGGTTAGACATTTTGGTGCAGTTACAGATGTATCTAAAGGACTCAAGCCCGCAATTACAAGCCACAATATGCAAACCATGGCCCTCATTCAATTGCGATTTGGCCAATTGAATAGGGCTCTAAATAAGCACATAGCATATTTTTTTAAAGAAGTTTTTAGTTAGTGAAAACCTTGCTTTTGGATAGATGCTAACTAACTAAAAACTTCTTTAAAAAATATATGTTATGTGCTTATTTAGAGCCCTATTCAATTGGCCAAATTGCAACTGAATGAGGCCCAATGAACCCATAAGTAGTATTCCAGGCCTTAAACATGATCAATTAAGCAAGCCTGTAGACAATTAATTAGTGTTTTGAAGCAGACTCGCAATCCAGAAATTTAGTAATCTATAAAAATCAATAAAGCTACTGTTCTAGTCCATGCGGGTCCCATGATATATTTTTTTGCACATTTGCTAGCTTGAGACTTTTGTGCAATTAATCTATTAATTCTAATGCCTTTCATTGCTTTCCCAGTATTTTAAAGTACATAGTTGAGTTTATTTGCTTTTGCAGCTACACAAGGGGCCTCATTCTATTATCGGTCGTAAACCGGCCGTAAGGTCCCGTTACCTTGCAATTCAATTAAACGGCCCCGCAAGGATCTCCTCTTACGGCCGGCCGCATATCTTGGAACCGTCCGTAAGCTCTGAAAACTTAAAACTCAAAAATAAATTCAAGCCTGCACTGTACAGCTCTGTAAATGCTAGGGATCATATTGGGGGACATGAGGATTAAAAGTAACCCACTCTCAAGCTTGCACATCAGCCCAAACCCGAGTTCAAATTAACTGTTTATTTTCCAGCTGCGGTGTGGGCGGGTCTGAGGTGCTCCAAGCACTCTGGACTTTTTACATGGATATTTGACGTATATTAAAAAAAATATATTTTACGGATTTGAGTATAGGGGAATTTTGTGCTATTTTTGCTAACACCGAAAATCACTTTATAGTCTTCTCAAAGTGCAGGATGGCTTTATTTGGGCTATATTTCGTGCTTAGTTGGTGCTAGCGGGACCTCTTTCCTGCAAGTAAGCTGCGGCTCGCTTTTAGCCTTGCAGAGAGGGTTCCCGGAGCAAGTGAATTGCAAATAGAATTTTCTTACGGCCGATTTCCTTGCAGCCGTTTTAGATCAAAGGATTTCCTCCGGCGCGAGCGGCCGCAAGAGATAGCAAGTCACCGGCCGCAAGCCTGCCGGAATCCCCGGCCGGAGGGGAATAGAATATCCGAATAGCTTGCGGCCGGTCCTTGCGGCCCCGCAACGGCTGCAGCCGATAATAGAATGAGGCCCAAGGTGTTTAACCCACTTGCGGGTCCTATCTAGCACACGTAGGATTTTTTTTATACATTTGCCATGTATGCAGTTGCTGTCTTGTAGAAATGTTGTAGTTGAATATTGGTTTGCTTTTTTAGCACTGGTAACATTTGCAACCTTAAAACATCAAAGGAGGAGATATGTCGTAGTTACAATTTTGACAAACGCAGTGCTTTGAGCCTGTAACTCGCAATTGGAATGCGATTAGCTGAAAGACACCAATTAAATAGAGAAGTAGGTGAGGGTATTTAGTAAGCAAACACGAGACCTGTGCTGGCAACAGACTATAGTAGGGTCATGTTCTCAGGTGAATCATGGGTGCCAGCACTTCCCTTGAGATGATCCCCCAGCAATATAGCACGCCACTCTGGATTGACACACTGTGTGTTTAGCATGAATGTAAAGCATGGCGACCCAGATCTACTGTCGTTAAATTTACTTTGCTTGGATTTTATCACACACTAAGCCTCATAAAATGCAAGGTTTAGTGTGTCTTAATTCTCTAAGAAGGAGAGTGGAAATATAGAATTAATTTCCCAATAACTAGTATATATAAAATATTTGTTATTGTCATCACTATAAATTAAAGGTATATAGAATTTCCCTGTTTTTAATATTAAAATAAATTATCAATGTGTTTGTTTGTTTAAAAATTCTGTTCTCACTTATTCAATCTTTGGAAACATTCCCTGTAAAGTTGTGGCCTCCCAGCCCATGCTTTCAATGTTTCTATTAGTACTTACAGGTTATCTTATCTGACCACTAAGGGCAGATAACATATTGCATGCTAGAGCCATTCACCTCAAATGACTTTCTATCAGATCCCTTCCATCTCTCATTCAATGAAAAAACCTTTCTAATTTTGCATACTTTCCTACCTAAGCAAACTTTCACTTCCTTTCTGACCTCTAATGCCTTTTCTTTTCTGCTGTTCCCCAGGTTTCTGCCTCTTTCATTCCCTTTAGATTTTAAGTAGCGCGATTCTAATCTTGTAGGGTTCTTTGGTAAAAATGACTTTCTACAAAGCTCAAAACAGGGCCCCCCATCTTCTACAGTTTGGTAATATTGTATTTGCCCTTGTTCTTATCTTCTGTACAGCACTACGGTATATGTTGGCGTGTTACAGACTGTTTCTCAACAGCATTTTTTTAAATGCAGCAGAAATGCAGATCATAAAATGATGTGTATATATGCAAACAATTATCTAGTTTATTTTAACATTAAAAACAGGGAAACTTCACTATACCTTTTATATGTTATTTTTAAAAAGATTTGCTAATTTCAAAAAGTTAAAATGATCTGTTACCAATTACAAAATAGTCACCTGGTATTGCATGAAATAAATGACGCCATAATAGATCTATAGAGAATGAAAGGAGCCGATTAAGACATTTGCTACATTAGATGCAGACAGGAGCAGACATATTACAAAAGAAAATGATGTGCGTAAGTGTTCTTTTTTTGGGAGAATGACTCACAGCCATTTTTGTCACGGTATATTTTGCATCTGCCAAGGTATATTATTAAGCATAATTTCATGACATCTGAAATAAAGTAACAGCCTAGAAGAAAAAGTTAAGAAAGCATGTTATACTGGGTATAACACATTACTATTAAATGAATTTTATCTTTATTATATCTCTTAGCCATTTCAAAACTGGCTGGCAAAAAGAGCAGGAGAGACAGTTACCATTAAAGCAACACAGAGGAAGTTCAAACATAGCATATTTAAAAATATATACTGCATTTTTACGTGTATAAAACAATATCTTTTCCCAATTTTTTTACGTTTAAAATAGGGGGTCGTCTTATACACGGAATGTTGCAATTGAAATCCCTGGTCTGGTACTCAAGCATCTCCACTCCGGATTTTTTCCTTTCCACCCAGTTCCCTTAACCGCTTTCTGGTTATCCAGACTCCTCATCCCCCAAGGGCACTCATTGAGACAGCTCTGGCAGTCCCACTCTGGACATTGTCCCTTTTACCCAGTTCCCTCAGCCACCCCCTGGTTACCCAGACCCCCCATTGCCCAAGGGTACTCACTGAGGTAGCTCTGGCAGTCCCACTCCGGACATTGTCCCTTCTTCCCAGTCCCCTCAGCTGCTCCCTGGTTACCCAGACCGCCCATTCCCCAAGGGCATGCACTGAGGCAGCGCTGGCAGTCCCAGCTTCTCAGTCAACGTTCGCATCTGCCGGCGCTCGAGGAGTACGGTAAATACGTTACATACTGTAAATACTGAGACAAAAGTGCAACACACAGGCAGTGGAGATGGAGCTACAGTGGAGTTACACTGTGCTGAAAGGCGCAGCCACCATTACACAGCTTGCCTCACTGTCCCACAATGTCAAATAAACTGCATATATAATATAAATATCCTATATAATAATAAAATATAAAAGTTGTTCTGTTTGGTGTTTAAAATATTTATTTCTTAATTTTGGGCTTAAAAATAGGGGGCGTCTTATACACGGAAAAATACGGTAGGTGAGTACAGATAAGTACTTTATCAGTAGAATGTTATTAAATAATGCATCTTCTTACAGTAAACTAAAATTGAGCATTGCAATAAGAAGCAGTCAATCAGTATTTCTGATCCACCCTCAAACCAAGATAATGTCATTTTAAAAGAGAGATCACTGCCTTAATTACTTAATTAGCCCTGAGGTATTGGATCGCTACCTTTGTCTTTCGTGAAGGGGCTTGTGTATCTCAATGAATCTGTGAGCTATACCATGTAGCGTCAGCCAGGAGGGGCAGGTCATAGTGGAGAGGTCAGAGAAATCACGGTCCACTGGAGAAGGAACTGGCAACCCACTCAAGTATTCTTGCCACAAAAGCCATATGGATAAGCACAACCAGAAACACAGACAGATGTGTCTGGCGTGCTGCTTTCATATGGTCTTGAGTGCAGTGGTCAGTGCCTGAGCATGCTCAATCTGTTTTATACTGTAGGAAAATATTTTTTTTACTAACATTTTATTTATAAAGTACTATATATAATTATTCCATATTTGGAACTTCTGTTGTGTCAGTTTAAAGGACCACTCTAGTCCTATTTTTGGCTACATACTATCTACTAAAATTGGCAAAATGTTTTTAGAAGGTAAAAAAAAAAAACAGATTTAAAATATTTAACTTTTATATGTAACTAGTAAATTGCCTGTCAAAAATGACGGGGCAATAACATTTGAAGCCATGGAATGCTGTTTGAGACATAATTGAAACTGTTTTGTACTGTGAGGACCTTCGGCGCTCACTGCGAGACTTGCGCTGAGCGCCTTTCGTGCTCATCGCATGCCTCACAATGAGCGCCTTCGGTGCTCATTGCGAGCCTCTCGTGTACTTTTGGTCCTCTGAGAGAGATATATATTTCTATGTATATGTAGTTAAGTAATAATTAATGATTTCTTAAATCAATTAATATACTTGAATTATTTATAATTGATATATGCAGCGTGCAATAGGCTGAAGAGCTAACAATCTGTTTGTATTTTGCATCTGCATAGAATATACATTTTGAATATTCGTGCCCTGCTTCTAAAGTGTAATGAATGTTTGAAGTGTGCATTATAAATAGGCTGCGTGCGCGAGGTAAAGCCGTTGGTTTATTGTGTAAAGCGGCATTGTATAGTGGTAATGTTATTAATGTGTTACGCGGCTCGTGAGCATTTTCCGGCTTTTGTAATAGTGTATCTTGTAGGTCGTAGTGTGATGTGTAAAGTGTTTTGCGCGGTCCGGGGTTGTGTAGCCTCGTTTTCATTTTTTTCAGCTGCCATTTTTTTTTTTGCTCAGGCAATTTTCGAGTGCCGAAAATCATCTAAATGGAGTTAAATTTGCGTTCCACCTCACTTCCAGACAACCTGGCTGTTGCCACATGCTGTCTGTGATGTTTTTGTAATTTTTTTGGGTGTATTTAGTGTGTTTTCCGTTTTTTTTGTTCGCCCGCTAATCTCGTAAATCTTTGAGTCTCGTATCTTTTTTTTTCTAAGTCCTGCGTCTCGAATTTTAATGGCTCGCTTTGCGAGACTCGCATCTGCTAAGTGCTACGGTTTAACGTCTCACATCGCTTCGAAAGGCTTGCAGCGATGAGCGCCATTGGCGCTCATCGGCTAAGTCCTACATGTTAACGGCACGCCTCGCTTCGCGAGGCTCGCAAGAGATGAGCGCCTGTAGCGTTCATCGCCTAAGTAGTACGCACCTAGCAAAGCGTGACGACATCTCGCAGTTTGACAACTATTATATGTGATTAATCTTTACTATATGCATCTATTTCATTTTCTGAGCAGCCCACTTCAGCTGTGTTCTCAGCAGGATATGTATTTCTACACTAATCAGATTTCAATTAATCCTGTTAAAGACACTGATATCATTAGCTTTTAATTATATTGTTACAGCTGTAATACCTTCCTCTGCATTCAAGGTCTCCCCTACGTGCAGAAGAAGACAGCAATATGGCGGCTGTCACTGCTTATAATAAAAAATACATTAATGGCTGTGTTATATATTTTTACTTAATATAAACATGTGCCCATTATCACATGTAGGTCTACAAAAGGGAATATTTTATATAAAGGACAACCTAGCTGATTATGATGTGCTTACAAAAAAATATGAAACAAAGTGATTACATTGTGTAAAGATTTATAAAATGTGCTCTCTTACAGTAAGAGTTAATAATACACAGACCTTGGTGACACTCTTAGTCCATTTTGATCCTTCACTGCCTAATTAATGCACTATGGATTATATATTCTTAAGTTAAATGGCCATTTACCTCACTGTAAGTGCTCTTCATAATGTGAAATACCACATGATTGTATGTTAAAATGATCTATTTTTTTAATATTACACTAATAACAGCTAAACAAATCTAAAGTTTGAAGTCTGTTTACAAATAGTGTCTCCTGCTTACTGACTGTTGCATGATTAACAACAGACAGTCGAGACATGTGGTGAGGACAGTGATTGGTAGCAGTTTTTCCCTGAACTCAGGACTGCACTGAAAAGTTAACCTATAACTGACCTGTTTAGGTGATTAAGAGTTAACTTATGTTTTTCTTTTGCTCACTACACAGAGCTGTAGAGCTAAGGACAGTCAGTGACTCATGTAAACACATATTTTACTTTATAAACTATCTCAGTGAAAAATGCACCTATTACAAAAATGCAAAAAGTATTTCAACATGCTTTTATTAGATCTTTACTGTGATGTGGTGCAAATTGTCATGAATTAAGTGGCCCTTTAACTAGTAGGTAGAAATACTGAAGAACTACACTTAAAAATATGCAAACAAAAAATCACAATGGAAAGTTAAATAATACAACCTACCTAATTGTAATGTGTCATCTACAAGAGCCAGAACCGTCAATAGCACACTCTTCTAAAAAAAGTAAAGTATGTTATTTTGAATGCCATTATATTAAAATACTTGTATCTTGATGTCAAAAAAATGAAGATATTTGGACATTACCTTTGTAAAAATGAGCTGACTACCTACCACTCTCATACGCAGTAAATGTCTCATAAATACATCACAAGGGGAAATTTGGTCACGCTAATGCACCAAGGTAAACAAATAACAACATTATCACAGGCCAGCTAACAAAAGTGACTGAATAACCAAGCAACACAAAAGTATACTTTGCCTCAGGCAGCTTTACTTCCCCCACTACATAACTATATTTCCTACCGAGACAATTATTTGAAAAATCAACTAGCTGATGTTAAGTCCCAAATGTTTTATGAATCATAAAACTGCCAGAGAGAAATATATTGATTGTTCAATAAACTTTTTTTGAAAAATGTTCTGCGACTGTACAGTAAACTGTAAAATCCATGGGTATTCCAGGTCTGCTCACAAAATGCATTGCAATTTGGGTTTATCCATGACCCCTGTAGCCTGTGACTTTTGAGAATACTCATTTTGTTCTGATAACTGAATCTTGAAGATACTTCTGAGCGGGTGAATACAATATGTCAGGTCAACTCATCTACAGCTTTACCAAGTCACTCCAATAAAACCTTCCATTAGGAGGTAATAAACAATTCTCAGAGGACATGGATTTGTTTCAGAAGCCATAGACATGACCTATCTTATTCCAGTGTATCATCTGTTTTTTATTCATTCTCATTTTGTACTTACTGAATTGCCAACAACATCCAAACAATGTTGTTTATAAACCGTTAAACCTTAAACTAAGCCTATATTGGGACTTATATCAGGGATTATTATTAATGTGTGCCAGTATATTACATATTGCTATACAATAGATACAGTGGTTACAAGAGACAAACAAAGCAGACTTAACTGTAGATATACAAAAGTATTTGAGCGCTGTTATCATCAAGCTTACTATTACTATAACTAGTAACTTGCCCGACATAAATGACGGTATCATAGAATGTTATCTTGAATTGTCTGTGCTGTCTCTCTCTGTGCTGTCTCGGAGTGTGTGAGTGGTGAGTATGCTGTTTCTATCTTTCTGTGCTGTCTGCAGGTATGCTGTCTGTCTCTGCTGTCTCTCTCTGTTCCCACTCTATCTCTGCGCTCTCTCTCTATGCACGTTCTGTCTCTCTATGCACTCTCACTGTCTGTGCACTCTCTTTCTCTCCCTCTCTCTCTCTGTCCGGTGTTTGTGTGTGTTTCTCTCTATCTCTGTCCTATGTGTGTGTCTCTCTCTGTCTGTCCTATTTGTGTGTCTCTCTGACCTGTGTGTGTGTGTGTGTGTATGTCTCTCTTTCTCTGTCTTGTGTGTGACTCTCTCTGTCCTGTGTTTGTGTGTGTGTCTCTCTCTGTCCTATGTGTGTTTGTCTCTCTCTCTCTGTCTGTCCTATTTGTGTGTCTCTCTGACCTGTGTGTGTGTGTATCTCGCTCTCTGTCTTGTGTGTGACTCTCTCTCTGTCCTATATGTGTGCGCATGTCTCTCTCTCTCTCTATCATATTTGTGTGTCTCTCTGACCTGTGTGTGTGTGTATGTCTCTCTCTCTCTCTTTCTCTGTCTTGTGTGTGACTCTCTCTCTCTGTCCTGTGTCTCTCTTTGTCCTATGTTTGTGTGTGTGTCTCTCTCTGTCCTATGTGTGTGCGCGTCTCTCTCTCTCTCTATCATATTTGTGTGTCTCTCTGACCTGTGTGTGTGTATGTCTCTCTCTCTTTCTATGTCTTGTGTGTCTCTCTCTCTCTTTGTCCTGTCTCTCTCTGTCCTGTGTTTTTTTGTGTGTATGTCTCTTTCTGTCCTATGTGTGTGTGTGTGTGTCTTTCTCTCTCATATTTGTGACCTGTTTATGTGTGTGTCTCTCTCTCTGTCCTGTGTGTATGTCTCTCTTTCTCTGTCTTGTGTGTGTGTGTGTCTCTCTCTGACCTATCTCACTCTCTCCTCTGTCTCTCCGGGCCCTGTGCAATGGCAGCATTGAGCGAGATACTGTGCATATGTCAACTTTATTATCAAATGTAATGTTTGCGCACAACAAACAGCACAGACAGATTGTGAACAATTATAGTGGATTATTTTACATTTTTAAATCTCCAGTATATTCAATATTACTAGGAGTACACCTCATTTATATTTACGTGTTGTTACTGTAGGAGTTGAGGGCCCTGCTCTCCATTTAAAAATAGATCTTCACCAAGAAGTTAGTCAGCCTCAATAGTTGACCTTGTTTGAAAGTATTGTTAGCAAACTTTAGAGGAAAAAGACTGGAGAAACCAGTCAAAAATTACACTTGATGATGAATCTACACAAACTTTCCATAAGAAATCACAATGAAAACAGTTACTGTACCACAGACAGACATAATTTCACCCAGAATAACCACTCCATCCAAAGCCTGAAAATCAAAATACTCAGAGGACATTTCAAAACTATTCAAGAGCGGAAAACTTTTGAATTAAAAATGATTAAATTTTTTAATACAAAGCATACTGGACTTAATATTGATCTGGCTTTCTTTTCTCACTAAATGTTTTATGACCCAAACTCATTCCACATTGTTCCCCATGTTCAAATGGTGTTTTTCTAATCCCCAATTGTGTGGAGGTTTATGGCCTTTAATCATGGCTCTGCTATTTTCTCTTAACTGAATTTACAGACTCACAGGACATTATTTATTGTGCCTTTCTATTCCCCTGTCCAATCTGCTTACATATATTTTGCTGTTTTAGTATAGCTTCAGACTTGATAAAGGGAGGTTATTCCTCGAAAGCTTGTCATAATACTTGTTAATATGTTCATCCAATAAAAATGGTATCACTATATTCTGCAATACTCTTATTATTCATCTAGATCACTGGACACTCATGGCTACCTCACTCTCTCTCTCTCTCTATATATATATATATATACAGTGGATATAAAAAGTCTACACACCCCTGTTACAATATCAGGTTTCTGTGCTGTAAAAAAATGAGACAAAGATACATAATTTCAGAACTTTTTCCACCTTTAATGTGACCTATAAACTGTACAACTAAATTGAAAAACAAACTGAAATCTTTTAGGTGGAGGAAAGAAAAATATAAAAATAAAATAATATGGTTGCATAAGTATGCACACCCTTAAACCAATACTTTGTTGAAGCACCTTTTGATTTTATTACAGCACTCAGTCGTTTTGGGTATGAGTCTATCAGCATGGCACATTTTGGCAAGATTTGCCCACTCTTCTTTGCAAAAACACTCCAAATCTGTCAGATTGCGAGGGCATCTCCAGTGCACAGTCTAATTTGTTGTATTGCCTAGTATGCCAGTGCAACAAATGTAAGGTCTGTCACTATTGTGTTTGCTTGGGGGGATAGTAATCACTATTTGGCACATTAACGGACCACTGAGATCACATTTTAAAATAAGTTTAAAAAATTACAACAAACAAAACAACTTTTGTAATTAAAACATGCTCATTTAAATGTTTAAAAAAACTGTTGTATACCATGTCCCTTTGACTGCTGACTGCTTTTTGTTAACAATCATTATTTTATTGAGCTGTCATGTAATATAAGTTATCATTTACTTGGTAGTACATACTGTTTATATAGCATGATATACTTTAAAAGAGAACAGACTGATATTTAATGAAAAATGTTGCACTGAAGTATCTTCATTGCAACTTGTAATAAAGAATGTAAATCAAAAACACAATAAGCAACATCAATAGAGCAAAATATAAAGGTATTGGAATGAGTGCTAAGAACAAACAGCAAACCCACAATTGTGCTATCAATATGCTAGAAGCATTGATCAGGTCTGGAAGCTGTTGTCTCAAGCCAAGTCTATCAATGACTTTTTAGTAGAAAGGACAAAAACAAATATAATCTATATATAAAATTATATCTTAGAGTCTTGGATATGAGTATGTGAGTTGCTTGGGTATGATTAGGATTTGAGCGCTTCATTTCTGGTTTTAATGTAGTATTTTACCTTTGGCTGATTAAACACATTACCAGTGCTATAAATACAGAACTATGAGAGATGAAAAACTTTTAGAAGATAAACTGTAGTCAATGGAATTCAAAAAGCTGTAAATTAACATAACTTTATTTTATTTGCATATTGCAGGTGATGGAAGTAAAGGGACAAATGATCCATGTTCCAGAATCTAATTCGATATTGTTTTTGGGTTCCCCACGTGTTGGTAAACTTGATGAACTGGTGGGCCAAGGCTTGCATCTTTCAGATATCCCTATTCATGATGCAACTAGAGATGTTATACTTGTTGGTGAGCAGGCCAAGGCTCAAGATGGTCTTAAAAAAAGAATGGACAAATTGAAAGCAACCTTAGAAAAGACACACCAGGCTCTGGAAGAAGAGAAGAAGAGGACAGTGGACCTTCTCTGTTCAATATTTCCTTCAAATATAGCTCAACAGTTGTGGGAAGGAAAGTCTGTGCAGGCCAGAAAGTTTGATGATGTCACCATGCTGTTTTCCGACATTGTAGGGTTCACTGCTGTTTGCGCCCAGTGCACGCCAATGCAAGTGATTAGTATGCTGAATGAACTTTACACTAGATTTGACTATCAGTGTGGATTCTTGGACATATATAAGGTAAGACATATATTTTTATATATAAG
Organism: Discoglossus pictus; assembly: GCA_027410445.1. Classification (NCBI taxonomy): domain Eukaryota; kingdom Metazoa; phylum Chordata; class Amphibia; order Anura; family Alytidae; genus Discoglossus; species Discoglossus pictus. Next base: position 432,457,554 of record CM050164.1, read on the forward strand.
GTAACTGAGACATATATTTTTGTTCATGTTTCTGAAATGTAAAACTATCGGATCAAATAAAAACAATAGCGTCAACGTCTTTGAAATTAAACAGAAATAGAGATTAGTGTAGCAGAAAAGGTAATCAAAATTGGGTAGGTCTTGGTGTTACCTACTACAGATAGCTTGTCTGTAAGTTTTATAAACTACTGGCAATCTTTTTTTCTTTAAATCTAGTCCACATCCAATATATTTATGTTAGAATCAAACTACTTTTTTGTACTCTACCAGGCTCATAGATTAAATATGCATGATATATATATATATATATTTTAAAGAACTTTGACAATCCAGGCATCTCTTTTTCTTTTTTGAAAAAAAAAAATGACCATTCACAATTTTAATAATATTCCCTATGTTGAATTAAAAAGTGATTCCAAATGATGTTTTACTTAAAAAAAAACAGTATATAAACATTGGTTGAGACTAAATAAAGGATACACTAATAGAAAATGTTGGTGAGAGAGTTGTGAGGGAAGGTCTACTTTGTAATCATATGACAACCTGACGGTATTCACTAAGCCATTTTGTGAATGATCTTAACAACCATCTGTGGTTGTATGGAAATTATATTAATATTTAACACATTGCGCCTGCTTTCGATAGCCAGCAGCTGAGAGCATGGTCTTTGTTTGGGAGTGGAGGAGGTGGTTGTGAAGTTGCAGGCTTGCAATTTGCTGCACTATAGTAAAACAAACACGACATGGGATGGCATTAATCCGGACAAACTTGCAGCCGCTGTTGGGGTTGCGCTCATGCTGCTGTGGCATTGGCACCCTTTCCGGATTAGTCTTGTGCTGGTGACTCCTTTCCAGGCTGGGTCTCTTTGGGGAAGGACTTCCGGCCGGCCTCTGCATATTTGAGAGAGGGTGACTTTGCCTGATTAACCAATTTGCAGGACCACCGTCCAGCAAATTGGTTAATCCTGCAAGGTGTTGGAACGTAAGTTTCCTGAATAATCAATGGTGTACCTGTACAAACAGATTGCTACATGTTACTATAGTCACCATCATGAGTTAATTATATTCCATTTCTGTTATATAAATATAAATTAAATTAGATTAATTGCATATATATATATATATATATATATATATATATATATATTGGGGTAATGTGGCCTTTGGCTACTGTTTTTTTCAGTGACTTCATATAAACAACCTGGGACACTCCAGGGACCCTTGAAACCCTCTTTTTTTGAAGGCTAAAAATCTGTTAACTTCACAGACTTCTCCCTGGTGTGTTTTATCAGACTCTGTAATGGTACCTTTGAATCCAGTGTCTCTCTCTCTCAGCTGTAATGGATCCTCTGCTCCAATCGCTGGGATAGCACCAATCCGTCTCACCTGTAAAAACTGCTGTGGCAAAATCCTAGCAGCAGCTCCTCCGCAAATCCCCTTTTTCCTCTGCAGCAAACAGTCTCCTCTGTAAATGCTTTTTGTGGCACAAATCCTTTTTGCAGCAAACAAGTCTTCTCTGCAAATCCCTTTTTTCATCTGCAGCAAACAGTCTCCTCTGTAAAGGCTATTTTTTCCTCTGCAGCAAACATTCTCCTCTGTGAACTTTCAGATCTCAATTTCTGCTTTCAGCAGGAAGAATCAAAAACACTGCCTTCACTCTCACTGGCAGATAACTACAAGCGTCCTTCTTAGCTTGTAGTAAGGCACTGGCCTTCCTTCTGCTTAGGCCACACAGGGCCTAATTGCAGGGTGCGCCACCCATTTCGCTGTGTGTGCCTTAGCACTGCTCCAGGAAGTAAAACTCTTCAAAACGTGTTTTGCTCTCCGCTCTGGGGGGCACTATGTTACTATATATATATATTTTTTTTTATTATTTTATTTACTAGATTAGCTTAATTGTATGCATGTATATATAGCGTCACATACAATTGATTATTTAGTCGTATAATCCTATAGGTGTTGAAGGAGCAACATGGGGATGGAGATACAGGAGGACTAAGGAGTTTGTGCCTAGAGGTTCCAGATATGTAAATCAAGCCCTGAATACTAGCCAAGTATATAAAAATATATAACAAGTTAACTTATGGCTTCTTTTAAAATGCAAATCACTAATTTTATCAGATACACTTCTAGTAAGTCACAGTGAGCCTTGCTGCCCTTCACAATCTTCACAATCTAATTAGAAAATGTTGGTGATAAGGTGAAGTCCTCTCTGGCGATGGGCAGCAACACACCAGTAAGGCTCATTAAGTGCAAGCCTGTAAGTTTATCAAATCAAAGTCAATAGTTTTTATGGTTCAAATTTAAATTTACATATATAGATGATTAAGAGCAGAGCTGCAAATCTTAGCTGACAGTGTCCACTTTATTATCACAAACCCTCAAAGTTTAATTTTACAAAATGAAGGTTAGTTTGTTCTCTGAGCTTATCTAATTAGTTTTTTTTTTCTTTTGGAGACACCACAAGACTCCAAGTCTTGATGTTTACTGCTTTTGTTTTTTCTCACTAATATGTACATTATTGGGCTCCCTGGTGGTCTAGTGATTAGAATTCAGTGCTTTCACCACTGCAACCTGGGTTTGCTACCAATCAGGGAACCAAGAGGTCATACCACCTTGAAGCCATGCAGGGTTGAGCCTTTTCAGTACTTGGACCGGAAACCACCTAGGAATACCAGGAGCTGTATGCTGTGGCCCACTGGAGAATGAACTGGCAACCCACTCTAGTATCTCTACCATGAATATCAAGTGGATCAGCATGGTGTTTTGTGGTCTATGAGGTCAGGACTGAATGACACAAAACAGAAGTAGATGAGTTTGCCAAAGTATCAGAATCTAAGATTAATTTACATAAATCTGAAGCTGTTAATCTTCCCTTGTCTCTCAAAAGCTGCTGAAATGTGGTATATGATCACTTACAAATGGTAACATCACAATTTGAAATGCCTTTGTATATTGTTCACTCCATCTGATTCACACCAAACTAATATAATTAAACAACCCTCCTACATACTTCACAAGAAGACTTTGAGAAATGACAACTGGTGACACTTTAATTGGCTTAGTAAAATATAGTGTGTGGAAGTGAATATCCATCTGAGGATACTTTGTCCTTTCCAGAGGTTGCAAAGTGGTCACCGAATGCCGCAATGGAAATCGCCATTGCAGCTCTTAGCAACCCCTTGCTATTGCTTGCTTAAATCGCACAGATAACAAGCTATTGTTGGATATCTAAGGATCAATGATCTTACACACAACATCTTCTCCTGGGATAAGGCAACCTTAAAAAAAAACCAACTCAGCTCCTCAGCACATTTCCCTTTGACGCCAATATCAGGCAGGCTGAATTTTTTATACCATTGCCAACAAACATTGAGAGAAATCAATCCCAGTGAGACTAGATGTCTCTAATTTCCACTTTAAAAAGTCTGACAGAAATAAATAAATAAAACCAAACTTCTCACTATATTATAATACTTATAACACAGGAGAAAGAACTCTTAAAGACGCCTATGCATTCAACTGGAAATCACAAACCATATTGTATTCTTATTTACAAAACTGATAATAACAATTAATAAATAATCCACATATTACAAGGATGAGATGAGATCTAAAAAGGTTGAAAGTGATGGACTATAAGTCTTTTTTTCAACCTCCATTACTGTGTGTAACACAACAGAAATTGGTTGGAGGTGCCTCTGCAACCATCTCGGTGTAATAGAAATGTAGGTGTAAAATAAGATTTATAATGGTATGAACTATTATTTAGCATTGAAGACTGCAATAATTAGCAGTCAATCAGCGTTTATGATCTACCCTCAAACCAAGATTCTAATCTTTTGTTAATGAGAGATCATTACCTTAATTACTTGATTAGCCCCGAGGTATTGGGTACATTGCTTGTCTTGAGTTACATGAACCTGAGTATGCATGTCTATAGATAAAAATCCATGTGAGGCATTTTAATAATTTAACAGTATTTATTAGTATATCAGTCATTTTTGTATACAGTGCCTTGCAAAAGTATTCATCCCTTGACTTTTTACCTATTTTGTTACATTACAGCCTTCAGTTTAATGTTTTTTTAATCTGAATTTTGTGATGGATCAGAACACAATAATCTAAGTTGGTGAAGTGAAATGAGAAAAATATATACATAATACTATTTTTTAGAAATAGAAAACAGAAAATTGGCATGTGCGTATGTATTCCCCCTCTTTGTATGACACCCATAAAAAGCTCTGGTGCGACCAATTACCTTCAGAAGTCACATAATTAGTGAAATTATGTCACATGATCTGTCATTACATATACACACCTTTTTTGAAAGGCCCCAGAGGCTGCAACACCTAAGCAAGAGGCACCACTAACCAAACATAAAGACCAATGAACTCTCCAAACAAGTAAGGGACAATGTTGTTGAGAAGTACAAGTCAGGGTTAGGTTATAAAAAAATATCCAAATCTTTGATGATGCCCAGGAGCACTATCAAATCTATCATACCTAAAGAACACCATCCCATGTTTTTCAGCAGCCGGGACTGGGAACTGGTTAGAGTTGAGGGAAAGATGAATGGTGCTAAATACAGGGATATTCTTGAGCAAAACCTGTACCACTCTGTGAGTGATTTGAGGCTAGGATGGAGGTTCACCTTCCAGCAGGACAATGACCCCAAACACACTGCTAAAGCAACACTTGAGTGGTTTAAGGGGAACCATGTAAATGTGTTGGAATGGCCTAGTCAAAGCCCAGACCTCAATCCAATAGAAAGTCTGTGGTCAGACTTAAAGATTTCTGCTCACAAGTGCAAAACATCCAGTTGAAGGAGCTGGAGCAGTTTTGCAAGGAGGAATGGGCAAAAATCCCAGTGGTAAGATGTGGCAAGCTCATAGAGACTTATCCAAAGCCACTTGGAGCTATGATTGCCGCAAAAGGTGGCTCTACAAAGTATTGACTTTAGGGGGGTGAATAGTTATGTGCATTTTTCTGTTATTTTGTCCTATTTGTTGTTTGCTTCACAATAATAAAAAAAAACATCTTCAAAGTTGTGGGCATGTTCTGTAAATTAAATTATGTAAATCCTCAAACAATCCATGTTAATTCCAGGTTGTGAGGCAAGGGGGTGAATAATGGCAAGGGGGTGAATACTTTTGCAATGCACTGTATAAATGTTCATATTCAGTCCTAGTTTCAAGTGCGACTTCGTAATGGCAGTCTTTGATCAGAACTGAAAAAGAGATGTTATATAAATACATGATTTTGACAGAACTGAATATAGATGTTCTGTGAATCCATGATTTTGCCAATTCGTCTTAGCTGATTAATCTAGTTATAAACAAAGACAATTGAATAGAGTAGTTAAAAATTAAAAACTAGGGGCTCCATTCAATTGGCCAAATCGCAATTACTTGAACCGCGTAAATGTTACAGCTATTCAATTGGCTACATTTAGCTACTTGCATTCCTATTGCGAGTTACCTGCCCCAAATCACTGTGGGCCAGCCAAAGAAGTATCTCAGCCCTATCTCCTCCATTTAATTTTCAGCACACAAAAGTTACCAGTGCTAAAGATGCAAAATTGATATTACAATACAAAAGTTCAAGTAGCTTGCAAATTAAATCTGAGCCGCAACTCAAATGTATCAATAAATATTACGAGTACTAGATAGGAGTCGCAAGGGGGTTAGGCACTAGTTCTGACAACTGCAGCAGCTATTAAACACACTCTAGTGTACTTTAAAATACTGGTAAAGCAATGAAAGGCATTAGTGTTAATTGCACAACAGTCTCAAGCTCTCAAATCTGGAATAAAAAATTATTATTTTTTATTTATATCAGCATGTTATATCGATGCCGGGAATCAAGGAGTTACATATCATGGAACCTGCATTGACTAGTACAGTTGCTTTAATGATTTTAATTTTTTTCTTCATTGCTGGATTGCGAATCTGATCACTACATTTACTTCTCAACACTAATTAATTTGTAGTCTCTGAGTGAAATTTAAGTATAAACTCCATGTTTTACCAACGTTATGATGACAGTGTCATTTACTATTGGCTGAAAAGTACTGTGAGTGTTTAGGTAGTAAATTAAGGTTTGCTTAAATATTACAAGTGCAGGTTTCAGTATGGAAATCAAATCTACCTCTCAGCACCAGATCTATTCCCCTCTCTTCTAGCACACATCTCCGACTGCCTCTCTAGTATATCCTCTTGGATGTCCTCCCACCATCTACAACTCAACATGTCTAAGACTCAACGCTTAATCTTCCCACCCTCTACTACAGCTTCAATTCCTCACATCTCTCTCTCTGTCAACAGTGCCATCATCACTTCCACCTCCCAAGCCCGTTGTCTCGGGGTTCTACTGGACTGCTCTTTCATCCCACACATACAGTCTCTAACCAAACTTGTCTTCTCCATCTAAAAAACATATCCAAAATACGCCATTACCTTACACAAGACACTACTAAGATTCTAATACATTCTCTCATAATTTCTCGTCTCGACTATTGCAACTTGCTCCTTGTTGGCCTGCCCACCACTCGCCTCTCCCCACTTCAATCCATAATATATGCCTCCGCCAGACTCATCTTCCAAACACATCATCCAGTGTCGGCAGCTCCTCTTTGTCAATCACTCCACTGGCTTCCCTTAGCCTCCAGAATAAAATTTAAAATCTTGACCCTAACTTATAAAGCCCTCAACAACAGCGCACCCCTATACATCTCTGCTCTCATCTCCAAATACTCCCCTACACGCCCTCTTCGTTCTGCTAACAACCTTCTTCTTTCTACCACTCTTGTCACCTCCTCTCACTCCCGCCTCCAGGACTTTTCTTGCGCTGCCCTATTCTCTGGAACTCCTCGCCTCGCTTCACCAGACTATCCTCCTGCCTTAACTCCTTCAAAACTTCAATAAAAATGCACCTCTTTAAAGAAGACTATAACCTTCCTCCCTAACATCCTCAGCACTACTCTCTCCCTACTGTACCACATACAAACTTCAACCTTTAGATTGTAAGTCTGCGGGTTTCAATCCTGCAAGGTGCTTTAGGGAAAGCGCTATGGACACCGGATTCCAAGCTCAAAGACAGGGCCATCCACTCTTTGCAATGTGTGAATCTTGAACTTGTATAGCGCTACGGAATAGGTTGGCGCGTTCCAAATAAACTAATAATAATCATAATAATATGGAGGCTGTGAGAGGGCAGTTGCGAGTTAGAGACCATTGAATAACTTTAAATGTTTTGAAAGAATGTAACCCGCAGCCAAAATATAGGTTGCTATTACAGGCTTGCAATTGAATGGGGCCCTATATTTATTTAAACATTCTAAAAACATTTTCTTAATTATCAAATCAGGCTCTTCATACAATCATATTATTAATATGACACTTCATTGTTCTTAAAAGTTGTATACATGTTTCTGTATGGATTTACCATCATTTTTAGAATGATACATGTACGGTATATGGAAATGCACTCCAAGCTTCTTTTTCTTAAAGTGGTAATTTCCGTTTTGTATTAGATTTCCATCTTCTATTTTGTTGAAACATTTCATGACAAGAGAATAAAATAAATGCCATGTCCTAAAACTCTAGTGTCAGCCTGAATTAGAGGACTTGCATTTAACTAAAATGCCATTTCAAAGGATTTATATTTAAAATGTGTAATGTGTTTCTCCTGCAGAGAGAATGGATATCTTTGGTAATAGCTTTAGTAAAGTGTAACAATTTAAACCAGAAATACACAATCAGGATAATTGGATGTAGCTGGAGTATTGTGATGGTATTTCTGCATCTAGGCAAATAGCTCCCAGCAAAGTTTTCCATATTTCAGCAAATACATAATTTTAAATTAAATAGCAATATCTGATAAAGATGTATATTGTTTGCAGTCAATTGGAAATATACCCCCAAGATAATTTTCACATAGTTAAAACTTAACAGGACTCTTTAGGCATTTTCTTTGTTTTATAAAAATGGTTTAACTGTGTGACTTAACCGTCCTAGCTGTAATCTCGAGCGTGGTTCGGGGTTCATTTTCAGTTCCTAAAGTGGCAACCCAGAGCCACGCTCGGGATTACTCACTTCCTCTCTTCTCCCCATCCTCTTACTGTGTAACGCTATCATCCTTCCCCTGCAGCACGTCTTCTGGCTGTGGCCAAGAATCGCTATTGACGTGACGTCCGTGTGACGTCACTCGGGACTCCCGGACTCTGCCAGAAGACGTGCTGCAGGGGAAGGATGGTAGCATTACACATTAAGAGGAAGGGGGGACAGGGTGGAAGGAGGGGGCAGGGGAGGAGAAGGTAGAGTGGGAAGGGGAGGAGAAGGGAGAGGCGGAAGGTGAAGGGTGAGGGGGAAGGGGAGAAGATGGGGGAATGGTGTGCTGGGAGTGAAGGGGAAAAATGTAAATGTAGGAGCAGGGGTGGAACAAGGCGGTCTGGCCATGTCAGTATCCCAGAGTGTACCGCTTTAACACTCGGGGGTACTGACACGGCCAGACCGCCAGGGAGGTTAATTGAGTTTATCCTCCTCCATGCAATTGTCATAACAAATTTACACACTTAAAAAGCCAGAAGAGTAACAGTTTCTTACCTTCTGAAACCACCAGCTTCCATCTTGTTGTCTCTTATGGGTTCACTGTTTCACAGCCGTGATCTAAGACCACTCTTACAGAGAGGGTCTCCAAACAATCAGTGTCTCATAATGCTCAGACACACAGCACGTTGCCACTTGAGATGAGATGAGAAGGGCTGTTTTTCACAGTGTAAAGAACACAATGTAAACTAAGTGATAAATGGAGATACACTTGAGATACTTTCAGCCCTTAAATTCGAAGCCCGCAGCATCGGCACACCCGCTGCGGTCTTGAAATTTGGCTGCGTTACAGAGCTATTAAATTGAACCATACCACGAGTTACGGGCCGAAGACGCAAACCCGTAAACTATTCTTGTGCATGTTGGATGTGCTGCCGTGAACATGATCAATTAGTCAAACCTGTAGTTACGGGTTTAGACGGAGCCAATGGCGAATGAGATCGTCATCATTACGTCACTGAAAAATGAAGGTTAGATTTCAAAGCCTTACAGGTCAATTACGAGTTTCGGTCGGACCCGCATTCCAGAAATAATGCAATATTAATAAATCAGTAAATATGATAGTCAAGTCCATGCGAGTTCCATTATATGTATTAATACATTGATTGCCAGGATCAATATAACACGGAAATAAAACATAAAATAATGTATTTTATATTGCAAATTTGCAAGCTTGAGAATGTTGTGCTATTAATTTTAATACCTTACACCATCTTTAATTATAAGTACAGTAGTGTGTGTATATTTGCATTTACAGTACTACGGATAGGACTTTAACCCCCTTGCGTGTCCTCTCGAGGTTGAACGCCAGTGGATTTGTAGCAATTTAATAGTGATTTTCGAACGTAACAGTTAGGGGTTTGACAGATCTAAGGATTTACGGCCGCGGAGTTCAGATTTCCGGAAGTAATTAGTGAGTTGCTTTACATGGCCAATTTACTAAACGTAAGTCTTGCGGGCTACGTTACGACTATGGTTTTACAAGTTGAGGGAATTTAATAGGGCTGTTAGTCAATTCCTCCCACTGTCTGCTTGCAGAAGAGGGGTATAGGACACCTTATGTCACAGCCATGAAACATGGCACCCTATATGAAAGAGACCTGGAACACGGGGGAAGTTCCAGAAAGTAAGAAACTGTTACTCCAGGGCTTCTTAGAAGTAAGTGAAGTGTAAATTGTATATGACAATTACATTGAGGATGACATTAGGTGAAGTAGTGCCTTAAAATGCCTAAAGAATACTTTTAAAGGGACACTGTCACGCCAATAAGTTGCTTTCATCTTAAATATCATTAAAACTAGTTATATGTTGCATTTGCCATTCTCCTGTAGATTAAACCATTCTTGAGATAGTCTGCATTGCTTGTTAGTCTTGTTTATGCTAAGGTGAGGCTCCCTATTTGGGGGAATTTTTATTTTCCTCATCATCATCAGCTACATGTTAGAAAATGGATGAAAACCTTAAGAGTGTATATGTTTGCAGTTATGTATATGATGATATTTGAGAATGTACAACCAGCTCATGAAATACAAATATGTGCGTCAGATTGTCTCCTATGATTGTTTTCATTCACAACGTGGGCTAAGTTTGACCAAGCACTTTTTTTTACTAATTGTTTTCTATGTTTTAAGTGCTATTTTTCTTAAATGGTATCCTTTATTTTTCATGCAAAAAGTGAAGTTTGTAATGTAGAAAACATGCTATGCAAAATACTTGATACAAATATAGGCCCCTATTCAATTGAGCAATTGTAAGTTACTGGAGCCCGTAAACTAATTTGCTATTTAATTGGCTATTTAACCCGATCTACAGGTTATTGGCTTAAAATCACTGCGGTTGCCAAAATCGTAACTCCAACCTATCTAAGCCTTTGATCTTTCAAGCCCACTAAAGATACAATTGCTAAAATGTCAAATCGCTATTCAATTGCTACAATTTCTCAAGCCCGTAAATATTTTCACATCCGTATATAGCAAATGTAGAAGATAGGACTCGCACAGGGGGTTAACCCTGGTTGGTAGCACTGTAAATGAAAATGAAAAATGAATACTGCACTTCTAAAGACGCGGAAAGCGATGAAAGATATTAGAATCAATTGTACAACAGTCTCAAGTTCGCAAATCTGCAATAATATATATATATATATATATTTTATGTTTCATTTCGGTATCATATCAATCTTGGGAATAAAGTTAATACATATCAGGCCACCCACATGGACTTAAACAGTATGCCATTAATTTTTATAATTTTGTAATAATAATGATGTGATCGCATATGGGACCTTTAAAAGCTAATTGATTGACATGTAACCTCCATGTTTTACTGACGTAATGATGACGGTCTCATTTTCTATTGGCTGTTTCTAAATCGGTAGTTACGGCCTTGCTTAATTGATCATGATCACGCTCTGAAATGCTACTTACTTGCATGGTTTACGGTTTCACTTTTGGCCCGTAATTTGCAGGCTTGTTCAATTGAATCGCTCAATTGAATTATTGCAAATTTCAAGCCCGCAGTCATACGACCTGTATAACAAATTGAATAGGGACCATAGTGTCTTATAATCTATACCTTCTTCAATTCAGTTTTTAATGCAGAAACTAGTGATTTTGCTACATCTAAATCTGTAGTAGCAGTAGAGTCAGAAATTGAGTTGAGGTCAGTGCCAGTAGTGTCACAAACTCAAAGTACCAGCATGCATCAGTCAAAAGCTGAATCTGGAGTCAGACTGAGACTATTTGAACTGGACATATCTTAGATATAAGTCAAAAACTTCAGATATTTGAGTTACCTTAATCATAAAAAAATGGTCGAAAGACATAGAAGCTCTTTTAGCTCAGTTGGGTGACATGATAGAGAACATCAGCAATAATTGTGGCTAGAGTCTATTCAGTATATATGCAGTACTACCGTTGGTACGCCCGGTGCAATGCACTGCAGCCCTGCTGGGGGGGGGGGGGGGGGGTATTTCTGCAGTGCTATATATATATATATATATTGTGACATACCACTTCTTTTACAGGTAGGATTGTCACCGATCTTGCAGTAACCACAGCCTTCTAGGGTATACAAAGTCCAGGACACCTTCAGCTCAGTTTTCCTTTTTATTCAGTTTGAAAGCAGGTACTTTAATTAATAACAAAACAAACAAAGTCCCTTGCTCTTACTTGAGCTCTTACTAGACAGTACTTGCTATCTGCAATTGGGTGGCTTTCCCACTTACCAATTTCCCAAACAAAAGCAATGTCTTTGTAATAAGCGCAGCCTCTCCTAGCTGTCTTTTCCTCTCCCCCATGGAGCAGGCTGCTCTCTTCTTTTAAAGGCCTGTCTGCTAATTGAGTAGCTACAGGTGAGTGCCAATTAGCTAACTCTTAAAAACCAGATCCAAGCTGTGGTCTGTTATACAGCAACTAGTGCTGTTGGAGCATTGGCCCCCCCTGCTCTCCAAATACTCCGCCCCAGGGACCCATACCATGTTTTGCAGAGCATCAGCTATGCATATTGCAAACTGTAACATCTCTCCCTGGGGCATTTAACTGAGAAATCCTCTGGTTGCTGTCTAGCAAATCAGGTCTGATGTATCTCCCATCAACCACTATTCCACCTTTATGCTCACATATCCTCCCCCCCAGCTCATACCCAAGGGTTTGAGCGACCATGGAAATCAGGGAGTGTACCCTCGAAAGCCCATCAGCATTACCTTGTTGCAGACCAGCCCTGTGTTCCACAGTGAAATTAAAAGATTGCAAACTCAAAAACCATCTGGTTACTCTGGAGTTACTTTCCCTGTTCTGATACATCCACGTCAGAGGAGCATGGTCCGTTATCAATCGAAACCTTCTGCCTAGTAGGTAGTATTTAAGAGAGTCTAATGCCCACTTAATAGCAAGACACTCTTTTTCAACAATAGAGTAGTTCTTCTCATGTGGGTTTAACTTTCTGCTCAAAAAGAAAACAGGGTGTTCTTCACCCTGGTATTCCTGTGAAAGAACAGCCCCCAAGCCCACATCAGAAGCATCTGTCTGAACTATAAAATCCCTGGAAAAATCTGGGGTCACTAAGACAGGATGGCTACAGATAGCTTCCTTCAGACTCTTAAAAGCCTTTTCTGCCTCAGGGCACCATTTAACTATGACTGGGGATTTTGCTTTAATAAGGTCTGTCAGGGGTGCAGCAATGGTAGCAAAATCTGGAATGAACCGCCTATAATATCCAATTAAACCCAAAAATGCCTTTACTTGTTTCTTTGTAAGGGGCTGTGGCCATTTTTGTATGGCTTCTACTTTGGCTTCCTGTGGTTTAACCAAACCCCTCCCAATAGAATAACCTAAGTACTTAGCTTCCTCTAAACCAATCGTACACTTGGAAGGATTGGCAGTTAAGCCTGCTGAGCGGATAGCATCAAGTACCGCTTGAACTTTAGGGAGGTGGGATTCCCAGTCTGCACTGTGGATGACGACATCATCCAAGTATGCTGCAGCATAACGAACATGAGGTTTAAGAATTCTGTCCATCATTCGTTGGAATGTGGCAGGTGCCCCATGTAACCCAAATGGCAATACAGTGTACTGAAACAGGCCACTGGGTGTTGAAAAGGCTGTCTTTTCTTTGGCTCTTTCAGTGAGCGGGACCTGCCAGTAACCCTTTGTTAAATCCAAGGTTGTTAGATAACGAGCTTTGCCCAGTCTTTCTATTAACTCATCAACTCTTGGCATTGGGTAAGCATCAAATTTTGAGAGGGCGTTTAACTTGCGGTAGTCATTGCAGAACCTCCATGTGCCATCAGGTTTTGGCACCAATACAATAGGACTACTCCAGTTACTCTGGGATTCTTCAATGACTCCAAGTTTTAACATGCTCTCAACCTCTAAGTTTATAACCTCCCTCCTCGCCTCAGGAATTCTATAGGGTTTGAGGTTAACTCTTTTCCCTGGTTCGGTTATTATGTCATGTTTAATCACTTTAGTCCTTCCTGGAACTATCGAGAAAACATCCCTATTTCTTCTGATGAAATCTCTGACCTCTTGCTTTTGATGGACAGACAGAGTCTCAGATACGTTCACATCTGGCTCTACTATAGGAGGTTCTGAAGGTTTTAAAGCAACCAGGACCTCCCTGTCCTTCCATGGCTTTAACAGATTTATATGATACAACTGTTCAGGCTTTCTTCTTCCTGGTTGTCTGACTTTATAATTGACATCACTCACTTTCTCTATTATTTCATAGGGTCCATGCCAAGTCGCAAGGAACTTATTCTCCACAGTAGGGACCAGAACCAATACCCTGTCTCCAGGTTGGAACACTCTGACTCTAGCATTACGGTTATAGCTGTTTTTCTGAGCCTGCTGGGCTTCCAGCATGTGTTCCCTGACAATAGGCATGATGGTGGCCATTCTATCCTGCATTTGAGCTATATGCTCAATTACACTCCTGTGAGGAGTAGTCTCCTGTTCCCAGGTCTCCTTAGCAATATCCAATATTCCCCTGGGATGTCTTCCATATAATAATTCAAAAGGAGAGAAGCCCGTGGAGGCCTGTGGAACTTCCCTAATGGAAAACAGTAGATATGGCAATAAAAAATCCCAATTTCTTCCATCTGCATCAATTACCTTGCGTAGCATACTCTTAAGGGTTTTGTTGAACCTCTCTACTAAACCATCAGTCTGTGGGTGATATACTGAGGTCTTAAGATGTTTAACCTGCAAGAGCCTGCACAACTCTTTTGTGACTCTGGACATGAACGGGGTCCCCTGGTCTGTCAGTATTTCTTTAGGGATACCCACCCTACTGAACATCAACATAAGTTCCTTAGCTATTAGCTTTGCAGAGGTATTACGCAAGGGAATGGCCTCAGGGTAGCGAGTTGCATAGTCTAAGATGACTAATATATATTGGTGTCCCCTAGCGGACTTTACCAGTGGCCCCACTAAGTCCATAGCGATCCTTTCAAAAGGCACGTCAATTATGGGTAAGGGTACAAGTGGACTACGAAAAGTCTTGAAAGGAGCCCTGTACTGGCACTCAGGACATGAGGAGCAATAGTTTGTAATAGCAGCAAACACTCCAGGCCAGTAAAACCGTCTAAGGACTCTCTCTCTAGTTTTTCCGACTCCCAAGTGTCCCCCTAATATGTGGCTGTGAGCCAACTTTAGCACTATATTCTGGTAAGTCTGAGGAACCAACAGCTGCCTAATGATGTCTGAATCCTTTTTTTCTACACGGTAAATTAGGTCATTTTGTACTTCAAAATAGGGGAACGGCAGTGCTCCTCCTGGCTGATTAGCAACCCCGTTTACAACTTTAATATCATTTCTAGCTGTCACTAAAGTGGGATCTTCCCACTGAGCGCTTTTAAAGTTACCTGGACTAATTCCAATATCAATTAAGTCCTTATCCTTGTCTGCATTATTAGTAGGCTCCTCCCTAGTTTGAGCTGGGTTATCTCCTATTAATACTGGTTTAGGGCAGTATTTTTTCTTTTTCCTTATTTTTCCGTCACAGTGGTCAAAACCCAAGTCAATATCGGAAAAAGGGAACACATTATCTTCGACAGACTGACTCATTTCTGATAAATTTTGGTCTGTCTTTTGTAAAGCTGCCCATAATTTTAGAAAATGAGGAAAGTCTCTACCGATCACTACCTCATGGGCTAATCTAGGTACTACACCCACTCGGTACTTTAACTCCCCATACTGGGTTCCAATATTTACTTCCGCAGTGGGGTATTCCTTTTTATCACCATGAACACAGATAATGCCTATTTTCTGTCCATGATCAGGTTTTACACAAGGTATTATAGACTCTGCTACCAACGTAACCATACTACCTGAATCAAGTAATGCTTTAGACATTTTTCCATTCACAGTTACACAGCATTTATGAGCGTTATTATCATAGTCATTGTTAACAGTACCATAACAACTGAGCAAAAATGAACGTGTTCCCTCATTTTTGCCCATATTGCATTCCATAGGTTCATCCTTAAATGGACAGTCTTTGGCCATATGACCATCCTCTTTGCACTTGAAACATTTGACAGTACAGTCTGACCACCAATTAGTTCCTTTCCCAGGCCTATTAGACCTGGATGCCCCCCTTAAACCTTGAACAGTCTTACCCGGTCTTGCAGAATCTTGGGGCTTAGGATTGCGAGGGTTTGCCTGTGAAGTAGGACATAGCAGTTCTCCTGCAGCCGCATATCTTTCCACCAAGGCAATCAGTTGGTCAGCTGTATGGGGGTCACTTTGGCTGACCCAGCGACGCAGGGAAGCTGGTAAACCACGCAAAAACCGGTCCATTACTAAGGTTTCCACAATGTGGCTAGCTGAATGGATTTCAGGTTGTAACCATTTCCGTGCAAGGTGTATGAGGTCAAACATTTGGGAACGTGCGGCTTTGTCTGAAGAATATGACCATGAGTGGAACCTTTGGGCACGTACTGCAGAGGTTACACCCAGTCGTGCCAAGATTTCAGCTTTCAATTTGCTGTAGATACTTGCATCGGCTGGATCTAGGTCATAATATGCCTTCTGCGGCTCTCCACTTAGGAACGGTGCCAGTATGCTTGCCCACTCACCAGCCGGCCATCCGTCCCTCTCAGCAGTGCGCTCAAATGCCAGAAGGTACGCCTCAACATCATCTGATGCGGTCATTTTCTGAAGATAGTGGCTCGCCCGAATCACCTTTGGCCCCTGGTATCTTCCATCAGGGTCTCCATTCAGTTTTCCAGAGATCGCTTGGATTACCTGTTGTAGTCCCTGGGTGACTTTTTGCTGCTCCTCACGGGCTACTTTAAACATCTCCGCTTGTGTCACAACAAGCTGTTTCACCAAGGACTCAGTGCCCTCCATTTGTGTTTTGGCCAGGACTTTAGCACACTCTGCCTGGGCCAACACCAGTTGCTGCAGGGCTGCACTGTTTTCTGCAGCTCTCCTGTTAGTCTCCTGTTGCACAGAGGAGGATTGGATCAGAGCCTTGATAACATCCTCCATGTTGAGCTTTAAATGACTTCTACCCTCAGGCTTACGTGGTTGCCCGCATTCTCCACCATATGTGACATACCACTTCTTTTACAGGTAGGATTGTCACCGATCTTGCAGTAACCACAGCCTTCTAGGGTATACAAAGTCCAGGACACCTTCAGCTCAGTTTTCCTTTTTATTCAGTTTGAAAGCAGGTACTTTAAATAATAACAAAACAAACAAAGTCCCTTGCTCTTACTTGAGCTCTTACTAGACAGTACTTGCTATCTGCAATTGGGTGGCTTTCCCACTTACCAATTTCCCAAACAAAAGCAATGTCTTTGTAATAAGCGCAGCCTCTCCTAGCTGTCTTTTCCTCTCCCCCATGGAGCAGGCTGCTCTCTTCTTTTAAAGGCCTGTCTGCTAATTGAGTAGCTACAGGTGAGTGCCAATTAGCTAACTCTTAAAAACCAGATCCAAGCTGTGGTCTGTTATACAGCAACTAGTGCTGTTGGAGCATTGGCCCCCCCTGCTCTCCAAATACTCCGCCCCAGGGACCCATACCATGTTTTGCAGAGCATCAGCTATGCATATTGCAAACTGTAACATCTCTCCCTGGGGCATTTAACTGAGAAATCCTCTGGTTGCTGTCTAGCAAATCAGGTCTGATGTATCTCCCATCAACCACTATTCCACCTTTATGCTCACAATATATATATATATATTTATTTATTTATATATATATATATATATATATATATATATATATATATATATAATATGAATTATGAGTCAAAGCTTTCATGAGAAAGACATACCGCTCCATAGTGCTGGCTGCCTATAGTGCCAAATCTGGCAATACATGATTACCTTTAATTTTGCTATTTTTTTTGTCCCCTATTCATTTAATCTGGGGGGGATTTGTCCCCCTCATCACCCCAGTTCCTACGCCCCTGCCTACCCCCTTTATTATATTGTTGTTGGCAGTCGGTTAGCCACTGACCCTCTGAGCTTCATCAAGCTCATGGTCATTGCTTCAATAACCTCATCTATCTATCTCTGACTCTTCCTCATATGCTTTCAATCTTTACCATCATCAGAGTCTTCTTTAGGGAATCCTGTTTTCTCATGATATGGCCCAATTATGAGCTTTAACCTCATAATAACACTTTCCAGTGAACAGTTTGGCTTGATTTCCCATAGTATTGATTGGATCTTGCATTCCAACGGACTTTAAACAGTTTTCTTTAGCACCACAACCAAGCTGTAATTAATGGCTACCAAATAGCATTCTCAAGCGTTGATTTTAATAAGCTGCTATTTTTATTTATATGACATCCTGTATCTTTTATGATATAAATCTTGGTATTTTTCTATACTAAAGGTTTATGGAACTTGAATATTTGTCTAACATGCATATACATGATTAGGCCTTAAACATTACTAAAGTTTTCTTCTTTTTTTTTTTACTAAGTATAAACTGAGTGTTGCAACAGTTGAAAAAACAAACAAATAACAACTGTAATATTCAGAGTCGCTATTTCTAAGGTATTCAATTAGTACCATAAAAACTAAAATTGGAAATATTTTATTATGATTAACAAAAATGCTCCATGAATAGAAATACGAACGGTATCCGAACTAATGACCAGGGGATGATGGTCAAGGAATGCAAAGTTAACATGTATAGGAACCGGCCTAACAGCCTTATTAAATTGCGATTCGGCCAATTGAATAGGGCTCTATTAAAGCACATAGCATAATTTTTTTATAGAAGTTTTTAGTTAGTGAAGACCTTGCTTTTGGATAGAAGTTCACTAACTAAAAACGTCTGTAAAAAACATATGCTATGTGCTTAAATAGAGCCCTATTTAATTGGCCGAATCGAAATTTAATAAGGATGAAAGTCTCCATGTGCCCAAAATCACAATGACAGCTGATAGATTGAGAGAGTGAACCCTGAAGGGCTCTACTAGGACTGGCTAAATGCCCTGAAATAACAAAAAAAAAAATCCTGTCTTGGGAAGAAGCGAATCAAATGAATTAATAACCTAGTAACCCAACTAGTGTGCTCTGGGATCCATTCCCAATTAGCTCCCAATCTAATCTATGTCTAAAATATAATGGTCAGGGAAGAAGCAATCTAACCCCCAATCAATACATATGACTAATAACAACATAGTACTTTAGGCCTTAAATTACCTTTATAGTCAAAGCACAAATGCCTAATAAAAAGGAGCCCCAATATTGGGAGCCTCGCAGTGGCCGATTAGTAATCAAAATAGAGTGGGACTAGAGAGCAGAAAGTGCCCCTGTAATACAAAGTGTTTTGTTGCAAACATGCAACTTTGTCAAAGGCAAAATTAGTATATAGTATAGGGATATCCTAGCAAGAGGAACTAATTGTTTTATTTATGCATTGATTATTAAGAAATTTTGGACTGAATGATTTATAAAAGCAATATTAAATGTTAAACTCAGTTTCTAAACATTAGAGAATCAGCTTCCAGTTGAGTTTGCTACCACCCTGATCAAGTCATCAAGAGGATCATGGGGTCGGCCAAAAGACAGATTAGAAACGTCTTTAAAACAATCTAATTAGAAAAGAGACCAGATTATCAGTGATCAGATAATAGCAAAATATTGTTGCCAAGGGAAACCACTTTACCACAGATGGTTTCCAACCAATGGAGAGCATTGTGTTGCTATAGCCTTGCTCCTGAACATGTAGTGCTGCCTGATAGACAAAGCCTCCTTTCTCCATTGACATTATAATGGGTGGAGACAAGCAGTTGCATTTAATCTTAAATGGAAAGTATAATACTGAACACAGTTTTTAAAATTATTGATTATGAATTGTATTAATGATTGATACCTATTGAAAACATCTGGCTCCTTTTGTTAAGGCATTACAGTGGTCCATTAATTATAATCGTTTGGAAATACAGCTTTGTAGCACCCTCAAGGTCTGCCTCCAAAGAATTTCAGAGCTTTAGAAGAAGCCAATTAGTGTAGAGAAGATAAATTATTTCTACGTAGAGGTCCATCTCTTGGCTGGTGCAGATCCCTGACATGCACTAATTAGTTTGTCAGAAGAGATCTAAACGTTGATATAAAAGTGTCTTCAGGTAAAGTAAAAGTTGAATGTTTAATATTTCTAGCGCTCATTTTTCATGCTGCATTTAAAGCAAAACTACATTCTACATACTAGTTATTTTTAGGAACTTTGACTGCCATTGAATAATATTTTTTTTTAAGTATTTACATTTATTTGGCCAAATTACATGACATGGATGGATAGAAGATTAAAAGCAAAACAAGAAAAAATATATAAGGTTTAAATACGAGAATGGTTGAATTATCTGCGAAACAACCAAAAATTAAACAATTATGAACATATCAAAGCTGATTATATAATGAATTATTAATTCTTAACAAAAATATATTTTTACAAAAATATCAGTATCCAAATAAACTAATAATGTCTGTAGAAAATACAAGGATATTTGCTTATCTGCAGGGTGTGTTTCTGCCTAGGTCCATTTTAAAGGAGCAGCAGACTTCCTTAAGATGCAGTGCAGCACATTGAAATATATTTGTATATGCACAGGAGTGTATATATGACATACCATATATATACATAAGCACACATAAACTTATGTTTTGAGATATAGAAAGGGGAAAGAAGGAGTTAGAAGTGCGCCCTGTGGGGTGAGGGTGTGGGGTTCAGAAATTTAAATGGCATATGGAAGCATAAAACCTAAATACCCAAATGCTTAATTGTCTTGAATATACAGATATGTCCTGTTGATAGAGATGGCTTAGTCATAATATCATATTTCAACAGGTATTTCTTAAGTCCAGAAATCCAGATGAATTGAGATACATCAAGGGTTATATCAGAAAATTGTATTGCCTCTTCAAATTTCCAAAATTGATCGATCAATGGAAAATAATCTCATTGGTACATAGTTTTATTTTTTTTTAAATATAAGAAAAATACATAAAATCCAAGGATAGGAAACAAGGATAGAATGAGTCTGATGGGACAAACCCATTGTATCAAAATATTATCAAAATCTATCTAAAAATGATCCACCACTACATGTTTCATAGCTCTTTTGGCTTCTTCAGGGAAGAAACCTTAGATTTTACAGTGAATTTGTTTTTTAATACTCTTTCTACCACACATCAATTTGGTCATTTTTTAATATTCTTTCTACACATCAATGTGACTTTGCTATATGTTTCCTACCCTTAATTTTAATTTTTTAAGTAAAGGCCAAGCAAACATGGAATCCAATGGCAGGGAAGATCAAAAGTGTCACAGCGGAGATGTAACCAGAGGTAAGAGATAGGTCAGAAGCAGGCAGCACAAAATCAGCATGAGAGATAGGCATGGAGTCGGGCACAGCAGAACAGCAGTCCATGAATCAAAGCTGATGCCAGGAACAAATCAAGGTCATATACCAGAAAGCAGTCAGGATAGTATGGTAGTGCCAAGTTGCTGTACTTATGTGAATGTTAGATGAATGCTGATTTAATTAGTATTACATTTATTGTATGCATATTATATATTAAATCAGTTCTAGAACTCTCAAACAACTTCTCAAAATTCTAAGTAGTAATACACTATATTGTCATATTAATTGCAAAGTCCAGGCTTGCTAAAAATCTATATTACTATTGACATCTCTTAGCTGCTTATAATTCAGTCAATAATAAATCAACTAGAACACTGTTTCTTACAAATGTGTTTTGCATTTTAAGTACTGAAAACTGGAGTTTGGTAGGTAATAGAACTCTCCAACATAAAGTAGGGACATATGAAGAATATAGAAAGAAAAATGAATGACATACGCTGTATGAAATCACAGTTAATATACATTTCATAATAATAATATCATGTTCTTTGGTATTATGAAGGTTTAATGGGTGATCATTTATTTTTAGTTCAATGGTATTACTCAATCAGGCTGTGAATTGACTGGTAATTGTAAATATACAACACTGCTAATGGGACCTGTCGGACAACAGGCAAAACCTCCCCATTTTGTCTGTCCGAAAAGTGATAAAACACCTAGTGAGAGTAAATGCATAGATTTGTCTATTATCCAAAAGATCTCTAAAGCAGTATTCTGATATATTTTCCAAGTTACTGATCCATTTATGAACAGCTTGGGCAATTTCAGTTTGAAGCCGAGTGGCATAGATTAACTGAAGTATATAAATACAGGACATTTTTTCTAACATGCCAAACAAGAGTAGTTTATTCCAATACTCCAATTATATTTGTGAGTGTAAACTTAATAATTTAATATTAAACAGTCTTCACTAATAGAGGCTTTCACTCTTTCTTTTACTAGGTTTATTGAGAATTTCTTTACAGGACTGTACTGTCCTGGGAAATACTTCCTTAATTGTATCGCGCCACTCGTTCGTGCAATTCAGGCTTGAAACAGCTCTTTTGGTGCAGTCTCATCAACTATAATAATTCTGTTAATTGTGTAATGCTCCATGGGAGCGTATACACTTACCAGTACTTCCTAACAGCCTTATTAAATTGCGATTTGGCCAATTGAATAGGGCTTTATATTAGCACAGAGCATATTTTTTTTACAGAAGTTTTTAGTTACTGAAATTCTATCCAAAAGCAAGGTTACTAACTAAAAACTTCTGTAAAAAAATATGCTCTGTGCTAATATAAAGCCCTATTCAATTGGCCAAATCACAATTTAATAAGGCTGTAAGTCCGTACATAGCTGCACGCATGCACAGCTCTGTATTGAGGCTGCAAGTACGCACACATTGTGCAGGCGCATTACGCAGCAGAGCTACACAAGCGCAGCCCGCGGCAATAGCCGCAAGCTGCAAAAGAATACACAGGGGTGGGGGGCGGAAGACACGGGGGAGAGGGGGAGGAAGACACAGGGGAGAGGGGGAGGAAGACACAGGGGGAGGGGTGAGGAAGACACAGGAGAGGGGGAGAAAGACAAAGGGGAGGGAGGGAAAGACACAGGGGAGGGGGAGACATAGGAGAGGGGGGAAGACACAGGGAAAGGGGGGAAGACGGGATGGGAGAAGGGGAAGAAACACAGGTGAGGGGAGAGATGGGGGAAGAGACACAGGTGAGAGGGGGAAAGAGACACAGGGGAGGGGATGGGGGAAAGAGACACAGGGGAGGAGGGAGAGACACAGGGGAGGGGAGAAGAGACACAGGGGAGGGCAGGGGGAAGAGACACAGGGGAGTAGAAGAGACACAGGGGAGAGGAAGAGACACAGGGGAGGGAAGGGGGGAGGGACTCAGGAGAGGGAATGGGGGAAAGACACAGGGGAGGAAGGGGGGACACAGGGGAGGGAAGGGGGGAGAGACAAAGGTGAGGGAAGCGGGGACGAGATACGGGAGGGATGGGGGTGAAGAGACACAGGGAAGGGAAATGGGAGAGGAAAGGTAATGGGGGGAGATATGCAGGGAAGTGGGGAGAGACAGAAGGGTGAAAAAGGGGGGAGGGAATTTTTTTTTAATTATACCGTCATATTTGATGGGCAATTTACTAGCTATATATATTTTCAGTGAGGTATTCAAACAGTCGGCAGCCACTATTTAGAATGCATATTTCTTCATCAAATTAGCTGCAATTTTAAAAGGTAAAAAATATATAATTGACATGCAACTCGCTATGTCATGGTGAGCCCAACTGGTAAGTTCATTGGCCGATTCAACTTCAAGAAACTGTCATAATTCCTATTTTTAGGATGCAATAGTATTACAGGACTTTAAAACATATTCTATGATTTATGTATCTGTGTCATCAACATAAGCAAATATTGCTCATCCGGGCAAAAACATTAATATTCTTCTTTAGCAAAACATATGGTTAGTCATTTTATAGAGACACATACACATATGACTAAAACATGCATTGTAAGCATTTGAATTCCAATATTTAAATTTAACTTGCATATATGCAAAACATAGGTCTAATGGCACTTGAATTTAGGAAATATGCATTCTAATTCAATACAAATATATATGGATCTAATGTTAATTCTCACAGCAGAACTAATTACTTAACTAAAAAGCCATTTGGCAATGTCATTTATTATTTAAAAATAGAAAGCTGTTTCGTATACTTATGAGAGAGAGCCTTGTGTTTCCATAGTTTTCTCAGCACATCACTATTTAGTTCATCTGGTCCTTTTCGAAAAAAAAATTACTTTTAAGAACAAAACAGCTGTTAGCAAACATATGGCAAAAGGTTATTTAATGGTCACACTCTTCCCTCAGTCTACTTGAATACAACCCTTTGTGAATACATAGCACATCAATTGCTTTTTTTAAGCATTTCAGCCTATTTCACAAAAACTAAATAAAAAGGTAGTAGTTGCAGATCCTTTTTTCCCCAGAATAATCTAAAGCTTGCAAGTGTTCAAAATCATTAAGTTGTATAAAATGCCCTGAGGTCTACTAAGAGCTATTGCTTCTTAATTAGTCTCCCAGGGAATGAGCGGAGCTTTATATCAGAGGCACATAGGTCTTTACTGAAAGGGCTCTGCCAGCTGCACAGATCCTATAAGTCCCTTTGGTGGATGCTTAAAACAATTCCAGTTTCCTGGCCTGTCTGCTTATTTCACTTTTAAAACAAAAAAAAATCCTTATAGGACATTATTTAGAAGGGAATGCAATGTGCAAAATTTATTTGGGTGTCTATTTGCTTAATTATTTATATATTTATATGTAGTCACCTTATACTGTGGTATTTTAGCTATTATTTTAGTAATTTTTAGTTAGCAATTCCTGCATGATCACCCCAGGACCAATTAAACAGCCACAAAATACAGAATCTAAAAGTCTTGAAATATGTTGATGAGTAAAAAAGTGAAATACCCTCCACTGTATATAAATATATGTTCCATGCAGGCCACACAATTATTATTATTATTATTATTATTATTATTATTATTATTATGTTAAATGCGCCAACATAATCCACAGCCCCATACATAATATGAACAGAAGATAAAAACAATATCAATACAGATTAAATGAAAAGAGAGCCCTGTTTTTGAGCTTAGAGTCTTGCATATAGTGTACTCTTTTCAACCATCTTATATGATTAAAAACTCACATACATACATAATCTGTTTTCCTACA
The DNA here is from genome assembly GCA_027410445.1 of Discoglossus pictus. NCBI lineage: Eukaryota > Metazoa > Chordata > Amphibia > Anura > Alytidae > Discoglossus > Discoglossus pictus. Next base: position 432,482,281 of record CM050164.1, read on the forward strand.
AAGCGAACAGTGCTCTCACAGATTCTGGGTAGTGGCATGCAAATGACGCTCAATATGTATCAACTTTGTTCAATTCATTTTGGGCTTCAGAGCATAGCTTTGAATTAGGGAACAGTGCCAGGGATCTACTCACAGACAGCTGTTTTACCCTTGTATGGGGCTCATCAGCATTTGGTATGTTTTGGCAATTGAGCATGAGGCTGGAGAGAGTACTTAAAACAGAAAGAAACTATTATTATAGGTTCAAATATGATTAGAATACACTCCACTACAGTGTATGCAACATTTAAACAATAATTAGAAAGCATTCTACAGAGCAGCATACAGACAGTGTTATCATCATAAAGCAGGAATTATAGAATTGAATAGAACATAATATGTATCATGTTGCAGCAAAATACTCTCCCAAGTTGACTCCAGAGTGGTATCTCAGAGATTCTGTAGACCAGGCTCGCCATTTCTTAACCACACAGGTTTGTTCCAGGCCACACTGTCATGATATCTTGTTTGTTTACATCATAACCATTTAATTACCTGTGCCAACATAGGAACACCCTGAAAATCTGATGTGAATCCAGCACCCAAGAATACGCTTTGACAAGCCTTCTATAGACAGTATAACATTCTTTACCAACCAATATAAGTTTATAACTAGCTAGATGCCAAACTATATTGTCCTTTGGACTTTGTCACTTGTGTAGCATAATATGGACATTTGTGTGCAGCGTATACAAAAATGTGTCAAGGTCTGCAAATTTATTTTTGTTGTGGCAAATATAATGTACAGACTTTGACACACACTAGTATATTAAGCAGCATTTTGCAGTACTGAGCCATAAAGAAACAATAGAAATATTGAGGGAAACCAAACTTATCAAACCTGAGCTCATGGAACTGTCATCCTTTTTGTAGTAAATCTAAACAGAACCACATGACACCTTTTCTGAAAATTTCTCTCTAAGGATTCCACACCAAGACCTGAAAATGACCACAAATGAAGATCACAGTTCACCTTTTTCAAGACCACGATTCCTCCCCATAAATTCTCCCTCTACATGCACTTCACTAGACCATCAAAAATATATTCCACACAATCTGACTAATTTCCTTGTAATGCTTACTATGACCTTGCATGATTCGATAGCATGACAACATTCACTCAGCTTCACAAGAGCTACGCAGTGCTGTAGATAGATGATCTCTGTTTCCTAAGGAGACGTCGCCATTGCAACCTCATAAGAAAAGTGAAGCCATCATAATGAGATGCAAAAAAAGAAAACAAAATCTTGACCTACATTTCTACTCATTATAACTTCAGTTAATATGCTATATGCAATTATTTGTTTTGTTTTTCATCTATATAGAGCTTTTATCCATAGCGCTTCACAGGATTTCAATATTTACAAGATCATAAATGTTTGAATAGCACAAGATGTTCAAACATTATTAATTCATTTTCTTGAATATTTAGCTGAATGACCAATGTAGTTCAACTGATTCAGCAATGTGCGGGAGAGGGGAAGCATTTAAAAAAAAAAGAGGCTAAGCAATAGGGCAGGTGGTAACACCCTGAGGTTAAGAGGGATGCTTTAATGGAACATCATATAGCAGAGTTGGGTTACAATTTATGTTTATCTAGAACATCAAAGCCTCCATTTATGCTTGTAATAGAAAATGGTAAGTTTACGGAATTAAGCTTATAGAAAAATATAAGTGGCATTAATTAATGTTAGGAATGTGCTTGCTTCCCCTCCTCAATGATACAAAGTGGGTGGAGACTGCCTTGAGTTTAAAAAAGGACATAAGTCATGTATCTCTTGGTTTTCAACCGGGTTGTGAAAACAAATCTGACTAGGTTGGACAAGCTGGTGTGTGCAAGTTTACATCTTTAGAAAGATATATAAAAGACTATAGTGCCACAGCGACTCAATATACATCAATAAATCAGAGGTTCCCAAATTGACCACCATTGGTCAGTGAGCTTCATTTAGGTGGTCCATGACTGGAATTACAAATATTTATGAAACACAATTACTAAAACAAACATGAAGAAGATATTTGATGTTGTAGTTTATGTACTTTATTCAGTGCATTATTAAAATTGTAAAAAATCAAGTAGCAGTATTAAGATGGCTCACCAAGAACCCAGCCAACGTTTGGAACCTCTGACTTTATTAAAGGGAATTAAAGTGACATAGAAGCATACACATGCATTTGCAACTGTGAACCTTTTATTTATATGAAGGCAACGAAATAGACATATTGGAAAATAATTTCCTTTCTGACTATAAAATATTAACATGATTCCTCTCTGAATAATGCTTCCTATAATATAATATAGCATAGAACATAATTATTTGCTACAATGGAAACAACAAAGTTCCCTGTAACTGCAGAAGAGTAAAATACCTGCATTAATAAATCTAATTGCAACTGATTGTTATTAAAATGTTTGACTGGAAGTGTTAAATAATAATTTTAATGCTGCTCTTGACTTGAACAGAAGACCTTAAGGAATTTAAACAGATAGATACAATGGTCAGACCTATTTGGCCTTTTTGGTTCTTATCTGCTGTTAACTGCTGTTATCGGCTGTTGACTTTTGTTGGGGGTAGAACAGATTTATGACTCAAGCACTTGCATTTATTAAGATTACAGTGGTAAGAGATGATAAGTAGACATACCAGAGAGTAAGGAAATATGAAGGGTTGTTTGCTTTGTCTACCAGGTAGATGATAGTGTCACTCATTACAAAATAAAAGAGCATTTTGGGAGAAAATATTCAATCTTTTCCATGTTAGCTTTAAGACAGCAGAGGACTTCAGGTTCCAATTCATTTAATCACTGTCACCTTAATCTGAATTTCAAGTGTAGGGTCATGGATAAAAAAATAGAATTTCATTGGCAAGAAAATATAAAGAAGAGATATTTGAAAACAAATGATTATTTTATTGATGGAGAGAACCTAGAGACAAAATAGCAGTGTGCTCAGGACAGACATCCAGGGCTTATCAACATGAATGTCAATAGGGTATGAAGAGGCGTTGGAGAAGGGGTTGCAGAAAGTTGGACTGGAAAAATAAAAAAAAATCCAGACTTTGATTTCTGATAAGTGAGATATCTTAATCTGTTAATTATTATGTAGCTATTGTGATATAGCTTTCATGACTTGAAAAATAGTATTTAGAGTATATGTAGCTTTTTGTTTTATAATTTTAGAAATTGTACTTGTACAATAAAAAGCATATATAGGGTTGTTCAAAGGCAGAGTTTCAGTCTACAGTAGTTCAAACACACCATTTTAAATCTTTTTCCATATAATGTAGGACATAATTAACATATATAACATAAAAACTACGCCACAAATAACCATCTCGTTGGAAGAATAAGATTTATTAAGAATACACAGATATACAATTACCACTGCGATATGACAACTTGGACACATCTATGGCTAGTTAAAGGCAACTTTACCTATGTCAAAAAACCAAAACCAAATTGGCAATCGATTCCAAAAACTAATCCTGTGATAAAAAATCACATTACAAAGTTATAAATAAGGTAACTATATAGCACAATGTCCCATTTCAGGGACCTGTAAGGGCCGTGGTGTGCCGGACAAGGTTGCTTATTAACACTACCAATAAACATTAATCTTGATTCAGCTCATGACTTATGACCAATGGAGCTTTATATATGGGTAGTTCTTGTAACTCATTAGTGTATTTGGTAGTTCTTGATGCGCAATAGGGTTGATGTCAGGGGAGAACTTTGTTTTTAGCTGTGTGCATGTGTTTCATATTTTAATAAATTTTTGCTATCTTGTTGGTTTGATAGACTTGACACATACTTCTTTAGGCACATTGTGTGCTTTATTGTAGGGTACTAAGCTAACTTGTGGGGCACACCATAGCCCTTCAGATCTTATTCATCCAACGAGATGGTGGTAATTGTGTCATAGATTTTTTGTTATATATGTTAATAAAGTTCCCATTTTTTAGATGTCAGTTGGTCATTTGAATATTCTTAAGCACTGGAACGCATGTAAAACTTATCACATCATTTATTTGTGGCTTATCCATATAATGTAGTACAGACTTTACAATATCAAAGTCATACCAGTTTTAGTGCATTTTGCTGTAGAATAAGCAACACAAGTACATAAACACATCTGGAATTGAATACAAGTACATTATTTATAATTGGAGTATATATAGCATATTAAACAGCCTATTAATTCTAGTCTTTTTGGAAACACTCAGTTGAAGGGCACTTCCAAACTCCTCTTATGCTCTTAAATATGTAAAGTGTTATGCTCTCTAGAGACCCTCCTACCAAGCTACATCTGCAAGACCAGAGACGTGTCATATTATTCTGTACATCATGTGTACCGTATAGGAAAATGTTTTAATATTTAACAGATTAACACACAATCTCTCTATTCAATACCTTATCGCTTGCTAAATAAAACATATATTCAAATTATGTAGGCTGTAGTCTTAAGTGACATTAAAAAAGATAAAATTTGCTATCAGGTTTGAAATAAGTCAGATGTTAAGGGTTAAACGATTTATTTTAATTTCTGAACAAACTACTCTAGAGTCTATTACAATTAATTATATATTTTTGTGTAGTTTATTATCAAGTGGAGAATGGTACATAAAAATTAATGGCTCTAAATGTTCTGTATCACTAATATAGTTCTTGTGTGTGTGTAATGCTTGCAAAACTGCGAGTTGTGCATGCGCACTGCGCATTGCGAGGCTTGTGAGTTGCACGTGTGCACCACGCATTGAGGGCAAAGGGAAAGGAAGGGAAAGAGAGAGAGAGAATGAGAGAGGGATAGAGAGAAGGAGGGAGGGAGAGAAAGAGCAAAGAAGGGAGTGATATAGATAGAAGGAGAGAGAGAGAGAAGGAGGAAGAGAGAGAAGGGATGGAGAGAGAGAGAAACAGAGAGAGAAGGCGCCCAGAGAGAGAGAATGATCACAGAGAGAGGGAGAGGGTGCAGAGAGAGAGAGACAGGGTAAACAGAGCGAGTACGTACAAAGAGACAGAACACACAATATTTAATACAGTATGATACCGTCATTTTTGACCGGCAAGTGACTAGTAAATAATAATGATTAAATAGACTCTTTAACATATTGATTTTGTTTCATATAAATGTTTTAACTAGGTAACATAGTTGTATGCTCGCCAGTGTAATTGTGATATACTATTTTATCTTTCGTGTTCCCTGGTGGTCCAGTGGTTAGGATTCAGTGCTTTCATCACTGCGACCTGGGTTTGATTCCAAGTCAGGGAACCAAGAGGTCACACCACCCTGAAGCCGAGCAAAGCTGGGCCTGGTCAGTCCTTGGATGGGAGACCACCTAGGAATACCAGGAGCTGTATGCTGTGGTCCACTGGAAAAGGAACTGCCAACCCACTCCAGTATATCTACCATGAATACCAAATGGATCAGCATTACCATTGACATAAAGATGTGCCTGGTATACTACAGTCCATGAGTTCACAAAGAGGTGGAAACAGCTGACCCACTCTAAAAAAAAAACATTATCTTCACTAAAAATTCCCCAGAGCAACTGAATATCGTTTTCTGCAACTTCCCACTTTTTTCCTGTTTTTTTATTCTATAGCATAAAAAAGGTTAACATCTAGTTTCATAACCACACCAACATAACTATATTGAAACATATTACATTTTAAGAAAAAATGATGTATACAACATATACTTTTTAAACATAAAAATGCTAAAGATATTTTTAAAGTAATTTTGACTCATAATGTTCTCTCTGTCTATTTTTGCTACATTTGCCATGGTAACAGAAAGGATTTGTTAAAGCTTTTCTTCTGTGTTTTTATTTCACATGACGAAACAGTGACACATTACACAAGCGTTTTCAAAATAGCAAAGAAAATATGGATATGATTCATAATGCAACAAACTACAAAAAAAAATTCTAAAGAAAATTTAGATTTTTCATTTTTACTGCACTGCAGTACATTATAAGATCTCGAAGAGACTTAGAAATAGAGCAGTTCACTTCATTTAAGAATCAGTTCATTTGAACATATCATGTTTTAAAAGAATACTGTAGCTTGAGAAAAACTTAATGTGTTTGTGAAGTGTGTTCTACGAACAACATTAGCAGCTCTATAAGCCATTTATAATAGACTTTATTATAATAGACTGAGCTTGCCTTATGCCAACACATTTGGAAAACTCAACAATGGCCAATAGACTAGAAAGGTCAGTCTACATCCCAATCCCAAACAAAGGCAGTGCCAAAGAGTGCTCTAATTATTGAACAATTGCACTCATTTCACATGCCAGCAAGGTAATGCTTAAGATCCTACAAGCTCGACGCCAACAATATATGGACCAGGATCTAACAGATGTGCAAGCCGGGTTCCGCAGAGGAAGGGGCACAAGAGATCAAATTGCCAATGTCTGCTGGATAATAGAGAAAGCAAGAGAGTTCCAGAAAAACATTTACTTCTGCTTAGTAGACTATTTTAAAGCCTTTGAATGTGTGGATCACAACATAATGTGGGGATTTCTCAAAAGAGATGGGATACTAGATATATATACAGATATATTGCTATCAACAAAGGTCAGCATAGTTAAAACTATGGTATTCCCAATGATGTGAGAGCTGGCCCATAAAGAAGGCTGAGCACCATATAATTGATTCCATTGAATTGTGGTGTTGGAGAAAACTACTTAGAGTTCCTTGGACTGCAAGAAGATCCAATCAATTCATACTACAGGAAATAAAGCCAAGCTGTCCACTGAAAGGCATGATCAAGAGGTTAAAGCTCAAATATTTTGGCCATATCACAAGAAGACAGGATTCCCTAGCAAAGACTCTGATGCTTGGAAAATGGCCTGATGTGGAAAGATGCAGTCATTGCAATGAACATGAGCTTGATGGATCTCAGCGAGGCAGTAGCTGACAGATCTGCCAGGTGTGTTGCGGCCCATGGAGTCACAGAGAATTGGACAGGACCAACATCAAGCTCAATTACAGTGTATTTAAAGGCATATGAACATTTCATGTATTAATACATTTCAGCACCCTATAGGCAAAAAACAGCCTATGTGTATGCAGCACATCTCATAAAACATTTTATTTTTTATTTATATCTAAAAATCCCTCCAATTATTATGTTGACACCTCCAGGGGGTATCTACACAGGCATCCCACACACACACACACTAAGCATGCAGCATCAGGGGCGCAATATTAAGCCACTAATTACCTGCTGTTGCTTTCTCAGCCAGTCTCCTTGCAGCTTCCTTTCTGTATGTCAGCATCAATACATAGCACATATCAGTGATACACTACATATCCCAGGCTGCTTTTTAGCGCAAACAGGAACCCAGAGTTAATTCAAAAGTTTCAGCTAACCTGATTGGCCAAAACAAATAATTTTAAATGTGATGCTGATTTAGACTGGGTTTGCAGGGTGTTAACTGTAAGTTCAAATATCAGAAATTACTTATTGCTGACTTCAATGTAAGTGTTTAAATGTTTATTTTGGGATTATTTTCATGCACAAAATGTTTGCATACATTACTTCTTCTCTATCAGATGCATTCATAATCCAGCAAATTTACATATCTCATTCATGTTATAATTTAGATTAGAATGCAAATGATTTGCAGAGAGGGCCACTACATTAGTACTCTCTAGGACTGATGGTAAGTCCATTCTCAGGGAGTACCAAAGTCGATAGTACTTGATAGTATATACTTCAACATTCCATCAAAAATATATTCAATATACTGAATATAAAGTCACAGCCTGAACCTCATTGTTTTTGCAGGTTCTTGTGGGAGATCTTCAAGGATGGCTCAGGCAATTACTAAAAGTAATAACAATAAATAAAAATTAAATAAAGGTTTAGTATGATTTTCCATTTTTATGACTGTGAATATCCCATACAGTGATTTCAGTGCCTCTTTAAGCCTGACACAAATCATTATATCCCTGTAACTTATATTATTGATCACTATAAATAAAGTGAGAATGGAATCTTTTTTCCCTGAAGATATGCTTTTATCTGGTGGACAGTTTTTATAAGATTCATTTTTCATGCTGTGAGCAACAGCTGTTCATCCTCACTGTTACACAAAAGCAGATGTCTTATTTATAAGTTATTTGATTGAAATAAGGATCATCAAATACGAGCAGTACAAGGGAAGATTGCCAAATGAGTAGACAATCCAAGATCGCTCTATGAGGAAAATAAATGATGATGGGTAAGGCTAAGTCAGAAATTAAATAGAAAATAATTCCCAGGTTAATATACTTTAATTGCTGTACCAAAAACAAGCATGCAATTTAGGAAAACAGTGTGGATGTGCAGATGTTTGCTCAGCTGCATGAAGGGCTGTTTGCTGTGTTTATCTGCTGCAGTGTTCCTCAACTATTAGGAAATGTACTGTGAAAAACAAAAATGTTGATTGATTTATCAATTGTGCTAATCAGTTCACTTAAAGGTATATATAAGTTTACTAGGTTTAAATTTTTTGCTAAGAAACAGAAGTGATAATCAGATAAATAGCTGTTATAGATACAGTGCCTTGCAAAACTATTCACCCCCTTGGCATTTTTCGTGTTTTGTTGCCTCACAAGCTGGAATTAACATGGATTGTTTCAGGATTTGCATCATTTAATTTACAGAACATGTCCACAACTTTGAAGATGTTTTTTTTTATTGTGAAGCAAACAACAAATAGTACAAAATAACAGAAAAGGTCAATGTGCATAACTATTCAACCCCCTAAAATCAATACTTTGTAGAGCCAACTTTTCCGGCAATCACAGCTCTAAGTCGCTTTGGATAAGTCTCTATGAGCTTGCCACATCTTACCCACTAGGATTTTTGCCCATTCCTCCTTGCAAAACTGCCCCAGCTCCTTCAAGTTGGATGGTTTGCGCTTGTGAACAGCAATTTTTAAGTCTGACCACAGATTTTCTATTGCAATGAGGTCTGGGCTTTGACTAGGCCATTCCAATACATTTACATGTTTCCCCTTAAACCACTCAAGTGTTGCTTTAGCAGTGTGCTTGGGGTTATTGACCTGCTGGAAGGTGAACCTCCACCCTAGCCTCAAATCACTCACAGAGTGGTACAGGTTTTGCACAAGAATATCCCTGTATTTAGCATCATCCATCTTTCCCTCAAATCTGACCAGTTTCCCAGACTTGGCTGCTGTAAAACATCCCCAAAGAATTATGCTGCCACCACCATGTTTCACTGTGGGGATGGTGTTCTTTGGGTGATGTGATCTGCTGGGTTTGCTCCAGATATATAGCATTTTCTTTGATGGCCGAAAAGTAAAATTTTAGTCTCATCAGACCAGAGCACCTTCCTCCATACATTTTGGGAGTCTCCCACATGCCTTTTCGCAAACTCAAAACGTGCCATTTTGTTTTTTGCTGAAAGTAATGACTTTCTTCTGGCCACTCTGCCATAAAGCCCAGCTCTATGAAGCATATGGCATATTGTCGTTCAATGTACAGATACTCAAGTCTCTGCTGTGGAACTCTGCAGCTCCTCCAGGGTTTCCTTAGGTCTCTGTGCTGCCTCTCTGATTAATGCCTACTTGTGAGTTTTGGTGGGTGGCTGTCTCTTGGCAGGTTTGCTGTTGTGCCATGTTCTTTCCATTTGGTTATGATAGATTTGATGGTGCTCCTGGGGATCATCAAAGATTTGGATATTTTTTTATAACCTAACCCTGACTTGTACTTCTCAGCAACATTGTCCCACACTTGTTTGGAGAGTTCCTTGGTCTTCATGGCAAAGTTTGGTTAGTGGTGCCTCTTGCTTAGGTGTTGCAGCCTCTGGGGCCTTTCAAAAAGGTGTGTATATGTAATGACAGATCATGTGACACTTAGATTGCATACAGGTGAAGTTCATTTCACTAATTATGTGACCTTTGAAGGTAATTGGTTGCACCAGAGCTTTTTTTGGGCTTGATAACAAAGGGGTTAAAACATCCGCACATGCCAATTTTCTGTTTTCTGTTTCTAAAAAATAGTTTTATGTATATATTTTTCTCATTTCACTTCACCAATTTAGACTATTGTGTTCTGATCCATCACATAAAATTCAGATTAACAAAACATTGAACTTAAGGCTGTAATGTAACAAAATAGGTAAAAAGTCAAGGGAGTTAATACTTTTGCAAGGCACTATAAGATCAATGTACTTACAGAGTTATAGGCAGGAAAGTAAAATCCAGCTTTTCACACCCACAGGGAGCTTACATAACCAAGTACACACAGGAAAGCGGCCAGGTACATAGTTTGACCTTTCAAGGGATGTACTTGCTGCAGGATGGAATAACATTGTTGGGTGGGGTCTGAATCAAAGCTGAATGAGAGCACAAGGATATAGAGGAAGAGAGACTACATATCCCAGGCTACTTTTAAATTCAGGAACCCCAGAGTATGATACAAATGTATCAGCTAACCTCTGCCTTCTCCTGATTGGCCAAATGAATTATGAATTTTTACTAATCTTAGCAGAGATTTTCAAGGGTGTCAACAACCAAAAGCCTCAGCTTGCAACTGAAAAGATTTAGCAAACATCAAGGGGAGTTTGTAAATATTTCTTTGGGTATTTTTTCATGCAAAATATTTTTTGCATACACTACTGATTTTCCTCTATAAGATGCATTCATAATTCAGGAAACTTAGATATGCCTTTAAATAAGAAATCATTAGATATTTGAAAATATTGTAAGTCAACCAGCAATAATATTTCAGTCTGTCTAATAGTAGGTAACAAGTACTATTAAAACAAAAATTCTGGAACCAATACAGAAATATGTGCTTGAAACTTTTTTTTGTTGCATTTCAAAGTAATCATGTTAAATTCCAATTGCAAGTTATACCTGGCAAATATTGAGATTAGTGACAATGGTATTAAATCTAACTCATGATAGCTGAGTCTCATGTTGACTTATACACAAGTCATATTACCCTAATGGGCCATGGATGTGGGGAAAGAGAGTGCTAGTCCAGAGCAGTCACAAAATAGTGACCTTGTGGTGTAGGTGTCATGGAGCAATTGTCGACTGGAAGGGTGATGTCTCCAATCGAAGTCTGGAGAAGTGAGTGGTCAACTGTGTCAAAGGCAGTGGAGAAGTCTAGGAGGATAAGTAGAGAATAGTGCCCTTTTGCTTTTTCCATCAGGAGGTCATTAGCTACTTTAGTAAGTGCTGTCTCAGTAGAGTGTTGTAAATGGAAATCAAGTTTAATCCAAGTTTAATCCAGGCTATATTTAAATCTTAGTAGAATAATTATCTGAAGCAGAAGCATTGTATATTGAGCTCAAATGGTTTTACAAACACTGACATGTCTGTTTGATAATGCAAAATCTGGGAATAATACTAAATTTACCAAAATAAAAATAAAGCATGGTATTTATCTGGGAAAAAACAGTTTTGTATTTTATCATTATTGATCAAATAAAGTGATCACCAAAGCAGACCACAAATGATAAAATACTTAACATTTTTTTTATAACCAAAGGAAAAATTCTGATTGGTATTTTTCATTGTCAATGATTGTGTTATGTTGTCCGATTATGCTATTCAGTGCTTCAAGTCTAAAAATGTCAATCCAAATAATGAATCAAAATGTGTTTTGGAACCATTTGTTTGAGATAATAACTAACAACATTTCTCAAGAAAACAACCTAAAAAATTACTAATTAATTACAATCACAAAATGTAAAACTCATTTTATATCACTGGCAACTATTTGAATATATGTGTATCTCTCATTTTGCTTCTTTTTTTTTATTGAGAATTAAATCTCTCTCTGTGGGTGGGATAGAAGGCTGGCGTTCCTTATGCCAGGATTGATTGACTTTTTACACTTTATTGACAAGGCAAAACATTAACCTGTGAGGTGAATGTTTGCATTCAAATTGTGAACCAGAAGGAAACCCTTGCTTTCATCTTCAGGACGAGGAAACTAGGGTAAACACATTTAACATTAACAATACTGTATATGGGACGTGTTATATTTCTTAAAATGTATTGTTAAAGTCAATATATTATCTCTTTGCCAAATTCTAAAATCAATCAAATATTTTCACTGACAGCCTCCTTGCTATCTCAGTTCATACATGATTGAAATATGCTTAGAAGATGTATAGTTTTGTCCTACACTAAATAGAATATTTATAAGTGAGTCAAATTAGTTAATGATCATGTGAATGTCTTTATCAATGTGACAGTACCAACCATGGTGGTTTCAGACTTCACAGGATTGATAACAAATCATATATTTATTGCTTAATACAAACTGTATTCTTTATGATACTATGGTGCGACCTGTAAGAGTAAATATGGTAAATCTGATGCTTTTTGAAGTTCTTTTAAACTATATTATATAAAAAAGTTAAGTAACTGTAGGTATATAATTTGCAGGGTAAAGGGAAAAAAATAATATATATATATATATATATATATATATATATATATATATTATGTAATAAGTTTGTGCATATTGTTATACTTTAGCCTATATTTTTCCAAAATATACCTGCCAATTGATTCTACCAAAGGATTCTTGTAAAAAACCCAGGCAGCCTCATCGATGGTGACAATGAAAATACAGATGTCTCATAAAATCTATTCAATATTCAACATGTAGACACCATGAGCATCATTAAATTCGGGATTCGCAACTCGATCAGAGTAGGACTTATGTCTGCGGGCCTCCTGCAAGTCCGCCGTGGCTGCAAGTTAATGTTCTATTCAATTGGCCGGGGCCACAAGTCCCGGCCCTATGGCACACATCGCAACCCATGCTATCGAAAGTAGCATTTGCGGGCTTGAACATGATCACTAACTCCCGGTTACAAACAGCCAATAGGATTTGGGTACGATCATGACTCGTGGTTCAAACCCGTAGGACTTGAAATCCAACCTCCATTTTTTCATTGAAGTCCTACAGGCCTGAATTATGAGTTTCGATCAGACCCACATTCCAGATATAATGCAATATTGATAAAGCCATAAATATGATATTCCCAGGATTGATATAACACGAAAATTAAACATGAAATAAAGTATTTTTCTGGGCCGATTTGCGAGCTTGAGAATGGTGTGCTATTAATTCTAAGACCTAACATCACTTTCCATTTTAATAAAAGTACAGTAGAGTGTTTATATATGCATTTACAGTGCTCCGTGCATGTCATTAAGCCCTTTGCAAGACCTCCTTGGTACCATTACCCTGTGGTTACATTTTTGCCATTTACGGGCTTGACGGAGTTGTTAACGAGGGGGAACCAGAGCAATTGAATAGGGATTTGCGATTTTAGCCTATCGGCCATGAAAGATCAAAGGCTTGGAGGGCATTAACTTGCGATTTTACAAATCACTATGAATCGCAGCTCGGAGCACGTAACTCGATCAGAGCCCGCAAACGGAAGCAAATTGAATAGCAAAATTAAGTTACGATCTCCATTTCCGAGCCTGGATCTGCCAAAACCTCAATTGAATGAGGCTCCATATAATTAAAAGGCCATTATAAATGATTTAAGCAAAATGAATATTGCTTTGATTGTATTAAAATAAATGTAAACTCCGGCTGAAGACTCCAGCATATTTATTTTAACGTTTCAGCCCTTATCCTCTTGATGGTGTAACTATTCCTTTTTGATTGGTATTTTGAGGTACTCTAGGCGCATGTCTAGTGCAGTGTAGTAACAATAAAGAACATGCAGAGCTGCTAAAAATTTAGTTTAAAATATTTCATACTGTTTCTAATCTGCCCCCGGTGGTCCAGTGGTTAGGATTCGTGGCTTTCACTGATGCAACCTGGGTTTAATTCTAGTCAGGGAACAAAGAGATCACATCAACATGAAGCCGAGCAGGGTTGGGCTTGGTCAGTACTTGAATGAGAGACTATTTAGGAATACCAGGAGCTGTATGGTCACGCAGAGTCGGACACAACTGAACGATTCAAACGCACAATCTGACCCGCATCTTAAGGATATATAATGAGTTGCACCGCCCAGTGGTGCTAATTAAAATAATATATGCAGAATGTGGTAAAAACTATTATAGCTTTCAATATTTTACCCTAGAATAGATATATTGTTCCTTTTTCAGACTGGTAAATATGTGAGTTTGAATTTTACCCCAACAAGTTCCTAATAATTATATGGAACAAGATGTTATCCAGAGTTCTAATAGATCAGCATTTTAATAAACAGTAATTGCACAAACATTTTACTGAATATTCATTTATATTGTACATGGATAATCTTGGTGCAGAGTTCCTTTAGACAAACACTGTTGTGAAGTTCAAATTACATTGCCAAAAATATTATCTTGGCTTCTACAAATAATTGGAGATTTGTGATTCACTTTATTGTATGATATACTGGTATAAAGTGTTATTATCGTTGAAAAAAGTAAAGCGAGTCACTTGATCTCTTGAGCAGAAATGTAATACTAGATATTACTTTTTGATTCCTATCTCTCTATAAACTATAATATTATATTTGGTTGTAAACCTAGTTTATAGGTAATATAATATGGCGCAGGTGCAAACTTCTCTGAAGCACCAATAAAACTTTACTTAATTGAAGGGTCTGTTGCTCGGTGTCAGTTTAGTATAACAGTTTAGTGTCCCTAAGTTCAAATAAATATTACTTTTCAGTTCCAATGTAGTTTTATTTACTATTTGCGTATGCAGTTTTCTGTAAGATGCAACTTCTACTAAAATGGTACTGCTGATACAGTATTTTTTTATATTATAGTGGTAACTTTATGCTGAGCTATAAAAGGGGAAGATTAATAAAATAGGGCCCATGCTGGCATTATAAAATGATGCACATATACTTTATTAGTGTTAAAGAGACTCTATGCTTTAAAAATATATATATATGTATTAAAATAAATATATTTTCTTTTACTTATTTACATTGTTTTGCATATTGCATTTAGCTAATTACATAAAAAAATAAAAATCAGGTTTTAGAAGCTATTAAAGATTCGTTTTTAGTGCAACCTTTACCACCTCCATTTTAGTTTTTACTTGTCAGCTGGAAATTAAAGTGAATATGTTTATAAAAATGAAGGCAACCTTTTGTAATTTAAGTGGGTGCCAAACTTTAAACAAGGGCCTCATTCTATTAATGGCAGTAGGAGCTGCGTGGCCTGCAAGCGATGGCCGCAAGCTACTTAGCTATTCTATTCCCTTGCCGCCACCCCCGCTGCAGGGAAAGCCCATGATCCCACCCGGCCGCAAGAGATTCGGCCGCATGGAACCACCTATCCCTATTCAAATGCTCCTGCCAGCCCTCCGCCAAGCCCACACTTGTACCCTGGAGCAGCCGCAAAGGGTGTGAAGCCCTTGCGACTGTTTCTATTAAGTCCCCCGCTGGCTGCATGGGACCCGATTGTGACCCCTGCAGTGTCCCCACAGTGTCCCCACATCATTCTATAATGCAGGGGTCCAATAGAGACCCCTACATAGGTGCACACATTAACCCTATAATGCAGGTGTGCCGAACGGGACCACTGCAGGGTGCACACATTGACCCTATAATGCAGGGGTCCCCATTGTGACCCCTGCAATGTGAACATATTAACCCTTGCTGCAGGGGTCCCTGCATTAACCCCTTCCCTTGCTGCAGAGGGTCCCAATCGCGACCCTTGCAGCATCTACGGGATCAAATTTCCTGCTGCGGGCTTGAATTCAAAATTCAAGCCCGGGGAATTGTGGGGTTTGAATTTCCCACCACGGGTCCTTAAAGGGCCCGTGCCACACTACTGGTTACCCCCAAGCCGTGGGGGTACTATAAGTACCCCCCCCCCCCGGCACCTAAAATTAACCCTGTCACTCATGGGGGTCAATATAGAACCCCCATGTGACTAAAATTACCCCCTCAGTCCAATAGGGGTCTATATAGACCCCTATACGACACTATTAACCCCTAGGTTAACCCTACAAGTGCCATGAGGGTCATCCAGGACCCTCATGACAAAGTCTAAACACTACACTGCACTATTAACCCTAACTATGCTCCATTTATTTCAATAACCCTAACAATACCGTATTTAACCCTAACTGTACCTATCTAACCTAGCTGGGCCTATTTAACCCTTCTAGCCCTATATAACCCCATCACTTATGGGGGTCTATACAGACCCCTACAAGCCTCCATCTAACCTCATTACCTATGGGGGTCCATACAGACTACCGTAATCCTCTATTTAACCCAATCAGTCCTATAAGGGTCTATGAAGACCCTCATAGGACAATGAGAACCCTATAATTAACCACATAAGTGCCATGAGTGTCCTCAAGGACTCTCATGACACTAAGTACAAACACTACACTACACTATTCCCCCCAATAAACCACTAAATATAAACAAACCCCCCTCTACCCTAACCTATTAACCTCTACCTACCTAACAAAACCCACCTACCCCCTTTTAAAAAAACTCCACCTCACTAATTACAACAAGTAAAAAACCTATGTCACCAAAAATAAAAAAAAGTACATTAAAATCCTGACTTCCAAAAAAAAAAGGACATTAAAAACCCCACCCCAATACAAAAATAAAAAAAGACATTACAAACCCCACCCCAATACAAAAAATAAAAAAAGACATCACAAAACCCCCACTACAAAAAATTAAAGAAATTATGCACCTGCAAAGAAAAGGCATACACAAATATACATAACATTACAGTAACAAATATATTATAAATATACCACTTACTACAATACATTATCCCCTATCTATACATGATCCCCTATCTATACATTACCCCCTATCTATATATAACCCCCTATCTAGAATACATTAAACCCTAAATCTAAGCTAAAATAGAATAATTTAGACCACTTACCTTTGCAGATGTCCCTTCAGAAAAAAGGAAACCCCTAGGAAAAAAGAAACATCTAATTAGTACAAAACACTACATATAACAAATACACATTGTAAATACAGTATTAAACTCACCTTTCCAGAATGTCCCTGTCCATCTTCTTCTGTTCCCTGGATTGGCCCCTGGAAAAAAGATACATAACATTAGTCACACACATACAGAAATACACACAAAACATGATGAACATTGCACATAAAATACATTTAACTTACCTGTCCGCGATGTCCCTGGCCTTGACATCTTCTGCCTTGGCTGGGCCCTTCAAAAACTTGCGCTCTAAAAAAAAAAAGATGCTTCTAGGCCTTCTTCCGGTAAAAAAAAAATTAATGGCGCCTTCTGATTGGCTGAAATGGCTGTCAATGAAGTTTCAGCCAAACAGAAGGTGTTAAGGTGTGAGCCAATCAGAATAGGATACACCCCTATATTCCATCCTAATTGGTTTATGGAGCTGTCAGTCATTTTTTAACCAATCAGAAGACGCTATTTCCTTTAGCCAAAGAGAATGAGATAGACCCCATGGGGGTGTAAACCATTGTGATTGGCACCAAGCATCTGCTCCTTCAGATTGGCTGTTGTCACTGTCAATCAGTTAGTAGCCAATCAAAAGGCGCAGATGCCTTCAGCCAATCAACCCGTGGGGTGTATTTCATTCTGATTGGCTGAAGGCAATAGTGCCTTCTGATTGGTTTGAAAAATGATTGACAGCTCCGTAAGCCAATCAGGATGGAATATAGGGGTGTATCCCATTCTGATTGGCTCACACCTTGGCTCCTTCTGATTGGCTGAAATGTGATTGACAGCCACACATCCGCCGGGCTTGTAGAATGGGATACTGCCTTGGGGGTCATCCAAGCCCGTAGTCCCGGGCTTAAGTGACCTCCAAGGCAGCAACTCGATCTCCAAGCCCGGCGAACTCAGGCCACAAAGAACAGTATTGGCTAGCGGCGATTTGCCAGCTCGCCAATGTACTACATGTCATCCTCGTGTCCCGTATAAATTACAGCGCTGTACAGTGCTGCATTGAATTTATATTTGACTTTTTAGTTTAGCGGGTAAGCACTCTGATCCAGGGGCTAACGCTCGTAATCAGGTCCAAGCCCACCAAACTTAACGGCCGATCGCATGGCTAGCGGCCGTAGGAAGAGGTTTCCTTTCATTTGAATAGCAACATAGACGTAGGGCTACGAGGGGCTGCAGCACCCTCACAAACGAAATTGCAGCTTTGAGGCCATTTGACGGCCATTAATAGAATGATGCCCCAAGTGACTTTCAAAATACCTTTCCTCAGGATATTATAGTGTAGAAGTCTAATAAATAATTATGGGCAAGATGCTATGAAAATTAATTTTGTATTTAAAGTGCCACATAATTCAGCACAATTTAGACCACATAACTGTAAAAATCTCCTTAAAGCACGTTGAAATACTTTTTGAATTTTAAATCCATTTTTCACTGAGAATTCAAATTAAATAAAATCTGTGCTTACATGTGTAAAAGACTGTCCAAAGCCTTCTCCACATCTGCTTCATTACTGCAACCAATCAGGTTACAAGGGTGTGTTCCCCATTCAAGTCTGTGGTAAGATTTTTGTCAGACTGCTTATATTTCAAGTTTGAAGAGAACAGGTTCTATTTGTTTTCTTTATGGGCAGAAAATTCAACTCTCTTGCCTCTCTGTAATTTGAACAATGCACACCAATGCAGGAGGTTAGTGCTCCAATGGGTGCTCCGCGCAGCTCCTTGCAGTGATCCCAGCAAACAAAAATGTTCCCTTACCACATCTATCGGTGCAGGCATGGAATACTGGACTCACCTAAACAGGAAAGCTATGGCTTAATTGGTCAGTGAGGTGTAACTTGAATTGAGGGGAAAGCTTTGCTATCAATCATAGCCTTTAGCCATAGAGCATCATACAGCGCATGCTGCATTCGGCCATCTGCCATTTACTCGTAACAGCCAGTGGACAGAATTGACTTGTATATAAAAAGATATTTAAAAATGTTGCATTTTATTTTGTTATTAGTAATTAAAAAACTAGATTATTTTGACAAACAGTCTTGTACTCTCTCACATAATGAAGAGCACTTGCAGGGAGTTCAAATTGCCCTTTACACAACACTTTTCACTTTAGTGATTATAAGTTAAGGATTCCTATAGTGGACCGGGACCTACTGGTAGATGATCTCCATATGTTGAAATGTCAATCTTGAAATTACAGGGTTCCAAGAAGACAGGGCTTATTAAAGATCAACACAAAATAAAAAATAAAATTGTTTGAAAAACTTTAATTCTGACTCCTAATTAGAAGACATGTTTTTCTTATGCTATTGTTTCAGTGAATGATGCAAGGTGCGTCTGGGCAACTGAGAGCTAATGGGCGTTGTTTTTATTTCAATGTTCACTGTTCCCTCATTCCCCAACCCTCTCTTCATTGATTGGCAAAGCACACACCCTCATGATTCAGTTCTATCAAAGCTAAAATGTACAGGGAGTGCAGAATTATTAGGCAAATGAGTATTTTGACCACATCATCCTCTTTATGCATGTTGTCTTACTCCAAGCTGTATAGGCTCGAAAGCCTACTACCAATTAAGCATATTAGGTGATGTGCATCTCTGTAATGAGAAGGGGTGTGGTCTAATGACATCAACACCCTATATCAGGTGTGCATAATTATTAGGCAACTTCCTTTCCTTTGGCAAAATGGGTCAAAAGAAGGACTTGACAGGCTCAGAAAAGTCAAAAATAGTGAGATATCTTGCAGAGGGATGCAGCACTCTTAAAATTGCAAAGCTTCTGAAGCGTGATCATCGAACAATCAAGCGTTTCATTCAAAATAGTCAACAGGGTCGCAAGAAGCGTGTGGAAAAACCAAGGCGCAAAATAACTGCCCATGAACTGAGAAAAGTCAAGCGTGCAGCTGCCACGATGCCACTTGCCACCAGTTTGGCCATATTTCAGAGCTGCAACATCACTGGAGTGCCCAAAAGCACAAGGTGTGCAATACTCAGAGACATGGCCAAGGTAAGAAAGGCTGAAAGACGACCACCACTGAACAAGACACACAAGCTGAAACGTCAAGACTGGGACAAGAAATATCTCAAGACTGATTTTTCGAAGGTTTTATGGACTGATGAAATGAGAGTGAGTCTTGATGGGCCAGATGGATGGGCCTGTGGCTGGATTGGTAAAGGGCAGAGAGCTCCAGTCCGACTCAGACGCCAGCAAGGTGGAGGTGGAGTACTGGTTTGGGCTGGTATCATCAAAGATGAGCTTGTGGGGCCTTTCCGGGTTTAGGATGGAGTCAAGCTCAACTCCCAGTCCTACTGCCAGTTCTTGGAAGACACCTTCTTCAAGCAGTGGTATAGGAAGAAGTCTGCATCCTTCAAGAAAAACATGATTTTCATGCAGGACAATGCTCCATCACACGCGTCCAAGTATTCCACAGCGTGGCTGGCAAGAAAGGGTATAAAAGAAGAAAATCTAATGACATGGCCTCCTTGTTCACCTGATCTGAACCCCATTGAGAACCTGTGGTCCATCATCAAATGTGAGATTTACAAGGAGGGAAAATAGTACACCTCTCTGAACAGTGTCTGGGAGGCTGTGGTTGCTGCTGCACGCAATGTTGATGGTGAACAGATCAAAACACTGACAGAATCCATGGATGGCAGGCTTTTGAGTGTCCTTGCAAAGAAAGGTGGCTATATTGGTCACTGATTTGTTTTTGTTTTGTTTTTGAATGTCAGAAATGTATATTTGTGAATGTTGAGAAGTTATATTGGTTTCACTGGTAAAAATAAATAATTTAAATGGGTATATATTTGTTTTTTGTTAAGTTGCCTAATAATTATGCACAGTAATAGTCACCTGCACACACAGATATCCCCCTAAAATAGCTAAAACTAAAAACAAACTAAAAACTACTTCCAAAAATATTCAGCTTTGATATTAATGAGTTTTTTGGGTTCATTGAGAACATGGTTGTTGTTCAATAATAAAATTAATCCTCAAAAATACAACTTGCCTAATAATTCTGCACTCCCTGTATTCTTGTACTTATTAACAGTCTTCAAAAATTAGGAATTTCTCAAAAACATTTTATGCCCAAGGCTTACAAAGCTGCTAATATTGTTAGTTGGTATATACTTGCCACGCTTGTGTCTTTCATGTTTAACTGCAGTGGTCCTTTAATTCTGGAGCCCCTAGTGAGGCTTTGGTTAACATTTGTTTGCGAAAATCCTGTGGATAAAATATATTTAATATCATAGATAAGTTAATGAAATACTATTGGAAATGACCTGGTTAAGTTATCTTTTCAAGTGCCATTTATTTCTGCTATTTACTCTGAATACATTTGGTTATTGAGTGTGTACACTAAAGTAAAGCTATCCAATTGCAGTCCCAGGGTGATTTAATAGCATTTGGCAGGAGAGAAAATGAGATCGGGATGAGAAACCTCACAGTGCAGATCGAATAGTGCTGATTATTCACTAAGCATTGATGGACTCACAGTGATTATATCTGAAATAAGAATGGCTATTATTTATTAATGTGCAAAAGTAATGCATAGAAATGTGTGGCACATAGACAATTACATCAAAAGGAGATTTTATATGGAAATGATCAGTTGACAGAATGACACATTAATAAGGAACTTACAAAAGGCACTTGGAAAAACAAGGAATTTTAGTGTAATTTAGTATATTTATCTTTTGTTTATATGTTTATGTTGAATATGCATCTGTGTAATTGTTTATTGTTTACAAATATTTGTCTTCTTGTAACCATCTATCCGCAAAAGTCAATATTCTGTATAGTCTTTACAAGGCCAAATAAATAAATATGCATTCCACATAGTTTTCCCTATTTGAAGGCTCTTCTTACAATATTTATTGTATATATTTATATAATTGTTTTTATATCTCTGATCTTATCATATAGTATACAGTAGACTCTTAGTTATCCAGAATTCAAGCAACCAGAAAATTCAAATTGAATACTGTACTTTAAATAAAAATTTAAAGGGCTCAACAAGTGCCAGGAGCCAGGTTTCTCATGCAACAAAAGGCTTGCAGGCACCTAGATTTCATCCACTGTACGTCTATACAATTGAATGTTACCTGGAAGCAGACAGACACGAGTGACTGAGCCAGTGCAGTGTTGGTGTTACATTCCCCGGGGTCAGCACCGTACCCTCCAGCCCAACATACTTGTATGTAAGTGAGGAGTGAAAGCTGCTGCTGCTAGAACAGCCCTCACTGACAAACATACTTAGCAGAGCATCCGATGTGCAGCTAATCTGGGCCTCTTTTAATAGTAACTCTCAAGCAACCAGAAACTAAATTTATGAGGCATCGACCAATCACCATGGGTGCCGGATAACTGAGAGTCTACTGTACCTCCTCTGTTCTGCTCAGGAAATCTTTTTCTAAATAATATGACAAATTTTACACATTTGCCTAAAATGTCTAAAAATAAAAATCTCCTTTTAGTATGATATGAATAACTAGCGACTTGCCCATCAAAAAATTACGGCAATAAGATTGTAAGGAAGGTAATGGTGTTTAGTTGAGACATTAATTTTGTTGGTGTTCCAAGATCCTTCAGCGCTCATTGCGAGGCTGTTGGTTGTTTGTGTGCTATGAGCAGCGTTGGCGGTCGTTTTTTATATGCTAATGAAATAATTAATAAATTAATAAATGAATATACTTTTACTCTTTTGAAGTAATATATGCAGGAAGCATTGTGTTGAAGAGCTGACAATCTCTTTTGATGTTCCTGCAGCATACAATGCCGGTTTTCACTTTTGTGGAGCTGATGTGTAAGTGTCAGCAATGTGTGCACTGTGTAGTGTAAATAGTGTGCGTGCGCGAGGAAAATCCGTTAGGGTAGCTGTGTACTTCCGCATTGTGTAAGTTAGTGTTGTAAAATGTTGGCTAATGTGTATGTGGTATGCGGCTGTGGATGATTTAGCGTCCTTGTTAATAGTGTATCTTGGACCTCGTACGGCTTTTTCGGAAAATCCGTATGTGCTTTGTGGTGTTTTGCGTGCTTAGGGTCCTGTAGCCTCGTTTTCGTATTTTTCGGCAGCCATTTTTTCTCTCGCTTAGGGAATTTTCGTGTGTCTAAACTCTTGAATTTGGACTTAAATTTAGGTGTAACTTCAGTAGGGTGCCCCCTTGCTGTGGTTAAGTTTTTTATCTGTTTATTGTGTGTATTTATTGTGTTTTTAATGTTCTCATGTGCGTGGGGTTCGGGCGCTAAGGTCGTAAAGTCCCGCGGCTCGTATTTGTGGATGCTTAGGGCCTCATTCTATTATCGGCCGTAAATCGGCCGTAAGGCTGCGATTCCTTGCGGGGGTTCAGTTTACTCGCGATTCTATTATACGGCCCCGCAAGGATCTCCTTTTACGGCCGGCCGCATATCTTGGAACCGGCCGTAATCTGTGAAATATAAAAAGTCAAAAATAAATTCAAGCCTGCACTGTACAGCTCTGTAAATGCTAGGGATCATATTGGGGGACATGAGGAATAAAAGGAACCCACTCTCAAGCTTGCACATCTGCCCAAACCCGAGTTCAAATTAACTGTTTATTTGCCGGCTGCGGCGTGGGCGTGTCTGAGGTGCTCCAAGCACTCTGGACTTTTTACATGGATATTTTACGGATATTAAAAATGAAATATTTTACGGATTTGAGTACAGGATAATTATGTGCTATTTTTTCTAACACCTAAAATCCCTTTATAGTCTTCTCAAAGTGCAGGATGGCTTTATTTGAGCTATTTTATGTGCTTAATTGGTGCTAGCGAGACCTTTTTCCTGCAAGTAACTGCGGCTCGTTTTTAGCCTTGCAGAGAGGTTTCCCGGAGCAATTGAATTGCAAATCTCTTGCGGCCGTTTTAGATCAAAGGCTTTCCTCCGGCGCGATCGGCCGCAAGAGATAGCAAGGCACCGGCCGCAAGCCTGCCGGAGCCAACGGCCGTAAGGGAATAGAATAGCCGAATAGCTTGCGGCCGGTCCTTGCGGCCCCGCAGCGGCTGCGGCCGATAATAGAATGAGGCCCTAAGTCCGTAAATTTTGCGGTCGATGTGGGAGCCTCCACCTCTGCAAATGCAACAACCCGCCTGCTCACAACATTATATGTGATAATAAGAATATCTCCACAAAGGTTCTTAAAAAGGATCATATGTTCCCTATTAGATAGTTAGGGAGTTCTATCCTTTTTAAATCTGCTGCCTAAATAACTGGGTTATAAGTGTTTGAAGATAGTATATTGTAAAATACTCTCTTTTCAGAATCAACAAAAATGCTTTGCATGCCCTGTCAGTATACCTACCGTACCTAAGAAATTTATCGTAAATATTGATATGGGACTAAATCATAAACTGGGAATCATTGACTTTAGTTATTCACTATAGCAATATGTTCAACCTCTTATTTGAATATGGGCTTTGAACAGCAGGACACATCCAGGTAAACAGCCAATTCAAAGTTAATTAATGCAAATGATGGCTTTTGCTGAATGACACTAATGAGGACCATACAGTGAGCATTCACAGGAATCAATCAATACAATACATTTCTCTTTGTCTCTTCCCTGTACTAGAATTAGATTAAATTGGGCAAAAATACTGATTTTATTCTGCTACAGATTTCAAATTATGTAGAGTTAGTTTTGTATTAATAATTTCACAGTATTTTAGGCCCTGAATAAATTGATCATTATGCTACCATAATGGATAAAAATAAAAAAATGCAAACTTACCAAAATCTCATTGACAAAAAATTATTGTGAATTACAAATTATAAATCCAAACTTGCAGCCCTATTAAATTCCCTCAACGTGTAAAACTGTAGCCCGTTAAGTAGCCCGCAAGACTTCCGGCTATTAAATTGGCCCTAAATTGGCCCACGCATTAACCTCCCTAAGCTCCTTCTGCCTCCCTGGGCTAGCACGTGGCACTGGTAGTATCTCAGAAAATACTACCTTGGAGGTCCTTGCCTTCAACTTATTACCTAGTTCTCTAAAATCATTCTTTAGGACATTCCATCTTCCACTAACTTTGTCATTGCTACCAATATGTACCAAGACCGCCGGTTCATTTCCAGCCCCTCCGAATAATTTGTCTACCCGATCCACAACATGACGAACCCGAGCACCCGGGAGACAGCAGACTGTTTGATTGCTGGGATCTGGGTGACAAATCACCCTGTCTACCTTCCTAATAATAGATCCCCTACAACCAAAACCTGTCTGTTGCTCTGCCTAATCTGCCCTCCCTCTCCTCCAGTAGAGCTGTCCTCCCGGCTGTTAGAGGGAACAGCTCTATCTGGCATTGCCATTCCTGAATGGACATCCCCAACAGTTTCACTCAATCTGGCAAATCTGTTGGTGTTTGCCAACTCAGAACTGGCCTGCCTCCTCCTGTTCCTCCTGCTTCTCCTTGTAACTGTAACCCAGCTACCTCCCTGGACATCCTCACTAGCCCCAGCTCCACCCTTCATGCTAGGCCCAGCTAAACTGTGCTCAGTGAGCACCAACCCCCTTTCCAGTGGAGCAATATCACTAAGTGCTGCAATTCTCAGCTCCAGATCTCCTATTTGAGTTTCCAGAGAGGCAACATGCTCACACCTCTCACAGAGGTATGGACCCTGGATCATCTGTTCCAGTAGTGCATACATATGACAGGATGTACACTGAGTGAGGTTGCCACTGGACTGACTCATAATTATTATTATTGTCTACAAAATTTCAGTGGGAAAGATAAAGAATGTAAAATAATATATTTGTATAAAGTTTTCCTCCTTTCCACTATAAATCTGCCCTCCCTTTTCTTTGAAGTCCCTACCCCTATTTAAACTCCTACACTTTCACTAGAACTGCACCTGATAACGAAAATGTTTGCAAGCTCACAAGTTCGCCCCTTCTCCCGTTTCTATTAACTTCTGCCTTCTCACCTGGGCACAGTTAGTGCACTCTGTAATTCATCAGTCTTTACCTGTAAAGGAAAATCCACTTGTAAACAGGCCCCAAAATAGCTCACAAACCTTTTATACTAGTTTAGCAGTCAAGCCACACCCCTCTCACCTGGGCACAATTAGTGCACTCTGCAATTTAGGTCTGCTCTATGGTATTAAAGGTCTGCTCTATGGTATTAAACTGATCCGTCTTAACTGCTTTTAGACCTGCACACTGTTAAATGTAGAAATGGATATCAATTATAGAAACACAGCCAGTTTCTATCAACTAGGTTAAAATTCCTATAGGCTACAACTTTCACAAATAATTTCCTATATTTCTGCCCGCATTTCCTGCCTAGACCTTGCTGTACAGTTGTAGTCTGAAATATGGCGATTTTTTCTATATCCCTGTTTTTGAGGCTGATTTATAAATAGATCAAAGTAACTTTGAACTGACATTTTTCGATTTAAAAAAGTTTTATCATTTCAAAGGGTTCTTGATCTGTATAAAAATATTTTAGTTTAGTGGATATATATATTAGGATGACATGAACCTCTACTAACATAAAATACATTTCAGCTGTTACAGCTGTTACCTTGCTCAGGATAAATTAATTTAAGCATGTTTTTATATAGATTAAAGAATATTTTAACTGATAGAAGTTTGTATGTATTTTATGTAAAGGTCCAGAATTGCTTTTATTAGCAATATTGTATCATATTCAAAGCTATATAGTTCAATGTGACTTTATCTGTGATCATATGATAACGGCAGATGAGAGTCATTTTTTATAAGTGCCATAAAAGTTGGAATGACAGGAAATTGTCACAGAGAAAATTAAGGGTACTTCTATGGAATTTAAAAAATAAATAAACAGTGTAAAATCAAAAGTAAACAATAATATAAAGTAAATCAGTAATTAATACATTAATGTTGCTCTGCTGTTGGCTTTCTCTTTGTCATGTATGTGTTATAAATGTTTAATTATTTGAGAAACGTCCAGGCGCTTGATTTACAGTTTCCTGGTGGTCCAGTGGTTAGGATTTGGTGCTTTCACCACTGTGACCTGGGTTTGATTCCATTCAGGGACCCAAGAGGTCACACCACCCTGAACCCGAACAGGGTTGGGCCTGGTACTTGAATGGGAGACCACCTTGTAATACCAGGAGCTGTATGCTGTAGCCCACTAGAGAAGTAACTGGCAACCCAATCCAGTATCTCTGCCATGAAACCAAGTGGATCAGCATGACCATGGGCATAAATATGTGCCTGGTGTGTTATGGTCCATGAGATCATGGAGAGTCGGAAACAATTAAATAACACAAAAAAAAAAAATCTACACTTAATCAATATTTAGAAAATCTCAATTATTAAACAATTGTACTTTACTTCTATAAGTGTATAAAATATAAAGCAGTAAGGTTTAATGTTTAGCTAAAATTCAGTTAAATAGATCAGCATGTTTTTAACGTGAACTTAGAAGAACAGAGATCTCAAAACAAATGTTTAAAGTGACATTGTAATAGTCTCTTTACTATAGTGAGAAGCAAGAACTGAACTTGGTTATATCTAGTTTTATAAAAATCGTCCAATTCATTGTGGTTAAAAAAGTAACTATTTTGTAAGAAAATGCATACTGAAAATGTCTTGTTTTTTTCATGTTTTTGGGTTGAAGTTCCTTCAAACTTTTTCAACTTTGTGGCTGATCGTGAAGCACATTTTTCCAGACTCTGACAATAAAACTGTTCTGTAATGATACAGATGTCCGAAAGTATACCCACAAAAGATCCAGTAATTTGGAAATATTTATTACTTAAAAATAATAAATGCAGGGAGTTCTCTGATGCACCACTTTTTTGACATTAAGTTCTTAAGTATTAATTTTTTTTTAATATCAGAAATAATGCAAACAGGTTTTAGTAAAATTACCAGAAATATACCCTTGCTAATTGTTTTTTTTTGTGTCATTTTTCAAACAGGTGGAAACTATAGGAGATGCTTATTGTGTAGCCTCTGGACTTCTCAGCAAGAGTGACAATCATGCCAAGCCAATCGCCCTAATGGCTTTAAAAATGATGGAACTCTCAGAGGAAGTATTTACTCCTGATGGAAGGCCTATTAAGGTAAATGCTGGTTTCATTTTAATTCAAAGCAGAATGTATTCATAATTTTATTATGACCATCTCAGTCCATAACATTTGCATTTTGTAATTCAATGATATAATTATATTGAGTGATAACGAACTATCCATTGTTGTATATTTACTTAATGTTGCATGTTTTACATAGAGAACTGAAAAGCGTAGTGTTGTATTACTACTCTGCTCCCATTGCTCTATCTATCTATCTATCTATCTATCTATCTATCTATCTATCTATTGATCTATCTATCTATCTATCTATTGATCTATCTATCTATCGATCTATCTATCTATCCATCCATCCATCCATCCTTCCATCCAACCACCCATCCATCTATCTATCTATCATTAATTAGCGCTATACAAATATTTTAAACGCCCCCTTGGCCAGAGTCTTGTTTGTGTTGGCATAGATAAACTACTGGCAAAGTGTTTGAAAATCACAGTACTTGACTGATCTATAACATATAACTGTAAATAGAACATGGCCAGCAACTATTCTAACAAACAGTTCAAAATTGAACAGGGTCGAGTCACATTATTTGCGGTCAGCAGCTCGTAGCCAATAAAATACGGCGCGTTTAGTGTACTGGATTGGTGTGTATATATGGTGATGTGTTGGCATTCTGCAACCATTGATGTCATGGGTAAAATATGCAATTTATCAAACTTTGAAAAGGGGATGATCATTGGCTTTCGGGCCAAGGGTGGCAGTATATCCGTGAACTGTTCTCATGCTGCTGTCAGTTTTTAACCCCAGCAGCATGAGAACAGTTCACGGTGTACCGTGACTGGACAAATCAAACCATTGTGAGTAAATGGCAGGGAAACTGCTGAGCACCATGTGCCATTGATGTCAGAGGTGAATGTCGGCTGCAAAGGTGTGTGAGGGCCAACTGACCCGCTACAGCTGAGCAACTCACCATCCAAACGAACCAGGGGGCTACCAGACATGAGTCTAAAATTACAGTAAAGAGAACTCTGTTGATTATGGGACTCAAAGGCAAACAGCTGGTAACGGCATCCATGCTGACAAGGGTTCATTCTTCTGATTGATAAAGAGTTGCCTTCTGAGGTTTTCTGCTCCATCGACTCTATGGACGTTGACATGTCAGGTGCGAATCCTCTGAGAACAAACACTCTGCAACCATTGTTGGTAGAACACAAGCTGGTGATGGCAGCGATTTGCAGCCTTATTGTGATTTGCCCAATTGAATAGAGCTCTATATAAGCACAGAGCATATTTTTTTTACAGAAGTTTTTAGTTAGTGAAGACCTTGCTTTTGGATAGAAGTTCACTAACTAAAAACTTTGGTTAAAAATATATGCTATGTGCTTATATAGAGTCCTATTCAATTGGCAAAATTGCAATTTAATAAGGCTGTTGGTCTGGGCAATGTCTTCTTGGCATTGTCTGGGTCCACTCATACCTCTGGAAAGCACTCTCAACTGATTGGGTTATGTATCCATGCTTTCAGATCAAGTACACCCATAGATGTTAACTGTATTCCCTGGAGTGGATGGGATCTTCCAGCAGGATAATGCAACATTGTCCTAGCACAAAGATACCTAGCAACAGCTATACAGATGGGCAAAAAGAGAACTAGAGAAGCAAATGGTCTCTATTCATAAATAACTGAGATGGTTCAATTAATCAAAATACTAGATGCTTATATTACCAATATTATTGTAATAACACCATAAATGTACAAACATGAGCTGTTGAGTTGTCTGTATTCTCAGTACAAAAAATGCTAATTAATATATTACGCTGCTATAAAAAATAATCTGAATCACAGACCACCCATGCACCATGGGTCTAGGCTACTTCTATCACTCTGGGTTAGCCTTTTGATGGGTGCCCAAAACATTAACCTAATAAGCCGTGGGCTTAATATTCCAATTTTAAATTACTGTATTTAACAGTTTGCTTAGTAAATAGTAGAGTATAGTAGTGGAGTGCTTCTGTATATCTGATATACACTGTGATAGTAGTGATGACTGGCATAATATACAACATCACAGATTGCTGACCACACAGAGAGAATACCTTGAATCTAGGCTATTTGTACCCCTTGGCTTAGCCTACTGACGGATGCCCATTCAAGTAGACTGCCAAGGTATACACAGTTATAGGATTTTATATCTGTCACAAGACACTATTGTAACTGAATCTACAAGTATAGTACAGTAATTTACAGGTTTCAGTGGAATAATAAACTATTATTAATGTACTAGAAAACGGAATTATATTTATATACCAAAAAAGACACCAGAAAGGGCTTAGTAAATTGGTTTTTCACTTTCAACTTCTATGTATTCATGAAATACTCAGTTTTAGGTATTGAATATTTCTTCTTCATAAACATAAGTCTTTTTTTCTGCTTCTGCATTATTACCTATATTCCATGAACAAAGCTGATTAAATGGTTGTTCAGTCTTTCAGTCGTGCCGACTGGACCACAGCACGCCAGTGACATCTTGTGTCTGGTCGTGCTTATCTATATCGTTTTTTGGCAAATATACTAGAGTGGTTTGCCAGTTCCGTCTCCAGTGGACTTGTCTGACATCTCTGTTATGACCTTCTCATCTTGGGTGACCCAACATGATATAGCTCACAGCTTCATTGAGGTACAAAAGCCCCTTTACTATGATGAAGTAGCAATCCAGAAGGAAATGCCCTTTATAGGTTGTTTGCTGTCCTAAACATTCAGATGTATGTGCTTCCACGCACCAGTTACTACTTCTCCTTTATCCTTGCTATTTCCTCTACCTAAGATGATCACACACATACATACATACAGTATGTCAGAAAGCGT
Source organism: Discoglossus pictus (assembly GCA_027410445.1). Classification (NCBI taxonomy): domain Eukaryota; kingdom Metazoa; phylum Chordata; class Amphibia; order Anura; family Alytidae; genus Discoglossus; species Discoglossus pictus. Next base: position 432,513,150 of record CM050164.1, read on the forward strand.
TAGGTGTACATGAATATAGATATTTATGTGCATATGCAGACACTATTGCATGGCACAGCACTGGCAATTTGAGGCAGGCAACTTACATGTAAACATGTGCTTCCCTATTAGCTAGGCCAAGCTTTGAGTTTTAATGTTCTTAATATGGCTGCCCTCTTTCTTAAAGGGCCAGTTAATTCAGCACAACTTGGAGCACACCACTGTAATGTACTCCTGAAAACATGTTAAAATACTTTTTGGCTGATTATATTACTGAAAGCAAGTAAAACCATAAATCTTTCTGTTCACGGAGCTTGCAACGGCCGTTGTCGTCAGATGTTGTTAATCATGGAACAGTCACCAGTGTGTCTGTAAACAGACCTAAGACTGCACATTTTTAGCTGGTCTTAGTGTAATTAAAAAAACAATAGATCACTTTAACATAGAATCTTGTGGTCTTTCACTCCATGAAGAGCACGTATAGTGAGGTAAATGGCCCTTTTATTGTGCAAGTGCAACACCCATAGAAAAAACGAGCAAGATGTATTCTTGTTATAATATATCTAAAATCAGAAAAAAGGAAACCAACTTTAAAGCTTCAGAAATCAAAACATGTTTTTTGTTTTAAATAATATATATAATATATATATATTAAAATATGTTATTGATATGTTTAATATATATATATATATGCTCACTAAATCTACAGACTGCAGCAAATATTATTTATTAGGTCTTTTTTCAATCATAATGAAAAATGTAACTTATAAAAAAAAATATTTTGTTATGCTGCAGAAATATCTAGTATGCACTAAAATAAACTGGCCTAGTTTCATATTTCTAGACTTTTCTTTCCTAAAACACTAAATTCTGAAGCTGCTCCTGTTTCTTGCTCCTAATTATCTCTTGTAACTTTGCAGAATTCATCTTGGGAACATAATGAACTGTGAAACTTTTGCACAGAAGAAATGCCATCACACATAAAGTCAGCTATACATCTGAAGCCTAACTTCAGTGTGGGAAATGTGCTGCTCATTAGGATTTAATGGTCAAGCAGATTTACACAGATTGTCTAGAGATTGTTATACAGGAAGAAAATGTTTCCACATCTATTGTTTCTTAACATTGAAGCACAATGTGACATAGTTACATGATAGGTTAAATAACAGTATGTACACCCATACATTTTAATTTAATATCAAATAGCATGTGATACCATCCACTATTAACCAAGAGCACAGCAAAAAGGCAAAGTATGGGATCAGCAAATATTATATACTAGGACATTGCCCGTCAAAAATGACTAGCGTAAAATTGTAAGCCTGGCATTGCTGTTTGCCACACAATGCGAGGCTATGGGCCCTCTGAGCACATTTCCCCCCTCTTCCCACTCCCTTGTGTCTCATCCCCCCTCTCCCTCCCTTGTGTATCATTTCCTCCCTCCTCTCCCTCTCATGTGTCTGCTTTTCCCCCTACTCTGCCTCCCCTGTGTCTCCTTTTCACCCTCCTCTGCCTCCCCTGTGTCTCCTTTTCACCCTCCTCTGCCTCCCTTGTGTCTCTTTTTCCCCCTCCTCTGCCTCCCTTGTGTCTCCTTTTCCCCTCCTCTCCCTCCCTTGTGTCTCCCTTTCCCCCTCCTCTCCCTCCCTTGTGTATACTTTTTCCCTCCTCTCCCTCCCTTGTGTCTCCTTTTCCCCTCTTCTCCCTCCCTTATGTCTCCTTTTTTCCCACATCTCCCTCCCTTGTGTCTCCCTTTCCCTCACCTCTCGCTCTGTTGCATCTCTGTTCCGCCCACCTCTTCCTCCCTTGTGTCTCCTTTTTCCCCCACCTCTCCCTCCCTTGTGTCTCCTTTTTTCCTCCTCTCCCTCCCTTGTGTCTCCTTTTCCATTCCTCTGCCTCCCTTGTGTCTTCTTTGCCCCTCCTTTCAATCCCTTGTGTCTCCTTTTCGCCACCTCTCCCTCCCTTGTGTCTCATTTTTTCCCACCTCTCCCTCCCTTGTGTCTCCTTTTCTCCACCTCTCCCTCTCTTGTATCTCGTTTTCACCCAACCTCTCCCTCCCTTGAGTCTCCATTTCCCAACACCTCTCCCTCCCGTGTGTTTCATTTCCCCCCCACCTCCCCCTCCCTTGTGTCTCCTTTCCCCCTCACCTCTCCCTGCCTTGTGTCTCCTTTCCCCCCCATCTCTCCCTCCCATGTTTCTCCTTTCCCCCCACCTCTCCCTCCCTTGTGTCTCCTTTCACCCCCATTCTCATCCTCCCCCTCCCTTTCCCCCCTCATCCTCCCCCTCCCTTTCCCCCCTCATCCTCCCTTCTTCACCCTTCTACATCAACCCCCTTATCCCCTTTCCCCTCTCATCTTACTTTAATCGCCGAGCTCCTGCATTGCGTCTTCTGCGTGTGTCCAGAACCGGCATATGCTAATGACGTGACGCGCATGTTACGTCACGTCATTAGCAAATACTGGTTCCCGGACACACGCAGAAGACGTGCTGCAGCAGCACGAGCTAAGCGGATCAAGGTAAGAAAGCGGAAAGGGGACAGGGAGGTTATCAGAGAGGGGGAAGAACGGAAGATAAGGGGGAAGGATTGCGGCCCTCACTGCGGCCCGTAATGGCTCATCTCGCTTCTTGAGGCTCGCAGTTGATAATTTTTGTAACCATATATCTCTCCGGCATTAGGTTTAGGCATCATCATCTGTCTCAGTTTGTAGAATTAAAGTGAGTCCTTTACTTTAATATATTTACCCTATTACAGCTTCTGGTTTATTAAGGTATTTTCTACACTGTTAGCCTATAATGGTAATGCATTTCGAATTGGGTTTAGTCAATAATGGACCAAAAGATAACTCCCTCAAAAATACACAGTTTTACATAAATGTTTCATACAATGCAAATCACTAGATTAAACATGTTTAAAATATTTCATTATTGTACATAACATTATTTTTTTTAAATTTCATGCCTCTATCTATATTTATATTCTGTAGACATACACAGTAGCAAGAGGAAAACACGTAAATCACTAAATTCATTTGTGTATATATTTAGCAAATTGGTATATAAGTGCGGATAAGCATTAATAAATAAGAATAAGCAGAGTTACATGTAGTTAAGAGGCATTAAAACACAAAATGGCCCTCATTTAATTCCACTAGGTAATTACCTTCACACTGCCCGTATATGTATGGGTTAGAAATTTGGTGCAGTTACAGATGTTTTCAATTAACTCAAACCCGCAATTACATGCTCACAGCCCCAACACGCAAACCATGAACCCGTGCGTAGCATTTCAGGGCCTGAACATGATCAATTAAGCAAGCCCTTAAGTTACAATTTAGACACAGCCAATAGTAAATAAGACCATCATCATGACGTAAGTAAAACAAGGCATTTAAACGAGAAATCATTAGTGTTTAGAAGTACGATTTGCGATCAGACTCTCAATCCGGAAATGTTGAAATCTATAAAAATCAATAAATTAAGTTGTAGTGCATGTGTAGTTCGATGATATGTATTAACCCACTGTCGGGATTGATATAACACAGACATAAAACGTAAAAACAAAAAATGTATTGCAAATTTGCAAGATTGAGACTGTTGTGTAATTCATTCTAATTATTTTAATTGCTTTACCAGTATTTTAAATTACAGTATTGTGTGTTTATTTGCTTTTGCAGTGTTTTGAACAGGTGTTTTACTCACTAGTGAGTCCTATCTAGTATATGTAGGATTTTTTCATACATTTGTCATTTGAAGGCGATTGCGGGCTTGTAAAATTGTTGCAATTGAATATCGATTCGCGTTTTTAGCACTTGGAACTTTTGTGGCCTTCAAACATCAAAGGAGGAGATAAGGCGGAGTTACGATTTTGACAACCGCAGTGCTTTTGAACCTGTAACTCACAATTGGAATGAGAGTAGCTATAAGACGCCAACTGAATATCAGTAAGCAGTACAGGCTCCATTACAGGCTCCTGTAACTGTGATTTGCTCAAATGAATGGGGGCCTATGTCTCCACTGCTTATGTGTGCTATGAAGCTGATATTATCAAGCTGGTTTAATTCTGACTCTCGATAAATAGCTGCTATACATTTTTAAACCAAATTATCCTCACTTCAACTCCATTAAATCTTTTTTAGTAACAAATATAGTTTTTAAAGTGATCTAAATGATTATAGATTATTTATCTTTCAGTGACATGTTACCATGCCATGTATTCATTAGTATGTATTATTTTAGAAAAATAATAATTTTAGAAAAATAATAGCATTTTGTATTCCTTAAAGACTAAATATTTTTTTGGTTAGATTTTTTAAAGTGTTTTATAAAAAAAAACAAATAAAAATAATGGTAAAATATAATTATATAGAGACTTCAAACTAAGCCTATGATCCACGGAACTCAAGATCTGAAACAAAATAATGTAACCATATTTTCTGTGCACTTTTGAATAAGTAGAATGGGCAATAATTTTAATATCAGAATTATGAAGAATATCTCATGGAGGATCATGAAAATATGTAGCTAGATTATTGCAATGTCTTGATCAAAATGTAATAAATGTTGAAGAAATATTACAATAACATAGAAACCAAAAGGTTCTCCAACATTTCTTCAACACTTTAATCTTTGGTGCATCTAGCCCCTTGAATGTCATCACCTCTCTACACCTGCAGACCTTTCATTTGGTAAATGTACTATAGATGATTTGCTATATACTTTCAGGAGAAAAAATACTTTTTATACTTTTAAATGGGTGTCATAGGAGATTTCCAGGAAAGTAATTTTTCTTCTCAGTATTAGATAAGTATATTTATAGATAGTTTTGCCATTATAGTCATAAGACTCTCTGATGTTCTGTGTTCATAAAGCTTTCCACTATTAAAATCAAATCAATGAACAGGAAAGACAAATTTCTATAGCGTCTGTTTTATGGAAGAATGGTTATGACATATTAGACTTTTTAGCCAAATCAATGGAGGGGAAAAACAATTCTAAAATCATGTTTTATTTAAAGAAAAATTAATGCATAACAGGAATTTATTGGTTGCTTTAAAATGTCAAAGCATATTTTTATATTTTATACTTTTGTATTTCTTATACATTTTGTCAGTTAACCTTTCTAGACTAAAATGCTAAATATTGTAATAAATGTCAGAAATTGTAGAATTGAAGTATTAATTGCCGTTCTGGCAACACTAGTCTAATTCTTCAATTTGCCTAGATTAAATCAACACTCTCATGGTGTTACCATGTTGTAGAACTGTATAAATAATATACAACAATAGACAATAAAGACTGTAGTCATGTACAACAATAGACAATTATGACTATAGCCCTGTTCAGGCATGTTTAGTATATGGCTGCAGTCTTAATTTACACGTAAAATACACAGTCCAGTCAGCTAATATCCCAAATAACCACCACGTGCAGCACATACAGCAGCTAAATGGCATGGTAGTGAGACAATAAGATTCTGGAAGATTGGCAAGGGTATCAGGAGCCATGCAGACTGTAGTGCATCCGACAACTGAGAAAGAGTGCGTGGTGGAGGATCCATACTGCTAACATGGCGGTCGAGGTTCTCCCATAAGTTCTCAATAGGATTCAAGTCTGGAGAATTTGGAGGCGAGGGAAGTACTTTGCAGTGCTCCTCCAACCACTCCAGGTCAATTCTGGCCATATGACATGTTGCATTGTCCTGCTGGAAGATCCCATCTACTGCATTTAAGATAGGCAACATGTATAGGTGTACTTGATCTGCAAGGATGGATAGATAACCCAATCGGCTGAGAGTGCCTTGCAGAGGTATGAGTGGACCCAGACAATGGCAAGAAAACGCTGCCGCCACCAGCATATGTCTTCCAACAATGGTTGCAGATTGTTTGTTCTCAGAGGTTTCTCACCGGACACCCCAACGTCCGTCAAGTTGATGGAGCCGAAAACATGCTTCATCAGAGAAGGCAACTCTACCAATCATAAGAGGTCCAATTTCGGTACTGTTGTGCAAATTGAAGCTGTTTCTGACGATAAACCCTCGTCAGAATGGGTGCAGTGACCAGCCGTTTGCTTCAGAGCCGCATACGCAACCTGGTTGGCTGTACTGTTATTTTAGACACATGTCTGATAGCACCCTGGTTTGTTTGGATGGTGAGTTGCTCAACTGTAGCATGTCGGTTGGTCCTCACACACCTTTGCAGTCGATGTTCACCTCTGGATCATCATGGTGCCGTTTGTCCAGTGACGGTACACTTTAAGCACAGCAGTACGTGAACAATTCACAAAATGCGCTGTTTAAAAAGCCACCCTTGTCCCAAAAGCCAATGATCAAAGTAAGCCTTTTCAAAGTCAGAGAAATTGCACATTTTAACCATTACAGTGATAGTTGATATGTTTGCAGAATGCCTACATGTCACTTTATAAACCCACCAATCTAGCTTACGACACATTGGCTATGCTGCTGATGTCAAAAATATGCAGTGTCATAATAATATGACTCGACTCTGTAGTTCAAATGTATTCTATGTTTGTATTGAAATACAGTAGACTCTCAGTTATCCGGCACCCACAGGGACTGGTAGATGCTGGATATATGTAGTTTCTGGTTGCTTGAGAGTTACTAATAAAAAAAAGGCCTAGATTAGCTGCACATAGTTTGATCTGCTAAGTATATTTGTCAGTGAGGGCTGTTCTAGCAGCAGCAGCTTTCACTCCTCATCTACACACAGGTACGTTCGGCTGGTGGGTGCACTGCTGTACCCGGGACTGTAACATCACCACTCCACTGGCTCAGTCACCCATGCCTGTCTGCTCCCAGGTAACATTGAATTGCAGAGATGTAAAGTGGGTGAAATCTAGGTGCCTGTAAGCATTTTGTTGCATGACAACCTGGCTCCTGGCATTTGTTGAACCCTCTAAAATGTAATTTTTATTTAAAGTACAGTATTCAACTTTTTTCTGGTTGCTATAGAGTTCTGGTTGCTTGAGTTCTGGTTAACTGAGAGTCTACTGTAATTTCATTTCTAAATTGAATAGGATTAAGTATGTTTGTAATTTACTATTTCTATGAGGAAATGATTATGGAATCAGAAGAAGGACAAATGTCAGAGGTATTATTGGTTGGAAGGAAATATGGCAAAGGAATTAGAAATTGGGAGAGAACATAGCATTGTGCTAGTTGAGGGCATCTTTTGGGTAAATTTCTATATTTCCCTAAGCATGACAAATACTTTACTATGCGCTCATACAATGATCAACATGTCTGCTCCTTCCACTGTCTGGATCACAGACCCCAAACTTTTGGTGAGGAAATCGGTGGGAAGTTTTTTGGGTTCCTCAATGCCTGAGTTGCTGCTCGTCTGAAGCTTGTATCAACTTCTCAATATTCTGGACCAGGTCTACAACCTCCGCAATGATGGGCTGTTCAGGTTCCGCATTTACAAACAGCTCTGACCATATCGTCCTCCACACTCTTTTAAGACATTGCTGTGTTACTTCCTGGTGGTTGTGCAGGAAAGATAAAAGGCCTTAAAGGTTGCAATGACCACCTGATCTATTGGCTAGATTAGTGGAGTAGTGTTAGGTGGCTGGAAGGTTCCTTCTACTGTGATGCAGCAATCGACCTCAGGCAATTTGTTAAGGTGGCTTAGAGCATTTTCAATAACAAGAGTGCTTTGGCCTCAATTTATTTTAATGTTGCACGGATGGACAGAAATGTTCGGTGAACCAGTATTTGAAGATGCCCATGGTGATCCAAGCTTTATGGGTGAATTGCAAATGACAGACAATGTGGATTTTGAAATCCCCTTCATGACTCTAGGTGTTTTGCAATGCTATACAAAAAAAAAGACAGCCTTAGAGAAAGTCCTCTGCAAGGACGAAACGGACCATTGGCATTTTATTTTTTAGTGGGGCAGGTTCTATTCTCATGTAATATGGCTTAAAGGGCTCAAAAGTCAATTTCTACAAGGAGAAGTAGTGTGGAGAGAGGGAAACTGAATCGCAAGTATTTTTTGCTACATGTTATTACCCTCCCATACATTTATCCTCTAATGATTTGCTAGATTTATTTTTGCTGCAACTATGGAAATTTTTGTTTAGCAAAATATATAGTTTTTAAATTGACTGAGAGAATCTCCTGTTTTTGGAGATATTGAACACCTGTGTCCCACTATATATTTTTTTTGTTTTTAACAATATGTATACTATGTGCTTTTTTATTTACATTTTTCAACTCTGTGTTTTTCAGTGTATCCTGTATTAACAAGATTATCAGTATAACCTGATATATGAGAGTTGATTAGCTAAGATCCAGAATAACATTATTATATCAGTTTATGGATGAAAGGGCCTAGGTTGATTTATACAGAGCTGATAATCTTTATGTCCAAATATATTTTAGTACTGTAACTTTGGTATTATGCAAAGTTGTAGGCACTTTTTATACATTTTCGGCGTTGTCTAGGATCATAGGTATCCAAATAAAGTAATTTTTTGATATAAGCAAAGGGGTGTTAAGCACCCAAAGATACGTAAATAATAGGTCAATAGTACATTTTTGAGTATACAAAGAAAGGGCTTGAGCTTGAAATGGATGTTCCGACCCAGAAGAAGCCTTTGGTCGATTTGAACCCCGGTGCTCACTTCTGCTTGCACGATATGAAAATGCTCCTTGGCATTTGCTTCCAGAACAGTCCAGTCTCGTCAAGTTGAATACCAATTCTGGAGTATAATTGCCTCTATTAAATGTCTCTATTAAAGTGGCTGAAAAGGCTGCAGCAGCTTCGGCTTTATCGCTTGCCACTTCTACAGTAATTCTTATGTAATTAAGGTTGTTTCTTTTCTTGAAGCGGTCGAACCAACCTCTGCTGGCTGAAAACTTTTAGTCATATCTGGTGTTTGGCTTTGAATATAACCGTAGATGCTTCTGACCTACTCCATGATGATAGTCTGGCTGAGAGGCATGTTGCGCTCTGTTTTGTCATCGTAGCTTCTGGATCGGATCATTTTCTTGACAGAAGATCTAGTGCTGGTGGTTGTCAGAGACTTAATGTTCTCCTTATTTTTAAGAATTTTGTGGATTGTGGAAGTTGGTGACTTTAAATTCGCTCCACTGTCCACTTGGCATTTCTCTTTTTCCAAGCAGTTCAGCAATTGCATCTTCACATCCAGAGAAACTTTGGCTATTCAATTTGGGCTGATCTTCTTTGTGCTTGCTCATTTTCTGTTTAACAGTACAAAAACAATACAATTGATGCAGATTTATTGGACAATTAATTACATGATGAGAAATAACGAAATATGAAAAATATTGTGTACCTCCTCTATAGTAAATCAGCGCTATAGGGGTAGCATTAGGCAGGGTATACCTGTATTTACTAATTCAAAATGATTTAAATAGTGTAAGGGATTTTTAATTGTCATCTATTAATAGACACTATAGAAATATTTATTGGATGAATCCAATTTAAATTTGATCTCAATTCCATTCAATTCTCCTTTATACTGAGAATTCCATGTGCTCAATCAGTAATAGTGGTTCATGAAGCAAAAAACATCTAGAGCCTCATTCAATTGAGTAATTGTAAGTTACGGGCACTTGTAATGGAGCCTGTAAGGTAATTTGCTATTCAATTGGCGTCTTTTTGCGAGCCACAAACGGTCTACGGGTTAGTCTTAAAATCCTTACACCCCATCTAAGCCTTTGATCTTTCCAGTCCTCAAGAGTTACAATCACTAAAATCGCAAATCGATATTCAATTGCTACAATTTCCCAAGCCCGCAAATGTTTTCACACTGTTGTCGTATTTATATCGTAAATATTAAAATTAATATTTATAATTTATAGTTTTAATAACATCACTTCATAAACAAATATGAATTTTAAAATAAAACAATGTTTTTTATCAATAACACAATCAATTTTGTACTCTGATTACATTATTAGCATTGTTATAATTATACACAAAATTAATAATCTGATTAAAATATGGCAATAATAATATGCTTAATTATATGAAAAACAAGCTATCTTATCATTTACCAATAAAATCTTTCTAGGATAATATAAAGATTACAATGAGATACTCTTAACTTATATCTCCTTTAGCTATAACATAACACTAAATCAATCAACATTTAACAATTTAGGATATCTGGCAGAATCTTTTTTCGTACAACAATAACACTATATAATAATAGTGGACTAATATTTTTAGTCTAAATCACTTATACAAATATTGAAACATTTTAAAAACAGAGACCAATGTATATTATCAGGTGTTAAAATAATTTGGTAACTCCAAGGTATATAAGCAATGATACCAGAGAAGATAGATATATATATATTAACAGGTAATGATTAAGTATTTTTTGTAATATAATTGATATAGAGCAATGATCAATATAACATCACTAAAGCTATAACAGAAAAGATAGTCTAAATATATATTATCAATTATATTACAAAATTATCTAGTTATTTCATCCATTACTAGTTCAACCCAATTTTGAAGGAAAGCACCAGTCCTTATAGTTCCAAAATCGAATATTATAAAATTGTTAAAAATATTAAAATCAGGAAGAAAAAAAATTAGCTGTGCTATCTCTGAGTGTGTATATGGATAGAGTGAGTTCTTTTATCCGAGAGTTAGTTATCCGAGAGTTAGTTATCCGAGAGTCTGTATATCAGAGAGGTATTTTTTTTTCTCAGAGAGAATTTTTCTATTGAAAATAATACCCACTTGAATAGTCCTTCTATCCAATGAAATTGCTTAACAAGAAAGTATCCCTCCCTTGGGAAAGTGTATTTCCCTAGTAGGAAATTGAATTATTGAGACAATGGGAAGGTTGACATAGCTGTATTTTTTAGAAAAGTCTAAATACACCTCTGTGTGAGTTTTGGGTAGATGTCTGATATTATGGTTTCCAGGGAGTGAAGCTTGCTTCCTCATTGTTTCAATGAGAACTTTCATACTAAAATACTTTAATGACCAGCCATTGTCTTAGTCTCAGCCATGTTTGAAGGAAACTCGAGCTGAGTTTCTGCTACAGTTAAAATTGCAAATATACAAATACTCCTGTGTATCTCCATTGTCTTCTAATTAGTCCTCCCTGAATACACAAAATAGTTTCACAAAGGCAGATACTAGAACTGGGAGATAGAAATATGTTTCTTATGTAAAATTTAAATTAAAAGGATTATGTTGAATAAATGTCTAAAATAAAACATATATATATATATATATATATATATATATATATATATATATATATATATATATAGGAATTTTATAAATGTACTATTTAAAATTATAGAAGGATATTAATAAGGAATAATATGTTTAATATATTTTTATCTATGTAAACACCCTGACAACACCCGTAAATGGCAAATGTAGAAGAAAATCCTACGGGTACCGGATGAGACTCGCAAAGGTGTTAAATACATGTCCGTAGCACTGTAAATGCAAAAAGAAAAATCCATAATGCACTGTAAATGATGGGAAACAGATGTAAGACATTAGCATTAATTGCCCAACAGTCTCGAGCTCGCAAATCGCCAATCAAAAATCATTTTAGATTTCAATTTGTGGTTATATCAATCTTGGGAATCAATGAGTTAATACATGTCAGGCCACCCACATGGACTAGAACAGTATTGGCATTCATTTTTATTATTTTATTATTTTCCATATCGGACCTCTAAACGCTAATTAATTGACATGGAACCTCCATCTTATACTGCCGTAATGATGATGGTCGCATTTTCTATTGGCTGTTTCAAAATGGGTAGTTACAGCTTTGCTTAATTGATCATGTTCCCTCCCTGAACTGCTAAGTACGAGTGCATGGTTTACGGTTTTGGATTTCCACCCCTAACTTGCGGGCTTGTTCAATTGAATAGCACTGTAATTGTAGCAGAGTGTGAGCCTGTAGCAGGCCCGCAGACATACGGCCTGTAAAGGAATGAGGCTCCTAGTGTCTAAAATGTATTGACTTCTCATGGGAATAATAAGACAAAGGAGACTTGATGTTAGGTGCGGCAATCATTAGAATGTTGTGCCCTTGTTCTACAGTTTAACAGTTAATTTACAGCATTCTGAAATATGATTTTGTAGATTAGCACACTAGAGTCAATAATGCAGTGCTAATTGAAGATCCTATTTTGTAATACTAAAGAAAGTAGCATAGTATAGATAGTCAACAAACTGCTGGTTAGATAATAAACTTAAGGCTGTGACTGATTCACAATCATGCTGTCACATTGATTTAATTTGAGCTTTTCTGATTTCTATATGGACACTTTATAATGAAGAAAAATGTCTGGATGATATTGCTGGTGAAGTGATGATAAAAATACCAGTACTACTCCCTTATTTCACTTTTTTATTTATTTCAAACAATTATTTTAAAATCATTATTACACATATTCACGATTAAACAATTTGGGGTCCAAAGTTTAGCTTAGTATCTTTGGTACTTTATACGTTTGCACATAATCATTTTTTACATGTGCCCTTACAAAGGGGGAAATTTACTGAGCATCTTAAGTGCATCTCACATCTTCTATATTTCCTATGATGAAAAACAACCTTTCTCACTTTATCTCAGTTCTTCTTACCTCATCTCAGGTAATAAGTGCTTAGTAAATCTACCCCCTTTATCCCTGGATTAGTTTTTACACATTTTATGGTTATGTCTTTCAGAAGCCTTAGCGTTCTAACTCCTTTAATTTAAAATCATTTTTAAGATATTATAGTGAGTTATTGACCTTTTTATCCTGTATGGCCATTTAGTTTATAGTTTTAACACTGTTGGTCTCTTTATAGTCTGAACAATTAGTAATGTATTTAATATTTTTATTAAAACATTTATGATGCCTGTAATATATCAGTGTAGGTGTATGTATTCTAGTTTAGTGGTCTATTACTTTTATCTCTTCCCAGTTATCGTTGTCTCTTAGCCCTAATTATCCTGCCATTCTTTAATATTAGAGGTAAGGCATATCTAAGTTTTCTGTATTATACATACATTTGATAGAGGAGAATCAGTAGTGTATGAAAAACATTTTTTGCATGAAAAATCTTTTGTGAGTTAACACCCCTGAAAATCCCTTCAAAATGGGCATAACATTCATAGTTCTTTTTGGCCAATCACAGGCAGCTATACATTGTAATACAATGTAACAATCAATGATGGCAGTTTCACCGCAAGGAATCATGGGATGGGAAGTCCCCTTGTAGAAAGAAGCAAGGACGAGCCAGACACTGATCTGTAGATCTTTGCATTGAGCTGCTGCTGGCTTGAAGGTTATTAAAGGGTTAAAATCTGTACCAAATGCAGTGTTTCTATTGAGAGGTACACTGTGTCTGTGTAAGCACCTCTGGGGGTGTGGAAAACAAGTTTTATTTTTAAATAAAATAAATCTGCATGTGTATAGAATAACTCTACTGTTTGGTGTGCCCACAAGGCCGTAATTCAAGGTATCCATATCTCTAAAACAGCGAATATTTGGAAAAAAAGCAGTAAAACTGCGAACTGTATTTGGAGAACTGTATTTTGAGTTAGATAGCATAAAGAAGCACAATAAACTAACTCCCAATAAACTGTATCTTAATAATATTATTGAAATAAATCTCCAAATAAAAAAGATTCTACAAAACCAAGCAGACAGTTTATTGTGGTGCTTTCAACAACAACATCATTTTTTGAGTGATAAATCTGGAAAATACCTAGCAAATAAATTAAAGAAAAAAAAGAACAGAAAATAGACTTTCTGATTTTTGGTTTTGATAAAAAACCTTACTGTCAACCTAAAACAACCTATTCAAATAAGGATTTTGTAAAACCTAATACAGCACAAATTGAGATATTTCTATGAAAGATAAACCTACCAAATATAACAGAGGAAGATTTACTTATTTCTAAATAAGGTAATCTCTCGAGAAGAGATAATATCAGTAATTAATAAATTAAAACCAACAAAGCACCAGCAATAGATGGTTATGATAACCACTATTACAAACGTTTCACAACACAATTAGTAACTCATTTGTATAATATGTTTAACGAAATAAAATCCACAGGAGAGATTTTACCAGAGCTATTAGAAGCAAGAATAATTAACATCCTAAAACCTGGTAAAAAAACGGAAGGTTTTCAAAATTATTGACCTATATCGCTTTAAACGGCTATATAAAAATCTATTTTAAAATACTGTCCGTTAGATTTCATACAATTATATGGAAGCTAATACATCCAGACCAAACTGGCTTCATATCTGGAAGACAAACATTAGACAGCACTAGAAGACTTATGGATGTAATATCCTATGTTAAAAAGAATAAGAGTCCCATGCTGGCTCTGTCCTTAGATGCCGAAAAAGCATTTTACAGAGTCAGCTGGGATTTTTTAAAAGCAGTGTTGTTGAAGTTTGGCTTTGCTAATTTTGGATTGAAAGCCATAGGTGCTTTATACACATGCCCTAGAGCATTAATTGCTGGACTTGGTTATGAAACAGAGAAGTTTGTAATATCAAATGGCACCCGTCAAGGATGCCCATTATCCCCTCTATTATTTGTACAATGGCTCATTGGCTCAATTGATAAGAGACTCAATTGAAATAAAGGGGGTTACTGTTGGAAAATATGAAAATAGGGGGTTTAGGTTGAGGAGGGGGGTTGAGGAGGAAGGTTGAGGAGGGGGTTGAGGTTGAGGAGAGGGTTGAGGTTGAGGAGGGGGTTGAGGATCGGGGGGTTGAGGAGGAAGGATGAGGATGAGGTTGAGGAGGGAGGATGAGGGGAGGGTTGAGGATGGGGGTTGAGGAGGGAGGATGGGGGTTGAGGAGGGAGGATGAGGGGAGGGTTGAGGAGGGAGGTTGAGGAGGGAGTTGAGGATGGGGGGGTTGAGGAGGGAGGATGAGGAGTGAGGTTGAGGAGGGAGGTTGAGAATGAGGAGGGGGTTGAGGATGGAGGGTTGAGGATGAGGGGGTTGAGGAGGGAGGATGAGGGGGGTTGAGGATGAGGGGGTTGAGGAGGGGGTTGAGGAGGGGGGGTGGAGGATGAGGGGGTTGAGGAGGGAGGATGAGGAGTGGGGTTGAGGAGGGAGGTTGAGAATGAGGAGGGGGGTTGAGGAGGGTGATAAGGGAGGGGGGAAGAGACACAGGTAAGGGAGAGGTTGGAAGAGACACAGGGAAGGGAGAGGGGAGAAGAGACACAGGGAAGGGAGAGGGGAGAAGAGACACGGGAGAGAGAAGGGGACACAAGAGGAGGGCACCCGGTATATGCTAATAACGTGACGTCACATGCGTGCCACGGCATTAGCATATACCGTGCGCCGGGTCAAGGAGCGGAGGTTGGAGCAGAAGCAGGTAAGTGAGGGGAGAGGGGGAGGTATTTAGGGGGGTTAGAATGAGGAGGGGGGTTTAGTTTGAGGAGGGGGGTTGAGGGGGGTTTAGGTTGAGGAGGGGGGTTAAGGCGGGGGGTTGAGGAGGGAGGTTGAGGAGGGGGGTTAAGGTTGAGGAGGGGGTTGAGGAGGGAGGATGGGGGTTGAGGAGGGAGGATGAGGGTAGGGTTGAGGCGGGAGGTTGAGGATGGGGGTTGAGGAGGGAGTTGAGGAGGGGGTTAAGGATGGGGGGGTTGAGGAGGAAGGATGAGGAGTGGGCTTGAGGAGGGAGGTTGTGAATGAGGAGGGGGATGAGGGGGGTTGAGGATGAGGGGGTTGAGGAGGGAGGTTGAGGAGGGAGGTTGAGGATGAGGGGGTTGAGGAGGGAGGATGAGAATGAGGAGTGGGGTTGAGGAGGGAGGTTGAGAATGAAGAGGGGGGTTGTGGGGGGTGATAGGGGAGGTGGAAGAGACACAGGGAAGGGAGAGGTTGAAAGAGACACAGGGAAGGGAGAGGGGAGAAGAGACACGGGAGAGAGAGGGGTTCACAAGAGGAGGGACACAAGGGAAAGCACATTTCCCACCCTCGGCTTATACTCGAGTCACTCATTTTACCCAGTATTTTGTGGTAAAATAGGTGCCTCGGCTTATACTCGAGTATATACGGTATGTCTTTATGTTTTATAAAACCAATAAAAATGCATAAGAAAAAAAAGAATAACTCCATGTAATGTGTGTGTCTGATATAAGCAGCACATGTTTGATTAGAAAAAGGTAAAAACAGGGAAACTTAGATTTACCTTTAAAAACAAATCTTCCCTAAATTAGTTCCCTACTCCGACCTTGCCAAACTGCAGTCTGCAGATGATCTTGCTTAGTTCCACGATTCATTTTCCAGGAAATGCCCAGAGCAAAATAGACCCTTATGTTATATATTTTTTTAATGATTATATATCCATAATCAATTACATGTTCTGTTTCTTGAGAGGACGGGAGATATAATTTTCGACATACTCAGTGCTAAGCAGTGCTATGCAATTTGAATTATGCTCAACTATGACACTGCTGTAGTCAAGGGTAGCATATGAATGTAGGGTCAGTAGTTCAAATGGAAATTTGACATTTTATCTAAATAGTTTTATATAATTGCTTAGAGATCGAGCATCGGTAAAACTTTTCGTTCTTGTTTAAAAAGTTCATATTCAGGATCAAATACTATTCAAATTATTTTATATTCCAATATAGTTTTAACTAAATATTTGAACCATCTCATATTTAGAGCATCCGTCAGTATAATTATTTAGCCATACACATGTCCCACTGAATTTGGTGCTACCATTTACAAAGTCAGGAATGCCATAAAACAGGGGTGGGCAAGTCCGGTCCTGGAGGGCCACACATACAAGCCCAGATGTGAAGATTTTCTTTTACTTTCTGTACACAGGTAAGTCAATCGTGATGACTAAAGAAGTGATTGACTCACCTGTGCGCAGCAGGGATTTCATTAAATCCAGGCATGTATGTGTCCCTCCATAATTAAACATAATAGTATTTTCATTAATAGTAATGATATGGCATTTCTCTCAAAACCAACAAAAGCTCAAAGCAACTGAATATTTTTTTTTAGAGAAAATCTTAATTTTAGCAATCTCTGCTAGTGCTTGACAGTAATACTTCCTTATCAAGACATGGGCTTGCAGTTATACATGCAAGCTGCCTTCTATTGAGCATGTTTAGATGTAAATACTAAAAGCTTATCTGAACTAACCAGTGATTCAACACATTCTTCCTCCCTCTCCCTCTTTCTGTTCTAGAATAGATAATACAAATTAGCAGAACAAACCTCTTTGTCTCCAAGCCAACTGAAAGTATGAACAATACAAGAATGAATCTTACAGGCACAAGCAGTATCTGCTAGCTTACCTAAAATTAATGTAGTAAACTGCGTCTCTAAAATTATTTTTTTAGATAAAGCTTTACTTTGCTGCAGTTTTCACGTGTATTTTTAATGTATAATGATTTTAATTGTGAACTAAAAAATAAATTGAACACGAAAAGAGCTTACACTGACTTTTTAACATCTATGTAAACCATGAGTATACAATCAATTTTAAAGAAAGTCTTCATTTTTAACAGACTCTGTTCAGCATTTCCTTTTGGTTCTGAATCAGAGGGGCTGTGCTCTACTATTTTTTTCTGTTCAGAAGTAAAGGGTGGAGGGAGGGAGATGTATGTTCTCATTGGTGATTGTGTTCAGCTTTTAGTATTTGACTTCTATAATAGAGCAGAGCTCTCAGAGTCCTCTGACGTGCCATATTTTTTTATTTCTTAAGATCGTATTTGGAGAAAAGTGCTACGTAAATAAAATATTATTAGTAGTGGTTTCCTAGGCTTGCAATGACTAATTATTCAATGTATGTTGATGAATAGATCTGCCACAATCCCTTGCATTGAATGATCCCTGTATCACAGTATGTAGTGGAGCTCCGCTTTATGAATCACAACTGTGGGAACCATACAGTAAGTGTTTTCCCTACAGCTTGATGCAATTAAAAAAACTTGATTTCTGACAACTAATTAAAATCAAATTAGATTTGGGTGTACAGCTATTTGTTAATTCACATTTTGTTAATGACTTCTCATAGTTAAATGTGCGAATAACGGCTTCTAAAACCCAATCTGTTTCATAATCCTCTTGAAATGATTATAAATGTCGTCTTGTGATATTATAATAGAATGCTTTAGCTTTAATGTTAGAGGTCTAGCAAACGTTTAGAGAAATGTATGGGTAATTATCACGCACTTGTTACTATTGTGAGCACAGACACCCGACAGCAAGAACGATTTAATGCTTGGGTCAGCAATCTATGGCTTTAAAGCCAAAAGTGTTCCCAAATCTAGAGGTGTAACTTACAACAAAAAATACCTGTGAAGTTAAATCATCATTTGCTTCTTCTCCTTGCAACTGTTCACAGACACAAACAACCGAGGTATAGAAGGCAAATTAGATACGTTCTGTAACTTGTACAATGATTTTGAACCTCTAGGCATTTTCAGTATGTAAATGATGCTATTATCTTTCTCCAGTTACATTCCAAAAGCGTACAATGATTACACAAACAAACAAGAAAAGTGGAGTTTGGGAATCAGTAACAATGAAAAATTATTAATTTCAACTCATTTTTACCATGTAAAAGGTAAAAACAAGGATATCAACACATCGGGAACACTGCAAGAGAGATAACAGAAAGCATGTCTTCCCATGTGAGAGAACTCTTTTTCCAACAAGCTCTATTATCTGGGGGACAGAGGCGAATACAAAATAATACTAATTAGCATAAACAAGGTATTTCATCACCAAGAGGTAAATACCAAATGATTGAACTGTCCAAATACAGGTTTAACCCTACATAGCCCTTTTTGTTCCCCTTTTTATCAGTTTGTCCATCATTTCATTTCCCACATTACCAGAATGTGGCCACCACAGGGATAGATTCTAATCACCCATCAAAGTAGCTATTTAGTATTCATGAGCTGCACATTTGTGTAAAAATGCAGTACAAATAATAGTGAATTTCTAAGGAATTATCCACTTTAGAAATAAATGACTAATAAGATATATATCCAGTTTTCTGAATACCCTTAAAAACAATATGCTTTTGCGGTGACAAAGTTCCCACAGTTGCAGTCCCCATCTAATCTAATCATGTTTAAAAAATGGTTGCCCATCATCCCTGGGTGATTCTTACCAGAGTGAGTCACCCAACAGCATTAACAGGATCCTCAAATAAGAAGTGCGTTATGCTAGGTGACGGATACATTGCCAATGTTATGCATCATTGTCAAAGACAACTTGGTTTTCCATATGATGCACTTCTGATATTCCTGGCACCACATCCACGGCATCACTTTTGGTTTAAAGATGGTGATTATCCCCACTACAGGAACAAGCTGCCCATTAACCATTCTTGTCTGTGGGTGCAACATCTTTCTCCAAACCATGATCCTGTGGCTTCACTTCGCTTATATACTAATTACCACCCTACCAGTACTACCCCCGGGCAAACAACTTTCAGTTTGCAGTAAGTTGTGAGACTCAACACTATTCTATTGTAGCTGTAGACTCAAAACCTTCCTCATTCTGTAGGACATGTTCACATAAACATCCAAAAAGGTCAACATATCTTACTTTGCGGACATTAGGAATATTTGGTCATCAGGAAGAAAGGAAACCTCACCACTATCTGTCATTTCATATGATGGGCTGACTACTATTCTTTATAGTACATACAATATGGCAGTGAGACATGGCTGTGCAGTGTGATTCAGCTGAGTTTAATTAGATTGGATGACCTTTTTCCTCATTCTTTTTCAATCTCTCGTTTATTATACATTCAAAACACTGCACAACACACTGTAATGTATGCATAGTGTAGAGAAGAAAACACTGTGCATAGTACCCATTATATGCAATACAAAGTTCTTATAAGGACCACAGAAAGTATATATATATATATATATATATATATATATATATATATATTGTATTTTAAGTAATTATGGGCAGCAAGTAAACTCCACAAAGCATTTTACTAAAATGGAAATAAATGTATTAAAAACACAATTTTCAAATATTTGCTGAGAAAATAGGAGCAGCCACATTCCCAAAAATCATTTATATCTATTACATTTTTAAGCCAACATCTGCTGAGACAATTGATCATACAATACCAGGAAATTAACACATTGCAGGCAGTGATAAGCTTACTAACATGGGTGTAGGGGACAACCCCCCCCCCCCCCCCCCCAGTTTTTTCAATGTATGTGTTTATGTGTAGATAAGCAGTTGTGTGGTATTTTTATACTATATGCAGTCAGGGCTGTATCTACTATCTACTTTTTTGGAGCCCCTAGGCAGTGAAGTGGAGGAGCCCCTGCGAGTGAGTACACAAGGTATGCATGGACCCATTTTTGCCTTTTCTGTATGTGTAAGCGCCCTTTCCTGTTGTAACTGTCTTGTTCTAGGGGGTTAGCCCTTAGTAGCCAGTCTATGAACTGCAACATTACATTCTCTAGTTGGCATAATGGGTAATCAGGCCATGTATGCAGTATTCCCCCAGGATTTTCTTTGGACTTTTGTATATAACACATATTTTTGTGATAATCACTATCTATTTCTTACCAAATATTTGAAACCCAGGAAACTTATATATACCTTTAAGCAATTAATACAATGCCTTTAAAAATTGCAATGACTCTAGTGATAAGATAAGTTACAATTTTATGCAAATACGTTTTCCACATTGATTGTATGTTCATATGTTGACAGCTTAAACCCCTGCTGGCATTCTGCCTCTTCCATTTTCTAAAAATAAATTGCGGTTGGCACATCCAACTACTGAAGGGATTGGCATTATCTCATTAGCAAAATGTATTACAAATATTCCTAGTCCTTTTATGTGAAAGTATTCATTAGAGCATTACAGAAAAAAATGCTAATGTGACTAATACCACATATATAGTATGAAACAGAGAAAAATCTGAATGTTACTCTGAAAAATTGTTACTTAGCAACTACCATAGTATGCACTGTTCTTTTAGGTACATTATGTAAAATAAGTAAAATAACAAACAGTCATGACATTTTTTCTGTAAAAAACTAAACCTTCTTTAAACTATTATTGCTATTTAAAAAAATGTTGACAATGAGAAGCAAAGCTTCCAAAAATGTATCTGTGATTAAGAGTGTGGATTTTTGAAGAAAGAAAATGCTAACTTTTCTGCTTTCTAGATCTGTGTGTTTACATCGTTCAGTCATGTCTGACCCTCCGTGATCTCATGGACCGTAACACCCTTCTGATCTACTTAGTATTCATGGCAGAGACACTGGAGTGGCTTGCCAGTTCATTCTCCAGTGGGGCACAGTATTCCTATCAGTCTTCCATCCAAGTTCTGACAAAGCCCAAGCCTGCATGGCTTCAGGGTGGTGTGACCTCTTAGATCCCTGACTGGAATCAAATCTAAATCGCGGTGGTGAAAGCATCACATCCTAACCACTGGATCACCATAGAACCATAGCTCTCTAGATACCTATGTAAAAAATGAATCTATGACATCCATCACCTTCTTGATCACTTGTCATGGTGAAGGGGCTTGTTTACTTCAATGAAGGTGTGAGTTATACCATGTAGGGCCACCCAAGATGGGCAGGTCATAGCAGTGACATCAGACAAATCATGGACTGCTGGAGAAGGAACTGGCAACCTACTCCCTCCATCATCTTTGCCAAGAAAACCTTATGGGTAAGCACTACCAGAGACATAATGATCAGTGTGCCTGGCTTGCTTCGGTCCATAGGGTCACGGAGGGTTGGACATAACTGAACGACTAAACAACAAATTACATTGATGAGAGTAACTGGGCCCCCTTGCACCGTTCCCGATTTTCATCCCTTCAGTTCAACTGACCTTACCATAGTTGTGCTGTAAGTGATTTTTAAAAGTATATGAAACACAGTCTTGTATCTGTGTAAAACAGTATTATCCAATATAATGTATTTATTTTCTCACAGAATTTTTTTTTGCTGCTTCTTTGTTCATTGATATTTTTCTATGAGATGGTTATTTTTGGTATTTGCATCAAGTTTAGGTACTTATATTTAAAGATAATCTGCACACTATGACACAAGTATTGGGGACTTACATAACATACTGATTTTTAATATAATAGGCATTAAACTGCTCCAAAAAACAAAAACAACATACAAATGATATAGGAAGTAAAAATGTTAAAGACCACTGCACAGTGAAAAAAAAATGTTTAAGAGCATAATTAACTAGGAAAGAACTGTGTGTGGGAGGACATTTACATTTATGGAAAGATATGGTTGCATTTTCCGCAGCAAGGAGTCTGCTTCTGGGCCAGTTAGGGGCAAGGAGTGTGGTGTCAATTTCAATCTCAAGAAATTATCTTAACAAAGATCTTCATTCCCTTCTTCCCCACCCCTCCCTCCACTGATAACTGAGATATGCATAGTGCCAGCTTAACATATTGCGCCATTAAAGGACCAATGAGGTCAAACGTTTCTCTTTTGAATAGCTTAATATGAGATAAATGTTTTAGGCTGTAGGCTTTAATTTGTTTTCTAGGCTGCCGCTATCTTTTTCTTTCTCTGGAGGGAATGTTTATATAAGCTAATGAGCTTCCCTTTAGTCCTACTGAGAACACTGATAGATGTGGATGCCACATTCCCATTGAGCAGACCCAAATGTCGCCTTCACCTCAAGAAGTTAATCTGCTAAAAGCAAATAGTCAGATTTGTAATAAATTAGAGCCGGTGTTACTTTTTTTTGTCTGTTTTCATGTGACGTTCTTTGAAAAAGTACATTTTAAAAATATTACAGTGGTCACTTTACATTTATACTTTAGGTATTAAGACTAAGCCATTTTTACAGCAAAAACACATCTTGACTATTCAGACAGAGGGGATAAGGATCAATAATGATTTTGAAAGGGAAAAGGGCAACAATATCGAAAAAGCATTTCTTACTCCAGTAAATTTATGTGTTTCTGGAAAAACTCTAAATATTCTACATATACAAGACTAACTCAAATTCTTCTAAGCCTTTTCCATGTATTGTTACATAGTACATTGCTGTATAATCATCACTGGAAAGTCTGAATATATTTTCTAACCTATTGTCTACAGTTATGTTTTGAGTTTCTCCAGCATTACACTAAAGCAAATAAATATAAATTGAAAGCCCTGGATAGCACAATGACCTAGCAGTATAATTGTCCCAATGACTCATTCTCCAGCATTTTTCAGGCAAGGTAATGACTTAAGTTGCATAAAACTGTAAGGGATATTTACCGCTATTAGAGCCCATTCCAGTCTGAAATGTCTCTGCATGAAATGGCTTTCTTGTAAATGTGGAAGCTTTTTTTCTCTGTCTAGGAGCCATTCCAATGCAGCTCTTCTAAAACCTCCCCTCAACTTAGGTGACACACATGTAGGCTTTTCTCACGTTGCTCTTAGCCTAATATAGGGCCTCATTCTATTAGCGGCCGCAGCCGTTGCGGGGCGGCAAAGACCGGCCGCAAGCTATTCTGCTATTCTATTCCCTTACGGCCGGAGGCTCCGGCAGGCTTGCGGCCGGTGCCTTGCTATCTCTTGCGGCCGCGCGCGCCAGAGGAAAGCCTTTGATCTAAAACGGCCGCAAGAGATTTGCAATTCAATTGCTCCGGGAAACCTCTCTGCAAGGCTAAAAGCGAGCCGCAGCTTACTTGCAGGAAAGAGGTCTCGCTAGCACCAATTAAGCACATAAAATAGCTCAAATAAAGCCATCCTGCACTTTGAGAAGACTATAAAGGGATTTTAGGTGTTAGAAAAAATAGCACATAATTATCCTGTACTCAAATCCGTAAAATATTTTATTTTTAATATCCGTAAAATATCCATGTAAAAAGTCCAGAGTGCTTGGAGCACCTCAGACACACCCACGCCGCAGCCGGAAAATAAACAGTTAATTTGAACTCGGGTTTGGGCAGATGTGCAAGCTTGAGAGTGGGTTCCTTTTAATCCTCATGTCCCCCAATATGATCCCTAGCATTTACAGAGCTGTACAGTGCAGGCTTGAATTTATTTTTGAGTTTTTATATTTCACAGCTTACGGCCGGTTCCAAGATATGCGGCCGGCCGTAAAAGGAGATCCTTGCGGGGCCGTATAATAGAATCGCGAGTTAACTGAACCCCCGCAAGGAATCGCAGCCTTACGGCCGATTTACGGCCGATAATAGAATGAGGCCCATAGTGTGCACCCAGCCTGCTAGCAGGAGAACCTAAGCCTGTAGCTCAGTAGTCTATGTAGCAATACTCCATAATACCGACACTCATGGCAGAGGGGTTAATTTATAAACTATAGTTTTTTGAGGGCATCACATGGTAGGTAAGTATTTATTAGTTTATGTATTTTTTATGTAATGTAATGTTTTTTTAAGTAGTGCATATTTGTTTTTACTTTATAATTAGGGGCATTGGAGGTTAATTTAGATGGGAGTCAAATATGGACTCCTGTGTTGTTAATTATGGTGCCATGGGGGTCCTTGAGGACCCCCATGACACATAAGGGTTAATGTTAGGTACTATGGGGGACTATATGGACCTCCATTTTAGAAGGGATTAATTTTTGGTATTATGGGGTTCTATATGGACCCCCATGATAGAAAGGTTTTATTTTTAGGTACCATGGGAGTCCTTTGAGGGCCCATATGCTATGGGGTAAAATTTTAGATACCACAGAGGTCCTTAAAGGACCTCTGTGAAAAGGCTTAATATATAGGTGCCATGGATTTCCTTTAATAATTGTGTCAACAAATTAAACCCTATTGTATGAGAACTACAGTGGTAATATTCCGTTTAAAAAAATGGTTGCTCATACTAAGCAGCTTTATAAATTACTGAGAGTTTTCTGTAACATTCCTAGTGACCCCCTAATTCCAGAATGTGTATGGTGGGTGATAACACATCTCAATGACACATACTACATATACAGCTGTGCTCAAAAGTTTGCATACCCTGGCAGAAATTGTGAAATTTTGGCATTTATTTTGAAAATATGACTGATCGTGCAAAAAAAAAATGTCTTTTATTGAAGGATACTGTAGCTTCATATAGACATTTATTATCACATAGTTGTTTGGCTCCTTTTTAAATCATAATAATAACAGAAATTACCCAAATGGCCCTGATCGAAAGTTCACATGTTTGGCCTTGTTACAGACACACAAGGTGAAACACACAGGTTAAAATGGCAATTAAAGGTTCATTTCACACCCCGATGGCTTTTTAAATTGCAATTAGTGTCTTTTAATAAATAGTCAATGAGCTTGTTAGCTCTCATGTGAATGCACTGAACAGGCTAGATACTGAGCCATAGGGAGAAGAAAATAACTGTCAAATGACAAGGTAATGGAACTTCATAAAGATGGAAAAAGTATTTAAAAAGATATTCAAAGCCTTGAAAATGCCAATCAGGAGTGTTCAATCACTTATTAAGAATTGGAAAATTCTGAGATATCCTGAACTCAAGCCAAGGTCAGGTAGACCAAGAAAGATTTCAGTCACAGCTGCCAGAAGAATTGTTTGGAATACAAAGAGAAACCCACAGGTAACCTCAGGAGACGGTGTGGCTGTTTCAAGGAGCAAATACGACGATACTTAAGGGAGCTGCTTGGTTGAGTTGCCAGAAAGAAGCCTTTACTGCTTCAATGCCACAAAAAAGCCCAGTTACAATATGCGCGACAACACCTTGATACACCTCACAGCTTCTGGCACACTGTAATTTGGAGTGACAAAACCAAAATAGAGCTTTATGGTCAAAACCATAAGGGCTATGTGTGAAGAGGGGTGAAAAGAATATCATCCCCACTGTGAAGCATGGTGGTGGCTCACTGATGTTTTGGGGGGTCTGAGCTCTAAAGGCACAGGGAATCTTGTGAAAATAGATGGCAATATGAATGCAGCATCTTATCAGAAAATACTGGCAGACAATTTGCATTCTTCTACACGAAGGCTGCGCATGGGACACTCTTGGACTTTCCAGCATGACAATGACCCTAAGCACGAGGCCAAGTTGACCCTCCAGTGGTTACAGCAGAAAAAGGTGAAGGTTATGGAGTGGCCACCAAAGTCTCCTGACCTTAATATCATTATGCCACTCTGGGGAGATCTCAAACATGTGGTTCATACAAGACGACCAAACACTTTGCATGACCCGGAGGCATTTTGCCAAGACGAATGGGCAGCTATACCACCTGCAAGAATGAGGGGCCTAATAGACAACTATTACAAAAGACTTCACGCTGTCATTGATGCTAAAGGGGGCAATACACAGTATTAAGAACTAAGGGAATGCAAACTTTTGAACAGGGTAATTTCATTTTTCTTCTTTCTTGCCATGCTTTGTTTTATGATTTTGCCATTCTGTTATAACCTACAGTTGAATATGAATCCCATAAGAAATAAAAGAAATGTGTTTTGCCTGCTCAATCATGTTTTCTTTAAAAATTGTACATATATTGCAATTCGCAAGGGTATGCAAACTTTTCAGCACAACTGTATTTACTATTTGCTGTCTATGTGATGTTTTAACACAAGTTCCTTGTTTTTTATCCATTAGATAAATGTAATAATATTTTGCTAGTTAAAAAAATTGTGAAGTTAAGCTTTTATTTAGTCATACTCTTTAGTCGATCAACTTCAAAATGCAAAAGCCTTCTTTCTAGGTTTACTTCAAGTACTAAATGATATACTATAGAATGCAAATAGACTGCAATTAGCAAAAACCATGTGTGTGTTTGTGTCGTTCAGTGTCCACATGACCCGTAACACACCATGCTGATCCACTAGGAATTCAAGGCAGAGATACTGGGCTGCCAGTTCCTTCTCCAGTGGGCCATAGCATACAGCTCCTGGTATTCCTAGGTAGTCTCCCATCCAAGAACTGACCATGCCCAACCTTGCTTGTCTTCAGGTTGCTGTGACTTCTTGGTTCCCTGACTGGAATCGAACCAGGTTGAAAGCACTGATTCCTAATCACTGGACCACCAGGGAACCTGCAAAAAACATCCTGCATCCTATTATATATATCCTTTTTTCTTGTTTTCTAAAAGCTAAACCAGTGAAAAGATTATATTAAGGGGGTGACATTTTGGTAAGACTTCATAAAAGTGTGAATAACTATTTGCAAAAAGACTGTTAACTAAAACATACTGCTTCTTATGTTATCAAGCAAAAACTGCTATTGTCAATCTATAAGACATGTTTTCAGAGAAACATTTTGCAAGTGTCTTCTAAGCTTCTTGAAACTGGCCAAGTCTTTTATAGTGGAGTCAGATAGCAGTGAATTGATTAACCAATATTCCAGTCTCTCTGTCTTGCCCTCTGCCTTCAGAGTGAATCAGCTCCCAGTTGACTATGATCAATAATGGTATAGAGCTGATAGGAGAGACGTAACACAAATGATGTGAATTTATCTGTTATATTTGTTTTTACAGCTTTGGTTACATCAGTAGTGATATTTTAATTTATCCTGGCATTTTTTCAGTAAATGGGATTTTGAAACTATTTGCTTTTGGTGTTTATTCGATAAAATTTAATAAATAACCAAGTCATCCTTCCACTCTCTCTATCTGACCACCACCCCCTAATCTTTAACCTCACCACACCTTGCTTTCTCTACCCTTCTTCAACCCCGGGTGCCATCACCCATAGAAACCTGCAAGCACTTGACCCACAACAGCTCTCCACTGTACTACAACCCCTTCTCAGCACTATCGCCATCTCAACTGCCCTGACACTGCTACCTCATATTACGATTCAACTCTTTCTTCCACCCTTTACACCCTTGCTCCCATAACTGACAGAGACGCCCCCAAACGCATTGATAACCATGGCACACCACACAAACTCGATACATTCAGAGGTGCTCCTGCACTGCTGAAAGACTATGGATGAAATCTCACTCTCAAGCAGATTTAATCACTACAAGTTTGTTTTGCACTCCTACTTCTCTGACCTCAATCTTGCCAAACAGCACTATTTTGCATCATTAATATCAACTCTGTCCTCCAACCACAAGGGTTTGTTTGCCACTTTCAACTCCCACCCACCACCACCTCCTGTCCCTTCCTTTCTCATGGCTGAAGACTTTGCCAGACATTTTAAGAATCAAATTGAAAACATTCACATTAAATTATCCTCTCATTGTGACTTACACACTCCATCCTCTCAACTAACCGAGAACACTTTTCCCTTCCCCAATTCCACAGCCACTATGCACTCCTTTGATCTTGTAACCGAGGATGAAGTCTCCAGACTACTATCAACCTCTCTCGCCTTTCTACCTGTCCTCTGGACCCTATTCCATCACAGTTTATCCTTCCCTCTCTACCACACTAATCCCATTTTTCACACATCTCTTCAACCTTTCTCTAAATACATTTTCATCCTCTACTTCTTCTGGATCTCTTTGCTGCCTTTGACACAGTTGACCACCCTCTTCTAATCCTCTGCTTGCTCAGCATCACAGACACTGCTCTCTTGCAGTTCATATCATACCTCCAAAATCAAACATTTAGTGTCTCCTTCTCCAGCACCTTCTTCGCACCCTCTGTCTGTTGGTGTTCCCCAAGGTTCAGTCCGCCTCGTCTTCTCCTTCTATATATCCTCATTTGGTACCCCACAAAAATATTTGGGATTTCTGTATCATCTATATGAAGGTGACACCCAATTCCTCTCATTCTCGCCTTCAGGATTTTCCTTGTGCTGCCCCTATTCTCTGAAACTCCTTGCCTCGGGTCATCTGATTATCTTCCTGCCTTAAAACCTTCAAATCCTCACTAAAAACAAATCTGTTAAGCTTATCACCTTCCACCTTAACATGCACAACTCATCTTTCACTATCTTGCACCAAACCCTTTAGATTGTAAGTTTGCGAGTTTTCAATCTGGCAAGGCGCTTTTTTCTGCCTTATCTTAAGCCATGTATAGCGCTACAGAATATGTTGGCGCATTACAAATTAATAATAATAATAAACATATATCAGAGTATGACAGTATTTCTCAACTTATTGTATTAGCATGCTAGCTTCATTATTAATATGAGGTATTATTTGTTTTACATATTACAAAGCTCTATTCATAATGTGTACAAAAGATCAACTCGGTCTGTTGCGTTACAATCCATTTTTCTAAACAATGTGTGCCAAAAATTAAGTTTATTCCAAAAAGCATTTTCTATCTAATAATGCATGAGGCACTGTTGTTTATTGTGTGTTGTTTATTGATGCTTGTTTAATGTTTATTACTAACCGTATGAGATGGAAACAATGAACATTTATCAATTTGTCATTGTGAATATTTATGTAGATTTTATAAAACAATTACAATAAGATTGGTACAGTATCTAGAGATGTGTATGATGTGATTTAATAATTAAATGAGGTATTATTAAACAATGATATAATCGTAAATGTTTTTTTCTTGCAGATGAGAATAGGAATTCACTCGGGATCTGTCCTCGCTGGTGTTGTTGGTGTCAGGATGCCACGGTATTGCTTGTTTGGAAACAATGTTACACTGGCCAGCAAATTTGAGTCAGGAAGCCATCCCCGCCGTGTCAATGTCAGTCCAACAACATACCAGTGAGTATTTATCTGCTGACAATTGTTTATCAGTAATATTATGTGAAGACATGTAGCTTTTTATATGGGCTCAATTGAACATCACCATCAGGAGTTTCATTATTTTGATGAGTAGTTTGATGTGAGTATTGATTGTATTCCGGTAGCGCATCCCACTTCAAATACATTTTTATAAGAATAAGAATCCCAGATGTTTGTGCAAATAGCCTTTAACTGATATTGAGGAGATTCATATTGAGTTAAAAAATATATATTATTATGCCAACTTCCTATTTTCATTGCATTGTTTTATCAAATGTTACCAATTTTACTCCCTTTGGTATTTGTCTATTTTGTAGCTGCACACAGGCAGAACACTGAGATTTAATGCTGCGCCACCCAGTGGTGAACAAAATTTACTGCAGGCAAATAACTATTTCCACCTCCGAGGTGGCTCATAAGGCGTGCCGACAGAAGAGGCCATGAGCTATAAGAGGCGCCCCCGAGGCCCTGGGGGCAGAGTGCCCGCGGTGAACATAGCGATAGCCTCGCTGGCGATACAGCCATGTCAAGTTACAACACTTCGGAAGTGGAAATAGTTCTTTGTCTGCAGTAACTGTGGCGCAGTGTTCAACCCCAGTGTTCTGCCTGTGCGCAACTAGGAAATAGACAAGATCCGGGATATTAACTACACTTTAAATCCCTTTTCATGGCCACATTGCATGCAATTTCATAGTATAATAATACCAAGTGCTTCAAATACATTACATTTGCTCTGATCCATCCACGAAGTCTGTAAAGTTATCTAGTTGTTAATAATTGCTGATTACTTTGTGGGGGTTTGCATTCATTGTTTAAATGCATTTGTGCTCCTGAATCTGTAGACATTCAGACCTGATGAAATAATAAGCAAATATAAGCAATCTTTGTCCTGCAGAATTAGATGATGGTGGATGATTAGCAAGTACAAATACAAATATTAATGTTCACTAAAGAAAATGCAGATTGTTTAATAACTTTCAATTCATCAAGTACTTTTTTTTAATCAGAGATTCAAATTACACAATAGTTAGGTACCTTTCACCTTAGTAAATGTTATAATGTCAATATTGTAAAGTTGCTAGCATTGATGGCTATAATTCCCATATATTCTTCATTTTTACAGAAAATAATGTTACAACTAGCTGAACTAACAGTGGTAACAACTACACTATCAAATTAATTTGTGTTTGGAAGTATCTGTGTTCACTTAAAAACTAATTTGTATTTTACTACTTGAAAACTGAAATATGTTCTACTATTTAGTTTAATAGTTTTGCAAAAGTTAAGTCCAAGGATTTTAAAATCTTATGCATTTTTTCATCAAATGTGTACAAAAAAAAATCATTTTACATGTACTTTTATTTATTGTATATAATTGTGCTCAGATTAGTTTTATTTATGTATCCATACATAGCTTACTATTTTACTAATAGTTTCTCTTTTTTTTTTTTTTTTTTTTTAAATCTTTGACATTCTAAATAATGTTAGAATTATAAGCAGTGGTTTCAGGTTGCTTAGCTACCACATAATATATAAGTATGTGGTTTTATTCTTTCATTATTTATTTTTAAACTGTTTTATAGTCAACAAGACCATCAATCATATGATATTGTACTATACCCATAGATGGCAGTATTAGAGTGGTTTACAAAGTAATTATCAATAAGGGCACCTGGTTCGTCATTGATAAACAACTTGATATTGTTCCATGATGATGTAAAAGGACACTGTATCTTTATATATGGACCTTTGAATTCAAATGTTTGTTACTGGTTTCTATTTTCTTTACTGGTGTGATTTGTGCAACGTTTGACCTTGTGAAACTAATACGTTTTCAATTAGTCCTAATGAAAGCTCTGGTAACTTTAGCTAACACATTTTTCTTGATAAAAAAAATCAGAGACATCTATATGATTTTGACTCCAACACCCATTCATTCCAAAAAGTGGTTCCCAAACGTCTCCTCAAGACCCACCAGACAGGCCATGATTTAGGTCACACACTGTGTGAAGAAAGGTGAGGTAACTAGTATTCAACAGACGATGAAGTCTCAAATTGCTTCACCCGTGTATTTACACAGTGGACCTGAATCATGGCCTTTCTGGTGGGTCTTGAGATTTGGGAACCACTGATTCAGAACAAGAAATCTGAAAAGATTATGAGGAGTGCTTTGCAATAGCAATCAATTCCCATTACCAAGAAATACCTTTAGATTACATGTTTCAGAGAAATAAATACATCAGTGTTATAATTAGTATTTCTTTTTCAAATCATGGTGATCTTGAACAAAATTACTGAAAACTATTGACACAAAAAATGTAATTGTGCCAATTTTAAATAAGACCTATGATAGTGTAGACTTAACTTAGTATAGTAGATTGTATCACAAAATCAAAAGTTTTTTCATATAGAATGGAACCACCATATTAGTTAGCCGTATATTTGTCAAGTCCAATATTGGTAATATTTTTGAGGGGAAAAAAGGCTCTTATATTCATCCAAAAATCCAATATTCAACATAAAATAAATAAAAAACAGACAGAAACAGGCATCATTGGATATTGGAGTTCTTTGTTAAATTGAGTTTTAGTGACTCATCGAGCAAGGGACAAAAAAGACACCAATGATCAGAATTGGAGTTACCTGATGTTTAATGGATGTTTAGTGGAATGTAATTACACTTGTATCATATATATATAGATTTCAACTATCAATAATGTATAACAAGGCATAAAGTCATATAGCAAAATTATGTCAAACTGTTATATTTGGACTAGCGAATTGCCCGTCAAAAAATGACGGCAATGAAATTGTAAGGTAGCTAAATTAGTAAATGAATATAGTGTACCTATTTTGAAGCATTGTGATGAAGAGCTGGCAATCTGTGTTGATGTTGCTGCAGCATTAGTGGTGTGGAGCTGCTGTGTAAGCGTGATGAACGTGTGCAGTGTAACACTGTGCGTGCGCGAGACCAAACCGTTAGCGTAGTCGTGTACTTCCGCATTGGTGTAAAATGGCGAGTAATGTGTGGTATAGGTCTGTATCGGAATATCCGTAGGTGTTTTGTGGTGTTTTGCGAGTTTAGAGTGCTGTAGCCTCGTTTTCGTTTTGTTCGGCGGCCATTTTTTCTCTCGCTTAGATTTTTTTTTAGTCTCTAAACTGTTTTATTTCGAGTAAAATCGAGGTGTAAGTTGCATTTTTGAGGTCCTGGGTGCTCCCTCTTGGTGTAGGTAATTTTTTTATGTATGTGCTGTGTGTATGTATTGTGTTTTAAATGTTTGTATGTCGGCGTGTTGCGTCCGATGTATGCGAGGTCGTAATGTGTGGTAACGTGTTTCGTACGTTGTTTGCGTTCCTCGTAAAATTTTGCGAGTGTCGTAATTTGTGTGTCGTGTTTTTTGAGTAGCGACGTGAATTTTGCGAGGGTTTGAGGCCCTTGCCCAGTGACCTCGCCAGCAACTGAGGCCCTCGCTTCGCGAGGGGCCTCAGTTGCTGACATGGAGCGCCTTCGGCGCTCCATGCCAGCAACTGAGGCCCGTGCCCAGTGACCTTGCCAGCAACTGAGGCCCTCGCTTCGCGAGGGGCCTCAGTTGCTGACATGGAGCGCCTTCGGCGCTCCATGCCAGCAACTGAGGCCCTTGCCCAGTGACCTCGCTACGCGAGGGCCGCGGCTCGCTGTGCGAGCCGCGGCCCTCGCTTCGCAAGGCCCGCGGCTCGCTACGCGAGGGCCGCGGCTCGCTTCGCGAGCCCGCAAGCGTGAGCAACGACTCGTACGCTCACAACTATATATGTGATTAACACAAGATACCTAGGCACCTGTTAGAGAGTAAGATTGTGTCAGATGTAAATAGTGTAGTTTATGTAGAAATACATTGTTACAGTTTAAAGTTCAGTATACAGGGTAAGTGATAGGCCCCCAATACCACCACACTACATAGTAATATGCACAGTCTAGTGTAGGTAATAGCACAAATAGCTACGGGATAAGTGGAGGATCCCCAGTTCTGTCACCGCAGACAGTTCAAGGACTGACCCTACCCATAGTTTTTTTAGTTAAAATGAATATAAAAGGCAGTATATTTAACATACTTAACATACACACTTTCAATACAAAGCACCTGAATTCTTTCAGATTAGCACATTATCCCTTTAATCAGACACCTTGTATAATTCTTACTAATTTTTAGCACCTTGAACTTTCATCCACAATCTTCCCAATAATAGTATAGCCTATTTCAAATATATTAATAGATAATATAGAGAGATATATGTCTTGCATGAGATTTAAAATATGTGTTAAAGTTTTTTTAATCATTCTATAAATTGATTACTAGTATTATAGACAATTCTCACCATTATAGTGGATTAGAATTTATACATTAAATCAAAAACTTCCAGTGAAACTGCAAAAGATTCCTATTTTTCCTGTGTTCCAATATATTACTGTATTACAATGAGCAAAAGTTTATATGATTAACAAACGTTGATTTTTATTATATTAGCCTCTTCAGCTTCTGCCATCATTGTTCCTCAGTAAAGGTTACATTTTTATTTACTTATGTATCAGATTCAGGATGGGAACAGATTATTCAAATTTTAGTTAATTCTTATGGAAACAATTGATTCTATATTAATTTGATTTAGTATCTGTCCATCATTTAGGAACAGATTAATGATGACTCTAGAGTTCCCTCTGTATATATTTTTATCCTCTAATTTCACTAAATAGAAGCCCATCGCCAGTATTGCTTTTTTTGCAGCATTGCTCTCACTGCTTATCAAATAAGTTATGTGAGCCTAATAGCAGTCCTGAAAATGTATGTAACCTAATATATAAAAAAAAGAAAATACTCTAAACAGGACACTAAGGGCCCTATTCAGTTTCCTAATTCGTAAAGTTACACCACTAAAACGTGGTAAGTAATATTACTTAGCTTTTCAATTGAGCCTGTTTTTCATAATTGCGAGTGAGTTATTTGTAATGCACGAGAACAAGCCATACACACAAATTACAACAGGCTCTCCCATTGATTTTCTGACATCTATAATATTACGAGTTACTTTTGCAAAGATTTACACTAAGTAGCTATTCAATTGGAACTTTACTGAGCATTCGCAAAATACATATGCTCATAACTCGTAATATAAGGGAAAATAATTGCGTGCACTGAAGAGCCGCAAATGGTTTTAAAGCCTTTCTGGGATCTGCAACTGCAGTTAAAGACACAGTAAAGTACTACAAAACATAAAAAGCATGTAAGTTCATGAGAATTCAGTGATAAACAATCCCAGAGGCACAAATGTGCAATTAAAAAATATTATTTTTTAAATAATATGTTTCAGTCATAATACAATTTCCAGAGGAAAATATAACCCAGTATTCAAGAGGTTAATGCATATCAGAAAGACCACATTGACTACCAAAGATGCCCTAAATGCATTGTCTTTTAAAGGGCTAGCTCTATAGGTAAACTTTAATTACCGTATATACTCGAGCATAAGCCGAGTTTTTCAGCCCTTTTTTTTAAGGCTAAAAAGGGCTCCCTCGGCTTATACTCGAGTCACTCCCCCTAGTGTCTCTGTACCCCCCCCCCCCCCCGTGTCTCTCTACCCCCCGTGTCTCTCTAACCCCCCTGTGTCTCTCTAACCCCCGTGTCTCTCTAACCCCCGTGTCTCTTTCCCTCCCCCCTCCTCATCCTCAACCCCCCTCCTCCTCATCAACCCCCTCCTCCTCATCAACCCCCTCCTCACTGTCTCCCCTCTAAATACCTCCCCCTCACTTACCTGCTTCTTCTCCGGCCTCTGCTCCGTCTTGACCCCGGCGCACATGTGACGTCACATGCGCGCCGCCGTTATTAGCATATACCGGGTGCCGAGGAGGGAGGTTGAGGTTGGGGGGGTGAGGAGGGGGATGAGGATGGGGGGTTGAGGATGAGGAGGGGGGTTGAAGATGGGGGTTGAGGAGGGGGGTTGATGAGGGGGAGGGACGTTGAGGTTGAGGGGGGGTGAGGAGGGGGTTGATGAGGAGAAGGGAGGTTGAGGTGGGGGGTTGAGATTGAGGGGGGGTGAGGAGGGGGATGAGGATGGGGGGTTGAGGATGGGGGTTGAGGATGGGGGGTTGAGGAGGAGGAGGAGGGAGTTTGAGGTTGAGGTGGTGGGGTTGAGGTTGGGGGGGGGTGGTGAGGAGGGGGTTGAGGTTGAGGAGGGGGATAAGGATGAGGGGGTTGAGGATGAGGATGGGGGGGTTGAGGAGGAGGGAGGTTGAGGTTGAGGAGGGGGGTTGAGGTTGGGGGGGTGAGGAGGGGAATGAGGATGGGGGGGTTGAGGATGAGGATGGGGGGTTGAGGATGGGGGTTTGAGGAGGGGGTTGATGTTGAGGAGGGGGGTTGAGGTTGAGGGGGGGTGGGCAGGGGGTTGAGGATGATGATCGGGGGTTGAGCGGGGAGGATGAGGATGGTGGGGTTGAGGAGTGAGGTTGAGGGGGGTTGATGAGGTAGCATGAGGAGGGAGTTGAGGATGAGGAGGGAGGTTGAGGATAAGGAGGGAGGTTGAGGATGAGGAGAGAGGTTGAGGAGGGGGTTGAGGATGAGGAGGGAGGTTGAGGATGAGGAGGGAGGTTGAGATTGAGGATGAGGGGGAAGGTTGAGGATGAGGGGATGGAGGTTGAGGGGGGAGGTTAAGAATGAGGAGGGAGGTTGATGAAGAGGAGGGAGGTTGAGGATGAGGAGGGGGAAAGAGACACAGGGAAGGGAGAGGGGAGAAGAGACACAGGAGAGAGAGGGGGACACAGGGGGCAGCACATTTCCCACACCCCACTTTTACTCGAGTCACTCATTTTACCCAGTATTTTGTGGTAAAATAGGTGCCTCGGCTTATACTCGGGTTGGCTTATACTCGAGTATATACAGTATTTACTTTGAAAATGCTTACTTGCAAATTATGAATGCCTATTTTTACTTAATTTACTTATATATATGATACCATGACGTTCACATTTTCTGTTGGTTCCTAGGACTGTGTCTCATCAATAATTTAAGTAAAATGGTGTACTATTATGAGTAGGCAGTTAATTCTACACTTCACATTTTACTGACAAGACATCAATATATGTATTTCAAGTGAGATATGTAATATTACTAGTGAAGGCAATTGAATACACGTGTAACATTACTGAAAAAAGCTCCTGCAGTCAAAAATACTTAATTTACCACAACTCGAACTGAGTAAGGTCCTGCAACAATTAAATAACATTAGGATATAGCCTTTATTCAGACATATTAAAAAAAGTGCTCAAGTAATATATAAAAAAATCTAAGATTTAAAAAAGAAACACTTGTTTCATGTATATGTTAATTTCAAGGTAAACTGATTTTCATTTATATATTTTATAAATTCTCGAAATATATAATCAATATAACAATACAACCTTTTCTATTCCCCTGTATCGCACATTACACCACGTTTAAGAGCAAAGTAAATCTCCCTAAATATTCTATTCACCAATCCCTTGGTGAGAGAACTATTATGAGTGACAGCTGCAAAGCTAAGCCGCAAATAACGTCACGCTTTTGCATTGTTTTTTTGCATTGCTGAAATATTACGAGTTACTCTTTTAGACTTTTACACCGAAACCCTCTTCTAGTCAGTGTGACGATCCAGGGGTAGGGGTTATTACTGCCCCGGGACACCTGCTATAGACTGCAGGGTAACTACCCACAAGGACCTTTGGGTTCTTGGAAATCTCTGCACCAGCACCCTGATATTTGGCTTCTGTATCAGTAAGGGTCTCTCAATCAGGAATCAGCTCTTCCAGGAGTCCCAGCAACCTACCTGTGGTAGTGACCAGGACAAGTTACTTGCAGGGTCAAGATAGAATCAGTATCGCAGCCACCGGGAGCAAATAAAAGAGACCACTACAATTGCTATATGTCTCAGCAAAATCAGCAATATTTATAGCAGTTAGATCTAGACAGGGGTGTATACAATATAACAATGACAGGGAGTGGCAGACAAACACAGGAGATTAACTCCACATAGGGTCAACATTAGCATCTTGTCTGGCACCTATGAACAATAGGCCAACCTCCAATATATACACGTCGTCTCTGGCTGTCTAGTACATCAGAGGTATAATTAGCTTATCTGGCAAACAATGGGACAAAACAGATTACAATACAATCACTGGTTTCTGTCTACATTGTAGACCTATTTTGTTTAACTGTTTCATGACCATTTAGTCAAAGTTGAAACATAACACAGAACACAGTAATATTACATGGGGAATTACATATATTATATAGGATAAGGCAGAGACATATGCCATAAGACCATATGAAGCATGGTGATACACTATGGCCCTATGTTTTGGGTCTTTTCACCCCACAACCCACCTGCCCACATTCCCCATGTGGCAATATAATTCCCCTACCCTTTTTCCTATGGGGTGGTATGTCCTCTATGGTGGCACAATGCACCAGGATCCAGGCCCTTGAAAGGGGTCCGTGATAATCAGACTTCACAGATCGCTCGCAAAATAGGGCAGTGCTGTTACATCACATATCTGAAGGAAATATTGTGTGTACTAAACACCACTTGCAAATGGTTTTAAAACCATTTCTGAGTGCCAGAGCAGCAGAGTGAAAGTTCACCATTATTTCAGAATTAACATTCAAACATACTGTACACATATGTGTAATTAATTAAAACATATGATATTTTATTATTATACATCCAGATTAACACACAAACCAGTACTCGAGGGGTTAATATATATCAGGACTAGGAACACATGCTCTAACGCATTGTGTGTGTATATATATATATATATATATGTATATATATATATATATATATATATATATATATACTAGATTCTCACTTATTCAGCACCCACAGGGATTTGTAGATGACGGATAGATGTTGTTTCTGGTTGCTTGAGAGTCACTACTAAAAGAGGCCTAGATTAGCTGTACATAGGATGCTGTGCTAAGTATATTTTATTAGTGAGGGCTGTTCTAGCAGAAGCAGCTTTCACTCCTCACTTACACACAGGTACGTTGGGCTGGAGGGTGCAGTGCTAAACCTGGGGAATGTAACCCCAACACTGCACCGGCTTAGTCGCTCATGCTTGTCTGCTTCCAGGTAAAACTGAATTGCAGAGACATACAGTGGATGAAATCTTGGTGTCTGTAAGCATTTTGTAGCTCTCATATATGGACAAATAATTTTTTATTCAAAACACGACAATGAGTGTTGCATGGTTAGAAGTGGGTAGATGTAGAAGAAAATCCTACGGGTCGCAGATAGGACTCGCAAGGGGGTTAAACACCTGATCCTAGCACTGTTAATGCAAATAAGAAATCAATACTGCACTTTAAAAGATGGGGAATGCGATGTAAGACATTAGAATTGATTGCAGAACAGTCTCAAGCTCGCAAATCTGCAATCACATTTTTTTTTTCATGGTTACCCCAATATCAATTTCGGTAATCAAGGAGTTAATATATATCAGGCCATCCACATGGACTAGAATAGCATCGTCGCATTATTTTTATTATTTGGTACAAGGTCGATCGCATATCGGACTTCTAAACCCTAATTGAATGAGGTTTAACCTCCATGTTTTACTGACGTCACGATGACGGTCTCCTTTACTATTGGCTGTTTTTAAATGGGTAGTTACGGCCTTGCTTATTGGTCATGATCATGATCTGAAATTTTACATACGATTGCATGGTTTACGGTTTCGGCTTTCGGCCAGGTAGCTGCGGGCTTGATCAATTGAATCGCTATGTAATTTGTTGCAATTGAATAGGGCCAATGTGTTTGGCACCCACAGCAATTAAATACTGGTACATTTAAAGGCAACTATTAATACATTTACCACTTAGAAGGCAACCAGTTAAAAAATGAAGGAATGAAGAATGGGTATCATGTGACAGAAGCAGGTCCACAACATCTTCAAGAAGTGTATTTATTTGTAGTAACCAACACTGAAAGGTTGCAAATGAGTTGGGGAATCTTCTGAGGGGAAAATGGTGGTTAAAGAGCCGCAACAGCAGGAGCTATGTATTTTAATTAGGTATTTATAGAGCACAAATAGCTTAATTAATACAATTCTTATTCAGCTGTATTCTGTATTAAACATGCCTCAGCCAAGCTGTTTGCCTCCACCCCTTAAACAGACATCAGGTAGGTGGGAGTGACTCTGATTTGAGGCAGGTGTAAGTTGCTTTCATATAGATAGATAGATATAAAAAGCTTCTGTCTAGACATTGGCCTTCACTAGCTTTGATGGCTGGCTCATTGTCCCCCCTGTTCCACTTTGATATTACCTTCAGAGAGATGAAAACAAACAATGTTGTATGGAGATGATAGTGTGCACAAATAGGGGCTGTGTGTAAACTGCAGATGTCACACCCCTGTTATAACAATGGACTAATTAGCAAAAAAAATTGCAGCCTGAGATTATGGAAGTGTGAAGCCCTACTACCCCTGTTGGTGTAGCCTAGCCTCAAAATGTGGTGCATCAGATGACAGATGTGAAAGATGGCAGCATGCAGGGGAGCATACAGCAAGAAAGGAGTCTAGATGCTTGCAAGCTGTTCGTTTCTTGACTTTCTAAAAGTAAGAGAAGTGTACATTTTATGTTATAGTTAAGTTGAGGAGGGAAAACATAACAAATTAAACCTAGATAGAACATTTACTGTATATAGAATACAAAATACAGGAAGAGTCCCATTAAAGATTTGGAAAACAAAACATGTGACTATTTATGAACTAAATTATAGCTAGATTTGTTTTCATTTTCTCATTTAGATTATACAATATACTAAAATATAGGTTTTTCATGATATTTAAAAATCTGTTTAACAATATTTTCATTATTGTTATATCGTTCTGTCAATCCTTCTCATCAATTGGCCATGCTATACTAGCTTCAGAAACAAATAATAAATCACTTAAAAATTAGAGAACAAATAAAATATGTTCAGGCCATTGCAATGTCACTAAAATGTTATACATACAAATATCCTGTTGTTTTATCTGTTGAAAAGGCTGTGGGTTTTTCACAATATATTTATTATTATTCAGAGGAATGAAACTTCCAGGAGAGCAGGCTTCAACATCATGCCCTTCAGCTGTAAGTCTCGAACAATTGCTCATATTATGGATAATTATAGCACTTTTTTAAATGCATGAATGCTAATGATTTTTTTTTCTGTAGAGCTAATTGCCCTTTTTTACATCTATTTCTTTGGTGAGAAAACTATGCAGGGAGCCACTCTAATTACCTTCACTTTTTCACATCTCTCTGAAAAAATCCCAAACGTCTTCCCACAGGCTGTGTGTGCAGATGATAATCATTGAATTATGTTGATTTGCAGTTTAAAAAAAATGGAAAATGTTTCTCATTTAGTGGGAAACAATTTGAAAGATATCTTTCCATCATAGAATAGTCAATTGTTTTGTTTTTTTACGATATTTTATTAAATATATTTTTTGATTGGGTTGTTATTTCTAAAAATAATGCATTTACACCTTTACAGGTACATTATGCATTTTTTTTGTTGCAAAATGGGAAAGTAGTAACAGATGGTCGTGTTCTTTTTTTGATGGTGGCTGACTCACAGGAAAAGCAAGTGATGGTTTCTTTATTAAGAGACTGGGAGTATCATAGCACTGCCTCCCTGCAGATGGCCTGATAATAGTTTTTACAATAGTATTTTCCATTCTTGGAGTCTTTTATCACTGCAGGAATCAGCAGTTCTGGATTTTTGTTATGCAGGAATCCAGGTTTATTGGTGAATCTGTACTTGTGTTATTCCTCATAGTATTTTCATTCAGATCTTTTTTTGGTGTATGTAATGTTACAAGCTTTTACACGTGAGTGTGAAGAATAAGTACATAGGAAGGAAGTTGTGGAAGTTAGAAGGTTAATCATTAGTTGGAGAGGGAAGGAATCTGATGTAAAGTGAATGGCACTATTGTGTAATATGGTATCTGCCCCTAGTGGAAACATAATGTAACCTGGAGATGGGAATGTCAGGAGACTAATAGTTTAAACACAGCTTGAGTAAAATTAGCTCATGGGAAAATAAAAGAGGAGCGAAAGGCATGAAAGGTGAGATGGTTATAATGATGAAGAGAAGGGAAAAAGATGAGAAGAAGAGTCTGAGGAAAAGACAAGGGATGTGAGGAAGAAGAAGGCAGGAGGAAACATTGTGAAGGGTTAATAGGAATAGTTAGCAGATGCTGATAATTAGTCAGGTGTAGAAGATTTGTGTGACTCAATAAATTAAGACTAGACAGGGGAGGGAAGGTGAAGGGCAAGGAGGAGGGGGGGGGGGTGGATTAGAGTCAGAGAGAGAGAAAGACCAAACAGAGAGCAGTTTGAAATGTGTGACAACTTGTATGTTGAATGGGGTATGATAAGAGCCTAACCTCTCCCCACACCCCACAGGTGTGCCCAGTTTGATTTACTTCTGTACCGCAGGAAGAATTTTCAGGCCTTGGGTCAGACTGAGAGATGTCTGTGATCTTGTGTAGCATAAAGATCTTTCTAAGTTCTGAAAATAACTTACTCCAGCAATCAGAATTCCAGCATCAATAATGAAATCCACACATTAATTATGTTAAAAAATTATAGCATATTTATTACTGAAACAACAGACATATGTATACCGCACTCTTAGCAACAAAAGGTCAATCAATTCAAATGTGCATCCATGGTTACCCCAATCACCTTCTAGCTCACATTACCAATCATGCCCAGGGGGGTATGATTGACAGCCTTCCCTCCTACCCTCTTACTATATGATATCATGCCTTTAAATTAGATCCCTGGGCTAGGAGCCTGAAAGTTTAAGATAATCACCCATTCTACTGTAATAATACATCAATTACAATAATTGGGCGAAATCAGAGTTACACAAATACAGTGGATATAAAAAGTCTACACACCCCTGTTAAAATGTCAGGTTTCTGTGCTGTAAAAAAAATGAGACAAAGATAAATCATTTCAGAACTTTTTCCACCTTTAATGTGGCCTATAAACTGTACAACTCAATTGAAAAACAAACTGAAATCTTTTAGGTAGAGGGAAGAAAAAATGCACACCCTTAAACTAATACTTTGTTGAAGCACCTTTTGATTTTATTACAGCACTCAGTCTTTTTGGGTATGAGTGATGGGTATGATCAGCATGGCACATTTTGACTTGGCAAGATTTGCCCACTCTTCTTTGCAAAAACACTCCAAATCTGTCAGATTGCGAGGGCATCTCCTGTGCAAAGCCCTCTTCAGATCACCCCACAGATTTTCAATCGGATTCAGGTCTGGGCTCT
Source organism: Discoglossus pictus (assembly GCA_027410445.1). Classification (NCBI taxonomy): domain Eukaryota; kingdom Metazoa; phylum Chordata; class Amphibia; order Anura; family Alytidae; genus Discoglossus; species Discoglossus pictus. The sequence goes on from CM050164.1 coordinate 432,556,077, forward strand.
GGCTGGGCCATTCTAAAACTTTAATCTTCTTCTGGTGAAGCCATTCCTTTGTTGATTTGGATGTATGCTTTGGGTCGTTGTCATGCTGAAAGATGAAGTTCCTCTTCATGTTCAGCTTTCTAGCAGAAGCCTGAAGGTTTTGTGCCAATATTGACTGGTATTTGGAACTGTTCATAATTCCCTCTATCTTAACTAAGGCCCCAGTTCCAGCTGAAGAAAATCAGCCCCAAAGCATGATGCTGCCACCACCATGCGTCACTGTGGGTATGGTGTTCTTTTGGAATTATGGCCAAAAAGTTCAACCTTGGTTTCATCAGACCATAACACCTTTTCCCACATGCTTTTGGGAGACTGCAGATGTGTTTTTTCAAAATGTAGCCTGGCTTGGATGTTTTTCTTCATAAGAAAAGGCTTTTGTCTTTCCAATCTACCCCATAGCCTAGTCATATGAAGAATACGGGAGATTGTTGTCACATGTACCACACAGCCAGTACTTGCCAGATATTCCTGTAGCTCCTTTAATGTTGCTGTAGGCCTCTTGGTAGCCTCCCAGACCAGTTTTCTTCTTGTCTTTTCAGAAATTTGGGAGGGAGCTCCAGTTCTTGGTAATGTCACTGTTGTGCCATATTTTCTCCACTTGATGATGACTGTCTTCACTGTGTTCCATGGTATATCTAATGTCTTGGAAATGATTGTGTACCCTTCTCCTGACTGATACCTTTTAACAATGAGATCCCTCTGATGCTTTGGAAGCTCTCTATGGACCATGGCTTTTGCTGTGGGATGCGACTAAGAAAATTTCAGGAAAGACCAACTAGAGCAGCTGAACTTTATTTGGGGTTAATCAGAGGCACTTTAAATAATGGCAGTTGTATGCTGACTCCTATTTAACACGATTTGGAATGTGATTGCTTAATTCTAAACACACTACATCCCCAGTTATAAGAGGGTGTGCAGACTTATTCAACCACATTATTTTTTTTATTTTTTTTCTTCCCTCCACCCTAAAGATTTCAGTTTGTTTTTCAATTGAGTTGTACAGTTTATAGGTCACATTAAAGGTGGAAAAAGTTCTGAAATGATTTATCTTTGTCTATTTTTTTACAGCACAGAAACCTGACATTTTAACAGGGGTGTGTAAACTTTTTATATCCACTGTATATCTAGATAAATTAACTATGTCAGTAGTTATAATAACAGATATATAATCACAATAATTAATAATCAGTAACTGTGCTAGATAATCCTCAGTTGCCCAGGTACCTTAGCTTAGCTGTGGAGATTTTCAGGAGCCAGGAGAGAGAGAGAGAGACTGACTAGAGGGCAATCTGAAAGAGAATGGGTGATGGATATTCATATGACTTGCATGAATTATTTTTATAAGGCAAAGGTAGTGAAATGTAGCAAACCTGGCCATGAACAGGGGCCATTTCTTGGTGTTATGCACTGATTAGCACTTTATACGTTGTTTAATGCAATACACAAAATAATTGCAAAAACATTGTTACTGAAAATGTGTAATGTCTCACTTATCACACTCAAATTGACAGAACATTTTTTACACACACCTGATCAGACTTTGTTAATGAGTTCACAGAGGTTACAAAATTAGGCCTACCATGTATGGAAGAATTATGGTGTTCATGTAGCAAGTTTTCTTGATTACGACCATGGGCATACATTAATTTCGGCTGATCTAGTCATATCAAAAATTGGCGCGCTTACTAGTATTGTATCGATTCGGGAATAAGATCCATGAACATGCGAGTAGTGAGTATATTCCCGTCTGGTTGGGTGATGCCCTCTCCAGGCGTCCACTAAGCCTATAGCATTTAATAATCTCTTAATTTGTTGCATTTTATTTGTGTACCGACCCCAGTCTAGGCCCCTAGATCGATCTAAGAGAGAATCTAATGTCAAATTGAGGTCTCCCCCTATTATCAGTTTTTCATTGGCGTTAGATTCAAGTACTCTCAGGATTTTTAAAAGAGTTTTGTGTGGAGATGTCGTCGGGGCATAAATGGATACTAGCGTCAGCTCTGAACCTAGAATTGTGCCGGATAGAATAATGTAGTGTCCCTCTTTGTCAATTATTTTAGAGGTGATCTGGAATGGAAAATTGCGGTGTATTAGTATTGATGTCCCCGAGCGTGCTGGGGTGGGAGGGGAAGGGAAAAAAGAAAGTTCATAAACAACATTAACAGTAATACATATACACTTACTCCTACGCCAGTCAAAAATTCTGGCATCTGTCGGGGGTAGGACTAGGGGAGGCAATCGTCCTATAATCCCCTGTTGGAGGGGTATATATAAGGAACCCATTACATAAAAGTAGTTCCTTGTAGCCACTGAGGGGCAACTCATTTAGATCTAACTATAGAGTCTAATAGCCTGGTAAGAGATGAAGGGAAAGTGTCATGGTCTTATCTATAAAAGCTAGTTGGCCTTCTACACTCAGATTGTCTCTTGGATTATGATAAGGTTTTGGAAGGTTCTTTTTTTTGTTTATGTCACCCTACGTTTCTGATTCAAGTGGTAACGTGCCTCAAATTTTAGGTTTTCAGTGGCCCTCTATTTCCCCTAGTGTCGTCTTCTTTTGGTTTGGGTGGTTCCCTGCTAGTTCATCAATGGGGGCTTCAGTATGGTAGTAAAAAGAGCTCTTGTGAGGCCTGCCTTTATGTTATGTCCTCTGTAGGGGGGTAATAGGTCTTCGTCTCTTGTTAAAAAAAAAAAAAAAGGCTTCCCATCGACTCTTGCCTTAGAATTTAAGTTTGGTGAGTGTCAGTGTTGTCTTCCTTTCAAGTCTAGTTATGGGAAGTTTTGTAGCTATATTCTCAGGCTAAGACATTTGTAAGGAACAGTAACAACCAGCAATGACTTTTGAACTGTGATTAAAATGACAAAAGATAAATCTGATACAAATTAGCCTTAAATTCAACAACAAATCATGAATGATTAAACCCTTTGTAAATTAGTCCGATTGGTATGGTACTTCAGGTAGCTCTAAGGGCGCCTTCAGGTATCTGCCCAGTTCTAGTAGTGGACTTGTGGCTCGTAGGCGTTTCCCGCGAATTTGGGGAAGAGCTCTGATTGCCTTTATTCTGTACTTTAGTCCACTGTTTGGTGGGCTCAGTAGTATTGTTTCGTCTGTGATCACTCTCTGCGTTGTTCGGTGGATTAGGTGCAAGTCCGATAGTAGTGAGGTGAGAGCGGCATTCCTCCAGGGAGCGGGCTGAGTACATCTTGCCCTTATGTTGAAAAGATACCACAAATGGAAATCCCCATCTATATGGGATTTTATGTGTGTTCAGAATCTCTAGGGCTGGCTTCATTTCCCTGCGCCTGGTCAGTGTGATCGGAGAAAGATCTGCGAACAGCAGTATTGTTGCATTGTCTGGGCCCTGATGTTTTGCTTTTTTCTGGCTGCCGCCAGGATCAGGTCCCTGGCTTGTTGTCTCAGGAATCTAATGATCACATCTTTCGGTACGTCTGGGTTTCTGGGTGCCCCTAGAGCTCTGTGGGCCCTCTCTATCTCCCATACTGACTCTGGTATTTCCGGAATAATGCCCTTGATGGTGTCTTTCAGGTAAGGTTTCAGGTCGTGTACTGCCTTCGGAATCCCTCTCAGTCTTAAATTATGGAGGCGCAACCTGTTTTCTAGGTCCTCAAATTTATCTTCGAGGGTTTCCACTCTGGAGTAGGTCTGCGAGTGTAGTGCTCTGTCCCTCTCCTGGGCTTCAGCAATCTGGTCTACCATTTCTTCCAGAAGGTGGGTTCTCTGACCCAGGTCATTTATGTCCTTTCTGATAGCATTCACAGTCTTTTCAGTATATGCCTGGAACATTCGTTCTATCAGGGCTATGGATCTCGGTGAGAGGTCCATGTTGCTTTGGGTTGCACCCGGGTCCTCAGAGTTGTCTGAGTGCTCTGAGTTCGCTTCTTGGGCGGTTTCTGGGGTTTTAAAATGATCTGTGATCCTTCTGGTTGCAGTGCCTTTTTTGCATTTCCTCACGTTGAAGCCCAAGGATTAAAGTTACTATTGCGTGGGCAGTCTGTGGCTGATGGTCAGTAGCAGTTGCTGAGGGATCAAAGTGGTGGTGCAGATAAATGAATGGGTTTAATGCAAATCACATTTTAGTCATGGTCTTTGGTTGCTTGTGGTCTATCGTGCATGGCTTTTAGAGAGTTGACCCCTCATTTGTGACGTAGGGGACGGTCAGGGATTTCTCGCCATTTCAAGGTTTACATATAGTGGTTCTGTTTGCAGTCTCTGTTTTTTGTGTTGAGTGCCACCTGTGTTTTGTCTTGGGCAGGGTCCCTCCTTTAGGGAGTGATTGAGGGGCTTTTCTGTGCAGGGTAGATTGTAGAGTAAACCCTTCCTCTTTACTGATCTATGTTTCCACTTTTACCTTTGTGTAATTCCCCTGCTTGACAGTTGGAGTTCTTTGGGGAATAGTGTTGAATCGTTTCTGTCCACTAGGTGTCAGTGAGCCTCCATTCTCTGTCTGCCAGTTGCATAGAGTCAGTGTTACATATGCCAGTTTCTCACATATGGGGCCCTGATTCGCAGGGCTGCCAGAATAAAGGTAAGAAGGCTGCAATCCAGCCTTATCTGTTGGTGTGTAAGTTGAATAGTGAGTCTTTATAATTCCAGTTTTCTCAAAGGTTTAAGTACCCTAAGTTCAGTGTGGGTTTTCCTTGTTTGTACTTGTTTGTTAAGGATAGCAGGCTAGTTAGATGAGGGGTGTATTATAAACAGTGTTGTGCTTGTTTTATACTTGTGGAGGAGATGGGGTTAGGCCTGACATGTATCCCTTCTTCTGTGTGCACAGTCCTGTCCTATGCCCCTAAAATGGCCGCCTCAGAGCTCTTTTTTGCAGGAGTGACACTCCAACAGCAAGGGCCTCTCTGAGCCCCCTAATGCAGGTAAAGATATAGCCACCCTCTATCTTCCTGCTTCTTTCCTCCAGCCCCACCAGTACTCACTTTACAGTTGGGTCTCCAGGCCTAGGGTCACAGGGTTAATGGGTAAAGCTCCTGAGGTGATCCTGTGCACCCACAGGGGCCTGGGCCTCCACCTCAGACCTTGCCTCATGCAAATCCAAGATGGCCACCACCCGATCTTGGGGTCTCTGTAGCTTTCACTGCCTACTGTGTTGCTCTGACCAGGCCCTTCTGCAGTGTTGCAGTTTCTGGCAAAGGGTTCCTGTAGCAGGCGCAGGGCCTCTGAAGCTCTCACCTCCTGGTAAGTCCCTGCAGGAAGGCAGTCTTCTAGTGAGCTGGCCGGTTGCAGGTTTCTCTGCAGCTGTGCCTCCAGGGGTATCTTTTGAGGGTCCCACGGGGGAAATGGGTCCCCCTCTTCTTCCCCCAGTTGTTTCCAGGGTATGCAGTTTAGTTATGATAACTAGGGCAATTTATAAGCCCACTTTTAGTGCTTTAAGCAGCAGCTCACACTAAACACGTCTAGCTCCAGCATACGGAAGCTCCTAAAAAAGAATGGAATTTTAAAGGACACGAGAATCCCTTTTATTATGCGTTTTGTTAAATAAACTACTATTTTCTAATTTGTTGCAAACAACTAAAATGGTCATTGCTATAGCTTTAAACAGGAAATGTATACTCTTAATAAATATGATACATTTTTATATATGTTTTTTTTATTTTTATCCAGGCTTTTAAAAGACGAAGAAAATTTCCATTTCATACCCCGCTCACGTGAGGATCTTCCAGACAACTTTCCAAAGGAAATCACTGGGATTTGTTATTTCATGGAGTCCAAAAATGGTCAAAAGCAGCCAAAGCTCTCCTTAACATCTGTTAGAATAAGGAAGGTTTCCTACAACATTGGCACTATGTACCTTCGGGAAACAAGCGTATGAGACCTTATGCAGATCAAAGACTCTTCAAAAAAGCACAAGCCCATAAATGGGTCATTACAGGAGTGTAGAGATTCTTTCTGTTTCACTGAGTTGCTAAGAACACAGCAGTAAGAGCTCTGCATAATGCCAGGCAATAATTATTTTTTTCACAGGTGAGTGATGTTTGTCGTGAAATTAGGCTACGTAATAATAGCATTTAATACGTGAGGACTATAACTCGAAAGGTTCTGATGAGTTCCCAGACATTAGTATTCATTAATAACCAAATCATCTTAATCCAAATTCCAAGAGAACTTAAACATATTGTCATGAAAACCAGTACTTCTTTAAAACTCATTCCTGATATGGGACAAACTATTTTAGATTGCATCGATAACGTACACTTGATTTGTTCATTTTCTCTCTGTGTATATTCACAAAATGGGGACAAGTCAACCTGATCAGGATTCACCAATCAATTCCACAGTGAAGTAAAGATGTAAGTGAAGTGACATAAATACATAAACATTTCAATGTGTTACATCACAGTGGGAACGCAGCCAATAAATAGGATTATACAAAACATTTTAATCGATTTATAATTACATTCGTTATGTGTAATTTCTACACTTACCCACCAAACAATTGCTTTCAAGTATAAGGGCAGTATTTACGAGAGCATGTGTCAAAAATGATATATTTTAATTCTGTCTGCTTATGTTTCATTCAATATATGACCTCACTTATTGGGTGTAAATGGTAAGGAAATACGTCTCTGATTCCCACCATAGCATTTGAATGTAATTTCTAAATACTGTTATATTTTCAATGGCAAAATTTCATTTATATTCAATTATTTAACCTATCATCAATTTCATCTATGTACATATTCCACAGAGCACATATTTTATCTTTTAGACAAATTTGTGAATTAAATAATTTCTCTCGATTGGTACTAGTTAATGTAGTATAAAACATGCATCATATTGTGGATATAAAGAATCATTCATCGACATGCCCTTCCTCCGCCTTCCACAGCATGGTTACATATACATTTACATATACGCATACACACTGAAATGTGAATTTATGTATGTATACTGAAACCCATATGAGTTAAAAGGGAAAAATAAATATCTTAAAAACTCAGACAGATATTTAGTTTGATTTGTTTCAAAACTTTTTAGCTAGTATGGGAGCTTATTTTCCAAACTCAAACTCAATGTAGAAAATTGCTTATAACCAATGATACTGCATCTTTTGTTGGTCCAGCATATGGATATGATATATATACCTTTAGAAATCCCAACGGTATGTAGAAGAGATGTTGTGGATTTCAGAACTTCTGTACCTATTATTATTATTAAGATTATTATTAATACATTAAACCATGTTACCAACTACAATGAATAAACACTCTCAATATCATTAGTTTTTTTTTAGATAACATCACCACACTGCATGAATATATGCACAGTATAATATAAAAAATATTAGTACGATATACTGTATACACCCGGAAACACACATGATAGAAAATTGTGCCTCTTCTAATCTTGATGCTACTCTTGAATATATATATATATATATTGAAAAATATTAAGCAAAACTTGTTTGAACTTTACTCAAACTAACAGAAAATATAGAGAGCATACTTTAGTCTATAGATCTAATTTTCTAAGATTCTAAAGTTTTTGATCTCTGACACAGATTATCAAATACCCTCTTTCTGATGCAACAAAAAAAACAATATTTCCATGTCCCTTTAAGCATCACCCCATATAAAAAGAAATATGGGTGTATTTTACCTAAATGCAGTACTGTCCATCTGGTGCGTCTGCTCACTGAATTCTTTGTTCCATTGAGAGCAAGGAAGAGTCTGCTCACAGACCTAATATTAGTTAGAAAACTTGGGACAAATTCTATAAAATTCCAAATCACTAGTCATTTCATGAAGCAGGTTTTTTTTAACTTGTTTTAGACATTCAAATGTGAACACTGATGTACTATTGATTTCATGCTATGTGCTTATATAGAGCCCTATTCAATTGCCCAAATCATATTTGAATGAGGCCCTTAGTGTATAAATTGATGAGCTTTTGTGCTCAGTAAATACAGCAATGCTAAGGTATTCCATTTGCAAGTATATTGTGCAGCATATTCAATGCACTTATCAGTTTAGTGAAAAATACACAGTTGCATGACAAGCACCTGATTCGAAGAGGCTACTAACACAGAGGCTTTTAATTTTATATATTTAAATTATGTTTGTGTTTTTCTTTAATTAATATTTCAAACCATTTAAGGTATACATTACATATTTGAGTTTTTACATTATAAGCATCATTACAAATATTTATAACCATCCACATTTATATGATTACCATTAAAGGAACATTTCTTAAAGGTATGCTTTAGTGATCATTTAACAGAGATTATTTTGTTTATTTATGAACTGATTAGCACTAAAATCAGTATTTGATGCAATTTTTTTCAAAGAGTTCAGTGTTTTTGGACTTCAGCTGTTAGGTGTCAGGGCATTGAAGAGGATCTGCCCTGATGGTATCTATTGGTCTAATAGTAATGTTTATCTGCTTCATCAAAGCATTGACTATTGTAGGTAAACCTACACTGGCCAGAATAAAGAAAATTAGGAGAACTTTCTGACTAGATCCTCATTAAACAGCTAAAAAAAGAAGAGAGAAACACATCTTCTGGAAACTATAATACTAAGTACAAATGTAACTTTTAAAAAGTACAGTGAAACCTCTATATTCATCAGCCCCTATGTTTGTCAACTAGTCAAAAAGGCAAAAATACTTGTCAAAAAAAGGCAAAAATACTCCTATGTCCATCCAAAAATCCAATATTAGTCACATCATTTTAAAAACAGACAGAAACAAAAAACTGAGGGCGAGTGAATTGTCGGGACAGAAAAAAACATTGATCACCAGATTTGGAGTTACCTGATGTTTTAATGGAAGGCGACTCCCCATCTAAACAATAATTCCTTTGCTGCTCTTCAGTTTCTACCATCTCGCTCTTCAGTAAAGGTTACGTTCTGGATACATTTGTATTTACTTGTGTATCAAATTTGGGGCTGGAATTATTCCAATTTTAGTAAATTCCTATAGAAAGAAAAAATATTCTGTATTAATCTGAATCAATATCCGTCGTCCCTCAGGAATGGATTAATAACAAACATAGAGGTTTTTTTGTCCATTAGATTTATTTTGTTGAAATATTGATATCGATTCTAATCAGTTACTAAATAAATAAATAAACCCTATTGTTTGACCACTGCGCTGGCTGTTTAAAGATTTTATATTTACAGCATAGGCTAGATTATTACTCTTAATTATTTAAGCAGAATCACTGCAGTTCTAATACCATGACATAAGGTGACCAAAATATACCAGTTTGTAATATATTCTGCAATGTTTTTCTAAGATGCACTTCACGCTTATTCAAAATATTTAGATATGAGCAGCATTATATGAATGTAAACCTTTGCATATATGAATATTTCTGAAATTACTGGGTTCATAATTTCATACTATACTTACTTGGAATAATATTGCATATACAATAGGTGCATTCAGTTTTAAGCTATAACTTTGATTACTTAGGGGCTATTGGATGGGGTTTGTATGGAGTTTAAAATATGTTGCTTTCCATAATCTTGTCTATTGGATAAGCAAGTGTGAGTGAGCAATTATTACAAATAAAATACAAATTATAATTAAGATATTATATTACTATATGTTGTGTGTTTTTCAATTTTGAAGTATTTTAATATTTTGTTTATTGTATTGTGGGATTCTGCATTAGCTGTTACATTTAAATCATTTGTAATCTAGATTAAACCTAACATATTTCTATAAAAATATGTATTTTCTCTTGCTTTAAATGATACCATTTACCCAAATAGAAAATAATTTGTACTTCATAGGTTATGTTATATTGTTATAAATAGAGATGTCAATATTAAGGGCCACTGTAGTCACATATTTAAAATATACGTTTTGAAGAATTACACTTTTAGAATAACACAAGAATAATACAGACTCTAATTTATTACCTTTTTATATGCAATTATGCCACTATGGAATGTACCATTTTGGTTTCTGCTGATCAATCCCCTGACATGTGAGGAGACTTTGAATGCAAAGGAAGTTTCTATCTATACAGTGAATATGTGGCAGCTAGAACTGCAAGTAATCTCAACAGCTTAGTTTACAAGAATACACCCTCCTAAGAACATCTAAAATTATAAACAGGTGTTATTCAGATAGTGCCCCAATTATTTTAGTGGATACCAAATGACAGGAACTCAAAAACATATATGGTTGTCCGGCCAAAGAATATGCAAGGGGTACGGAAAAATCTGTACACTCTCAGAAATCGTTAACAAATTCATACAACACAGGGACTGTGCGTCTAGGCCAAACCTCTATTGATATATTCTCTAGCACGCACAAACTCATATTTATCATTTTTAATAGCAAAATTCCTAAGCCTTTCTTATCAGTATCACAAAAAAGTACACGCACAGATTAATCAAATAGCAACTCTTGAACAGATGACATACATAGAAATGCATATATAGAAAATAGAATGGTCCCCATGGATATTTTGTACCTACCATATAGGTTAAAGAATTGGAATTGTTTAAGAAATCCCCCCAAGAAAGCATAGATATATTGGTCAATCAGCTCTATTATGAGATTAACATGTAAGATGTAGTTTTCTTTTTTTCCTTGAGGTAATTAGAAAATGTGTGCCACTGACACTGTATTTCTGTATACTCTGAGAACCTATACCCGCGCCCTTTCCCAATGCCTATTTTTTCCTTCTGTACCCCGAATCTCCATGTTAAAAGAAATCAGATATCAATACAAAATAATGAAGCTAAGAATAACTGCATATAAATGTTTAAAACGTGAAGGTCATGTATATTAATTTATATCTAAAAAACACATTTTTACTAATAATAAATTTGACCACAAAATATCGACCACCGTGGCCCTTTACTTCTAAAGTTATCTACTCAAAATAAATGTAAAGTGCAAGTTAGTTGCAGTAGGTAATACCTTTTAAAGAACAACCAAAACAATCTTAATGGATGAGGTATAGAGCTTTCAAAACCCCAAGGACTTTTTCTTCAAGGTTTCATAAAGGCACTCAAAAACTAAACATTTGGCTTTCGAAATCCTTGTACATCATGTACAAATATTTTTTTAGTTGGACCTAAAAAAGGTATACAGCTGCAACCATCTTGCTTTTCTCAAGGAACAGTACTTTTATATTACTGTATATAATGTGAAGAGCAGAAAATGTTGAATCTTTTTGAGGGACATGGACCAAGATTGTTTTTTCGTATTTGGCCCGGATATGCAAAACTCTAATGCAAATCAATGTATTTCTCATAACGATTAAAATTGTAAAATGTACCTTATTCATTTATATTCACATATTTAAAATAACATGTTTTAAACATTACAAAATTTGCTTTTTGCGTTAAAATGTTTTACCTAAAACCCTTTTAAGCTTCAAACGAAAAATGCACAGAGCATACTATAGTCTGCAAAGATCATTGGCAGACACAAATTATAGCTATAATATATTAATTTGCTATCGGGGCATGCAAACCCATTGTAGGTATAATTTGTATATGTTTTTCTGCTGTGAGACTTTTATTTGGAAAAACAAAACACAGTGTGGCACATTTACATATACCCCATCTCAGATGCAACAAATAAATAAAATCAATGTCCCTTTAAATGGAAAGGAGTTAAGAAATTGGTTTGTTTACTCAGTAATATATGTGCATAATCGAAGGGCGAGTATGCTTTAACTTTAGTTTCTGATTATTAGTGACTCCCTTTATCTGATAGCTGGCCTATCTTCTTGAGGTGACCTTGGATATGCAAAATTATTACACCTGACTGAAAGTTTGTTTCATACATTTCTGTAGATAAATGGAGTAAACTACACAATCTAATGAAATAACATTTGAAAAATGAACGTTTTAGTGAGCATTACTGATTCAGAATAAGCAAATTCAATATTTTGAAAGGTAGTAATTTAATAAAGTCTCAATATTGTTATATACCATGAATTTTGAATGATTATATTTGAACAAATTAAATGACCACTTTAGTGTTCTTACTATTAATTACTATTTTATTTACAGGCAGTATGAACATACCTCTTCCCCCAATGAAAGTATTGTGTCTGGAGTGGGTGCCACCCAGAGGAGAAAGCATGGCAAACTGTACTTACAGTATTATAGTAGTAGGTGACTAGAAAGCGTATTTGTGTACATTGCTAGCAGCTCATGTTACACTGCTGCCTGCTACTAATGTGTGTTTTACAGAGTAGTATCAAGAGGTTTTCAATTTGATACTTCATCCCTGGGCTGCTCCCACTTCAGAGACAATACGTTGTTGAGAGGGTAGAGAGATCTGGACATGATTATAAAAAACAAATTCATTGTTTAAATGCACAGGAAAAGTTTAATACAGTTTTTTCGCTTATAAAGCCTTACCTATTCTTAAGAAATACCTTTGGAAGACCACTAAAGCAGTCCTTTAATGTACTATTTGGCCCGGATATACAAAACCCTAAAGCAAATTAATGTCTTTCTCATAACAATTAAAAATGTAAAATGTACCTGATTCATTTATATTTTCTTTTCACCACAGCCATTCCCACTTTCTTAGACTTCTGTATCAAAATGTTTTATGATTTTATTATTTTAAGAAACAATAATCACAGTATATTAGTTGTTTATTGTATGTATGAAAGTGTTTTATGTGACTACTAATTGTGCTTCCCAATGTATTGTCTTATCTTATATTTGACATTACGCCATGAATCATGCCTGTTATGTTATATATAAAGTGAATGAAGACACTCTTATTTGTGATCTTTATTAATATTCAATCTATAAAGGCAATATACATTATTCTATAATTATTATTACTATCATACTATGATATTTTTCTAATGTTTATATTGAAATATACATTATTCATTAAAATGTGTTTTCTTGATGCATAGAACTATAGTATTTGGTAAATCATACAGAATTAGAAATTGTCAGATAATTTTAGTGTAGTTCAATGAAAATAGTAGGACATGGGATTTTTAGTGTTACAGGCAATATGATAAGAAAAATAAACAATAAAGTTAAAACTTATAATGTATTACTATTTTTTATTTATAAAGAACCAGTGTTTTTCCATCCTAAAAAAATATAATTATTATTAATATATTAGGAGCACCTTTCAACCATTGTTAATAGAGTTGCTATAAGGAATTTTGTGTATCTTGACGAAGTATAAAGACATGTCATATCAAGTTTACTGCAGATTTATCCATATTACTGAAAGTATAAGGAAGACAGTAGAGGAGAAGACACAGTCTCGGTGGTTGTACACTGAAGGAAACGTCATTGATGGTGGCAATATCCAGTGCCTTGCAAAAGTATTTGCCCCCTTAACATTTTTCGTGTTTTGTTGCCTCATAACCTGGAATTAACATGGATTGTTTGAGGATTTGCATCATTAAATTTACAGAACATGCCCACAAATTTGAAGATGTTTTTTTTTTTTTTTTATTGTGAAGCAAACAACAAATAGGACAAAATAAAAAAAGTCAATGTGCATATTCACCCCCCTAAAGTCAATACTTTGTAGAGCTACCTTTTGGTGCAATCACAGCTCCAAATTGCTTTGGATAAGTCTCCATGAGCTTGCCACATCTTACCACTGGGATGTTTGCCCATTCCTCCTTGCAATACGGTTTCAGCTCCTTCAAGTTGGATGGTTTGCGCTTGTGAACAGCAATCTTTAAGTCTGACCACAGATGTTCTATTGGATTGAGGTCTGGGCTTTGACTAGGCCATTCCTACACATTAAATGTTTCCCCTTAAACCACTCAAGTGTTGCTTTAGCAGAGTGTTTGGGGTCATTGTCCTGCTGGAAGGTGAACCTCTGTCCTAGTCTCAAATCACGCACAGAGTGGTACAGGTTTTGCTCAAGAATATCCCTGTATTTAGCACCATCTATCTTTCCCTCAACTCTGACCAGTTTCCCAGTCCCGGCTGCTGAAAAATATCCCCACAGCATAATGCTGCCACCAGCATGTTTCACTGTGGGGATGGTGTTCTTTGGGTGATATGATGTGTTGGGTTTGCACCAGACATAGTTTTCTTTGATTGCCGAAAAGTTCAATTTAAGTCTCATCAGACCAAAGCACCTTCCTCCATACATTTTGGGAGTCTCCCACATGCCTTTTCGCAAACTCAAAACATACCTATTTATTTTTTGATGAAAGTAATGGATTTCTTCTGGCCACTCTGTCATAAAGCCCAACTCTATGGAGCGGATGGCTTATTGTCGTCCTATGTACAGATACTCCAGTCTCTGCTGTGGAACTCTGCAACTCCTCCAGGATTATCTTAGGTCTCTGTGCTGCCTCTCTGATTAATGCCCTCCTTGCTCGGTCCATGAGTTTTGGTGGGTGACCGTCTCTTGGCAGGTTTGCTGTTGTTCCATGTTCTTTCCATTTGGTTATGATAGATTTGATGGTACTTCCTTGGTCTTCATGGCAGTATTTGGTTAGTGGTGCCTCTTGGTTAGGTGTTGCAGCCTTTCAAAAAAGGTGTGTATATGTAATGACAGAGGTGAACATCATTTCACTAATTATGTGACTTCTGAAGGTAATTTGTTGCACCAGAGCTTTTTATGGGCTTCATAACAAAGGGGATGAATACATACGCACATGCCAATATTTTGTTTTCTATTTCTAAAAAATTGTTTTATGTATATATTTTTCTCATTTCACTTCACCAAGACTATTGTGTTCTGACCCATCACATAAAATTCAGTTTAACAAAACATTGAACTTAAGGCTGTAATATAACAAAATAGGTAAAAAGCCAAGGCACTGTAAGAGAGTCTAGATTTAGTATATTAAGGTTATATTCGGCTGTAGTAACACATGCATATGTTCTCCTTCTCTGCAGACTCTAGTTATTTCTTCTGTCATTTCTATTCCCTCCCTCCTTCCTTTTTATGTTTTTACTATTTGCTTTCTTTCCTTCGCTCTTCTTGTGAGTCTCATTTACTCTCTCTTGCTCTTCTTTTTATATGGGCTGACAAAGTCTAGTCTTGGCTAATTCACAGCTCTCTTTTAAAATTTGCTGAACTAGGCCTGTATCTAGTAACACATCGTGGGCTAGGGAGCAAGGCAAGAAAGAAAAACCATAAGGAGGTTAAAATCATTTAGTGGATGATCTGGACAGAAGAGGTATTAATGGAAATAGAGTGAAAACATTATTCGGTAATAGGTAAATACATTGTGAGGGAACAAAAATGCCACACCAAGACTGAAGGGTGTGGGACCCAACTGTTCTGTGAGAAACCAAGGCAGTAACAATTAATTGTCAACAGACTTGCATGAGGTTGCATTACCAACAGAAGTGTAATTTGTTGAAAAACAATAAAAATGAAAACGGACGTTAAAATTTAAGGGCTTGCCACTTGGTCAGCATACCTGCAGTTGAGTTCAGTGTGATTTCTAAGACAATCAGGTCTTGAGAAATACTGAATGAAATCTGTATCAGAAAGTTAATTTTATCAGTAAATCAGATTATAGGCTAACTCTTTAGTACTGTAATATCTAAACTATTATCACTTGTTTTAAACTGATCCAGAGAGATGCCTCCCCATCCAGCTCCTCTCCTATGGCACTCACATGCAATGGATGAACCTTGCTCAATATTATGCAGACTGGCTACGCTTCTTGAGTCACCTGCTTACACCACATGGTCTGAAGTAGTGTATGTATCTTTGATCTGAGAGTGAGGGAGAGCACATTCTGAAAGACATCTATTGACTTTCTTGTGGAAGTATGGTGCACTGTTCTAAGGATCTTTGTTTTAAATTGTGTTATCACTTTTTTTAGCACAACGCAATATAATCTAGCTGGAAAACAATGCTAAACTAAATCCTATATATAATTGCATAGCAATGGAAACAATTTCATAATACAGTCACTAAATGTGTAAGAAACACCCAACTGAGAATGAAATAGTGTGCCGGATTAAATTGTATATACACCAAAAAACGTCTTACTCTTTATTTCTATAGAATTTGCATAAACCTCAAGGCCAAAGGCAAGTCTGAAATTTGCTTTTATAATAATATATGAAAAGGGAATTGACTTGCTTTTGCAACTATCATTTTACACTAATATGTACAAAGAAAATGTTCTTGTGTACTTATAGAAATAGAATATACTGTATGTATTCTATAGGTTTTTCTTTTTAACATCTATTCAGTATTAAAATTGCTTTTGCCATGAGGAAGATAAATGTTTCTCTCAAAAGCTTGAGAAAAAAATAAAATGTTTGCCTGTATCACTGTACACTGGCATACTGATGCTATTCATTTGAAATACTGGAAATTCATGGTTACTCCATTCTGCAGGATTTTGTTTTGTACATACTTGCACAGTTTTAATCCAGGTCTATTCATTTTTGTTTTGCTAAAAATGCATTTGATTCCTATTTTACTTGCCATTTACTCCTATGATACCAACAAATTTATAAAATTTGTAGAACTCTCATTTTTCTCTTTTTTGTTAACACGATAAACTTGAAAATCTGCTGTTTTTAGCATATTTTTAATAAACTGAACTGACTGCTAATTGAAACATTAAAACAAGTGATGACAGCTGGTAACTATGTGAAGGATGCACCAATCAACCCAACTGACTCTATTTTTCCATCTTTGCTTCCTGTGCTATACTCTGTATCCCTCTTTAACCCATCCCTTTTACATCTCTCCATTCACTTACTGTATATGTTAATGTACCTCATATACCCAAGTTACTCATTGATCAGACTGCCAATTCAACCTTTCCTACCATTGTCTCTTATTCACTGATGTCTCTAAGATAATCAAGCTTATCTTATAGCTATCATTATGATAGACTGAGTCATCATCTCCCTTTACTAGAAAACAGTTTTTTGTACAACGGTCTAATAATTTGCTCTCTCTATTAAGGGCCAGTTTATGCACTTTTCATGTTAAACTTATTTTTAGTTCACCATTAACTAACATAAAAAACACATGTGCAAACCTCATCAAAGCAAAGCTTTAGTCAGAAAATATAATTTAAAAACATATGCCCCTACTCAGTTGAGCAAAATGTAATTACTGGAGCCCATAATATAGACAGTAAAAGTTACTGATATTTAATTGGCATCTTCCAGCTACCCGCAATCAATTTGTGGGTTACAGGTTGAAAATTCCTGTGGGTTGCCAAAATCGTAACTCCGACCCATCTCCACCTTTGATCTTTCAACAATTCCACAAGGCCGCAATTGCTTTCAAACCTGTAAATGGCAAATGTAGGAAAAAATATTACTGATTCCAAAAAGGACTTGCAAGTGGATTAAACACCTGTTTGTAACACTTCAAAAACAAATAAAAATGCACTACTGTTCTTTAAAATGTGGGGAAAGCAATGGAAGGCATTATAATTGCACAACAATCACCAAGGAACAAATAGGCCTCAAAAAATATTTAATTTCTTTTAATATTTTTGAATAGTCATGCATATGTCAATATGAAAAATGTTTCTGCAAGATGCATAAAGCAATTAAAGACACACTGCATGACTAAATTGCAAAACAAAATCTGCCTGACAAATGATCTCTTACTCTCACAGAGGCTCAATTGTGGACCCTAAAAATAATAATATATTCTGTTATGTATGTCATTCATCAGATCTATAATTATAATCGCAAAATAACCAGTGGCAAAATTACACTGCCACATGACATATATCAAGTACCAGGGGAACATATACCACACTAATGTAGTACAACCCATCAGGAAGGGCAACAAACACACATGGAGACTGTGCAGAGGCACGTGGAGCAACAGCCAACTCACCTCTACCAGGGCCAATCTCGGCTACGACCATCTTGTAAAGTCCCACGCCATTGCTGTTGGCCATGTGGCAAGATGTATACTCATTATCATGTTGTGAATCCATATCAAGTGTTCTTGTATCAATGAATTGATATTATCACATGTCATCTTGTGATAAACCATTCAGGGTAGTATTGATATTTAACAGTATCACAATATATACTTCTCATGTGTATTAACTCACAAACCTCACCAAGAATGTTATGCAAGCATGATATCCCAATGCTGAGAAACAAACCTAAAGTAGTGATGACTAATACATGTGACCACTTTGAAACCACGCCTGTGTCACTGTAATCGACGGGAATATTCACATAACAATCCATTGGACAGTAACTAGGGCTCATTTGTTTACATGTATATGAACTTGACAGAAATGTGATGTATGGTGATGTCCCAAAACCAACCATTGAAAACACACAGAAACGGCGATAACAGTATAACAAAACTTTATTATATACACAGAGCACACTCAGAAATGTCTACAACTGTGCATTAATATCATGGATGTGGTGTGGCCAGATCCTGGTAAAGCAAGAGCCCCTTTGGGAAAAAGGAGATATGTAAAAGGGGAAATTTAATACTGCATGATAATGACGATGCATAGCATCTACTAGGCTCACGTGGTCGCTACACCACAGTAACAATAATCTGATGAAGAAAAGGATCGTCATAAATCACTCCATCTAATCAAAGTAACCAGTAATGCGCATAGCACTTACAACTGGTTTTCATCTGCTCAATTAAACCCATGTATAAACATCTGGACTATGTAATCCAATCCAGTTACACACATACAGTGTGTTCACAAGACAAATATCAGAAGAAAAGGTTGTCCAAACCTAAAAAATGCAAAGGAGGATAAAAGACCTGTATGTAAAGTACAGTGCTAAATACTATAACTTTAACAATATACCAACTTACCTGATCTTCATCTGCAAGCATTACTGGCCATTAGGTAGTTGTCATGTTATATAAATATCCATGACCATTAATAAATGCTTAGCTGTGACCAAAGTCAGTGGTCCAAGGGTACTATCACCTTCTCCATCTGATATAGTTAAGCAACATTAATATCACATTCATCAGCTATACAGGTGTCAGCACATTTTAAAGTAGACTCATGATATCATATGGTCGGGAAACCTACCCATTGATATGGAGAGGACACAAAGGTCAGCCGCCATAACCACTGTTAGTTACATCAGACACAAGTATGTGTTCTCATACCATATTGCAGAGGATGACATGCTTCGCTAGTGCATGTAGTAATGCCGGCTTTGATTAACATGCCATTGTGAGACTTTGCGGGTCCACCGCCATAGCTGTATTGGTCTAAATTTAAGATAACAACAATCTTGTCTTATAAATTGGGATATATGATTGAATTATTATAGTCTGAGCAACATGTTTAGGAGGGGCTGTCATTGAAGGAATTCCTATCTGAGAGCCACTGTCAATATATTACATTTACTTCATATTTTGAACTATGCTTGCTGATGAAGAAGGAGCCTTAATGGACCTGGATTGTGCTGAAAAACAAAATATAACATACATTTAAAACAGAATAAGGGCTTAAAAATATATAGGTGACCCGATTCAATTACAAGCCCACAACTCGATTGTTGTAGGCCGTATGTCTGAGGGTGTGTTGTGGGCTCCCATTGCTCTCTGAATCCAGAGCTATTCAATTGCTCAAGGCCACAAGTTTTGGCCCAAAGCATACTCCGTAAATTATGCTCTGGTTCGTAGCAGTTCAGGGCCGGAACATGATCAATTAAGCAAGCCCGTAACCTCCCATTTCAAATCAGCCAATAGAAAATGAGACTGTCATTATTACGGCAGTAAAACATGGAGATTACATGTCAATCAATTAGGTTCGGGGGATCCGAAATGCAAACAGACTCACTGAATAAAGAATTATGAAAATGAATGCCAATACTGTTCTAGTCCATATGGGTGGCTTGATATGTATTAACTCATTGATACCCAAGATCGAATTCACCCTGAAATTAAACTTAATAATAAATCTTATATACTGCCAATTTGCGGGCTTGAGACTGTTGTGCAATTAATTCTGATGTCTATCATCGCTTTCCCCGTTATTTATAGTGCAGTATTGATTTTTTATTTGCATTTACAGTGCTACGAATAGGTGTTTAACCCCCTTGCGAGTCCTATCTAGCACTTGTAGAATTTTCTCCTTTTGCCATTTATGGGTGAGAAAAGATTTGCAGTCTTGGGTAAATTGAGCAATTAAATATCGATTTGAAATTGTAGCCATCATAACTCTTGCAAAAGTGAAAGATCAAAGGCTTTGGCAGGCTGTAAATTACGGGTTTAACTATCGCAATTTTTTCTAGGCCATAACTTGTATCCCGTTTGGAGCCCATAAAAAGACTCCAACTGAATAGCAAACTAACTTGCAACCTCACTTACAGGCTTCAGTAACATGCGAAAGGTCAATTGAATCGGGCTCAGGGACTGCAGCATCTCTTCAACAGCATTCCTCAGTGACCATCACCATCAATTGGTGAAATGTTAAACAGAACCCTACGTGCCCACAGAGAAGAGGACGGTGGACCGTGTGATGGGAGGTATCCATCTGTGTACAAAATGTCACCATCACATAGGCCATGAACCAATACTCTCTATCCAGGCTAGATTAGGTTAACATTTGTACCAATAAATTGTCACTGAGGAGTGCTGTTGAAAAGGTCCAAAATATGTGCAGCCCCTACATCCTCCTCTACCTTGGCACAGGGCCCAACCCCACCATGGGCTCCTGCCTTCTTCCTAGTAGAGGGGGGTGTGCGGGGAATTCCCCAGGAGGCAGCGGTACCGGAGGCAGCTGAGGTATTGCGGGAGGTGAGGAGTGGCCAAGTTGCAGATGGGCTAGGGAGGCCTCTGGTGTGGAGGAGTCAGTGCCTAGAACCAGAGCCCGGCGGGGAGCATCAATGTTCACCTGGAATAGAGCTCTGGTTTTCCAAATTCTGGAGCAGCCTATGCTACCTCCACAGGATGCCCACTAGCTCCCGGGCATGGAAGAGATACTGGCCTTGATCCCATGATTGCTCTCCCTGAGCTGATGCATCAGGGCCAGTATCTCCCCCTGGGCAGCCTCTGGTGGTGATCCTGGGAAAGGAAGTAGTAGCCCAGTGGGAAGGGCCTGTGGCCCGGCTGGTGCATGGCTCTCTCATGGTGATGGAGGTGGTGGTGGCAAGATCCAGGTTGTAGAGTTGCTGGGAGGAGGAGGTGGTGGAAAACCCCATGAATCAGTCCAATAGGAGGGCCTGGGTGGTGATCCAAGTTGTTGGAGTAGAGGGACAGTGGGCTCAAATGCCATGAGAGTGACTGACACAGGCTCACGTTGGGCAGGAGCGTGGTCCATGACATCCGTCTCGGAATGAGCCGACATCCCTGCCTCTTGCTCACCACTAGACCCAGTTCTCCTGCCAGCTGAAAAAGAGAGAAGAATGGAATATGTGTTAATTATGTTGAATGATACATTTGTTTCTGTACATTCCCAACTATCTGACATCTTGTCTTTAACCTGGATGTTTTCTTGAACCTGGATGCTATTTTCAACTATATGTAGCTATCATTTGCTAGATGTGATCTATTCTTTGGATTATGAGCTTGATTGTTATTGGCTCATGACATTATCTCATGACGGCTGTGGCCTGTATCTGCATCTGCTGCCGTGGATGCACCCATAGATTGGCTCCCTATTGGATCGTGTTGTGCCCACTAATGACAGTGATCTGTCAGCTTCATAGATTTAATGAGGCATGACTGCTCCATCTATTCCTTGTTAAATCCAGGGAGCTGACATGTCAGTGTCATTGTTGGCCAACAGTTACGTGTGTGTTTTCTATGTGTGTGTGTGTGATGTACATTTGGTGGCATGTTGGTGTATTTGATATTTACCTGACATGGAGGCTGGATCCAGTTGGGCCACCTGGCTCAGCATCTCCTTGAGCACCCTCTCTCACTCGTTGTATCTGCGACTGTACTGTCCTCCTTAGCCATCATCCTCCTCACCTTGGCCCGGACGTCATCAAAGCTGCGCTTGACAGACCTAACATCCCTTTTGTGCAAAGCCCAATGCTGTGACTGCGGCTGCTACCCCCTTTTAGGCCTGGGCCATAGCCTAGCTCACCTCCCCTCGCAAGGATGGCAGGACGCTCACGGATTGCACTGAGGAGGACCACCCTGTGTCTGCCCCGAGCCTCTTGCCCTCCCAACTGTAAACAGGAACCTCCACTCTCTCCTCTGACACTGAAACCTGTCCCTCCTCTGCACTACCAGCCCTCTGGGAACAGGCCACTCCACCTCTTGATGTGCCTATTTCTTTGGGCAATTGCACACTCCCCCTCTTCTTCACTCCTCGCCCCACCACTCCTCTCTCCTACACTACTCTCACAACCAGTCCTCTCTCCTCCACTACCCCCCACCACTCCTCTCTTCTCCACTCCTCTCTCCTCCATTACTCTCCCCACCACTCCACTCTTCTCCACTACTCTCCCACCACTCCTCTGTCCTCCACTAATCTCTCCTCCACTACTCTCTCCTTCACTCCCCAGGGCCACCTCTGTCTCCTCCTCTACATTCCTCATCTCCTCCCCACCTCTCCCCTCCTCTCTCTACCATGAATCATAATCACCAAAATAATAGAAGGATAAATCAACAAAAGTATATGTGTGTAGATTTATGAGGGGAGAAAAATTGTATGTTTTATGTGTAATTTTTAATTGTTGGGGTATAGGGTGGGGAGGTGTGGATGTAGTGACCTATTTATATGTGTATCTATGTGTGATATTTACTCTATGTGTATTTATATCATGTGTTATCAGTTAATATGTGTTATCAGAGATTAAGTGTAACATTTGTATTCGAGAAATAGAAATGAATAAAATCGTAAGAACCTGCTCTCTTTCTCTCTCAATGCTCAAACCACGAACTCCGGTACCTGCGTGCTACTTCGTGAGAAACTACAGCACAGTCAACGCAGCGGCATCAGGATCACAGCTTTATTATCTCTCCCTGTCAATCATTATCCATTAGCCCGCTTTCTTTCGGCTCACAGGGGTGAGGCGCACACTGTAATTACAGGATTGGAACTGTGGACGCACAGTATTCCAACCCACAAACAGTTTACGATTTTAGTCTTTAGCCCTGTATTTGTGGGCTTGAGTCAATTGAATACAGCCATAATTGTATCACATTTCTAACCCTCAGTCTGTATGAAGGTAATTATGGGCTTGGAATTAAATGGAGGCCATAGTTTAACTCATTATTTGTTGTTGATGTACCACTCCCCACCTCTCATTATCCTGAATACTATTGAAAGGAAGTGGCACTACACTGGACCAGGAACACCTCTGCTGCTTTACAGGATTTGTGTAAAGTTCAGTAATCCCCCACTTTAAGAAAGCAAAACGAGGATAAGATGATAGGATTTGCAATTCCCCAATAAAGACACATAAACACAATCTATGTTTCTTCAATGGGGCATAAAAGTTTATTGAACAATACCCTGTTTATACCTCTTTATACAATGCTTTAACAGCTAATCAAGGCAACAAGGCACACGTTACATCAATCAAGAAATTCTTAGTCTTCCCCAGTGTGGCCTGGGCTACTATGTGAGCTTTGTTGACTATTAAGTGTCATGTAGCAGGATCCCTTCTGTTTGGCTAGGTCCTACGTGGAAGATCATCATTTGCCTCCGCACCCTTGGTTGGAAAACAATGATGATGACCTTTGGCAGAATGAATAGGGTCAGGGGTCAGCCTAGTTCAACCCCATCATCAGTGACCCTGGTTTCTACCGGTGTTGACTATAATATGGTGTATTTTCTGCTGGTAGTAGTACAGCTGCTTAGGTAATGCAGAACAGAATCACTCTTAATAGACATGGATATGCACTAATGTGTGGTTAACCACAGTCAATAAAACAAATTGAGTATCAGTTACTACACCTGACATTCCTTAACCTCTGTAGTTTCCCTTGACAGACATGGATAACAGACAGGATCCAAGAGGTAGATATAAGTTATAGTACTTAACCAAACTTAACCCGTGCAGTCTTACTTATTTGATAACTAGAAGGCTTATTAAACTGATCCCATGACTATTGAAAGCGCTAGCTTTAGCCACAACAATGCTTAGTCGAATAACTAGACAGCTTGTTAACTTGATCCCATTATTATCAAAGGGCTGGCATATGCCAAGAAAATTACTGTGGCAGCAAATCTGGAGCTGCGAGTGGCATAAAGGGTCTCCCTTCTTAAAGTTACAGCATATTTTTGGGCACCTAACCCCGTGTTTGGCACATGAAGGTTAGCAATACATACACAAAACAATGCCTAAACATTACTACTCCCCAGAAATCCTGGTTAACATTAAACAAGTTTTCCCAATACACCATAGCCCCCCCTTACCAATACAGCATAATCAATGTTATATCAGTTGAATTCTTTGACTTTCTTTCAATAGTGCTCAGTACAATAAGTACACTGTTTTTAAACGATATTTTCTAAAGCTTGGGTTTGCTGTTTTATTCTTGTGTATTTTAATGTTAATTAAAGGTGAACTATAAAAAGTGCAAACACTGGCCCTTTAAATACTAAAGATAATGTCATCATAGTAATTCCCCAGGCTATTTATGTTGCTTTTAATAATAAGATTTATCATCAT
The DNA here is from genome assembly GCA_027410445.1 of Discoglossus pictus. Taxonomy (NCBI): domain Eukaryota; kingdom Metazoa; phylum Chordata; class Amphibia; order Anura; family Alytidae; genus Discoglossus; species Discoglossus pictus. Next base: position 432,580,647 of record CM050164.1, read on the forward strand.
TATAAATGTATATATATATAGATAGATAGATAGATAGATAGATAGGCACCAAAAGCAAAAATATCAGCTAAATAGAAACCTCAGATTTAAATCCAACCAGCAATGTATAGCCTGGATAAATCATATAGGAAATCATAAAAGAGGTGAAAAAACAAATTATAGAAATAATAAATAAGCATACATACTTTCCCATTTCAGTATGCTTTTCCTTTGTTAGTGTACTTGCTCCGGGTTAATCCATTAAATAACAATTTTCCACTGTTATTTATAGCAGCAGTAGCAAAGCACATGCAACATTCAGATATTTAAAATTAATTAAGTAATGCAAATATTACACTAAAAATAAATCTTCTATGTATGTAATATATTTGTATCCTATAAATGCATCACATCATTGAGATCCGTTGTATCAAAACATTTCAACCTTCTATTCAAGTTGCTGAAGCCACACAAATTGAGGATCCATTACTGGCGCAGCATAAGCCTAAGCCTTCAGGCATGTTAGAAGTAATTTATAATCGAAGACAAAAGATGCCAGTTAACGTTTCCATAGAAACAGTGACGTCTTTCATGAATAAATCTGCAAGCCAACGAAACCACACATATCTAATTTTGCAGTAAACAGCATGCTTGATACTAAGTTTTTTGCTTCAGTTTAATCAACAGACATCATCTAAATATATCTTTATTGCTGTCAAATATTCAGTCCACATATGTCTCACCATTAACCAAAGTTTTTCTATCTTTCCACAGTACAAATAAGTTAATCAAAACTTTTCTGTTAAGCACCCAGGTACTTGTGTAATCAAATATGCGGTATTTTACTTCTCTTTGTATTTTGATTTATTTAAGTTTACAAATATACATTGGGCAATATGTACTCCATTTGGGATAATATCAAATTATCTAATATTTCACCATTTAGTATATCTTGCCTAATAATTCAGGTACCTAGACTTGGATCTAGATCTAGAGATGGGATCTACTACGTAAGTGGTTATTCAATCACAATTTCCTACACAATCAACATGGTGTCGTCTGTGTCCCCAGGTCACTTTCAAGCATGTTGGACAGCACAATTTTTTTTCTTGTCAGGAGTCTGACTGATCACACCTTAAGACATAATAGTTGTCCAGTTCTGGCTCCTAGAATTGCTTCACATGGCTTTAATTTATTGTATGGAGATCTCTGAAAATGTTTGTTTTTGAACCCTACAGTATACACAATATATTCATTGCCTTTCATATTGTTCTTCCAACTAATTAAGCACCTCCCACCTGTTTCCGAGGCTTGTGGGTAGAGCACTTGCCATAACATTAAGAAATGTTGGGCAGAGTCAGTTTCTAACTTACATGCTAGGGTATACACCTATACTGAACCTAGTTACATATGTGTCTCCAAAATGGACTAATGAGTAAGCTATCAAAGGTAAAATGTAGATTAATCGTTTCTTGAAAATGTGGTTTTTGGGTGTGTGGCTCTAGAATGTGTATCTCTCTAAGGAGTGTCATTATACTAAAACCTCATATTCTTATCAACAAATAATCAAAGCACATTACTCCCTTTAACCAAAATAAATCAATGATGACGTCAGAGCTGTCCAGCCAATGAGAAAATGTACTCGTAGGTACATAGGATTAAATGGAACAGAACCACAATGTCATTTAATATCTTGTAACTCTAGAAGGCGGCCTTGTACTTTCAACTTACAATAAAAAATAAAAATAAAATCGCCCATAACCTTTTGATCTGTAAGTAATAAATAAAACTGCAAACAAGATATGGGTAACATTTTAACGATAATGGGTATTAAGTATATATACTGAGAAAACATTTATTTCTTTGGAAAGTATTAAACTTGGGACTTCCTGTCTGGGATGGCTCACAATGTCTGCACCTTATCTATTTACATTTTAAGGAATATACATTTTAAGATGTAGACTGTAAGTTGACCTTTTAAATTAACAACAGAACAAAGAAACTACAGAACAAGAAACTTTAGAATCTCTTCTGTATATGAAAAAAAACTGAGATGCCTTATATGTACTTAGATAAATATTTATAAATATTTTTATAAATATTTATGTGATATATAAAATATATAATATATATATATATATATATATATATATATATATAGTAACAGAGTCAAGCAAAGAGTGCCCCTAGAGGTGGGTTTAATTAAAGAGGCTGGAAGATTTCTCTGGGGAAATAAAGAGATAACTCAGTGCAGTGATCAGAGGCTAATTGAAGCCAGGCTGTGGATTGCCTTTAAGACAACAGCAGAGAGATGGGTGGAGTTCTCACTTAGGCTTAGGCCTAAGCAGTGTGTGAAATCTGCTGAAAGAGGTCCTGTTGGTGGGCTGTGGTTAGCAGCTAAGAGCCAAGTCGGATTGCAGAGCCGAGCAGAGCCAAGTCGGATTGCAGAGCAAAGCCAAGTCGGATTGCAGAGCAGAGCAACGCCAAATCGGTTTGCAGAGCAGAGCCAAGTCGGATTGCAGAGCAGAGCATCGCCAAGTCGGATTGCAGAGCCAACCCGGATTGCAGAGCAAAGCCAAGTCAGATTGCAGAGCAGAACAAAGCCAAGTCGTTCTGCAGAGCAGAGCCAAGTCGGATTGCAGAGCAAAGCCAAGTTAGACTGCATAGGAGAGCAAAGCCAAGTCGGTCTACAGAACAGAGTAGAACCAAGTCCGATTGCCGAGCAGAGCTGAGCCAAGCTGGTCTACAGAGGAAAAGAAAAGTCGGTTTGCTGAGGAAAGTGGTTTCCAAGTTTAAAGACTGTGTAAATTAACCCCAGGGAGAAGGCAGCAGTATAGCTGAGGATTTGTCAGCTCTGTTGCTAAAAGGCATATTAGGGGTTCCTGGAGGTTGGAGCATTTCGGAGAGACGGGCGTGCCGAATGCTCCCCTTTCTACTGATGAAGATATTTACAAGAGAACTGTGTGATTTGTTATACCTTTGGCTGATGTAAGCCATTATGTGGTGTAATTTTTGGACTTGTAATTAACAGATTAAAAGAATACATGATCTTCTTGCTGTTAATCTAGAAGGTAGCAGGTAAATCTACCACAGCTGGTGTCAGGAGTTCGATCCAGGTCCTTGTTCCAAAGGACCACCCACGGGTCCAAATGGAGGAGGCAGTAAAAGCTTTAATGCTGTCTACAGCGGCACAGCAAGAAATGAATAGACAAGCGGAAGTGGACAGAGTCCACCTGAGAGACATTTTAGAGGCACAGGAAGTGCAGCTGCAGCAATTGAGATCTACAGATAACATAGTGGTTTCAAAGTCAAGTGGAGGCATGAATCCTAATCGCTTCCTAAAGAAGATGACTTCTCAGGATGATGTAGAAACATATCTCTTGAATTTTGAGAAAATTGCCACTAGGGAAAGTTGGCTTGAAAAGCACTGGGCCACAGTCCTGGGCCCCTATCTGTGTGGAGAAGCTCAGAAAGCATATGTGGTTTTGCCCGAAGAAAAGGCAACAAAGTATTGTACCCTAAAGGAAGAGATCCTTAACTGGATAGGAGTGAAAAGAGTACAGAGATTGCACTCTTGGGATTTTTTTTATGAACCTGCTTATCGCTATCCAAGGGACATGCTTGACTACCCAAGTTTAAAAAGCAGTTTCCCTGTTAAGGGAAGGCAAACCGAACATGATACAAAAGAGACTGTAGGAACGGCTAAAGATACTGCAGGAGCTGCTAAAGAGACTACAGGAGGGGCTAAAGAGACTGCAGGAGCAGCTAGAGAGACTGCAGGAATGGCAAAAGAGACTGCATGAGCGGCAAAAGAGATTGCAGGAGCAGCAAAAGAGACTGCTGAGATGGCAAAAGAGACTGCTGAGATGGCAAAAGAGACAGCTGGAGAGCCAAAAGTGACTGCAGGGATGCACAAGTGAGACTGCAGACAACACAAGTGAGACTACAGAGCACACCAAAGAGACTGCTGAGAAAGTAACAGATATTGCTGAGAAAGCAAAAGAGCCTGCTGGTGCAGATAAAGAACCTTGGCTCCTGGAGCAAAATGATGATATAAAAGTGACTGATGATGTGAGTAAAGGTCAAAAAGAAAAAGACAAGTTGTTGTCACTGACTGGGTGCAAAATCAGCCTCAGGGTGAAACATGCTGATCAAGTCACTGTAAATGATTTGAACCCAAAGCAAGGCAGAAAACGTATGGGTAAAAGCAATGAAGAGACCTCCATAAGAAACCTGGACAAACACCTGTCTGTGGTGAATACTCCTGAGGTGGAGGATGATACAAGAGAAAGAATGGAGATGTGTCCTACTAAAATTGTAAAGTATCCAGAGAGATTTCTGTCTCAGGTGCCAATAAAACAAAGCGTTATGGACAAGGAGAGGCAAGAAAGGAAACTAGTCCAGCAAGAGGTAAAGATAAACTCTATTCCAGTAGGACTGAAAAAGCCTGAAATGGAAGACAGGCAAATTGCTACTAATATGAGGGGTGTCAGGAAGATTACATTCCTGAATGGCGGAGGAAGCCTGCAATTGAGGACTACAGAGTGTCCTACAGGAATAAGATACAGATGCCTATTTGGGAGCAGAGGAAGAGTCCTCCCAAGTATAAGCTGAAAGAGTCAGTTGTGTGGGAGCCGCAGTACAATGATAAACAGGAGAAGCAAGAACTCCTCACTAATCGTGCATCTCAGAGAGAAGGAGAGATCACCAATTCCACCTCTCAGCTACAAGAGATAGAAGAATCCCGTAAGCAGAGGAAAGCAACTGTGATACAGAAGGAGCTGCTATTACATTCTCCACAAGCACAGAGGAAGGCCAATCCATCTGATATGAAGACACAGTTGGCTCAGAGTGATGCATGTCCAGAAGAGACTAACACTGTCCTCCAGAACCTGTGTACCCAAGATGCTTCGTTGAATGTAGAGCAATGTCTACAGGACGCTCATAAGTGAAGCATAGAGCAGGTGCTTATACAGGAAAGACAGAGGTAGGAAGAAAGAATGACTGAGCTGCCAGAGGTATTCAGAGAAGACCTGATGTAAAAGACAAAGGAAAATCTTCAGCTGAATATGCAGCAAAAGATCCAGCATAAGCATGGTAAACTGGATTTGCAAAACGTTAATGAGGAGAAGATGCAGCTAAAGGCAGCAAAGAAAAATAAAAAGCTGGAAGCCTTAGAAGCAGAGCAAGAAGAAGAAGAAAAATGGGTGAGAGCTGAGAATGCTGAAATAGCAAGTTTTTTTTCAGAAGCCCAAAACCAACAAGGCTTCAAAGATGGGTGCTAGCCTATGTATGGAGTGCAAGCCTGAAGTTGCTGAACAGCTGGAGACATTCCAGCAAGGCCAAAAGACTGAGAGATCTGTCCTGGCAGAGATGGGTAATTGCAGACCTTGCATGGTACATAGTATCCCTGCTGTAACCAGAAAGATAGATGAGGTGCAGATCCAAGCGCATGAAGCAGCCCTGAGAGAGGACGTACCTTTACAGTCTATAAGGAATACTGTACCAAAATGAGAGCTGCAGAAGAAACCTTCCAACCAACATGCTTTAGTCACAAGCTTCATACAGAATCTGTGTTCCTGAGGTTTCCCGGCAATGGGACAGACAGAAGTAGAGAGTCCAGAAGTCCTGGGGAGCAAGGAGGCACCAGCAAGTGACAGACAGACACTGAGAGAGATTGGCCCAGTCAGGACCATGTCTGTGGGGGCAGATTCTGAAGCAGATGATCTATTCACCGCAAATTTGAAACCGAAAAACCGTCCCAATGGGTTAATTGTAGATGAAGGCATCAGTGAAGAGAACAAAGTGATGTTGATGACTCCAGGCCCAGATGGATGAGCTTCTATTGTACCTAGGAGAACCTTTTCTTCTGAAAAGAAAGAAGAGACAGGAAGCTGTGTGCATTGTTCTTGCAGATGACACCTCCCCAGATGAGAAGATCAGGACGAACAGAGTTGTGTGTAACAACCTAAGGGTGTGGTTTGGAGATACTATCGGTATCCAGCCAGGTCCAGGGGTGACGTATGGCAAACAAAACTGTGTGTTCCACCTAGGATGATGCTGTGGATGAAATCCCTGGTAGTCGATTTGAGGGGTATCTCAAGCCTCAAAGCTGACGGATCAATCGAAAAAGTTGAAGTTCTCCTGGTTCATGGAAGTATGCATGCTGTTGAGCTCAAGGGGGTAGAGAAAGACCCAAGCCCATACTGCATAGTTGCTCCAGATACTGTAACGCACTATAAAGGGGAGCCCCTTAAACAAGAAGTCAAGGAGAAGATAAAGCTACAAGTGAGCGTTTACGGCCTCTCGGCTCATGTAGCTCAACCACATGGTGTTGAGCTAAGGGGGAAGATATGTAACAGAGTCAAGAGTGCCCCTAGAGGTGGGTTTAATTAAAGAGGCTAGAAGATTTATCTGGGGAAAGAAAGAGATGATGAAGTCTCTGGTCTCCTATGAACTTCTCACCTTAAATCTACCTCTCAAATATATCTAAATATATATTCCTAAAAGTCCACCTGTCAACTCAAATTGATCTGCAAATGTTTCCTCCCTCTACTACAACTTCCACTGCTCAAATAACTTTCACTGTTGAAAATATCATCATCACTCCCACCTCTCTGGTCAATGGTCTTGGGGTTCTATTTTGTTCTGCCCACTCATCATTCCTCACATACAATCTTTACCAAATCTCCAAAATATCTCCAAAATAGGTCACAAGACACAGCTAAAATTATAATCCATTCTCTCTTCATATCTTGCCTCAACTAATGCAACTCACTCCTTGCTGGCATTCCCATCACCAGTCTATATCCACTACCATAACGAATGCCTCTACTAGACTCAACTAGCATACGCATAGTTCAGTGTATGCAGCACCTCTCTATCAGTGACTCCACTGGCTTCCCATAGTCTCCAGAATAAAATTTAAGATCTGCTAAAACCTTATTTGGTCCTCTCTTGTCACCCCCTCCCACTCCCTCCTTCATGACCTTTCTCCTTTACTATGTGGGACTGCCACGCTTCACCAGACTATCTTCTTCCCTGAATACCTTAAACTATTCACTGAATACCTTAAAATATTCACTAAAAACGCATCTGTTTAAGGGACCTTATCACCTGCAGCCTTAATATGCACAACTATATACTCTATTACATAACATTGCTCACACACACACACACACAACACAATTTAGAGCGTAACACACTGCCACCTCCACTTATTATTCTACCTTCTTCACTGCCACCTTGCATCTGTCACCCTCCCGTATAATACTCCAACAGTACCTTCTACATTGTATGGAAGTCGGAGCAATGGCCAGGGGCATAGAAACTGGGGGGATGGGGCATTGTATGGTTAAAGGGAAGGGTTTCTTATGTGTATTTAAAACAGCAACCAACTTCCTCAACTTGCAGGTTAAGTAAGTGCCTTATACCTGGTGTCTAGTAGGAAGAAATAAATGACATTGCACATTGCGATACCTTCCTCTCCCCAGCGCAATATATATAAAACTAATGTACAAGTTTATGTTTTGCAAATATTTTTTACAAGACCTCACCTACACCTCTATTTCTCTCTGATTATTGCTTATTATTGGGTGGTCACACTTGTTCAGTTCCTGAATTTGTACATTAATAAAACAAGAGATTGTGTATTTCTAATCTAAAAAGAAAATTAACACAAATTGAGATTGAATGCAGGATAATTACACTCAATCTCCCTCACTGCTTGTGTGATTATCCAATGGTCCTGCATAAAGTCCATGAATGATGTCCAGACATGGTGATTGGTGAAAGTTGCACATGATAAAAGAGTATTTACATTCTTGCATGAGCAGGCTTGCAGTTAACCTTGCAAGCTGCCTGCTTCTTAGCATGTTTGGGTAAAAGTTGTTGAGTACTTCAGTCGTGTCCAACTCAGTGACCATATGGACTCAACACTCCAGGCACATCTGTCTGTATCTGGTTCTTATCCGTATGGTTTTCTTAGCAAAAATACTTAAATTGATTTCCAGTTCCTTCTCCAGTGGACTATGATGTCTGACCTCTCTGGGATGACATGGTATAGCTCACAACTTCATTAACACAAGCCCCTTCACCACGACAAGGTAGAGATCCAGAAGGGGTGAGTGAAATTAATAGGTGTTAAATACTATGGAAAATTCGCCTTCTAATTTCCCCCCACTTATTCGGTAAATAAGTACATGCCTTCAAGATCCAAGTTTTCAAGAAGTTTTGAAGCCAGACAATAAAAAGACTTATACCATATTCTACAAACATTAAGATTTTATTTAAAACTAGTGACTTGCTGTCATAAATGAAGGCATAATATTAAAAATGTGTGTTCTGTCTCTCTTTGTGTGCCCTCGCTCTGTAGGCCCTCTTTCTCTGTTTGCCCTCTCTCTCTCCTCCCTCTCCCTCTCTCTGTGATCACTCTCTGTGCATGCGTCGATGCGCTTCGCGTTACACACCTTTCTCATTATATTATAGATGCTTTAATAATTAAAGTGTGCAAAGCTGCAAATATTGTTGATTTGTTACATACTTCACAATTATTATTTTTTCCAAAAATACAGTGGTTCTTTAAATAATATAAAATGTGCATGAATTGATTTTTTTGTCTCCCAGTAGGAGATGTGTAATACTAGGTTCCCCTAGGTCTGGAAATAAATTAATAGCATTTAGCTAAGATAAAATATTAGGACACATTGACACAGATAAAGTATTACAGAACTTTATCTGTCAAGTTCTGTCAAGAGCCAAATACCAACACACAGCTGCAAATATTTTGCCATCTGCCAGATATTGCCAGAAATAAAAATGTGGTACCTTAAGGCACAGCATTATTTTACTCATTTATGATAAATAGTCCCTTTTGGCTTGATGCTTCCTTAGCTATTATTTTTCTTTGAACGAATAAAAAGCTATTTTATATACAGGTACACCGTGTAAGAAAGAAAAAATTGATGAAGCAATTACTTTTGCATATTTCACGTTGCTGGATTGAATCATGATAGCTAATTATACATTATAGTCTAAACCTGCAATTATATTTTAATGATATTCAATTTTCACAAAGCCTAACTTTTTTCTTTAACCTCTCTCATGTCTGAGGATAACAATGAATGCTTCAACAAAAGTAACTATGTTAAATATAATATCTTGTTTTAATATATTTTATAGGTAAGTTTCTAATTCTTTTTGGTAATATTGCATTTACACCTTTATGACATACTGAATCAAAGTTGCTTAGTATTGCTTATCACATTTCTAGCAGGGGTGTAGAAGCCAAATAAATTATGGGGAGGGGAATATAGCACAACATTAAAGATTAACTAGCTACTTACCCGTCAAAAATTACAGGAATACAATTTTAAGCCGGGCAATGCTGTTTGCCACCCAGTGTGACCACCTTATAATATATATTAAAAAATATTTTAAAAAAAATCAAATCCCTCCTGATCCCAGACACCGGCGACCGGACTTCTCCCTGGATCAATACTGCCTCTCTAATTATCCATGATAACCCTGAATTCCCTTTTTAATTAGAAATAAATCCAGTCCCCTTTTACAGTTATCTATCGAATCCGCTGTCACCAGCTCCTCTGATAGAGAATTCCACAGATTAACCACCCTTACTGTGAAGAACCCTTTTCTTTCTTTAAGGTGGAATCTTTTTACTTCTACCCTCAAGGGATGTCCTCTTGTCAGTTGAAAACCTCTTGGCACAAAAAGCTCCCTTGACAAATCTTTATACTGACCCTGGATGTATTTATATAAGGTAATCATACTGTATCTCCTCTTAGACGCCTTTTTTCTAGAGAAAATAAGTTTAATTTGGTTAGTCTTTCTTCATAACTTAGCCCCTCCATTCCCCTTATTAGTTTTGTTGCCCTCCTCTGTACCTTTTCCAGCTCTAAAATGTCCTTTTTATGAAGTGGTGCCCAAAATTGTACTCCATATTCCAAATGTGGGCGTACTAGTGATTTGTATAGTGGCAGAATTATATTTGCTTCCCTGGCTTCTATACCCTTCTTAATACATGCTAATACTTTATTTGCCTTTGCAGCAGCTGCTTGGCTTTGAGCACTGTTACCTAGATGGTTGTCCACAAGCACTCCCAAATCCCTTTCAATATCTGATACACCTAGATTTTCTCCATTAAGATTATAAATTGCAGAAAAAGATTTATGTATGGGCTATGTGGGCTATAGCCCAGGGCGGCACAAATTTAGGGCGGCAATTTGTTCATGTTATTTGGGTGCCTTCAACCTTTCCGAGCATCAGAGTCTTTTCTAGGGAATCCTGTCTTCTCACAATATGGCCAAAATATTTGAGCTTCAGCCTCATGATTATGCCTTACAGTAAACAGTTTGTCTTGATTTCTTGAAGTACTGATTTATTGGATCTTCTTGTAGCCCAAGTGAGCAATTTTCACCAACACCACAATTGAAAGGCATCAATTCTACGGTGTTCAGCCTTCTTTATGGTCTAGCTCTCACTTCTGTATATTACTACTGGGAATACCATAGTGCTAACTATGCAGACCTTTGTTGACAGTGTAATATCTTTACTTTTTACTAGCTTATCCAGACTTGCATAGCTTTCCTTCCCAGAAGCAAACATCTTTTAATTTCATGCTATAATCACCATCTGAAGAGACCTTGGATCGCAGAAAATTAAAATCTGTCACTGCATCCGCTTCTTTCGATCAATTTGCCAGGAACTGAGATTGCTGTTTGCCATGATCTTTATCTTTTTAATGTTGAGCAGCAGGCCAGCTTTTGTCCTTAATTCTTTCACCCTCATCATAAGACTCTTTAGTTCCTTTTCACTTTCAGTAACCAGAGTAATATCAACCGTGTATCTAAGGTTGATGATGTTTCTCCCAGCAATATAAACCATGACTTTGGATTCTCCAATCTAACTTTACACATGATGTATTCAACATATAAGTTGAATAAATAACGTGACAATATACAACTTTGTCACACTTCTTTCCCGATATTGAACCATTCGGTTGTTCCATGTTTGGCTCTGACCGTGGCTTTTTGGTCCACATATAGATTCCTCAGGATGTGGATGAGATTGTCTGGCACTTTCATCTCTTGAACATTCAATTTGTTGTGATCCACACAATCAAATGCTTTAAAATAGTTTATGAAGCTGTGTTAAATGTTTATTTTTTCTGGAACTCTCTTGCTTTCCCTATTATCCAATGGACATTGGCAAATTTATCTCTTGTGCCGCTGAAAAACCCGGCTTGCACATCTGGTAGTGCTCAGTTTATAAATTATTGAAGCCTAACTTGCAGAATCTTAAGCATTACTTTGAGGGCATGTGAAATTAGTGCAATTGTTTGATAATTGGAACACTCTTTGGCACTGCCTTTATTTTGGCATTGGTATGTAGGCCACTTTTGATTTTAACACATTTGTTAGCATTTTCTTGTAGGATCAACTCCAGCAGCCTTGTTATGACCAAGGTTTCCTAGGGCACATCTCACTTCACTCTTTAAGATGTATGGCTCCAGCTGTTGAAGTTATAAGTGCTGTTAAGATCCTTCCTGTATATATCATCCGTGTATTCCTGCCACTACTTCTTTATCTTATCTGCTTCTGTTAAATCCCTAAGCCCTCATTCTATTATCGGCCGTAAATCGGCCGCAAAGCTGCGATTCCTTGTGGGGCTCCCATTACCTTGCAATTCACTTATACGGCGCCGCAAGGATATCCCCTTAATCTTTAAATGCAAAAATAAATTCAAGACGGTACTGTAAAGCTCTGTAAATGCTAGGGATCATAATGGGGGACATGAGGATTAATAGCAACCCCCTCTCAAGCTTGCACATCAGCCCAAATCCGAGATTACATTCACTGTTTATTTTCCGGCCGCAGCGTGGTCGGGTCTGAGGTGCTCCAAGCCCTCTGGATTTTTTACATGGATATGTGACATAAATTGTTTTTTTTAATTATTTACTGATTTGAGTGTACGGATTTGAGTGTGCTATGAATGCTAACACCTACAATCACTTTATAGTCTCCTCAGAGTGCAGGATGCCTTTATTATGGCTTTAAAATGTGCTTAATTGTTTACCTGCGGGACCTTTTTGCTGCAAGTAAACTGCGGCTCGGTTTTAGCCTTGCAGAGAGGGTTCCCGGAGCAATTGAATAGCAACCAGGATTTTCTTACGGCCGAAACTCTTGCGGCCGTTTAAGATCAAAGGCTTTCCTCCGGCTCGTGCGGCCGCAAGGGATAACAAGGCGCCGGCCGCAAGCCTGCCGGAATCCCTGGCCGGAAGGGAATACAATAGGCAAAAAGCTTGGGGACGGTCCTTGCGGCCCCGCATCTCCTACGGCCGATAATAGAATGAGGCCCCTAGCATTTTTATTTTGTTTTATTACGCACACTTTGGAATGTGGAATGACTTTCCTTGTTGAAGAATGCCTCATTGTCTTTTCTTGCCATCCTCTGCAATTCTGAAGTCAGTTGGACAAATCTTTTTCTATCTCCACTACTTTTCTCTTTTGATAGCTACTTTCAAAGCCTCATCAGCCAGCTTACCTTCTTACTTTTATTTATTTTGGGGGATATTCTTTCTTTAGGTTTTCTGGACAATTCCACAAATGTCTTTCCAAAGTTCTTCATGTATTCTATCTACCATGTCTAGTACCTTAAATCTATTCTTTACCCCCACTGTATTTTCACGGGGTATATTATTTATTTGGTATCTGCTTGGTCCCATTAAATTCACACTTTTGCTCAGTTTAATTCTGAACTTTGTTTTTGCTGACTGTATAGAACTCCTTCATCTTTAACTGCAAAGTCTATAATCAATCTCATTTCTATATTGTCTATCTGGTAATATTCATGTGTAGAGTCATCTCTGAAGCTGTTGCTTAACTACGGATCACCCAAATAAAAAAAAAAAGACAATACAAGGTCTTAGCATATATAGATGACATTATGCTTTTCATCACAACACTCCTTACATCCCTCCCTAACTTAATAAACACATTTAATAAGTATTCCCATCTTTAAAGTTTATAATTAACCCTGATCAATTAGATTTATTAGAAGTACATGTCCCTAATCATGATCATAAACGTATTGAGTTAAGGTTTGGATTCAAGATTAGGAAACATACACTGAAATACTTATGTAATAACCTGACCAAACAATATTCAGAACTATATAAGGTCAATTACACTTCTATCATGAATTCAAAATAATTTTTTACAATCCCAATACCTCATCTAGGGCTTGTAGTTATAGTAAAAATTAAATATACCCAAAGTACTAAGGTATTAGCTGAGATTCAGTTGGGGACAGGGTCTTCCCAACATAGCTATTTACTACAAAGTTGCTAAGCTTGCATAAATAAAGGTTTATCATCTTACCCTTGCACTGGATCAACATGGAAAATGATTTACTTCTACCTAATTTACTATCCCATTACAACTGACTGTCTAAAATACAACATCCTGAAATGCATTTACAATGTCCATCCACTATACACTCCCTTAAACTATGGGAAACATCTCTTGTAAAATACCAACGGTCCCATCTCCATTAAACTGATTTTACAAAATAGAAATTGCTACCAATCTTTACCAAGGCATTAATCTCCTAGCTATATACACTTGTTCAGTCCTAGGAAAAAAAGTATCTCTAATCTCCTATATACCGCTCATTGGAAAGATATATTTTTTTTCTCTACCACCCAAAGGTGGCCTGCAAAAAACTTGTAATTATACAACTTGTATTTGATGAAGAAACAAATTAAGCAGGGAGAAAGAAAAGGGGAAAAGTAAAGGGTGGCACACACTAATTAGGGGAACACCCATATGAACTTTTAATTATAAAATAAGTTAGCAACTTTTGTAGACACTATAATTAACACAAAGAAAATATATGGGCATATAAAACTAAAATAAAACAAAGTAAATATAAATACAATAGATGTCACACAAAATATAGGGAAAACTCTTTCTCTCTCCCCCTCCCTCTCTTCCATTTCCCATGACTGAAATAATATGCGGTTATGGGGGATGGATCAGGGCAATGGGAGTAGGTCTGTAAAGAGTTAAGGGGACTCAACACTAAAATATACATTCTTATTAGCAAGTTAGTTATAACTGGATCACTGGGAGTTAATTTGCACAATAGTGAATTAAAACAATTACAATTACAAATATATTAGATGTATAGAACACTAGAGGAAATTCACGACTCAAAGACTATATCATAACAACTTTATTTCACCTGATTTACCTCCTCTAAATATGTTACCCAAAGGGCACAAAAGTCTTGGGGGAAGATAAAAGAAACATTGATTCTCGTTCTTCCCCTGTCCCCTTTTTTTTATTTACTTTTTATTTATTTATTTATTTTGTTTATTCTCTTTCCCTTTTCTGAAAGAGAGAAAGAGAACATATTTAATAAATTAATTAAAGATGATGTATTTTAAGATTACTATAATGTATGATTTGCCCCTAGAGGAAATGCTTATGGCCTAAAGGGTTATATGGTTATACATGTCTACGGTATAAGAAAAGACATTAAAGGTATTGAAATTGTATAATGATATTAGATAATGTTAATAAGACGGCCCCCTTAAAAGAAAGACCAATAATTTTCTTTGTTAAATTAACATACCCGCTTTAGAAGGGGATTTTTGGGAAATAGGTTGCCAAAATAAAAGGAGAATGTGTGACTGTATGAATGTTTTACTTGGGGTTAATGAGATGAAAATAGAGAAAATAGTTAAAGGGAAACAAGATAGAATAAGAAAAAGAAATGGTGATTAAAATAGTATCTGTTAATGTGCAGGGTCTTAATTCCTCTAAAAAAAGAATTATTATATTTAGAAAACATTTAAATATCCAAGAACAACACAAAATAATTTACACTGAATGTCGTTTTATTATTTGGATTGAGAAAATAAACAACATCGACCTAACCCTAGTTAATATATATGCCCCTAATAAGAGACAAATACATTTTCTGACAAATATTTTGAAGATGGTTAACAAGGTAAAAAAAAGGTGCAACAATATTATTTGGAGACAATAACATGATTATAAACTTAAAAAAAGATAGGACTTCAGAAAAAATACTTAAATCAGACAGAAATAATAATAATAATAATAATAATAATATAAATAATATAGCTAAAAAATTCCATAAAGAAATGTTGAGTTACAAACTATACGATGTTTGGAGATTGTTCAATCCAGAAATTAGAGAATATACTTTATTTTCAAAAAGACATAACTCATACTCTTTTTTTTTAAACTATTCTACAATCAGTTGACATAAAATCAGTTTCCTGGTCTGATCACTCTATGATCACGTTATGTATTAAAGACAACCAACATTATACTAAAAGAAAACCATGGAAGATAGACACTTTTATATTTAAAGATCAAACACAAACTAAAGATATGAAAGAAGAAATCGAAAAGTATTTTTCAGAGAATGAAGATGTGTCGATTTCTCCATCTACTGTTTGGTGTGCCCACAAGGCCATAATTCAGGGTATCCTTATCGCTAAAACAGCGAATATTAGGGAAAAAAGCGGTAAAGCTCTCAGAGAACTGTATTTGGAGTTAGCATACAGAAGCAGAATAAATCAACCCCCAATAAACTATATCTTAATAATATCAATGAAATAAATCTCCAAATAAAAAAGATTCTACAAAACCAAGCAGACAGATTATTGTAGTGCTTTCAACAACATCATTTTTTGAGTGATAAAACTGGAAAATACCTAGCAAATAAATTAAAGAAAAAAAAGAACAACAAAAAATAGACTTTCTAATAGATTTTGATGAAAAACCTTACTATCGACCTAAAATGATAGGAAATATTTTCTTAAAATGTTATAAAGACCTGTATAATTTGGATTCAAATAAGAGTTTTGTAGAACCTAATAGAGCATAAATCAAAATATTTCTATCAAAGATAAATCTAAAAAAAATAACAGAGGAAGATTTAGAATTTCTAAATAAGGTAATCTCTCGAGAAGAGATAATATCAGTAATTAATAAATTAAAAACCAACAAAGCACCAGCAATAGACGGTTTTGATAACCACTATTACAAACTTTTCACAACAGAATTAGTAACAACAAAATAAAATCAACAAAATAAAATCCACAGGACAGATTTTACCAGAGCTGTTAGAAGCAAGAATAATTAACATCCTAAAACCTGGCAAAAAAACAGAGAGTTTTTAAAATTATAGACCTATATCGCTTCTAAATGGCGATATAAAAATCTATTCTAAAATCCGATAGATTAAATACAATTATATGGAAGCTAATACATCCAGACCAAACTGGCTTCATATCTGGAAGACAAATTTCAGACAGCACTAGACGACTTATGGATGTAATATCCTATGTTAAAACGAATAAAGGTCCCATGCTGGCTCTGTCCTTAGATGCCGAAAAAGCATTTGACAGAGTCAGCTGGGACTTTTTAAAAGCAGTGTTGTTAAAGTTTGGCTTTGCTAATTTTGGATTAAAAGCCATAGGTGCTTTATACACATGCCCTAGGGCATTAATTGCTGGAATTTGGTATGAAACAGAGAAGTTCGTAATATCAGATGGCACCCGTCTAGGATGCCCATTATCCCCTCTATTATTTGTACTGTTTATAGAGCCATTGGCTCAAATGATAAAAGACTCAATTGAAATAAAGAGCATTACTGTTGGAAATATGAAAATAAAATACAACTTTTTGCGGACGATATTATCGTTACACTGATAGACGTGGAAAAATCGGTATATTATTTGGAATTTTTTTTTGAAGAATATGGCCATCTATCTACCAAAAGACAAACTTTATTTCAAATGGGATAAGTAAAGTGCAAATTGCAAGTATAAAGGATAAATATAATTTAAACTATCAAGCAGGTTTTATTAATCATTTGGGTTTAAAATTCTCATTCAAAGAGGACACAATAATAAAAGTGAATTTGGAAAACATAGATAATGAAATTAGATCTCTATTGAAAGAATGGTCTGATTTAAAGATGTCCTGGTCAGCGAGAATTGCATTAGTAAAAATGTCAATAATACCTAGAATTACATGCATTTTTAGAGCTATTCCAGAAATAGTCCCAAATTAAATATTAAAAGATCTTCAGACAATGATAAATAAATACCTTTATCAGGGGAAAAAACCCAGGCTAAAACTATCAATAGTTAAAAGACCCCTTGTCGAAGGAGGCCTAGCAACCCCTTAGATATTCGATATCCATGATGCAATAGCTTTGGCCCATGTTGTAGGATGGAATAATATAGATCCAAAAATGATTTGGTATAATATAGAACAAGAGTTTTGTAACCCATTTCCTCTACATATGATTATTTGGCTTATGAGCCAGAAAAAAAGTATGTTAACAAAATTACAAAGAGGTATTAAGTCCCTGATTAAGTTCTGGAACAAGAATAGGAATAGAATAAGGTTGAATGTACTCAATAATCTATGATTAGGAACCCCAATTGAGTTAATGGAGGGGGTGAACAATATATATAATAATATAAGTAATAAAAAAAAATTGTTAATAGTTCTGTAACACTAGATAAAACAACTAGAATGAAGACCTGGGAGAAAGATTTAAATAAAGAATGGACAATCAATACATGGCAGGAAGCATGTCAATTGGTGAAAAGACCTTCTTTAGGACCATCAAAAAGCAAAATGTTCTTCAAAATCATTCAAAGATGGCATCTAACTCCTGTAGATTTAAACATATTTGAAAATACCTCTCCATCTAAGTGTTGGAGAAGCTTCACATGTAGTGGGAGTGTGAAAAAATTAAAAATGTTTGGCATCAATGTAAACAACAAATATATAAAATAATAGGACAAGAAGGATAGTTCCATAAAGAACAGATGATTTTACATTTAGAAATTGATATCTCTCCCCCAGGTCTTAAATATTTAGTATCATATATTTTGCTAGTAGTAAAAAAGCTTATCTTGAAATATTGGAAAAATATCCAGATCCCCACATGGTCAGAGGTGGTAAACATAGCTACAAGAAATTACGAGTTAGAAAAAGATTGGCTTAAAATAGGCCCTTTCAAAAGTAACACATTTATAGATTGGTCAATATGGGAAAAATATATAAAGGAATACAAAAATATATAATTTCTTCTTGTTCCCGTTTTTTTTATTTTATTTATTTTTTATTTTGTTTTTCCTTTATTTTTCTGTTCCTTCTCTTTTTTTTCTTGTTTTCTCTCTATTAACCTCGGTAAAAGAATGAAAGTAGAGTATGGATGGAATATTGTACATTATTTAAACTGGAATTTTATTCCTGAAGCCCACCTATACCTATACCAAGAGAATTGGGTGAAACAATAGACCAAAAGAACTGGCCAGACAAATGGGAAATGGCTAATTTCATTTCTATATCTTCCAACAATAGGGCACAATCATATCTCTTTCTGCTGTAGGAAGGGATGCTAGGTGCACACATGTTATGGATGTCACTAAATGCCGTTATAGCAGCATGTCTAGAAATACAACTTCCTCTGGACCCCTAGTTTACCATGCTCCTGTGAACAAAACAAAAGAAAACACAATGCACTAGCTGACAGGCTCTTTTCTCTGCTTCGAATACTCTATAGGCTCCATACTTGAACATAGTTATTGCCAAAATGTATGAAACTGTTGAAATCGAGAAAGTAACTGCCAGACACCAAAGGCAAGTTAAGTTCATATATGACTAAATGGCCTCCATAAGGTTCTCACATTTCTATAATTCTTAACTGTGAATCTTTTCCAAATATCAAATAGTTTAAAACAATAGATGTTTCATTATATTCTGGTACTCTCTTTAAATTTTGATTTAGAGTCATTATGTATGAAGGATTTATCGCTAAGTTCCTAACTGCGAGTTAATTATATCCTTACAGACTAGTTTGGAACACTGCAAAACACAATAAAACACAAAAATGCACTTTAAAACATGGCCAATGCAATGGTAAGCATTAGAATTACTTGCACAACAACTCCCAAGTATCAAATAGTTTAACAAATAACATTTTTATTTTTTCATATGTTGGAATGGTCATGCATATGCCAATATAAAAAGTGATGCTGCAAAATGCTGAAAGCTATTAAAGACACACTACCTGATTAAATTGCAACACAAATACATGAAAATGGCTGCCATATTAACCTTTATTTACTCAGAGGCTCTAATGTGAACGCTAAAAATACAAAGATCATCTGATATACATCTCACTCATCACATCTACATTGGGAAATCAAATAGTGGACAAATTACACAGCAACATGGCATATATCTAGTACCAGGGAAACATTTGACATTTGGTTGTTCAGTCTCTCAGTTGTGTCTGACTCTCTGTGACCCTATGGACTGCAGCACATTTAGCTATGTCTCTGCCTGTGCCTTTTCACAAGGTTTGCATGCTAAAGACACTGGAGTGGGTTGCCAGTTACTTATCTAGTGGACTGTGATTTGTCTGACCTTTCTGCTGGGACTACATGGTAAAGCTTACAGCTTCATTGAGGTACACAAGTCCCTTCACCACCACCAGTTAGCCATCCAGAAGGGGACCAGGGCAACAAACACAACACGTGTCGATTCTAACCCATCAGGAAGGTCAGCAAAAACTCATAGGGGCTATGCAGAGGCATGTGGAGCAACAGCCAACTCACCTCTATCAGGGATAATCTCCGCCACGGCCATCCTGGAAAGTCCCACGCCATTGCTGGTGGCCATGTGCCAAGATGTATACCCATTTTCATTTGGTGATATCCCATTAAGTGTTTGGCCATCAATCAATTCACAATATCACCTTTCATATTGGACTTTGCATGTGTATTAAGCCTGTATTATGATATATGATATATATTATTATATGATATGTTATGATATTTTTACTATTATTATTATTATTATTATTATTATTATTATTATGATATGTATTAATCTATTGCATAGTAACTAGAGCCAATTAGTTTACAGATATAGGAATGTGACACAAAGTGATGTACTGTATTTGGATGTCCCAAAACCCCAACCATTGACAACTTACTGACAAAATTGGAATGGGATAACAAAGCTTTATATCATACACAGAGCACAGAAATGGACTAGACTGTGCATTAATATTATGGGTGTGGTGTGGGTGGATCCCGGGAGGGCAAGAGGCTTGTTTTTAGACAAAAGGGGATACCTAAAGGGGGTAATGTCATAGTCTAGAATAAGCATGATGCATTGCACCTACCAGGGTCACATGTGGTAACTGCATCCTGCATCTGGAATCTGATGAAAAAAAGAATAATCAGAAATCACTCTATTTCATTGAAGAAACCAGATATGTGCATAGCCTTTACAACTGCTCAATTAAACAGATGAACATAATCATGGATAATGTCATACAAATATATTCCACACACTGTGTGTTTTTCGATATTAAGGAATAATCAGAAATTGATAGCAGATTTTGTGACACAGAAAGAGGAGGTTTAGGAAAATGCCTTCATGGTCATGAGATTGGGCTATTAAGACCTACAGAGACAAGAACAAGATATCAATCAGAACACTATTTGGATTGACTGCAACACCTCATGTCAACGGCAATCCACATTGAGCATCAATTGCAAAAATATTCAACAAAACTATACGTGTACATACTCTGTAGCCAGCCAATAGTATATCAACATTAATACAAAATAATATTCATTGAGGAGTGTGGATGAGGAGGACTAGGGCAGTGGTTCTCAATCCTCTTATCAGGAGCCATCAGACTGGCCATGATTTTTGTGAAACTCGGGAACCAAAAGTGAGGCAACTAGTATTCAACAGGTGGTGGAGCCTAGAATTGCTTCACATGTGTATTCAAACTGTGTTTCACCTAAGTCGTGGTCGTGTGGTGGGTCGTGGGGAGAGGTTTGGCAACCACTAATCTAGGGGACGTTCTCACCTCTTTCTGAGCACTGGGCCCACACTTTCCGTGCCCGCGCTTCCTTCCTCTACCACGGCCAGGAGGTGATGGATTGAGGGGTGTGACCAACTGGGGTTGCTGTGCAGCAGCTGGCGGTGGTGGTAAGGGGTGAGATGAGGAGGCCGCATGTTCTGGTTGCAGTGGTGGTGGAGCCTGTGGAACAGAAGGCTGGAGAGTGTTGACGTGGGCTTCCGCCAACTGCTCCAGCTACGCCATGTGATGTGTCTGGGCTTGTCTGTCCCTATGAGCCATTTGCTCATACCTCTCCATTCATCGATTATGCCTCCTCACCTCACCATAAAGTGATCTGATGCTGTCGACCTGATGGTAGCCATATCATTCTGCCTTTCAAGCTGAGCTGTCAGCCATTGCATTACTCCATAGTTATGCCGCAAGAAGTCCCTCCAGGTGCCTTCTGAGGGGCTGTGAGGTCTGTCACCAGACATAGTTGGACTGTGGATGTGCTGTGGTTTGGCCATTTCTGTTGCCAGTGGCGATGGTGTTGCCCGTAGCGATGATGTTGCAATTGGCAATGGTGTTGCCCTTAGCAATGGTGTTGCCCTTAGCAATGATGTCATGCAATTGAAATGAAAATGTGCATAACTTTTCACCCCCCTAAAGTCAATACTTTGTAGTGCCACCTTTTGGGGCAATCACAGCTCTAAGTCGCTTTGGATAAGTCTCTATGAGCTTGCCACATCTTACCACTGGGATTTTTGCCCATTCCTCCTTGCAAGACTGCTCCAGCTCCTTCAAGTTGGATGGTTTGCTCTTGTGAACAGCAATCTTTAAGTCTGACAACAGATTTTCGATTGGATTGAGATCTGGGGTTTGACTGGGCTATTCCAACACATTTACATGTTTCCCCTTAAACCACTCAAGTGTTGCTTTAGCAGTGTGTTTGGGGTCATTGTCCTGGTGGAAGATGAAGCTCCATCCTAGCCTCAAATCACGCACAGAGTGGTACATCTTTCCTTCAACTCTGACCAGTTTCCCAGTCCCGGCTGCTGAAAAACATCCCCACAGCATGATGCTGCCACCACCCAAAGATGGTGTTCTATGGGGGATGTGATGTGTTGGGTTTGTGCCAGACCTAGCATTTTCTTTGATGGCGGAAAAGCTATATTTTAGTCTCATCAGACCAGAGCACCTTCCTCCATACATGTTCAGAGTCTCCCACATGCCTTTTCGCAAACTCAAAATGTGCCACTTTTTTTTTTTGCTGATTGTAATGGCTTTCTTCTGGTCACTCTGCCATAAAGCCCAACTCTATGGAGCGTACTTCAGTGTCTGCTGTAGAACTCTGCAGCTCCTCCAGCTTTACCTTAGGTCTCTGTGCTGCCTCTCTGATTAATGCCCTCCTTGCCCGGTCAGTGAGTTTTGGTGGACGGCCGTGTCTTAGCAGTTTTGCTGTTGTGCCATGTTCTTTCCATTTTGTTATAATAGATTTGATGGTGCTCCTGCGGATCATCAAAGATTTGGATATTTTTTTATAACCTAACCCTGACTTGTACTTCTCAACAACATTGTCCCTTACTTGTTCGGAGAGTTCCTTGGTCTTCATGGCAGTGTGTGGTTAGTGGTGCCTCTTGCTTAGGTCTTGCAGCCTCTGGGGCCTTTTAAAAAAGGTGTGCATATGTAATGACAGATCATGTGACACTTAGATTGCACACAGGTGGACATCATTTCACTAATTATGTGACTTCTGAAGGTAATTGGTTGCACCACAGCTTTTTATGGGCTTCATAACAAAGGGGGTGAATACATACGACATGCCAATTTTCTGTTTTCTATTTCTAAAAAATAGTTTTATGTATATATTTTTCTAATTTCCCTTCACCAACTTAGACTATTGTGTTCTGATCCATCACATAAAATTCAGATAAACAAAACATTGAATTTAAGGCTGTAATGGAAAAAAATAGGTAAAAAGTCAAGGGGGTGAATACTTTTGCAACGCACTGTATGGAGCTAATTTTAACTCCACTACAAATTATATAGTTAAAACCATTCTATACATACCATGTATGGAATTTGAGGGTAACCCCTGTTATTTGATAGGATCCCCTCTCACTGAAGTAATCCCTCTTTGTGTAATTGGATTGTTAGAATGAGTAGTGGAGATAGAATAGAATTTGATATAGACAATATAGTAATATGAAGGGGACATAGGTTTATGCCAAGGATGACAGTGTAGTGTGTGCGAAGACAGGACCATCAGATAAGATAGAAGATAAGATAGAACATAGTACAGCAGAAGACTCAGGTAAAGGCAGGAAAGACCACGGAAAAATAGCAAAAGACCCAGAATATTCTCTCTCTGCTTTAGATAACTATTTCTTCGTCCTTGTCACAAGATTGGTTTACCCCAGTCACAAATAGTTACTCCTCTTGTGTATGTATATGAATAGATTAGAATATAGTTATACAAATATTGTGTATATCTGCTGCTAGCCGTTTGAGGGCAGCCTGGTCATATTAATATGTTATGACCTCTGTTTTAATTAGGTGCCAAGTATGTTTTATGAGAGACTAGGCTCATTGTGCGCTAATCTTCCCACCTGCTTGATATGAGATAATAGAGAATTAAAATGAAAATGTATGTCCTAGCACACTATCTTAAAAGTATCATTCTGAATGTCTTTCTTACCCATGTGAAAATATTTGCAATTTGGCTTAGCCAAGTCTTAGTTTGATTTGTGTAATAAACTCAGACATTTAATTTTAACAAAGAAAATAGGATTTAACCCCATCACATGTTGAAGAGGCATACTGCAAGTGTTTGTGTATAATGGTATACAAGACCACTGGACAACAATATAATGAAAATAATAGATGAGTGGGGCATCATTTTTTTATCCTCAAAATGCACAAAAAGGGTGTTGGCCCGGCCTGTTGGGGCAAAATTTGTTGGGACAACATCTGCTGGAACAACATCTGATGTTGCATCATCTGTTGGGACAACATCAGCTGAGGCATCATCTGTTGGGACAAATCTGCTGTGGCATTATCTGGGGGGACAAAATCTGTTGTGGCATCATCTGTTGGGGCATCCTCTGTTGGGGCCCAAACTATCAGGAGTGGAAGAGCATTAAGGTCCAGCCACAGCATCCATTGCATCTCACCAAGTGTCAGTGGTGGGCCTGTTCAGAGTGGTCCCCAGGACCTCAACATCCCTGAAGGTGGTTGATGGCTGTATGACATGTCTATTGGTTCACACGGCCGGGAACGTGCCCATGATGCTTGTAAGGGCCCAGGGGGTGTTCCTCACAATGGTCTTGCTGCTGATGGGTCAGCCTCCTATGATGGTCTTGGGCCCTCGGCTTCCTCCTCCACCACCTGTGTTGGTGATTGTGTTTCCTCTTCCTGTGAAGCCACTGCCAGGGTATATGTGGCTGGGGTACGCCTCCTGGCCACTGGAATTAGAAGACAATAGTATTTGAGTATTCATTCTCTAAACAATTGCTTGCTGTGTGTTTCCATATCTCTGACATCATGGTCATATCTGTGTTTCACAGACTTCACATCCCTGTTTGCAACCCCTAATGACGAACAGCTGCAGCAACCTCATTCCAGGCACGTGTCTTATCACCAGCCCTCACATCCCTCCCATCATTTATGATGCTATGGCCGGCACCAATTTTCCTGAGGAGGATTTCTGTCTCCTCTGGGTTATAATTGTGGGCCCTCTGCTTTGGCACAACCACTTGCCCTCCCAACTGTGCCTGTGGTTCCTGGCCTTCCTGTTCTCTCCCTGCCCCTCATCTCCACTACCCCCCCCCTGGAATCAGGCCCTGACCCTCTGCTCCTACACCTTGTGTGCCTACATCTGTGGGCATATCTCCCCTCCCTCCTGCTCTCTGAAACCTCTACCTACCCTCGCTGACCTGCTTCCTCCTCTCCCTGTTCCTCTCTTCATACCTCTACCTCTCCTCCTCTCCTCAGTCTCCTCCTATGGTGTGTTTCTCTCTATCTCTCTCACTCGCTATCTCCATCTCCCAGTCGCTCTTTCTAGCACTCTCTAGCACTCTCTCTCTCTCTCTGCTCTCTCTATCTCTCACTCTCTTTATCTCTATCTCTCAGTCACTCTCCCTCGCTCTCTCTAGCACTCTCTATTTCTCTCTCTAGCACTCTCTCTCTCTCTCTCAGTCTCTGTCTCTCTCTCTGTCACTTTCCATATCTCTCTCAAAAGCCCACCAATGCCTAGATCTGTGTGTTGACTTTCAGTTACAGTACAGTCAGGGAGTTACGGCTTTCGCAGTCCTTTAAATCCGTTTGCACAGCATTGATTGCCGTTCTCCGGTTCCTATTGATTAATTGACCTGTGACGGGATCGCAAATGACAGGCTTGCTTTATTTTGGCGCACTTCATCACTTACTTGCTCATTTGAATAGCCACAGATTTGTAATCAACTGCGAGCCCGTAACAGTCCTGCAGACATACAGGCTATATACCAAGAGATGTGGCTTTCAAATTGAATGAGGCTCCTTGTATTTACTATTAACCATACATTGAATTACAAAAAAATGCATACCAGTACTGATCTTTCCTCCTTTTTTTCCATCTTTTGCCTTATGCTTTCCTTCACTCCTCCCATTTTGTGTTCATATATATAATCGTGAATAACTAAAAAATAAAGAGTTTAAAGCAAAACAAGATAAGCGTGCACTTTTATTTATTAGAAAAAATACACTTCATAAGATGCCACTTCATGGCAATAAGCTGTAATTAGTCATGGTATGGTCTACATTAGAAGATTAATAGGGATGCAGAAATTGCAAATAGTCCCCAGGAGCTTCAGTCTGGTGTTCTGCTGAGCCAACACTAAATGTAAAAGGCATACACAAGTATAAATGAGAATATTACAGGAGCCCTCCAACACATACATGGCTTGTTGAAACTGTAAATAATGCAATGCTATTTGTTTTTTTATATGGGATATGTTGTTACCCTCATAATATTGCTTTATCGAAAGGAATTCAGAAATGTCTTCAAGTGTGGTACATCTGTTACATAAATGTATAGCCATCTCTTTGAAGATATATGACCTATATTGTTAATATCCTTGGTGCATAACACCTCTCTAATGACAAAAAATATTATTTATTGGGATATACCGTATATACTTGAGTATAAGCCGACCAGAGTATAAGCTGAGGCACCTATTTTACCACAAAATACTGGGTAAAATGAGTGACTCGAGTATAAGCCGAGGGTGGGAAATGTGCTGTCCCCTGTGTCCCTCTTGTGCCCTCTGTGTCCCCATCTCTCTCCCGTGTCTCTTCTCCCCTCTCTCTTCCCTGTGTCTCTTCCCCCCTCCCTTATCACCCTCCTCAACCCCCCTCCTCATTCTCAACCTCCCTCCTCAACCCCCCATCCTCAACCCCTTCTCAACCTCAACCCCCCTCCATAACCTCAACCTCCCTCCTCAACCTCCCTCCTCATCCTCAACCCCCTCCTCAACCTTCCTCCTCAACCTCCCTCCTCATCCTCCCTCCTCAGCCCCCCATCCTCATCCTCCCCCCTCAACCCCCCATCATCATCCTCAACCCCCCATCCTCATCCTCAACCCCCCATCCTCATCCTAAACCCCCCATCCTCATCCTCAACCCCCCCATCCTCAACCCCCTCCTCACCCCCCTCAACCTCAACCCCTCTCCTTAACCTCCCTCCTCCTTATTAAACCCCTCCTCACACCCGCCTCAACCTCAACACCCCCCTCAACCTCAACCCCCCTCCTCAACCTCAACCCCCCTCCTCAACCTCCCTCCTCCTCATCAACCCCTCCTCAAACCCCCCATCCTCAACCCCCTCCTCATTCTAAATCCCCATCTACCTTTCCCCTCACTTACCTGCTTCTTCTCCGGCCTTTGCTCCTTCCGTCTTGACCTCGGTGCGCATGTAACGTCACATGCGCGCCGCGTCTTTAGCATATAACAGGTGCCGGCACTCGGTATATGCTAATGGCGTGACGTCACATGCGCGCAGCGTCATTAGCATATACCGGTGGGAAAAAAAAGGGATGAAAAACTCGGCTTATACTTGAGTATATACGGTAATTAAAACTAGAAAAACACGCCACTTAGTAACTAGCAAAAAAATTGCCAAAGGAATATATTATATTATTGTTGGGAAAAAGAAGGCTAATAATATTTTATAGAGGTTTTTAGTCAATTCTCATATGCACTGCCATATTGCCAAACCAATCCATTACCTGGATATGGTTCACTGCTTAATCCCAGGATTAACAAAAAATAACAATATATATAGCACTTCTAAAAACACTAAAACCAAGTAATGAACCAGAATACACCTTCTAAATAATTTTAAAGGCAAACAAAATAAAAATCTATAGCCAAATCCACTACTAGAAGGACACAACCTATTTTATTTTCTATCACTAGTTTAATTCTTAATAATAATTCCAATGTTGTGTTGTAGCTTGTGGCCTCAACAGTTAAATCACATGTATTTCATCTTTCATAATCATGGAATTAATTGTATAAATTCGTGAATATAAGTGGTTAAATAATAAATTAACTAGCAGAGAATTACTTAATATTAAATCATCTCACAGATGCAGACTTAGGTCACAGTACTAATCATGATTTTGTTGAAATTAAGAAGTTCAGTTAAGAGGAAATAATGGTCAGTCACAAAGTAATTATCTCTACAAGTCATTTATTTTTATCCAAATCTTAATACAGCAGAATGAGACTTTTAAATACATTTTGTTATATGTAAGTATCAGTCTCTTTTAAATAATATATATATATATATATATATATATATATATATATATATATATATATATATATATATATATATATTTTATATTTAACCATAATTTTGTTAATATTAAATATTCATATTTTGGTCTGTATATTTCAAATAATTATGCTGTTTTTTTTGAGTATCTGGCTTTAATACTAAAATGTACATATTGTGTGACATATTTTAATTAGAATACTTGTTATATTCATTTAAGACCTGATATTATTTATTACTGCATATCAAGGACATAGGACATTCTTTAGTCTAAACTAGTAATGTGTAAAATAAAGATATGTAATACTCTAATACAATTGTTGGAAATAAAATTGCATTGTTTAATACTAGACTCTTTTAATAGGTTTGAGTGGTAATTCAGTTCTATTACATTTTTTATTCTGTGCAATTATTTTTCACTGCACTATTTTCATTTAGCTGTGGTAGATAAATTGCTTGAGTTTCAGCTGTCTGGGAATAATAACATTTATATTTTTAATGAAAATGAGTATTCTGCATTTAGTTAAGAAATAACATCACACAGTTACTATAAATTAGGATGGTGCATTCTGTTCTCATACTATCAGCCTTATTAAATTGCGATTTGCCCAATTGAAAAGGACTCTATATATAAGCACATAGCATATTTTTTTACAGACGGTTTTAGTTAGTGACGACCTTGCTTTTGGATAGAAGTTCAATAACTAAAAACTT
The DNA here is from genome assembly GCA_027410445.1 of Discoglossus pictus. Taxonomy (NCBI): domain Eukaryota; kingdom Metazoa; phylum Chordata; class Amphibia; order Anura; family Alytidae; genus Discoglossus; species Discoglossus pictus. The sequence goes on from CM050164.1 coordinate 432,609,100, forward strand.
CTGTAAAAAAATATGCTCTGTGTTTATATAGAGCAATATTAAATTGGCCAAATCACAATTTAATAAGGCTGATTGTCTCAACATTATTGACGATTTTATAATTATAACTAGCGACTTGCCCATCAAAAAATGACGGCAATGAGATGTGTATATTTAGACATTTGTTTGGTCGATAATTGACGTAATTGACAGTTGTACCCTTTATCTTATGTCTAAAGAAGTACAATAGTTATATTAAAGGTGTTTATTATTGTAACATTGTAGTTTTAGGTTGAGGAACTGTTGAATTAGTTTCTGGGTAACAGGGTTAACATTATAATGTAAGAAAGGTTGAACATTAGATTAATGAGTATTATAAACTTCACATAATGTTTTTTTAAGATGCAACTTGTACATTAAGAATTCTTAAATGAAATATATATTAAATCCAGAGGAAGGCAAACAGTAAAAATCCTCCTTGAAACTTAGCCAATTGTATCAAAGCGGGAAGAAAATTAACTCCTTCATGACCCCATTAACTGGCAATCAGATTACTTCCTGGATTAATATTTTACCTGAAATTATACATTAACATTGTGTGACAAAACATGCTTCTGCTGTTAACATAAACTTTGAAATATGTACAGTGAAGGAACTTTATCGATGACTTTGTGAAACTTGTAACCTTGTAAACAGTAACATAGTTAATTAACAGTTAAACTGTATGTTTGGTAAACTGCAAGGTAGTGAGGCTAATGAGTGTTAACATTTGAATGTACTAAGAGTTGGACATTGGCTTAATAAGTATTGTAAACTTGAAATAATGTTTATTTAACATGCAACATGTAGATTATGAACTGTTAAAGAAAATGTATATATACAGTAAGGCAAACATTAAAAACCATCTTTGAAACATATGAAATTGTAAAAACAGGAGTCAAAAAATGAATTTGTTTCTGATTAACCGGCGATCGGATGAATCACTGCATTAATATTTAACATGAAATGCAAAATTTGCAATGTGTAACCATAAAGTTTAATATATGTACAATTAACCAAAGGCATTTTTTGCTTTAAAATTTCTAATTTGCTGAACAATAACATAGTTAATTAACGTTTGAACTTGAATTCTGTTGAAATGGAAGGTAAGTGTTTTGTGGGGCTAATCATCTATCAACAGTACTTCCAGGAAATATGAATTAGTTATTCTGTCATTGGTGCTTTGTAATGGTTGTAATTTTTTTGGTTGGTGTTGTAATAGTTGAAAATGGCACATAGAGTTTCCTATGTGGAAGAGTGGTTCTCTAACAGTAACCACTGTTCTCTATGTGTTTTGCCATTGTATGGAGTTTATTAAAGAAATAATGTTGATGTAAAAAGCTTGGTAGTGAGCTCTCAAGTATTTATTGAAATAAAAGCACGGTTGTGAATGTTTTCGCTTTGTTTTTTGTTGTTAAATTGTCGTATCGGTCATTTTTGCCTTTAGGTTTAGTTAGTGATGGATGGGTTGTGTTTATTGCAATGAAAGTTAGAGTACTTCATAGTAGACAATGTTTTTTTGTAAAAATGAGTCCATCCTTGACTTTCATTGTTTTCAATGTAAACTTTAATAGCCTGTGGGTTTTTGCACCTTGAGAAGCAACGTATAATTGGCCATGTACAAATACTGGTTGTTCTAAGAATATACCCACAGATTTAAAAGTTTGACCTTGTGATTTATTAATGGTCATGGCAAATGTCATGATGATGGGAAATTGTCTTCTTTGAAGTACAAAAGGGAGGCTACTTTCACTTGGTGCTAAATCTATTCTTGGTATGAAAACTCTCTTTCCTTTATGGGTACCAGTTAGAATTTCAGCATCTATGAAATGGTCCTTTAATTGTTGAACAATTAATCTTGTCCCATTGCATTGGGTTCATATTTCGCAGTAACATGAAAATTGCACCTTTCTTTAGCTGCAAAATATGTGGTGGCATTCCAGAAGGAGTTAATGAGTTTATGAATTCAGTAGAAAAGTTTACCTGACTTTCTTTGTAATCAGCAAGGACAGAATCAGCACTGTGATTATATTATTTGTGGTGCATTCATTTTTTTAAATATTTCATTATTGAGGAGCAATGCATCCTTATTTTTACATGTTAGTATAACTTTGTCAGCAAGTTCTGCATAGTCGTCGTTATTTATAGTAGTTTGGAATATAGCCGATATAAGATCCTGTTTGCAAATCATGGAATCTGGAATGTGTACAGTGTCCTCAGGTAAATTTTCTATTCGTTTAGTTTTTCCTTCTCCAATTGTAATAAGCCAATCATTGAAATCATTTTCTCCTTCTGATCTCATATTTTGTTGTAATTGAAGATGGGTAAAATGTTTCTATAGTGTACTTGACTTTATACGTGTTTCGATAATATCTGTTCGATTTCCATGAACAACGACAGGTATAGTTTGTCTAAAATCGCCACCTAACAATATGACTTTTCCACAAAATGGCAAAATGGCTCTTTTACCATGTCATCATCTAGTGCATTTTTGATAGGATTAAATGCTTGCAATTGTAATGTATTTAAAGTTGCAAGTCTTTCTTCAGTTCTTTCTCTTTGTAGTTGCATGTCATAGTCTTCAAAGTTGATGTCCTCTATAAGTCCTGGATCTGGCAGATTAAAACTTGCACAACTTAATCCATGTGTTAAAAATACCTCTTGGATTTCAATTAATGATTTTAATTGTGCAATCGGCTTATTATATCGTTGTAAAAAATCTTCAGCCATATTAGTTTTAAATTTGTCCCACAAAGCTAATGCATTTGGAGCATTTGAGAAGATACAAATAAATGCAAATTGTTCCCTCATCTGCCGTGGCATTTTACATAGTTCTGCTACTTCTAGACATCTTTCCCGTTCTGTATCATCAGCTAGTAAGTTTCTATGTCTTGCAGCTAAATGAAAAGATTCATATACTATGTCATTAACAGTTCTTAAGTGTTCAAAACTTTGTGCACCAGGAACATTTAGAAGCAGTAGTTGTAAACCGAAACGTTCAAGATCTCTTGGACTTTTAGTGTAAATTCGTGGTATTATTTTAGTTCCACGCCTTTTTTTTTTTCGCCATAATCTATTAACAAAAACATAATGGCATGGAATGTCAATGTATAAGAATTCTCTTGCATCTAAATCAGTGGAATTTAATTGGAACCATGCAGTTAGTGTAGTGTGGCGCTGCTCACTTTGTCCTAAAGCATTTGTTTCATTGCCAGCATGGAAATACACGAAATGTCTTTGTGGCAAATGTACAGCTAATCGATATACTGCATGTGATCGATCGTGCATTTCAAATTTTAGTAGATGCCACATAGCTATTGGCGCACTGACATAGCGAGCATCCACATGAGATGCAAGTTCATCATGTACTAACTCAGTGGGTTTGTTATTTTTTGCACTTTTGACAACTACAGTAGCTGCATCATAGCCTTTGTAAATATATTTGTAAACATATTTTATGGATTTTATGGAAGTGCAGGCTTCTACATTAATGTGTGCATTATATTTCAAGAGTAAATGTGGATTGTATGGGACTACATATCTGTTGTCGACTTTTTTGCCGCAGATGATGGCACTTTGGCCTTCTCTTCTTCTATATAATGGATAGCCATCACAATTAGCATAAGTTTTATCTCGATAATCTTTAGGGAATTCTTTAGTACACTTCTTATTTTCCATACATGGTGACTGTGTCCGTGAATCATATGATGAGTTACAATCTCATATAGTCTACCATGTAGTTCTGGATCTGGTAGTTCAGCAATAATGACAGAATCTATTTTGTCACCAGTATCTAACTATGTTTTTTTTTGAAGGATGATAAGAATGTGTGCATGTGAAAGTCTTCTTTTTTGAAATTCAATTGTATAAGCATAAGCCAGACATTTTCCAAATAACTGACTGATGGTTATGTCACGTATTAATTCATTTAATTTTATTTTAAATACTCTGGCTACTAAATCTGGTCTATCGGAAGCAGTTTGGCCAATTAGGACATTTTGTGTAATCTCTGGCCATTGTGGATTACATGTAAATGTAATAAATAAATCAGGTTTCCCAAATTTGGTGACAATAGCCATGGCATCATTGTATCTTTCTCGCATATTGCGAGGAGATCCCTGGAAAGATGATGGTAAAATGATGGCTTTGCCAGCTGTCATGTCTTTGCTTGTAGCAACCTCAGCAACATAATCCATCAATCCACAATACTGTTCTACATGTAGTTTATCGTGTTGAAATTTACTAAAGTTTAAATTATTGGCCTCAACTTGCCAATAGGAATCAATAATCCATTGTTGTTTTAGTTTTCCTTCACATAAAATTGTATTGAATCCATTTCGAATGGCAATTTGAGCTACTTTTAATTAAAGCATGGAAATATTATTTCTCACTCCCACTTTAGAATTTGGAAGTAGTGATGTCCCGAACTAGCTTTAACTACACACCTGAAGGACTCCTTTGATATCTGCTGCAAGGACAGCAACCCTAAAAGCTCTTTTTAGGACTAGAACATCATTTATTTTATTTTATTATTTTTTTCTGCTGATTTAATAGGGAAATAGATAGCCAGGCTGTGTATTTAGCTTTAACTACACACCTGAAGGACTCCTTTGATATCTGCTGCAAGGACAGCAACCCAAAAAGCCTTTTTTATTTTATCTTATTACTTTTTTCTGTGTAATCTAATTGCATATGCCAGCCTGCTAGCGTGTGTTTGAGGCCTATTGCATCTAGTCTGCCAACTTTTGCCAGTGCACAGTGACTCATATCTAGTGCTAACCGTAGTGTGCAGTGAAATAAAACAACCCTTTTTTTACTGTAATCGATTGAATATCAGTAGCCTGCCTAAAGGCGTGTGTGTGAGGCCTATTGAATCTAGTCTGCCAACTTTTGCCAGTGCGCAGTGACACTCATATCTAGTGCAACCGTAGTGTGCAGTGAAATAAAACAACCCTTTTTTTACTGTAATTGATTGAATATCAGTAGCCTGCCTAAAGGCTTGTGTGTGTGAGGCCTATTGCATCTAGTCTGCCAACTTTTGCCAGTGCGCAGTGACACTCATATCTAGTGCCACCGTAGTGTGCAGTGAAATCAAACAACCCTTTTTTTACTATAATCAATTGAATATCAGTAGCCTGCCTAAAGGCATGTGTGTGAGGCCTATTGCATCTAGTCTGCCAACTTTTGCCAGTGCGCAGTGACACTCATATCTAGTGCAACCGTAGTGTGCAGTGAAATCAAACAACCCTTTTTTTACTGTAATTGATTGAATATCAGTAGCCTGCCTAAAGGCGTGTGTGTGAGGCCTATTGCATCTAGTCTGTCAAATTTTGCCAGTGTGCAGTGACACTCATATCTAGTGCCACCGTAGTGTGCAGTGAAATAAAACAACCCTTTTTTTTACTGTAATCGATTGAATATCAGTAGCCTGCCTAAAGGCGTGTGTGTGAGGCCTATTGCATCTAGTCTGCCAACTTTTGCCAGTGCGCAGTGACACTCATATCTAGTGCCACCGTAGTGTGCAGTGAAATCAAACAACCCTTTTTTTACTGTAATCGATTGAATATCAGTAGCCTGCCTAAAGGCGTGTGTGTGAGGCCTATTGCATCTAGTCTGCCAACTTTTGCCAGTGCGCAGTGACACTCATATCTAGTGCCACCGTAGTGAACAGTGAAATCAAACAACCCTTTTTTTTAATGTAATCGATTGAATATCAGTAGCCTGCCTAAAGGTGTGTGTGTGAGGCCTATTGCATCTAGTCTGCCAACTTTTGCCAGTGCACAGTGACACTCATATCTAGTGCCACCGTAGTGTGCAGTGAAATCAAACAACCCTTTTTTTACTGTAATCGATTGAATATCGGTAGCCTGCCTAAAGGCGTTTGTGTGAGGCCTATTGCATCCAGTCTGCCAACTTTTGCCAGTGCGCAGTGACACTCATATCTAGTGCCACCGTAGTGTGCAGTGAAATAAAACAACCCTTTTTTTTACTGCAATCGATTGAATATCGGTAGCCTGCCTAAAGGCGTGTGTGTGAGGCCTATTGCATCTAGTCTGCCAACTTTTGCCAGTGCGCAGTGACACTCATATCTTGTGCCACCGTAGTGTGCAGTGAAATCAAACAACCCTTTTTTTACTGTAATCAATTGAATATCAGTAGCCTGCCTAAAGGCGTGTGTGTGAGGCCTATTGCATCTAGTCTGACAACTTTTGCCAGTGCACAGGGACACTCATATCTAGTGCAACCGTAGTGTGCAGTGAAATAAAACAACCCTTTTTTTACTGTAATCAATTGAATATCAGTAGCCTGCCTAAAGGCGTGTGTGTGAGGCCTATTGCATCTAGTCTGCCAACTTTTGCCAGTGCGCAGTGACACTCATATCTGGTGTCACAGTAGCTTGCACGCATAGTACCACTAATCGTAAAAAAAATGACAGGCAGAGGCAGGCCACCCCGCAGGGGCCGTCGTGGTCGTGGTGCTGTGATTCCCTTTGGCCCTAGAATAATGCCCAGTTTTCAGAGGCAACGTACCCTGAACTTGAACAGTTCTGAGGACATGGTTGACTGGCTAACACAGGACACCCAATCTTCTACAACTTCCGCTCGGAACCTAGAAGCACCATCCTCCTCCAGTTTAGCTTCGGGCACCTCTCCAGTTACCACTCGCCCGCCTGAATTTGGGCAAGTTGACACATGTGCCGTGCATGGTACATGTGTGTAATCTGATTGTACAACGCTTTGTGCATAAGCACCCAGGCTTACAGGATGTCCTGTAGCATGCCAGGAAGGTGTGTGCCCATTTCAGGTGTTCCTACAAGGTACACTTTTCAGATATCCAGCAGCGAAACAACATGCCAGTGAGGCGCTTGATTTGTGACAGCCCCACACGTTGGAATTCAACACTCCTAATGTTCGACCGCCTGCTCCAACAAGAAAAAGCCATTAACGAGTATTTGTATGACCGGGGTGCTAGGACAGCCTCTGCAGAGCTGGGGATTTTTTTTGCCACGTTACTGGACACTCATGCGCAATGCCTGTAGGCTTATGCGTCCTTTTGAGGAGGTGACAAACCTGGTCAGTCGCACCCAGGGCACCATCAGCGACATCATACCATTTGTTTTCTACCTGGAGCGTGCCCTGCGAAGAGTGCTGGATCAGGCTGTAGATGAGCTTGAAGAGGAAGAGAACGGGACATGACTAGCTCGGCATCCAACCTTGTGCAAATGGGGTCTTTCATGCTGTCTTGCCTGTTGAGGGACCCTCGTATAAAAAGGATGAAGGAGAACGACCTGTACTGGGTGTCCACGCTACTAGATTCCCGGTATAAGCAAAAAGTGCCTGAAATGTTACCGAATTACCACAAGTCGGAAAGGATGCAGCACTACCAAAATAAATTAAAAAGTATGCTTTACACAGCATTTAAGGGTGATGTCACAGCACAAAGGCAATTTAACAGCGGAAGAGGTGAACATAATCCTCCTCCTCCTCCCACGACCACGCCGGCAAGGAGAGGATGCTTTACAGACGTGTTGTTGATGGAGGACATGCAGAGCTTTTTAAGTCCTATGCATCGCCACAGCCCTTCGGGGTCCACCCTCAGAGAACGACTCGACCGTCAGGTAACAGACTACCTCGCCATAACTACAGATATCGACACTATGAGGAGCAATGAACCCCTTGACTACTGGGTGTGCACGCTTGCCCTGTGCATGAGCTATCCCAATTTGCAATAGAACTTCTGTCCTGCCCCGCTTCAAGTGTCCTGTCAGAAAGGACCTTCAGTGCAGCAGGAGGTTTTGTCACTGATAAGAGAAGTCACCTAGGTCAAAAAAGTCTAGATTACCTCACCTTTATTAAGATGAATGAGGGATGGATCCCGAAGGGACTGACAGTGGGCAATACATTAGATTAAAAAAGGCCTGATAGATGAGCTGCCTTGAGCTAATAATGGTCCACACGCTGCTGTATTTTATGCCTGAATGCCGGATGACTTGTGTGACTTATCCGCCACCAACTAGGGTTCAAGACTCAATGTTTTAGGGCACTTTCTGCCTGGCAAACTGACATCAATTTTTCTGGTCGCTGCAACAATACCTAATTTTTGCATTTAAATTATTTTATTTTTAATAAGGCGTACAGCATGTAATGAAAAATAAAGCATTTTTGAACAGTCTTGCATAACAGTTGTGCAAAAATACATATTTACAATAGAGACATTTTGTGAAAGTTAGCTGGCTATTCCTTCTTATTTTTACTTTTTAGGTTAATAATTTTTCTTATTTTTTACTGTGATTGCAATTTAAGAGATACCTAAAACATGGTAAAACAGACAATAGTAAAGAGTATATCTGCAGGAAACACCAAAGTCCTATTAGCTATCATCCCTCCAGCAGTATTAGCTTATTATTTACAATATCTAACCTGGGCAATCACCCTTGGGTTACCCTAGGGCAGGCTTCAGTAAGCAACCTCTCCTTTCCTGGGATGATTTTGCCGCTGGTTGCTTCTGAAGGGTCTCCAGGGCTCCCCCACTACGGTCCTTCACCCAGTGTCGCTTCAACCAGTAACAAATGTTTTATATTTGTAAAGCGACCCAATGATCCCCCTTGATAGAGGTTTATCTTTACAAATTTTGGAGAACCAATTTAAGACCGGTGTCCCCTGTTTCTGGGTCAGGGAGTGTGTGAAATGCCTCAGCCTACAGTAATTGTAATGTTCTGACAGCGGTAGCTCATGCTTGTCCCTCAGTTCCTCATAGGTGAGCATCTGGCCCTTTACTAATTAATCTCCCAGTCTATCTAGTTTCCTTGACCTCCACCAGTGTTGTGATGTTGTGCTCATGTGTTTCAAGGCCTGAGGGTGGTCAAGAATTGGGGTCATTTGGGTGGATCCAGGGAACAAACCCGTGTGTTTCTTGGCCCATTTCCAGTATGATAGTGAGTTTCTGATTAGGGGGTTTGGCAAGTTTTTAAGGCTCTGAGGCAATTCTGATAGCCAAGCCACCTTGTCCCAGGTTAAGGGCCTTAAAGTGTGGTTCTCTAAATACACACAGGCCGGTTAATGACATATAGAATGTGCTATTGGGAGGAAAGATAGGTGACGGAACAGGTATTAAACTGATAGGAATGAGTAGTACAACTTAATACACCTCTCCTATCTGGTGGCACCTTAGATTGCACGTGCAGTGCCCCAAATTCGAAGTAGGAGGTCCGACCAAGCATCTTTTTCCATCTCCCTGTTCCAAAAATCCATGCCATATACACGTCCCCTAATAGTGGACGTAACAGGGATTAAACCGATAGGAATAGTACTACTTAAAAGTACACACCTAATAATAACGCAGACAGAGGCAACGCGTATAATCTTCCATGCTGTGCAGTGGAAGCCCCCAGACTCTGACCTGTGTATAATATTCCATGCTGGGCAGTGGAAGCCCCCAGACTCGGACCTGTGTATAATATTCCATGCTGGGCAGTGGAAGCCCCCAGACTCGGACCTGTGTATAATATTCCATGCTGTGCAGTGGAAGCCCCCAGACTATGACCTGTGTATAATATTCCATGCTGGGCAGTGGAAGCCCCCAGACTCTGACCTGTGTATAATATTTCATGCTGTGCAGTGGAAGCCCCCAGACTCTGACCTGTGTATAATATTCCATGCTGGGCAGTGGAAGCCCCCAGACTCTGACCTGTGTATAATATTCCATGCTGGGCAGTGGAAGCCCCCAGACTCTGACCTGTGTATAATATTCCATGCTGGGCAGTGGAAGCCCCCTGACTATGACCTGTGTATAATATTCCATGCTGGGCAGTGGAAGCCCCCAGACTCTGACCTGTGTATAATCTTCCATGCTGGGCAGTGGAAGCCCCCAGACTCTGACCTGTGTATAATCTTCCATGCTGGGCAGTGGAAGCCCCCAGACTCTGGGAGTCTGAAGAAGAGGAGTCAGAGGAGGAAGGTGGCTTTGAGGAGGTGGAAGACCAAACACAGCAGGCGTCCCAGGGGGATTGTTGTCCCCTTTCGGGGACCCTTGGTGGCTGGGTGGAGGAAGAGACCTTCAATGACATCAGTGAGGACAAGGAACGGGACATGGCTAGCTTGGTATTCAACCTTGTGCAAATGGGGAGTTTGCGGTTGTGCAAAGGGACTGTTTGCGGTGCATTAAACGGGGATATTGGTCTGTTACTGTGAAGCGGGTGTAACCCTTACACTACCTGATCGATACAACATCATACCTGATGTTTTAAAGCATGTTATTCCAAACAATTTAGGAATGTTAGGTGATTTATGCCCTTTATGGCTTAAAACCAGACTCTGCATCAACTATGTAATTTTCCGTTGGAGTTTTGCCATGGATCCCCCTCCGGCATGCCACAGTCCAGGTGTTAGTCCCGTTGAAACAACTTTCCCATCACTATTGTGGCCAGAAAGAGTCCCTGTGGGTTTTGAAATTCGCCGATTTTTGTCCGTTCTCGGACATTTGATGGAATTTGCGTCCGCGGTTCGAGAACCGAAAATTTTATGTCCGCGACATCACTACTTGGAAGGTTTAATTTTGGTTGCCAACCTGGTTCTCCATGTGGAAAAAATATTGGATATGTCATAAGATCTAAATTAGTACTTAAGATATTGATATTAATGAATGGTTGCTCCTCATTTCTGGGATATATTCTAATTTCTCTTTGAAATGGTGGTTCTCCTTCATCATTTTGAAACACCATTGCAACCTCATTTGATGTTGGCAAGTTATAACAGCGTTTATCAGAATGTCTATCTCTTTTAAGCACCATATTGACCTTTGGAATTGGCAATTGATGTATTTGTGCAGGAGGTTGTTGTTCCTTTAACTACTTCTGCTACTTTTTTAGAAACTTGAGTGAAGGGGTTATTTGCCATAATTTTATCTAGCTCTAGAAAAACACTGGGGGCCTCATTCTATTAGCGGCCGCAGCCGTTGCGGGGCCGCAAGGACCGGCCGCAAGCTATTCTGCCATTCTATTCCCTTACGGCCGGGGATTCCGGCAGGCTTGCGGCCGGTGCCTTGCTATCTCTTGCGGCCGCTCGCGCCGGAGGAAAGCCTTTGATCTAAAACGGCCGCAAGAGATTTGCAATTCAATTGCTCCGGGAAACCTCTCTGCAAGGCTAAAAATGAGCCGCAGCTTACTTGCAGGAAAGAGGTCTCGCTAGCACCAATTAAGCACATAAAATAGCTCAAATAAAGCCATCCTGCACTTTGAGAAGACTATAAAGGGATTTTAGGTGTTAGAAAAAATAGCACATAATTATCCTGTACTCAAATCCGTAAAATATTTTATTTTTAATATACGTAAAATATCCATGTAAAAAGTCCAGAGTGCTTGGAGCACCTCAGACACGCCCACGCCGCAGCCGGAAAATAAACAGTTAATTTGAACTCGGGTTTGGGCAGATGTGCAAGCTTGAGAGTGGGTTTCTTTTAATCCTCATGTCCCCCAATATGATCCCTAGCATTTACAGAGCTGTACAGTGCAGGCTTGAATTTATATTTGAGTTTTTATATTTCTGAGATTACGGCCGGTTCCAAGATATGCGGCCGGCCGTAAAAGGAGATCCTTGCGGGGCCGTATAATAGAATCGCGAGTTAACTGAACCCCCGCAAGGAATCGCAGCCTTACGGCCGATTTACGGCCGATAATAGAATGAGGCCCTGGGTAAGCATTTTTTATTTTCTTGAAGCTGCATACGTTGGTCAACAGCTTCCATTGTATCTAGGACATATAGTTGAGCAAATTTTCTTGGCTCTCCTTCCTCTGGATGTAAATGGGAAGTATGATGGTAAATTTGTCCTTGTACTTTAAAGCAGTAAGGCCCATGTCCTGGCACATTAGCAGCTAATGTTGCCCCCATAGATGCAAAGGATATGGCACTATTGTATGACCTTATTTTTGTCTGGAAATTCTTGAAGTTCAGTCATAATGCTTTGTAAATATGGTGGGAATTGTTGTCTTTCTGGAAGTTTGACCTTGCCTTTTTGACAGCAGCTAATAAACTGTCCATCTGTGGGTCTTTACTGTTTAAAATGATAAGCCTCACAAAACTGACAGAGAATATTCATCTCACCACAATTATGAAGCTCTACTGATAAAGACTTAAGTAAAGGGCAATTTGAAGAACATATGTCAATGTCAGTGTGTCAGTGTGTAAGTCATCAGTAGAAATAGTATGTGAAATAGTATGTGATTGTTCAGCAACAGGTGCTAGTCTTTCGGTTGCAAGTCGTTTGCATTCTTTTTCTCTGCAATTTTCCTTCTGCTGCTTTGTCCATGTTTTTTGTCGTTCTCTATTTTGTCGTCTTTTCTTTTCCTGTGTCTTGTCAGTATCCGCCATCTTTCTGTAAATAAAAACAATGTTTTATTATTTTGCTGACTAATTAGAATTATTTAGTAAGTTCATTTCGTCAGCTTTTGTTGGTACGCTGTTTTGTGTGCAACAGTGTTGTTGTTCGAGATTTAGGTTGTGTGTTGTAGGTTAAGGTAGGAGAAAGTGTGTTAGTAGTATTTTTAGTGGTGTAATTTTTTGGAAAAAAGAGTGGCGTATCATGGCTATAGAACTCACCTATTAAGGTTGGTTCGTTCTCTGATGAGCACCTCTGACTTTGTGGTTCTGTATATGCAAATTACCTTTAGGGTTTAATCTCCCTAAGGGTAATAGGTGACTCCAGACGTGGACCCCTTGCTCACTGTGCCTTAGGGAGTTCATCTGCACCTCACTGACGAGGCCCATAAAGGCCGAAACGCGTCTGGGGTTTGCTGTTTCTCCTGTTCAGGGTAGAAGTGCCTGGTATTTCGGGGCTGGGTCACTCTTTTGAGTGGCACCAGACTGATATACTACAGGATATTTCTCCCTATGAAGGGCACAAGTGAGCTAAAAGAGGTTGCTCTCAGAGTGGCGTATCATGGCTATAGAACTCACCTATTAAGGTTGGTTCGTTCTCTGATGAGCACCTCTGACTTTGTGGTTGTGTAATTTTTTGGGGCTGATATTTCTTCAATTTCATATTTATAGGGTTGGCTTATGGTCCTATTGTGGAAAATTGATTATTTGCATTAAGTTAGTAAGTGTTAGTAATATTGTTTTATCTAATTGTTTTTTCAATTGTTGTCAGTGAAGTATTAGGTAGTACTGTTGGACTGGTAGGGTGTTGTCTCTAAAAGAGACTTGCTTGTTGCATTTTGGCGAAGTATTACGATTTGTTCTAGTATCCTAATTTGTGAATTGCTTTAGGTTGTGGTTTTTATGTTGTAGTTTAGTGGCGATAGAAGTTATTTTTTTTGTATTTGATATGTGTTGCAAGTATTAGTTGTAAGATCGTGTTTTGTGTGCAGTACGTTTGTGATAATAGATTTAAGATAGGGCTTAATGTTATGAGTTGTTGGGGCTAAAAGATTTAGTTGAAGGATTGTTCTTTACCTGTGTTATTCTTGTTACTGTTTTATTCTTATTGTTTTTTTGTTTTTTTTGGTGACTTTGGTATTTAGCAAACATGCTGTTATAGTTTCTCTTTTTGTACTTGTTGTACTATACCTTGTTAGTGTCAGTTGTTTGTTGTTCTCACTGTATCGGATTCTGCAAATCTTCGTGCGACAGTCTTCCCGCAGTGTCTGTTGGAAAAGATGAAGATAAATTAGAGTGAAATATTGGATTTGAACAACAACATCTTATTTTTTATAAGCGAATGTATTTGCATAGTTGTTTTCTTGTTTCTCTGTAAAAGAGTGCATATTTGAAAGTGTGTGTGAAAGGGTTGAGCACTCGCAATTATTTAGTGGTATCCTGTTTTGTGTACGACACAGTTGTAATAGTGTTTTTGTTTTAGTGTTGTAGTTTTCTGCAGAGAAAACAGAGTTCTTGTTTTTTGAATTGTGTGTTGTAAATGTTTGTTATACTATACTGTTTTGTGTCTCTCACTTTTGTAATGAGTAATTTGCGTTGTGGGTTAGGGTTACAGTTTGTTGCAGAGTAAACAGGAATGGTTGTTGCATTTTTTTGGAGTAAGCAAGATTTTTTAGACTTTCCTCTTTTGTGTGCACCAATTTTTGCCTTTCGATTTAGGTTATGATTTAGGGTTACAGGATCTTGCAGGGTAAATGTGAATCCTTCTTCTATTTAGTATATGTTAGCAGTATTTGTTGTAATATCCTGTTTTGTGTCCGCCACTTGGATTTGTTTTATGGTTTTGGCTCAGAGTTTTTTGTCTACTAATGATGTCTAATTTTATTTTGCATGTTTTATTCTAATTTTTGGAATTGTGGTGTGTTGTGTTGGCTGTAATTAGTTTGTTATTATTTTCAATTTCATATTTGCGGGCAAGAAATAGTACATTTTCATTTCTCATTTGCACTTCTTATACTATACCTTGATTGAAGTCTTCTTGGTGTATCAATGACAGGGTCCCCTCCTGGCAATGTTGATGATCCAGTCTTCACGCAGTGTCTATTTGAAAAGAGCAAAGTAAATTGTTAGTGATACATTTAGTGGTTGTTTTGTAAGAGCATGGTGTTTTAGTGAATGTAATGTATTTTTGTATCCTACCTCTTCTTTCTTTGTGTCGTTGGAAATAAATCTGTTTTCACACTCCACGCTGCAAACTCCTCAGTGACGCTGTTGATGCAGAGTCTGTTGAAAATGGAGATAAAATTATAGTAATTAGCTGCAGGCAAAATCTGTATTGCTCACATTTTCTTTTGCTGAAATGATTCTATTTCTTGAAATGGCTGGGAGTTGAATCTATTTTGGGCTTTTTTTGCAGTTGAATTGTGATTGTGATACGGCACATAGACATATGTGTGTCTTTAAAAAAGTAGACATCAATGCAGTTGTTTATTTTGGGGATTTCTTAATTAATGAAATGTATTATAGCTTACCTCTGTTGTAATTTGCAGACTGTAAAGTAGTAAATTCTGAATGAATTCTCTCCTGAAGTAACGGCAACAGTGACATGTCCAGCCACACTGTTCATCACCTGAGGCGAAATGTGGAATTTTCTGGAAAGTGCGCCGTATTAATAAACTTTAAGGAGGTTCAAACCATTAGCACGCAATACGCATGCGCAATTTGAGTTCCAAGCTTCAATTTGAGTTTCATCCGTCATTTTGAGTGTGATAGTTCTCCGTTTTATGTGAAATGGTGGTCTTGTACATGCCACATACTGTGTGTTATGTTCCACATTAAGTGTTAGTTGTGTTTTGCGAGTAAGTGTAGTAGTTTTGCGTGCTTAGCCTTGTTTTTGTTTTTTTTGGCTGCCATTTTTTGTCTCGCTTAGGGGTTTTCGGGCGTCTAAACTCTTAAATTTCGACTTTAATTGTGGTGTAACTTCACTTTTAGAGGTGCTGGGTGCTCCCCCTTGCTGTGGGTAAGCTTTTTATGTGTTTGTGCGGTGTATTTTGTGGGTTTTGAATGTTTTTGTTTTTGCAGGTTTCGGGCGGTAATGTCGTATATTTGCGAAGTCTTTATTTATTTTTTCTAACTCACATGGCTCGTATGTACGGATGCTAAGTCCGTAAATGTTGCGGTCGCGGTTGGAGCCTCCACCTCCGCAAGTGCAGCCCCTCGCTTCGCGAGGGTCCGCATTTGCAGCCCTAAAGTCCTCCGTTGCTGGCAAGGAGCGCCTTCGGCACTCCGAGCCAGCCACGACGGCCCTCGCTTTGTGAGGGCTGCAGCGTTAGCAACAACTTTGGACAACCCGCAGTTACGACAACTATATACAGTATGTGATAACTATCTCTATACTTCCGGTTCTCAAATCTCCTCATTTCATTCACACCTGAATAATTTTTTTAATACCATGTTTTATTGTGCTGACTGACAAGTCTGATGCACTATGGGTTAAAGTAAAAGTTACCCCCAATACAAAGTTTATTTAAAATATGTAAAAGTAGTGTCCTTTTTTACTAAAAAGCCTGGAAGTTATTCTACCTTTTATTAATCTAGTCAGTAAATGAGACATAAGCCAGTAGGCTGGGGTAGTAAATGTTACATTTCCTATCCAGGCAGAGCACCCAGCATACAATATAAATGATTATCCTTTTTTCAGAGATTTAATCTAAAACAATGTACATGTCAGTTGTATGAGTGAAAAGTAATTTTACTCTCCATTATTTAAAAATCGTATAGACATTTCATGATTGCTCCTGCTACAGCAAAAAGATTTTTGTTTCTGGCCTAATGAGAGTTTGTATTCAAGAAAGCCAGCTAATTTAATTGTATTAATTTATTTGTATTAGTTTAACAATTACCTGATATGAGCTATTTTGAGTAGCTTTTCCTTTAATATGTTGATATGTGTGTTTGGGGTCATTATGTTGGAATACTGCCCTGCAACATAGTCTGAGAATGGAGGGGCTCATGCTCTGCTTCAGTATGTCACAGTACATGTTGGCATTCATGGTTCCCTCAATGAACTGTAGCTCCCCAGTGCCAGCAGCACTCATGCAGGCCCAGACCAAACATATACACATATGTCTATGTGTGTTTATATGTTTTCTATAATATGTTGTGTTGATCCCCCCTATATGCATTTACCTGATGATGTCAGATGCTGCTTCCACCCTCTCTGCATCGCTGTTTACATTCAAACTGAGGGTTTCATCTCATATCAGTGTTTTTGTGTTCTTTGTGTCTTATCCGTTTTCTGTAATTTAGGGATTGCTTCAATTTCCTTTCCTCAGTATCGATGTATACTTTTGGTGGTGGGAGTGCCATGGTCTGGGCCTGCATGAGTGCTGCCGGCACTGGGGAGCTACAGTTCATTGAGGGAAACATGAATGCCAACATGTACTGTGACATACTGAAGAAGAACATGATCCCCTCCCTCAGAGACTGGGCCGCAGGGCAGTATTCCAACATGATAACGACCCCAAACATACCTCCAAAACGACCACTGCCTTGTTAAAGAAGCTGAAGGTAAAAGTGATAGACTGGCCAAGCATGTCTCTGGACCTAAATCCTATTGAGCATCTTTGGGGCTTCCTCAAATGGAAGGTGGGGAATGCAAGGTCTCTAACATCCACCAGCTCCGTGATGTCATCATGGAGGAGTGGAAAAGGACTCCAGTTGCAACCTGTGAAGCTCTGGTGAACTCCATGTCCATGAGGGTTAAGGCCTTGCTGGAAAATAATGGTGGCCACACAAAATATTGATACTTTGGGCCCAGTTTGGACATTTACAATTAGGGGTCTACTCACTTTTGTTGCCCATGGCACATTAATGGCTGTGTGTTGAGTTATTTTGAGGGGACAGCAAATTTACACTGTTATACAGGCTGTACACTTACTACTTTACATTGTAGCTGAGTGTCATTTCTTCAGTGTTGTCACATGAAAAAATATAATAAAATATGTACAAAAATGTGAGGGGTGTACTCACTTTTGTGAGATACTGTATATATACCCAATGCTTTCTCCATATTAAACAGATAAATAAAATATATAGCTCCAGCTTCTCTACACTATAGAAATATCCACTGAGGTACCATGATACTTCGGTGGAAGTTGTGTGTGAGCAGGTCATTTACATTTCTAAGTAATTAGAGACTAGACACATTCTGGTTCTTTAAAGTAGTTTATTTTAATTTTAGGACATACAGTTGTTTGCTAAACTATTAATTTTAGATCCATTTTTGTTTCCTTTGCATGATAATATACTTTCTGTTAGCATTTCTAATTAATTGGGAAACCTAATCTATAAAGGTAAAACCTTAATGTAAGTAATTAATAATATTTTACAACAAAATGTTCTTAAATGTTGTATGTATGGTTGATCTATAACTACAAATTAGTTCTCTCTGATTTACCTATTTAAGGTAGACCACATGGCCAGGTAATTGAAACATTTATCTAAAAGACTCTCTTTCTCAATAAATCATTTGGACGCCATTTTTGGAGAAAGGATACTTGGTTATGATGACTGAGAGGGGCAATATAGAGGCAAGATTAATGAAAAACACTAAAACAATAAGAGGATACATAAACATTGAACCAGTATAACAATGCAGAGAAATAACAGACACATGGAGAGAAAAGGCAACGTAGGGGTCACCATAAATGTAATTATAGCACGGAAGAAGTATGTGAAGAGTATGGGATGAATGTACAAGATCACAGAGATAATACAAGAGAAAAACAATTCAAAATCATTATGTAAATATTACATTAATGTAACCATGAACAAACTCATAAATACCTACATGTATTAAGGAAACAAAATAAAACTAAACTGTATTGATGATTTCAAGAAAAGATAACCAACTAAAAATATTAATCAGCTAACTTTATTTATTATACCCTTATCTTTTTAATCATTGTGTTATGCAGCCTCTTGCTATTATAATTAACTTACGCTTTATGGTATGATGCCCCTTTAGAATGGAAAATAAATTAAAATGCTAATTTTTTGTGAGAGGTGTACCATGTATATGATTCAAAAGCATGAAGGCAATTTATGTTTTACCAAGTGTTTGTGTGTTTGTGAGCTAAATGTAATGGGATTTTTAAAACCATTTTTCCATTTCATCTTCAAAGCTTTTATCTTGCAGAAAAATATATCATTTTGCTTTAATAAAACAACATTATGGAGTCTAAACCAACAACAAACTCTCTCTGTAGGAACATGAAAGGTTGGTGCAAATTCTTAAATCCTGTTCTAAAGAGGAACAACATTTATTTATTTCTGACTGGCGCCCCACCGAATACTCCTTCTGATGCAAACATCTGATTCACCCCCTGTACATGCTCATATTATATGCAGGAGCCTGCTCCATTTTCTTCGCAAACCACAAGGGGCTTTTGATCTATATAACCTGGTCCCTAGAGGAATATATTAAGGTTGAAGGTCCCATATGTAAGAGGAGCATTTATGCTTATTCTACTGGAATGGTCTTTCACTTATCTAACACTCTTTGTGTAATGCAGTACTTCCTCACATTACATAGTTACATAGGCCCTCATTCAATTGCAATTTTGCCTATTGAATAAGGCTCTAAATAATTACATAACATATTTTTTTTAAAGATGTTTTTGGTTAGTAAACATCTATCCAAAAGCAAGGTCTTCACTAACTAAAAACTTCTTTAAAAAAATATGCTATGTGCTTATTTAGAGCGCTATTCAATTGGCCAAATCGCAATTGAATGAGGCCCATAGTAATTTAGGTTGAAAAAAAGACTTTAGTCCATCAAGTTCAACCTTTTTAGATCTACTCTGACCCGCAATACGCATATGTACTGTTAATTGTTCCAGAGGAAGGCAAATAGGACCCCCCCCCCCCCCCCAAGAAACAGGGGAAAAATATAAAATTCCTTCCTGACCCCAGATACCGGCAATCGGATTCATCCCTGGATCAATACTCCCTCTCTATTTATCCACATTTATTTACATTACCCCTACATTTTACAACTTCCAGTTTCAAATCATGACCTCTTGTTCTTGCATTCCTCTTTTTCTCAAAGGTACTTCCCTCTTGAACTTTATTAAATCATTTGATACATGTGAATGTTTCTATCATATCTCCCTTCTGTCCCCTAGTCTATACATGTTTAGGCCATGATGTATTTCCTTATAAGTTTAGTCTTTTAGACCATACACCATGTTAGCTGCCCTTTTTTTTTCTAATGTTAATATCCTCTTGAACATACAGTCTCCACAACTAGACACGGTACTCTAAATGAGGTCTAACTTGGGTTCTATAGAGTAGCTCTAGAACATCTCTATGTAATTCATCTGCAAGTAGTACATCCAAGTATTCAATTTGCTTTTCCTGCAGCTTTGTTGTATTACTTGATTACATTTGATATAATTAGAAATAATAACTCCCAAGTTTCTTTCCTCACCACTTGCCGTCATCATTTTACCATCATTTTACCATATTTTACCATATTCCATTAATATTTTTATTTTGTCCTCTTGAGGCCTAAGTGCATGATTTTTGCATTTATCAGTATTGATTTTTAGCTCATACATACTTGACCATTGCTCTAGTTGTATTAAATCATTATGAATCTGATACCTCCTGGAATGTCCACACTTATATATGTGTGTACCATCTGAAAAGAGGCAAACCTCGTCTTGTAGCCCACTAGTAATATCACTAATAAATATATTAAAACCGGGAAAGAAAAAGACAGCATATATCCTTATCTCATAATATTTCAAATTAAACAAAGTTTTTATATGTAATTAAGTGCAAAACAAGGGATCCGCACTAAACTCTAAATACATTTGTGATGATTGTTTTGAGTGCTGTGGGCTGCTACCAGGTTTCTCATTTACTGGGTCAATGATATCCTTCAGCAGGTTAATGTATCCACTGCAATACATAATATTAGTGAGCAAGTTTTTAATAGCTCATTAATATAGCAAGGAAGATAGGTGAAAGTACAACTCTTGTATGTGAGTAATTTAAATAAACATCAAACGCTCTTCTTAACCCATGCTTAAAGCCAACTAATGAGCTATGGATATTTTTTACTATATTGAAAGAAATTATCATAATTCTACTATACATTTCTTCACATATATACCACAACAGAATTCATGTTGGTAAAATTAAAGTTTACAATTTTTTATGATTCTTTTAAATCGATGTATATGCAGACTCGCTTGCGATTAAGGGCCCTATTCTATTGCCCAATTTGTAAATGTATACACATTTAAAACTGCTCCTAATATTGCCACATATTCTATTAGCTACTGGCATTCCTATTACGATTTACCAGCCCACAATCACTACGAGCCAGCCAAAGACACAAAACCGACCTTAGAACTCTATTGGTTTTAGCACAGCTCAAATATTACAAGCTCTGAATAATTAAAGTAACACAAAATCGATATTCTATTAGAGCTGTAGTTCTAGCTCACAAATAAAGTCAAACCCGCAACTGAAAGATGTATCAAATTTTTGTCAAAAATATTATGAGTACTAAGTAGGACTTGCAAGGCCTTTTTAAACACTTATTAGAGCTGTAAAAGCTATTAAACACACAATACTGTACTATTAAAGCACGGGATGGCATTTAATTGCACAACAGTCTCAAACCCACAAATATGCAATTTAAGTTATTTCTGAGTAATATCGATCTCTGGTCTCAAGGGGTTATTACATATCATGAAACCCACATGGACTAAAACACATGATCTAATTTTGTATAGATTGCTTGATTGTGATCCTGCAGCCATATTAAATTCCAGCCCCATAAGTGCAATGTGAAGCTCACACCTCCTGCAAGATTGAAGAGTTGCAGATTTACGGGGCTATTAAATTAGAACATGCTGCTGATTACAGGCTTGAGAGGCAAACCCGTAAACCATAAATGCGCGTCGATGTGCGGCCGTGAACGTGATCAATGGGGCTAATAGCAACAGAGATCATCAGAATTATGTCATTGAAAAATGGAGGTGGGACTTAGTGGAAGTCCTATGGGGTACAATTACGAGTTACGATTGGACCCACATTCCAGATATGATGCAATAATCATAAAGCCGTAAATATGATATATACATGTCGATTGGATTTATATAACACAAAAATTTAAAATGAAATAAAGTATTTTTCGCGGCCAATTTGCGGGCTTGAGAATGTTCTGCTATTAATTCTAAGATCTAACATCACTTTACCTTTTAATAAAAGTAAAGTAGTGTGTATATATGTGCATTTAAAGTGCTACGGGTTGCACTTTACCCCCCTTGCGGGTCCTCTCCAGAACTCGTTGGCTTCTTGGCTCCATTTGCGAGTTATGAGTTTGAACGCCATTGATCTTGATGCAATTTTAATTGCTTAATTGGAACGTAGAGGTTAAGGGCTTGGAAGAACAAAGGATTTGCAGCCGCGAAGTTCCAAGTTCCACTTCCCGTAGGCTTTTTTAGGCCTTGCTGCGTCTTAGCCCACGTCGTCTGCGGGTTGCTTTAAGAGGCTAATCTAATAGAATTTAGTCTTGCGAGCTACGATTTATAAAATTGCAGCAATTTAATGGGGCTGCTGGCAAATATTACTTATTGGCACTAATTCATTCTTAGCTTCCGATTGCAGATTACATGTAATTTCCATGTGTTACTGACGTCATGATGACGGTCTCATTTACCATTGGCTGTGTCTAAGTAGTAAATTACCGGCTTGCTTAAATATCGTCAGATCATATGATCACACCCCTTGCAATACGATTTCAAAAGGCAGGGTTTGCGAGTTCAGCCTTAAGGTTGGAATCTGCGATCTGGAGTCAATACAATGCATCTAAAGATTTATTTAAAAAAACACCTGCAGCCAAATTTGTGAGTTTGAGGCATTTGCGAGCATCTAATAGAATATGGCCCTAAATTACTTAATTGGTTTTCTTTGGGTGTTAAATGCATTTAAACAAACAATCAGACAATATTTTAAAAGGTAAGTCATTCAATTTGTGTGACCTTAATTTACCGAAACAAAACATGATTTGTCATACCCAACTGGGAATTGAAAACTCTACAGTCACATGATATCTTTAGGCAATTATTGTTTGAAATTTTTCAACAACATTTTATCTTTGCATTCTGCATTCTATTTCATTACTGATTGTATTTGGACAAAAAACCCGACTGGAATATGAAATAATAAATCCTATTAAGGTAGTTTTATTTTTTCCTATCCCAGCCGGGTTTCTTGTCCAAATACTTTTACCCCACTGGCTACATTTTCCTTAATACCTTCAGTATTAATTGAATTATATTTGCTAAATTTAGGAATTGGTTCCTTTTATGATCCACCCAATTCATGTTGGTCTCACTTTTAATATGCTTTGAAATGCTAATAGACTAAACAAACAAGTATTGGTGTTATATTGTTTTGTTTACTATAAAGTAACATCACTATTTCCTTTTAATTTCCTACATACAACATTTTCATTAGTCTTTATTATGGCTCAGGTTAATATTTTTAATTTTATAGCTATAATTAGTTACTGGACCTGTCACTGGTAATTACAAGCTTATTTCATGAGGCTTGCAAAGGGAGGCGAGCCTTGCAAAGCGAGGCGAGCAGTCAAGGCAATGAAACACGCAGGACTTAGCTACAAAGGAGCGCTGAAGGTGCTCCTGCGAGCTTCGCAAGGGCAGGCGAGACAATCACGCATTGAAACATGTGGGACTTAGCCAACAAACACTTAGGAAATGTAGGATTACCTTATGCTGCAAGTGGTTGACGAACCGGGGACTTAGAAAAAAAATTAGGAGACGCGGGACATAGAAATAAATACAAGATAGGAAAAATACGAAGTTAACGGCCGAACCGTGCAAACCAAAAAACACGAAAAATTTAAAAAATACAACAGAAACATCACACACAGCACGGGGGAACAGTCAGAGCATCTGGGAGTGAGGTGGAATGCAAATTTAAGTTGATTTCGCTGAGTTTCGGCACTCGAAAATCACCTAAGCGAGAAACAAAAAACGAGGCTACACGACAGGAACATACGAGGTACAAAATACACTATTACAAAGAATGGAAAATGCTCACGAACCGTGTAGACAAACAACGCAATTTTACAACCCTAACTTGCAACTAATAAAATTACGAATCTAAAATGGCGCTTTACACAACTAAACGGTTTGCACTCGCGCACACAGACTATTTATAATGTACAGTTGGGACATTGATGACACTTTCTCCTTAGGGCAGCAACAGTACAACTGCACATTGTAGGCTGCAGGAAAATAAAAACAGATTGTTAGCTCTTCAGGCTATTGATTGCTGGATATATTATTTAGAAATAGGTAAAGTATATTTATTTATTAATTAATTAATATTTTTTTTTAAAATATGTTTATATTTGTCTTTGTGATGAGCGCTGAAGGTGCTCAGAGGAGCAAAAGAACACAAGAGGAGAGGCTTGCAATGAGCACCGAAGGTCCTCCGAGTACAAAAAGCTTTACATTGTGTGGCAAACAGCATTGCCATGGCTTCACATTTTATTGCCCCGTCATTTTTGATGGGCAAGTTGCTAGTTACACTAATAACACTTAAAAAACGAAAGTCTTAGTTCAGTTTACAAACACACTCCTGATTAACAACATATGCGGACACCAATGGGTGAAGGCTCAGTGAATACAAAGGTTTATAGTTTTTCCCTGAACTTCAGGAATGCAGCAGGAGAACCCCCAACTGTCGTATTTAGTTGATTCCAACAGTCCTTTCTCGGCACAGATGAATTTGGGAAGGGTTAACTATCTTATGCTCTCTGCACGGAGCTGTTGCCTAGAGTCTGTCTGGGGACTTGCCAGTGACACATGCAAATAGAGATTTAACTTATTAATTTTTCTGTGAAAAATGAACATATTTAAAAATTCAAAAAGGTTTTCAACATGCTTTTAGGAGAACTTTACTGTGATGTGGTCTAAATCGTGGCCTTTTAAGTAGACAGTGTCACGTGTGCACCTTTACCTTATCATTTATACTATGTATATTGAGAATATGCATACAAGTGGCTATATAAAAAGTATACTGGTAATTGTATATACTGTAACTCATGTGGCTCCTAAGTTTAGACCTACACCACGACCTACAGGGCATATTAAACATTTCTGTGATGTGAAATTAACAATAATAATAAATAGTCCACATTAAAAAGATCAATAGAGATCTAAAAAGGTTGAACTTGATGGACTAACTCTTTATTCATCCTCCAATACTATACTATTAATAATTATTTAATCAATAATTTAATTAATAACTAATCCGCATATTGCAGATCAGAGGAGATCTTAACAGGTTGAACTTGATGGACTGAAAGTCTTTTTTCAACCTTAATTACTATGGGCCTCATTCTATTACCGGCCGTAGATTCCTTGCGGGGGTTCTGTTAACTCGCGATTCTATTATACGGCCCCGCAAGGATCTCCTCTTACGGCCGGCCGCATATCTTGGAACCGGCCGTAATCTCAGAAATCAAGCCTGCACTGTACAGCTCTGTAAATGCTAGGGATCATATTGGGGGACATGAGGATTAAAAGTAACCCACTCTCAAGCTTGCACATCAGCCCAAACCCGAGTTCAAATTAACTGTTTATTTTCCGGCTGCGGCGTGGGCGGGTCTGAAGTGCTCCAAGCACTCTGGACTTTTTACATGGATATTTTACGGATATTAAAAATAAAATCTTTTACGGATTTGAGTATAGGATAATTATGTGCTATTTTTTCTAACACCTAAAATCCCTTTCTAGTCTTCTCAAAGTGCAGGATGGCTTTATTTGTCTATTATCTATTTTATGTGCTTAATTGGTGCTAGCGGGACCTCTTTCCTGCAAGTAAGCAGCGGCTCGCTTTTAGCCTTGCAGAGAGGTTTCCCGGAGCAATTGAATTGCAAATAGGAATTTCTTACGGCCGAAACTCTTGCGGCCGTTTTAGATCAAAGGCTTTCCTCTGGCGCGAGCGGCCGCAAGAGATAGCAAGGCACCGGCCGCAAGCCTGCCGGAATCCCCGGCCGTAAGGGAATAGAATAGCCGAATAGCTTGCGGCCGGTCCTTGCGGCCCCGTAACGGCTGCGGCCGCTAATAGAATGAGGCCCTATGTAACTATGTAACTATGAAATGGCTTTGAGTAATCTGAAACTTGATTTTTCTGTATTATTTGCCCTATGTACAGGGTTGCTGAGGCAATAAGACTGCAACACAATTTGGCTACTGTTTTAAAAAAACACTTTAAAAAGTACATTGGATAGTATACAATTGCTAAATGAAGAAACTAAAGTCATCCCCACTATGGTTCTTCAAAATAGAATGGGAAATTGAGGATTATGTTCCATATGCTTATAAAGCTATAGAAAAGATGCATCAAGAGAGTACTGTAACTTGGTTGGATAGTATTTTTGGAAGGATAGGGTCCAGTGTATGCAATATGTTACAGTATATATTATTCTGTATCATTATCCTAGTATGCATTTATGCTTGTATGAAATTTTAAATGTATTTAAAAATATGTTTCGTGACCTTGAAATCTGGTGTTACCTATCCATGTCAGATGTAAAAACAAAGCCGTATGCGACAAGTCAAAAAGTGGAATCTATAAGGGAGTGCTAATATGTTCACAAGGATAATTCAGTGTGTCCGTAAGAAAGTAACCAATTGGTGCTATGTAAGGAACACCCTGGTAAAAATATAGGGCTTCATTCAATTCCCCATTTCGTAAAGTTACGCCACTAAAAAATGTTAAGTAACTTTCCTGAACTATAAATAATGTTCACCCTGTTTTTCGTGATTGCGAGTGAGCTACTAGTATAACAAGAAACAAAGCCAGACACCGGGGGCGGCCCGTCCATTGGGGCGTCAGGGCAAACGCCCCCCCAAATATTTTCGTGACCCTGCAATAAAAAAACCTAACAATGTATTAGTAATAACCCAAAAACAATTAAATATACGGTGTACATCATCATTCAAGTCTTAATACAGTAAAAAAATGAAGTAAAGTTAGTAAACTATTCCCAGGGACACTGTCACTTTAAGATAACCCTTGCGCTACATTAACTAATGCTGCTGTGTATCTATTGTAGCCCCCTGCACCCTGTGTGATCATATTACACTAGTAAAGTACACTAACCTTTAGACTCTTCTCTTCAATGAGTCCTGGCCTGGCCCCCTGACCGTTAATGCATGCCGCCCACCATCACAGTGACGATATGCATGGGCGGTCATAAATGTATCAATTTAATGACTGACAGTCTTCCATCATTGACCAATCAATGATGGAAGGTTGTACAGTTGCTAAGAGAACAATCTAAACCCACCCAGACCGTTAGCCCTGAGCGCCCGCCAGCTAATAGGGCCTCGAGTTTACTTTTTGATTGACTGATACAGTCAATAAAACCACCAGTTGCCTGTCCCTTCCCCCTTTCTGTTTCCTGACCCTGGTCACGCTGAGACTGAGACCTCCCTGGCTGAAACTACTCACATCTGCTCTGCAGTCTACCTAACAGTAAGTCTACCTGGCACCTGCCCTGCCCCTGGCTAAACCAAACCCCTAGTAGCCCCTAATAAAAGGTAGGGGTGACCAGTTACCCCACTATGCCTGCCTGGCCTGCCACCTACCCAGCCACCCACCAACTTACCTACCACCGACGACCCTAGGCCTGCAATGCCTGGTGCCACCCCCAGCCATCACCCCCATGTGGCCTGTGCCACCCCCGATCAGGCCTGCCCTATGCAATGCCCCCGCCCGATTACCCTGATCACGGGATCGGGGTAGTCGGGTGGTGAGCAGGGTGGCACAGTCCCACAAGGGGGTGATCGGATCACCCCCTTGATGAGGCCTGTGCCACCCCTGAAGCACTGATCAGCTCCATGTCGCCGCCCTGTGCCACCCCCGAGGCCCGTTCACCACCACCCAGATGTGGCCTATGCTATGCCACCGCCCGATTACCCCGATCACGGTGATCGGGGAATTCAGGCGGTGAGCGGGGTTGCACAGGCCACATGGGGGTGGATGTTCACCCCCATGAGGCCTGTGCCACCCCTGATCGTGGCCTACGCTGACCGATGGGCGCCTGAGCTTGACCGACCCCACCCTGGCCTGATCCAACTACCAGTACCTAGCACCCTCCCCCCCTTATTTTTATTCCATTTTTAGAAGTAACAGGCATGTGCATGTGCCTGTCACTTTTAAAGATAAAATAAAAATAAGGTAAGGGAAAAACAATACAGTACAAACATTATTACAAATATTCAAATAAAGTAAACAGCTTTAAACAAACAATAATAAAAAAATAAAAAACAACAGCACATACTTACCTGTCAAATTGATCCCTCCAGCGTTGGCCTTCTGTCCTCTATGACCTGGATAGTCATAAAAATAATCCAATGTTGATTGAAGCCCATGTCATAAAATCCAATGTTGATTGAAGCCCATGTCAAATAATCCAATGTTGATTGAAGCCACTGGTCAAATAAATAATCCAATGTTGATTGAAGCCACTGGTCAAATAAATAATCCAATGTTGATTGAAGCCACTGGTCAAATAATCCAATGTTGATTGAAGCCACTGGTTAAATAAATAATCCAATCTTGATTGAAGCCATTGTCCAAAAATAATCCAATCTTGATTGAAGCCATTGTCCATCCATCCATTCTGGCCCATTGAAAGAGGTCTCCACCAAAAAAAAACCGACGCTCTAAAAAAAAAAAAAACAACAAACTAACAGAGCTCCTCCTACAAGGAGCCCCTCCCGCGATTAATTGATTTTTTCCCACGGGCTGCTTTATATACTAATTTTTGAAGGACTCTGATTGGCTGAAATTTTTGATTGACATCGATTTCAACCAATGAAAGTCTTTAAACAATTAGCAAATCAGCAAGCAGGTATGGAAGCCTGTAAGGGTAAAAAAGGTTAGTGTGAACTTGTTTGACCCTGTATGTATTATACATATTACAGGGCTATTTTATGTGATATACATGTTACAGGATAATATCCTGTAACATGTATAGCCAAAAAATAGCACTGTAATATGTCTAAAAAATAATGTGTAATAGAAATACATGAACAATATAATAAATTAAGTAATAAAGTACATCAA
This sequence comes from Discoglossus pictus, assembly GCA_027410445.1. Taxonomy (NCBI): domain Eukaryota; kingdom Metazoa; phylum Chordata; class Amphibia; order Anura; family Alytidae; genus Discoglossus; species Discoglossus pictus. Next base: position 432,637,680 of record CM050164.1, read on the forward strand.
TTAATCAAATAATAAATATCAATTAATATATATTGTTTTATGTATATGTTTATGTATATTTGTGTATTTTTTATGTGTGTGTGATATATATATATATTTATATATTTATATATATATATATATATTTATATATATATATATATATATATATATTTATATATATTGATATATATATATATATATATATATATTGATTGATAGATATATTGATTGATAGATATAAATATTTATGTATTGATTGATTTATATATTGATTATTTATATATATATATATATATATATATATATATCACATATATAGTTGTGAGCGTACGAGTTGTTGCTAACGCTGCGGGCTCGCTACGCGACTCGCGTAGCAAGCTGCGGCCCTCGCGTAGCGAGGGCCTTGGCTCGCGCGGCGAGCAAAGGCCCTCGCAAAGCGAGGGCACTGGCCGAGGGTCTCAGTTGCTGGCATGGAGCGCCGTAGGCGCTCCATGCCAGCACCTGAGGACTTCGCTACGCGAGGGCCGCAGTTGCTGGCATGGAGCGCCGAACGCGCTCCATGCCAGCAACTGCGACCCTCGCAAACTTCACGTCGCAACCCAAACAGCACGGCACACACATTACGACACTCGCAAACAACATACGACACACGTTCACACACATTACGGCCTCGCAACACTCGGACGCAACTCGCGAACATTACAAAATGTAAAACAATACATACACACAGCACATACATAAAAACCTTACCTACACCAAGAGGGAGCACCCAGGACCTCAAAAATGCAACTTACACCTCGATTTTACTCGAAATAAAAGAGTTTAGAGACTAAAAAAAAATCTAAGCGAGAGAAAAAATGGCCGCCGAACAAAACGAAAACGAGGCTACAGCACTCTAAACTCGCAAAACACCACAGGAAACTCGCAAAACAACACAAGAAACTCGCAAAACGCCACAAACGACCTACGGATATTCATACCACACAGTGCACACATTCAGCATGCTTACACAGCAGCTACACACCACTAATGCTGCAGCAACATCAACACAGATTGCCAGCTCTTCATCACAATGCTTCAAAATAGGTACAGTATATTCATTTAGTAATGTATTACATATTTCATTATTATACACCAAACAGCATTAGCTACCTTACAATTTCATTGCCGTCATTTTTTGACGGGCAATTCGCTAGTATATATATATTTATGTATTGATTGATTTATATATTGATTATTTATATATATATATATATATATATATATATATATATTTATTTATTGTGATATATTGATATCAATTGATATATATATATATATATATATATATATTTTTTTTTTTTTTTACAATTTGGGCCTATATGGTCCCACTTTGTTATTTAAGGTTTTTGAAGTGCGGTTGGGGCCTATATGGTCCCAATTTGTTATTTAAGGTTTTTAAGGTGCGGTTGGGGCCTACATGGTCCCAATTTGTTATTTAAGGTTTTTAAGGTGCCATGGTCCCAATTTGTTATTTAGGGTTTTTAAGGTGCGGTTGGGGCCTATATGGTCCCACTTTGTTATTTAAGGTTTTAAAGGTGCGGTTGGGGCCTATATGGTCCCAATTTGTTATTTAAGGTTTTTAAGGTGCGGTTGGGGCCTATATGGTCCCAATTTGTTATATTACGGTTTTTAAGGTGTGGTTGGGGGGTATATGGTCCCAATTTGTTATTTAAGGTTTTTAAAGTGCGGTTGGGGCCTATTTGGTCCCAATTTGTTATTTAGGGTTTTTAAGGTGCGGTTGGGGCCTATATGGTCCCAATTTGTTATTTAGGGTTTTTAAGGTGCGGTTGGGGCCTATATGGTCCCAATTTGTTATTTAAGGTTTTTAAGGTGCGGTTGGGGCCTATATGGTCCCAATTTGTTATTTAGGGTTTTTAAGGTGCGGTTGGGCCTATATGGTCCCAATTTGTTATTTAAGGTTTTTAAGGTGCGGTTGGGGCCTATATGGTCATACTTGGTCTTTCAAGGTTTTAAAAGTTAAGGTTTGGGTCTTGAACGTTCTAATGTTTTTTTTGTTGTTTTCTATCACTTCCCAGGTGCAAACTATCTGTGGAAGCAGATTTGTTTGGACTCGTTGGTTGACTTACTGGACGTGAATACCCAGAGAAGGAGAGTCAACTGTAGGTGAGTATCATTGCCTTTAATTTTCTGTCCATGCATATAGGTGCAAATTTGATGTTGATGTAGTCTTGTCACATGAGGGTTTGCAATCTGTAATGTATACCAATGAATTCAACACACTGTTATTTTAAAGTAATTTTGTGACATAATATAAATTAATATACCGTGATCTCTTTCTTCTATTGGTATCAGAAATGAATACTATTGACTCTCTACTTGTGAAGCCTTTCGGCACCCTAACCTATGAGGAGAAGGTGGAAGTAAAACGGTTAGAAGCTGATCAACCAGAGATAAATCTGCAGCAAATCGCAAGAGATAGAGGGAAGCAATATTCCCGTACTTTCAATACTGAATGGTACAAGAAGAACGACTGGCTTTCTGGAAGCGTTTCTAGGAAGTCCTTATATTGTTTCCCATGCATCCTATTTGGTGGTGACGCTGCTTGGACCAAAACTGGAGTGACTGACGTCAAACATCTAGCTGATAAATTGGCGAAACACAAAAGTTCTAAAGCTCACTTGGATAACAGGATCAAGTTTGAGATGCTTGGACAGGCGAACATTGCTGTTCAACTGGACCAAGGATACCAAGTCAGCATTCATAAACACAACGAAGAAGTGGCTAAGAACCGGTACATCCTTTCCAAGATAATCGATTGTGTTCGCTTTTGTGGCGCTTTTGAACTGGCATTAAGAGGACACGACGAGAGTGAAACATCGCTAAATCCAGGAGTGTTTAGAGGCCTGGTGGATTTGGTTGGCAGTATCGATAGTGCAATGCAACAGCATTTGAAGACTGCAACTGTGTTTAAGGGCACGTCCAAAACCGTGCAGAATGAGCTACTGGACTGCATGCATGAAGTTATTAAGGAAGTGATTCACCAAGAGCTTAAGGAAGCCCAGTTTGTGGCAATCCAAGCGGATGAAACAACAGATATTTCCGCTAGGACACAGTGCGTTGTAGTCTATCGCTACATTGACAAGAAGCATCAAGTGGTGGAAAGATTTGATGGCTTCACGGAAATTAAATCAACGGATGCAGACTCGATTGCTGCTGTTGTGCTTGAAACACTGAATACTGTTCTCCCAGAGCCAGAAGACAAGAAGAAACTCATAGCTCAAAGCTACGATGGTGTCAGTGTGATGCGTGGAGATCAAGGAGGAGTTCAAAGAAAAATAAAAGACGTGTACCCGAACGCACACTACGTCCATTGCTATGCTCACCAACTGAACCTAATAATGGAGAAAGCAGTTTCAAGGATTGGAAGTGTTCGAGTTTTTTTTTCCAACATAGGCGGCATACCATCTTTTTTTCACGCTCTCCAAAAAGGACTGGAGTTCTGGATGGTAGTTAGTAGAAGACTTCCAAGAGGTGCACCGACACAATGGAACTTCAACGTTAGGACCGTGAACGTCATCTACGAGAACAGAGATGCGCTACTTGAGTGTTTCCAGACAATTGAAGCATGTCTAAACTTTGATCCAACATCTATACGTGAAGCCGCAGGTTTCATTGGAATGCTGGAAGACAGGGAGTTCCTTTACTTCCTTAAATTATTTCATTTAATAATGCCACATGTTGACATCCTCTATAGTCAGCTTCAGAAGCGAGACACGGATACTATTTATATCAAAAAAGTCACAGAAGACTTTGTCGCCAGCATCCAGAAAATCCGTAATTCTGTTGAAGAGATAGAAGCAAGTTTGCCGAGCGATGTAACAGTCAACAGACGGAGTGCGGAGATCTCAACCTTGAGACAACTTTCAAGAGAGGTATGTGACATAGTGGTGGTTCATGCAAAAGAACGTTTTTCATTTTCAAATCACCTAGTCAGTGCCAAACTTGTTCAAAGTGACTTGTATAAAACCCATGACACTTGCTTTCCAATCCAAGTTCTGGAAGACACTGTGCAAGCATATCCAATACTGAAGAAGGAACAATTACGCACTGAGCTGTCACTTCTGTATGGGAAGACAGATTTTCATGCTTGTACAAGTGCTGTTGCTCTGCACAAACTTTTACATCAATTTAATCTGCAGAATGATTTCACAGAGACAGTGAAATTATTAAGAATCCTGATTACAACACCGATGACCACTGCAGAATCAGAAAGATGCTTCTCCACATTGAAGAGGATAAAACCCTTTTTAAGAAGCACCATGTCCCTGGAGCCATTGAATGCATTGGCGATGCTCTCAATGGAAAAGCAACTGATTTCCGAGATCCCAGACTTCAATGAAAAAACCATTGAGAAGTTTTGTTCTTTGAAAGATCGCCGTGCAAAATTTAAATACAAGTGATTGAAGCAAAGAAGAATGCAAAGATAAACTGCAAAGATAAACTGCGTTAAGCAGCACCACCTCACACTACCAAACATAACTAGTGGTAAGTAAAGTATGAACGGTGTGTGGGTGTGCATATGGAAGGAGCTATGAAAGGTGTGTGCATGGTCAGTAACAATTGTTGAAGCCTTGGCGTGGTTTGAAGGAATTGGAGGCACTTCCAAGGGTAGCTGTCACTTCTGTACGGGAAGCCAGAATTCCATGTCTGTACACGTGCCGTTGCTCTGCAGCAACTTTACCATCAATTTAATCTACATAATTTAACAGAGTGAGTGAAGCTATAAGGAATCCTGCTTACAACACCGAAGACTACTAAAAAACCAGAAAGATGCTTCTCCACATTGAAGAGGATAAAAAGGTATTTAAAAAGCACCATGGCCCTGTAGCGGTTGAATGCATTGGTTTGAAGGAATTGGAGGCACCTTCAAGGGTACGTAAAGTTCTCAGAAATGGCACCACCTCACTACCAAAAATAACTAGTGGTAAGTAAAGTATGAATGGTGTGTGGGTGTGCATATTGAAGTAGCTATGAAAGGTGTGTGAATGGTCAGTAACAATTGTTGAAGCCTTGGCGTGGCGTTACTGCTCATATGGTTATCCATATGCTAATTCAACGTGTTTGTTTGACATTGATTATTGTGTTGTCTAAACAGAAGTTAAATGTTGTTGTTTTCTTGAATCCCAAGATCCACTGGTTTGGGCCTATACAGTGCTGATTGGTCTTCTAAGGTATGTTTGGGGCCTATGGTCACACTTGGTCTTCTAAGGTATGTTTGAGGCCTATATGGTCACACTTGGTCTTCTAAGGTATGTTTGGGGCCTATATAGTTCCACTTGGTCTTCTAATGTATGTTTGGGGCCTATGGTCACACTTGGTCTTCTAAGGTATGTTTGGGGCCTATATAGTTCCACTTGGTCTTCTAAGGTATGTTTGGGGCCTATGGTCACACTTGGTCTTCTGAGGTATGTTTGAGGCCTATATGGTCACACTTGGTCTACTAAGGTATGTTTGGGGCCTATATAGTTCCACTTGGTCTTCTAAGGTATGTTTGGGGCCTATATAGTTCCACTTGGTCTTCTAATGTATGTTTGGGGCCTATATAGTTCCACTTGGTCTTCTAAGGTATGTTTGGGGCCTATATAGTTCCACTTGGTCTTCTAAGGTATGTTTGGGCCCTATGGTCACACTTGGTCTTCTAAGGTATGTTTGAGGCCTATATGGTTCCACTTGGTCGTTTAATGTTTTTTAAGTATGGTTTTGTTCTTGAATGGTCTGATTGATTTGCTTGTTTTCTTTCAACCCCAGGTGCAAACCCTATGTGGCTGCAGATTTGTTTCTACTCGTTGGTCAACTTACTGAACGTGAATACCCTGAAAAGAAGACCCGACTAATGGTAGGTGTCACTCCTTTAATTTTTCTGTTAATGCGTATAGGTGCAATTATGATATTGCTGTAGTCTTGTCACGTGAGTTTTTTTTCAATCTATATTGTATACCAATGAATTTAACACATTGTTACTTTCCTTCTTGACATTTCTGCATTGGTGATCATGTATTTCAATGGGCTTTACAAGTATAAGGTCATTGGGCGGGGCTTATAAAGGTCATCATGGTTTGAAAAAGGGGGAGTGGCTATGTTTCGCCCTGTCGCCCCTCCAACTTGAAAAGTCACCAGCCGCCACTGCCAGACACACAAATTCTGACAAGCTGTGTCATTGATTTTTTGACATCTGTAATATTACGAGTGACCCTTTCTTAGGGCCTCATTCAATTGCGATTTGGACAATTGAATAGGGCTTTATATAAGCACATAACATATTTTTTTTACAGAAGTTTTTAGTTAGCGAACTTCTATCCAAAATCAAGGTTTTAACTAACTAAAACCTCCTGTACAAATATATATGCTATGTGCTTATATAGGGCCCTATTCAATTGGCCAAATTGCAATTGAATGAGGCCATTAGTTTTACACAAAATCACTATTCTATTGAAACTTTACTGATCACTTCCAAATTACAGATGACTCATAAATTAGAAAAATATCAATTATGGGTACTTAACAGCATCCACAAATTTTATCACCGTTTCTGACACACAGTACTGTACTTAAAAAGCATGGGAAAGCATGTAAATGCATTAATTAAATGCCTAACAGTCTCTTAGGCACACATTTGAAATTAAAAATGTTTTTCTTAAATATTTTATGTTTGACTCATCATGCACATGGGAACATCAATATCATTGTTGAAAGAAGCTCAAGCAGTTAAAGAGACAGGACATGAGGAAATCGCATGAAATAGCATGTAACTGCATTAGAAATAATACAAAACAATCACAGGCGCAAATATGGAAATAATAATAATAATAATAATAATAATAATAATATATATATATATATATATATATATATATATATATATTTGTGTCATTACATACATTTTGGAACACCAACTATTGGCAAGATTACATCTCCACATGATATATTGCAATGTCCAGTATAACATGAAACACACATGAACCATAACAGATGCCCTTCAGCACTCACTAAATACACCCCAAACAATACTCAACAACAGTAGTGATCCTCACCACAGCACACTACTGACAGTGATCATCTACGTCACATACATGGGAAGGTATGTCATCTACACAGTAACCTTGGGTCTTATACACTGGTGTGTAAGATATGTCATCATAGGCAGCCTGAAGTTTTAAAGAAAGGCCTGGGTGACACTGATGGTGGCTAAATTTCAGAGGTGAACGCCACAGGTATATCACTAGATAGCTCAGGCCAAGCACCTGATTGTCCCATGGAGCTGGTAATGAACAGGGGGTCATGGGCACACGGACATGGAGATATAGGGATACATCATTATAAGGTGCATAGCACTAATGTATTAAAGTTGAGGAATGTCCCCAAACACACAAGGAGGCTGTTGAAAGGCCCCTCAGGGCACCTGCTGAGGGCCACAGAGTACCAGCGGGCCACAGAAGACCCACTGGGGCTCCTTGAGGAGAATTCCCTGGGGGCCACAGAGGACCTGCAGGGCCGCTTGTGGGCCACGGGAGGTCTGCAGGGGCCCCTCAGAGGCCAGGGACCTTGGTGCAATGCACTGGTTGCACTGACGGTAGCTCCGCCCCTGCTCCCAACCTCCCTCTCCCAGAACTACCACTCGTAGCCCCCTCCATTCCTCTCTCCTAACTCTCCCTCTATCCCTAACTCTCACTCCCTATCCTTTCCTTCCTCTCTCCCTACCACTCCCTCCCTCCCCTTCACTACCCAGGGCCCCTCTCTCCTCTCTTTTCTCCTCTCTTCCTCTTCTCATCCCCACCTCTCTCCTCCTCACCTGTCCCTCCATAATTAATCCCAAAATTAAAATAAGGATAAATAAAAAAGTGTATATGTTAATTTATATGATAACAATGTATGTTTTATGTGTTTTTTTGTGAGGGTATAGGGTGAGGGATAGGTGTGTGTGTGGATGGTGTGGCCAACTCTAAGGGTATGTATGTATGTTTAGTATTAATCTATGGTTTTGTAAATTATGTGTAAATTAATTGTAAATTAAGTATTTGTTAAGAGAAAATAATTAAAATAAGTACCAACTACTCTTCAACCTTCAAAAGATCTTTCTCGCTTTCTTTTGCTCCAAGACCTGCACACTTTGAAAAAAATGTAACACAACACAGTCAACACTGGGGTGGTAGTTTTGCAATATATTATCTGACCCTGTCAATCAATTTTTCGTTTGACATTTTCTATTGGCTTCTATGGCTGTATAGCAGCAAGAAAATCTGTAAATTCTGATGATTAGTGTAACTTTGCGAATCTCACCTAATTTAACCCCTCAATATTACTGACAAGAGCTTGGTTTATGGATGTCGGGTGAGATATTTAATATTATGAGTGAACTGCAAAATAGCTCCCACAGCCGAAATTACATACTAATGTAATTTAGATTGCTCAAACTGAATGAGGCTCATAGTGATTTGTCAGCATTCTTGGCTTATGTTTTTGAGCTGGTTCTGATTTCTTATGTATTTTAGTGTCACCAGGTAACTATATGAATGACTTGCCTTGATTCTTTGACTTCTGCCTGAACGTGACCATATCTGGTTCCTGTGACTGTGAAACCGATGTTCTTCTTAGATGAGGAATAGCGATGAGTCCCTGAGTTGTGATACTTAACTAAATGATTGCTATTTTAAATATTTTACGAACATTAACCACAGTTTAAGCCTTCTTTTTCTCTAGATATATATTAGACTTAAAAGTGAAGAACACGCATTTTGCTCTTTAATTAATATAGCCATGTCCACAGGGTAGGAGATTTGGTTGGAACTCCCATTGTGATGTTGTTAGCTTAACAGTATAAACTGACAGTATTTTTTTCTTTTAAATATGAAAAGAAGCTGTTTGATTGATCAGTTTTGAAGCTTCTCAGATGCAATTAAAAGGAATATTTTTGTGTAAAGCAAAATTACCACACTCTGTAGGGAATCTTTTAGTCTATTCATTGGTCATTGATAGGTGCAGCTCTAGATTCCCATTGTATTTCTAGATGAAATGGTGTTGCAATGTGATAACGTTAGTGTTTCCGCTAGAAATAAGACGTAGTAGTAACAATCACTGTGGCAATTTCTCTAAGCGCTTCGCCCACTTGAGACACACCATCGGGAACCTTTCCTCCTCTACTCTCTCTTGTCATGTTTCCTAGCTGTGACATAAGGCCACGTCTACAGGGGAGGGGTATGCTATATACCTGAATGCAAAAGCATTTACTCTGGGCGTGTGATGGCTCCCCCTCACCCCTGTGAGAGTGGCCATAGGTCACAGCACCAAACAGAAGGTACCCAACAAGTGGGAGAACAGGAAGAAAGATGGAGGTTTCAGAAAGTGAGAATCTGTTGCTCGGTGCACTTCTTATTAGTAAGGGAAGTGTAAATTACATATGACATCACATTGAAGGGGATACAATGTAAACAAGGGATAATTGCATATCTCCCCTTTTTACTACTCACATTTCAATTTATTTCAGGTAGAAAAATAAATCTGTTCAGTTTGTTGTTCTTATCTACATAACACTGAGTGTGCATTCATTTACCAATTCATTCATTTCACAATAATAGAGTATCCTTCAGCCATATAGAAGTATTGCATCAAACGTGGACACTAACTTCAGGGTCCAGGAAAACATTTGTGCCCACAATTCAATGTCACACTTCTAAATTAATTAAATATATTGTGACAGTGTTATTCAAGGGGTTTATGTGAGCGACAGACTCAGCAGTTTTCTTCCCCCATCGGGACTGCATTGGTTACATTTTCTGCTCAATTAATTAACTGCACCTAGGCAGCCCTGACTTAAGACTGCTCCTGGAGTATAGGAGGGGTTGCTATTGGACTGATTGTTTGCAGTTTTGTCTGACTTGGAGAAAGACACACACAGTGAATCAGCAGCCTGCTGCTTATGAGCCTAATAGATACCTGGAAGTTTGAACACTATAAAGATCAGTAATTTAACAAACTATTGGACTGTTTGTTTTGCGCCAACCATGGTTAGCTGGATGAGAGCTAGTTAGCGAGGAAACTGTTATTGGGTAAGATTTCAGTGGAAGCTAGTCCTATTCCTTTCTTTGATTTTGGTTTGTTATTTTTGTATCGCTAGTTACTTTTAATAAAACTTGCATTGTACTCTTCCATCAAAGTGCCTGAAACATGTACACAATCCCAAAGGAGACTGGTAACCAGACAGAATATGTTTATTAGACATACAGTTGCAAGCAAAAGTGTGTGAACCCTTTGGAATGATATGGATTTCTGCACAAATTGGTCATAAAATGTGATCTGATCTTCATCTAAGTCACAACAATAGACAATCACACTCTGCTTAAACTAATAACACACAAATAATTAAATGTTACCATGTTGTTATTGAACACACCATGTAAACATTCACAGTGCAGGTGGAAAAAGTATGTGAAGACCTAGACTAATGACATCTCCAAAAGCTAATTGGAGTGAGGTGTCAGCCAACTGGAGTCCAATCAATGAGATGAGATTGGAGGTGTTGGTTAAAGCTGCCCTGTCCTATAAAAAACACACACCAGTTCTGGGTTTGCTTTTCACAAGAAGCATTGCCTGATGTAAATGATGCCTCACACAAAAGAGCTCTCAGAAGACCTACGATTAAGAATTGTTGACTTGCATAAAGCTGGAAAGGGTTATAAAAGTATCTCCAAAAGCCTTGCTGTTCATCAGTCCACGGTAAGAAAAATTGTCTATAAATGGAGAAAGTTCAGCACTTCTGCTACTCTCCCTAGGAGTGGCCGTCCTGTAAAGATGACTGCAAGAGCACAGCGCAGACTGCTCAATGAGGTGAAGAAGAATCCTAGAGTGTCAGCTAAAGACTTACAAATGTCTCTGGCATATGCTAACATCCCTGTTAGCGAATCTACGATATGTAAAACACTAAACAAGAATGTATTTCATGGGAGGATACCACAGAGGAAGCCACTGCTATCCAAGCAAAACATTGCTGCACGTTTACAGTTTGCACAAGAGCACTTGGATGTTCCACAGCAGTACTGGCAAAATATTCTGTGGACAGATGAAACTAAAGTTGAGTTGTTTGGAAGAAACACACAACACTATGAGTGGAGAAAAAGAGGCACAGCACACCAACATCAAAACCTCATCCCAACTGTGAAGTACGGTGGTGGGGGCATCATGGTTTGGGGCTGCTTTGCTGCGTCAGGGCCTGGACGGATTGCTATCATCGAAGGAAAAATGAATTCCCAAGTTTATGAAGACATTTTGCAGGAGAACTTAAGACCATCTGTCCAACAGCTGAAGCTCAACAGAAGATGGGTGTTACAACAGGACAACGACCCAAAGCAAGTAAATCAACAACAGAATGGGTTAAACAGAAGAAAATACGCCTTCTGAAGTGGCCCAGTCAGAGTCCTGACCTCAACCCGATGTTGTGGCATGACCTTGAGAAAGCGATTCACACCAGACATCCCAAGAATATTGCTGAACTGAAACAGTTCTGTAAAGAGAAATGATCAAGAATTACTCCTGACCGTTGTGCACATCTGATCTGCAACTACAGGAAACGTTTGGTTGTAGTTATTGCTGCCAAAGGAGGTTCAACCAGTTATTAAATCCAAGGGTTCACATACTTTTTCCACCTGCACTGTGAATGTTTACATGGTGTGTTGAATAAAAACATGGCAACATTTAATACTTTGTGTGTTATTTGTTTAAGCAGAGTGTCTATTGTTGTGACTTAGATGAAGATCAGATCACATTTTTTGACCAATTTGTGCAGAAATCCATATCATTCCAAAGGGTTCACATACTTTTGCTTGCAACTGTATTTACTGTACTTCCCCATTGGAATGTGTGGCCTCTTCTATTTCTATTATTGTAAGTGTCCACCCTAGCTGTAGTTAATTACCCTCATACAAAAAGTAAATTGCCTGAATAGACACTGGATAGAGAAGATACATAGCATTGTCACAGTAGTTCTCATGAGAAATGTATTGATACTACTGTTTTACATCAATACACTTTTAACATAGCACCAGCATAAAAACCTTGTTGTTAAAGGCTGATTGAAGTTTGGTAGCAACGTCATGTTTATGAAGGATGTAACAAAATATAACATCAATTACAGGTATGCAAGGCAAGAACGTAAATGCATTTTTTACAGAAAGTCTTATACTTAGATTACTGTGTATGCAATATGGAATGCAAGCTTAAATTGCTAGTCTATGTGTTGCTTGAAGGGGAATATTAGCATATGGAGTTTTACTTTGCTATTGAGTTCTGTTTTCAAGCGTGCTGTTTGGAGATGCTTGAATACTATAAATATAACACAGCGGCATGAATGTTTGAAATAAGTGCATTTTTCACTAAGAAATCAAGACTAATAAAATCTGTGTTTGCATGTATAACTGACTGCCTACAGACTGATCTACTTCGGCTTCATTACTGAAGCCAATCAGATTACAGAGATGTGTATCCCCATTCAAATAAATAGTAAGGTTTTGTCAGACTGTTTATATTTTAAGCTTGAAGAAAGCAGGTTCTATTTTTCCTTACTGGTAGAAAATGCAGGTTTCTGCTCTCTTGACTCTTTGGAATCTGAGCAATGTAGACCAATGCAGGGAGGGTCAGTGATTTGTGGGTGCTTGGTGACGCACCTTGCAGTGATCTCCGCAAATCAAAATGTAACTCTTATGACATCTATCCGTGCAGGCATTGAATACTGGACTAAACAGGAATGCAAAGGGTTAACTGGTCAGTGCAATCTGAGTCAAGGGGATGCTGTGCTAGCCATCATCGCCTTGTCCCATAGAGCTTCACACAATGCAAGCTACACTCAGCAATCTGTTATTACACATGCAACAGACAAAGGGCAGGATATACTTGTACTTAAAATGTAAGATTTTTTATATATACCAGATACATCCCCATCTAACCAAGGCCTGTGTATCACCTAATACCCTGCTGATACCAGATACACCACCATCTAACCAAGGCCTGTGGATCACCCAATACCCTGCTGATACCAGATGCACCACCATCTAACCAAGGCCTGTGGATCACCTAATACCCTGCTGATACCAGATACACCACCATATAAGGTATAGTGCTACAATCAACGTGGATACTCTGCTGTTCTTTTTTTAGAATTTACTTAACCTGTGTAAAATCCATTTGCTTGAGTTCATTAGTTTGCTTTCTTTTACACTAACCTTGATGCCTCTCCATGGCCCTTCCACTCTCCTTGTCCTTCCTCCTGTTCCTTATATAGTGTGGTCTCAAACTCTGTTTGTCTTTTCATTTCCTATCTCTCCAAGCCTGTGGATCACTTAATACCCTGCTGATACCAGATACCACTATACATACCCCCCCTCACCTACATACACCCACCAACCCCTAATTGTTACATCTTTATTATAAATTAATTTACCTGACATTCCCATTTGCAGGTGATATTATCTGTCCACTAGGTGAAGATTACATCCTTGAGCCTTTTAACTCACTATGACTAACTGATTCCTTCCTCCTCTCTCCATTTCTAACCCTTATCTGTCTTCTTGCCAAGGCTTTCTGCCTTTTGCATTCCCTTTAGATTGTAAGTGGTGAGCTTCCAATCTTGTAGGACGCTTTGGGAAGAAGCACTTTCTACATAAGATTATAAGCTCAAAACAGGGCCCTCCATTCTTTTAATTTGTTATTACTGTATTTTGCTCTATCTTTAATGTATAGCTTAATGGAATATGTTGGCACATTACAAATGAAAGATAATAATAATAATAATAATAATAATAATAATAATATGTTATTAGTGTAATTTAAAAATATAGATAATTTTAACATACAATCTTGTACTCTTTCATGCATCACATTTTGCATCTAATATTTAATACATTAATTTAATAAATGAAAATCTGTATTATGCCAAAAATTTGACATGTTTGTGAGGTAAGTAACAAACTAGCATTAGCAGCTATGAGCATGAAAGCAATTACATTTCTAGAGAAAATCCTAATTTTAATGGCTTGTGCATGAGGGGTTCCATTTTATCTGTTCTTCCTGGTGGCTTGGACACTAAGCGAGTGTGTTCTGTTAAGTTTGCTACAGGATGGAGGGGATGAAGAAGGCTTGAGGATTTGGTGCTTTATTAGGTAAATCAGAATATATTTGACACATTCTACCCTATGTGCTAAGAAACAGACGGTTTACCCCGCTTGGACCCAAGCTCTGGTGCATTCTGTGCTTTTGTGCTTACAGCTGCTAATTTTGGGCCATATTAAATCCCAGCCTTTTAAGTTCAACATGGGCTGCAAACTACAAGCGAGAGAGGCTATTTCATAAAGCAGTTCTCGGCCGTCGGGGTTGCATGTTCGAACGCAAACAATTAAGCAATCATGTAGTTACGGGTTCAGATGGAGCCAATGGAAAAAGAGGTCGTTAGAGTTACATCACTGAAAAAGTGGAGGGTAGATTTCGAAGTCCTACATGCTTCAAATCCAGTTTATCGGACCCACAGTCCAGATATGATGTAATATTAATAAAGCTGTAAATATGATATTCCATTACGGGCAAGTTACAGTATATGTTGTAACACATTGATTGCAGCGATCGATATTACACAAAATATAATCATGAAAAAAAGTATTTTTCAGGGGCCGATTTGCAGGCTTGAGAATGTTGTGCTATTAAATCTAAGAGCTAACATCACTTTCCCTTAATATAAATGTACAGTAGAGTGATGTTGTTTGCATTATAAGTGCTACGTATTGTACTTTACCCCCCTTGCAGGTGCTCTCTCCTTTGGGCTTCATTTGCATGTTACGTGCTTGCTCGCGAGTGACCACATCGCAATTTAATAGCCAAATTGAACAAGTAGCGGTTATGGGCATGATAGATCAAAGGATTTACCTGCACGAAGTTCAACGTGGCTCACGACGTAGCCTATTCTTGGGCATCCTGCATGTAAACACGTAAAGGCGCTGCAAACAACGTTACTCGGTTAATTTAATACCCGTAACATGTAAAATCAGAGTTACTAGCTACGTTTTAATACGTAGCCCTAATTTAATAAGGCTGTGAGTGATTTGGTTAGATACTTTATAGGAAGATTTAACACTTTAAGTGGATTTTTTTTTTTAAACAAACTAAATGCATCCAATAGTTTCCCACTATAGATATATGCATGTATACCATTATGTATATGTATATGTACAGTGGATATAAAAAGTCTACACACCCCTGTTAAAATGTCAGGTTTCTGTGCTGTAAAAAAAATGAGACAAAGATAAATCATTTCAGAACATTTTCCACTTCGGCGCTCATTGCGAGCCTCTCATGTCGTGTACTTTTGGTCCTGTGAGAGAGAGATATATATTTATATGTATATGTAGTTAAGTAATAATTCATGATTTATTCAATTAATGAATTAAGTAATAACTAATTATTTATGCAATATATTAATATACTTGAATTATTTATAATTGATATATGCAGCGAGCAATAGGCTAAAGAGCTAACAATCTGTTTGTATTTTGCGTCTGCATACAATATACATTGTGAGTGTTGGTGCCCTGCTTATAAAGTGTAATGAATGTTGCATTCTAAATAGGCTGCGTGCGCGAGGTAAAGCTGTTGGTTTATTGTGTAAAGCGGCATTGTATAGTCGCAATGTTATTAATTGTGTTACGCGTCTCTTGAGCATTTTCCTGCTTTTCTAATAGTGTATGTTGTAGTGTGATGTGTAAAGTGCTACGCGGTTTGCAGTGTTTTGTAGCCTCGTTTCATTTACTTTCGGTGGCCATTTTTTTTCTTGGTTAGGCAATTTTCGGGGGGCGAAAATCGTATAAATCTAGTTAAATTCGCGTTCCACCTCACTCGAAGACGTCCTGGCTGTTTCCCCATGCTGTCTGTGATGTCTTTGTAAGTTTTTGGGGTGTATTTAGTGTGTTTTTCGGGTTCTTGGTTCGGCCGCTTATCTCGTAATTTTTTGCGTCTTGTTTTTTTTCTAAGTCCCGCGTCTCATATTTTTTTTTTTCTAAGTCCTGCTAAGTGCTCCGAGTTTAACGGCTCGCCTTGCTATGCGGCGCTCATCGCTAAGTCGTACGCACCACTCAAAAAGCGTGACGACGTCTCGTAGTTAGACAATTATAATATGTGATATATGTATACTAGCGACTTGCCCGGCAAAAAATGATGGTCAATAAAATTTGAAGCCATGGCAATGCTGTTTGGCGCACAATGTTAAGCTTTTTATACTCTAAGGACCTTTGGCGCTCATTGCGAGCCTCACGCTGAGCGCCTTTGGCCCTCATCGCGTGGCTCGCAATAATCGCCTTTGGCACTCATTGCGAGCCTCTCCTTGCGTGTCATTTGGCACCTATCTCTATTTTTTTTAAATACTAATTAATGAACTAATTGAATAATAAATTAATATAGTTTACCTTTTTCTAATATATGTAACAATCAATAGCCTGAAGAGGTAACAATCTCTTTTTATTGTCCTGCAGCATATAATGTCCAGTTGGACTGTTGCTGGCCTGAGGAGATAGTTTTATGAATGTCCCAACTGTGCATTAGAAATAGGCTACGTGCGCGAGGGCGACCCGTTGGTTTATTTGTGTAAAGCACTACTTTAGATGCGTAATGTTGTTAGTGGCAAGTTAGGGATGTAAAATAGTGTCGTTTGACTATGTGCTACGCAGTTTGTGAGCATTTGCCGTCCTTTGTAATAGTGTATTTTGTACCTCGTACATTCCTGGGTGAAAGTAGTATGTGGTTGGCTGTGTTTGGCGCGATCCAGGGTCGTTTAGCCTGGTTTACATTTTTTTTCTCACTTAGTCGATATTCGAGTGACGAAACTCGGCAAAATCAACTTAAATTCGCGTTCCACCTAACTCCCAGAAGTCCTGGCTGTTCCCCTATGCTGTGTATGATGTTTTTGTTGTTGTTTTTTTTTTGTGTGTGTTTCGTGTTTTTTGCTTTACGTGGTTGAGCCATAAACTTTGTATTTTTTCCTATCTCGTATTTTTTTTTCGAAGTCCTGCGTCTTGTAATTTTTTATTCTAAGTCCCGCGTTCGTCAACTACTTGCAGCCTAAGGCGATCCTGCGTTTCCTAAGTGTTTTGGAGGCTAAGTCCCGCGTGTTTCATTGCCTCCACTACTCGCCTCGCTTTGCGAGGCTCACAGGCAATGAAGTGTTGCAAGTTTTAGTGCCTTTGGCGCTCATCGCCTAAGTCGTACGCACCACGCAAAGTGTGAATACGTCTCGTATTTCGACAATTATAATATGTGGCTGCAATGTGACAAGTTAATTTGTCATTAACAGTTGAAGGATTAATGGAGTATTTTCCAAACCTATAGTGTTTATTTAACCTTTACTAAAGTATAAATATTGAGTAAACTTTAGGTGACAATTTGGTATTGTTTTTGCAGGTACAAAATTCTGGCAAGATATTACTTTAGCTAAAGCAGCATGAAAGCAGATCCCCTTCAGCAAAATATTCAGAATAGATATTTAATGGTAGTGTCCATAATGAGATGATTTATCAACTAGGAGAAACTCGGCTACAAGAAAGCTAGACCGTGGTGATGTAAAGGATGATGAGTTTTGGATTGTATGGTTTACTGCCTGCTGGTGCTTTGTGCATTGGAGACTCTAAAAATAAAAAAAATACCCGCAAGCTGTAAATACAATAAACATTAGAAATAAGCTTTTATGTGTAGAACATCAATAATACATAAGGGATCTAAGTAAGCAAAAAGGAAAATAAAATTACTATAATGTATTATTCAGTCTTGCTATCCTATTTCTTTTCAGAACAGTTTCACTTTTTCTTGACATTAAAAATAGATGTGGTGCATGGGAAAAACTCTCCTTATTAAAAAAATTGCAAATAAAGATTTATAAATTATAGATAAAATAAACATAATATGTAAGTTATCAAACTTAAAAACTATATTTTAAATGTTACACAATTCTCTTAGTATCAATGTTTTAAATGTAAAACCACTTTTCAAAGGAGTCACTAATCGCCATGATAACTTACTGTTGAATGGTACATGGTAGTAGCAGTAGTAATTCAAGCAAGCAGAACATAGAAAGGAATGTTGTGGTAGATCTCCTTCTGGTATGTATAAATCAGTACAATAACCTAAACCATTCAGCTAAAGTTACACACTTAACAATGTTGCATTTTTTATGTATTGTAGCCAGAAATAGCTTCATATTGCAATTGTTTTATATGAATTTGATGTTCCAATTTTTTTATATTTAAATTAGTTTCATGTTAATTACATACTGGATACTCAGACCTTTGAGAAGTTGGTTTAAAATGGAGCTAAACATTTGTAGTTGATCTAAAATATTGTCAAAAACAATGATTGTTGATAATTTTTGTGTGATTCATAAAGTTTAATTTATTTTAGAATTGAAATCTGTTTAATCATGTGGCAAGTGATGTTTACATTACAAGCAGTATACATATTTTCATAGGTCTATGTTGAATTCAAATAATTAGACGTGCCATACATTCTGAAAGCCTTAAAAACATGAAACTTGAGAAGTAGTAATGATGCTTGCAATACCTTGTCTCACCCCATATAATCTTGTATTGGTATATGAATAGTGGTGATGCACATCCTGGTCTTAAACATATGGGCCCCCATTCAATTGCGATTTGGCCAATTGAATAGTGCACATAGCCTATTTTTTTAAAGAAGTTTTTAGTTAGTGAAAACCTTGCTTTTGGATAGATGCTCACTAACCAAAAACTTCTTTAAAAAATATATGTTATGTGCTTATTTAGGGCCCTATTCAATTGGCCAAATTGCAATTGAATGAGGGCCATAGTGTTCAAAGGCTATACATAGGTTTTTAATTGCCAAGTGATGATATTATCCTAACATCTAGAGACCACCCTTATTATGACTCCGACTTCTGCTGCTACCTATGACCATTCTTCTGGTCTCTACCTCTTTCTTTGCAGAAAATAATGGAGTGTCCTCCCTCAGAACTTGGAGTCACCAATCTTCTGCACTTCACATTCATCATTGCCATTAAAAGGGTTAAGAGGGTTAAGAGGATTGGCTTTCACAGTGTAATGCGGTTTGCAACAAAGTGTTTGAGAAGAATGGCATGAAATGAAGATGTTATCATCATGAACGAATGTAGTTTAAGACAATAAGTAGCTTTGTTGATGCTCTTAAGGATCCTGTATAGATCAAAGTATTGTAAACTATCTTATTACTAACCTTTCAATTCATTTAATATCAGCGGGTTTTTTTTTGACAGCTCAGTAATTTTTTTGTGTAAAGTGTTTTCGTCAATCATAGCCAAAGTATATTGACTAGTCTCAACCGTCTTGTTGGGACATCAGAAAACATTACATTCCAAACCTGTAATTACAATGCGTATGGGTGTAAATCTGCGGGTTAGAAATTTGTCATACTTACAGATGTATTTAATTGACTCAAGCCTGCAATTACAGGCTCACAGGCACCACATGCAAACCATAAACTCATAAGCAGCATTTCAGGGCATGATCATGTTCAGTTGAGCAAGCCCATAAGTTACCATTTGGATAGAGCCAATAGCAATGAGAACATCATCAGGACATCAGTAAAACATGGAGCTTAAACTACAATCAATTAGTGTTTAGAAGTGTGGTTTATTAGATCAGAGATCCTTAAATCAAACTGACAAAATTGAAATAGGAACAATACCCTGGTCTGAACATGCTCCAATAACTTTAAAACTCAAAAAGAAAAGTGTAAATAATAATTGCAAATCAGTTTGTTTGGATGCAACACTTTTTAAAACAGAGGAAAATAGGAAGAATCAAGCTTCTGAAATCTATAAATATTTTGAAGATAATAAAAACTTGGTAGATTCTAAAATCCTACTTTGGAAAATGAATACAGCGTATATAAGACGAGAAAGGAATTTTTGGGGGGGAACCCATTGGAAATTGGAAAACCTTTTGTAAAATATTATAAATCTTTGTACAAACGTGAAGAGAATCCCGAGTTTCAAAACATTTTCTGGATCAGATATCTCTTCTGAAAATATCAAAAGAACAACTTAATGAATTAGTAAAAGAAATCACAGATAATGAAATTCAAACAAGTATAACTTCAAAACCAGCGAAAACACCTGGTCCTGACGGATTCCCAAACATTTACTACAAGACATTTGAACCATACTTAATTAAACATGTGAAAAATGTACTCAATGATATAACACAGACAGGAAATGTGCCTGCAGAAAATTTAGAAACAGCTATTATAAATATTCCTAAAAAAAGATAAAAATAGTACCAAATGCCCAAACTATCACCCTATATCCCTTTTAAATACAGATATTAAAATCTATTCAAGCATTTTAGCGAACAGGCTTAATCCCCCCTTTTTTGTGTTAGGTGCTTTAGAATTGAAATTTGAACTTTGTATGATTGATTTTTTTCAATATTTTTATTAAGGACATATAAATAGAAATTCACAACAATTATTGTAAAAATTCAATGTATAACATTTTATTAAAAAATGTATGAAAATCTGTGATAAAGAACAAAAGAAAATGGAAGAAAGAGGGAAAAAAAAGGTGGTGGGGTGGGATAAAGGAATTAACAACATTTTGTGAATTAAGTTGTAATTTAGTGAAATCCTTAATTATTTTTTTAGATTTTTTCTTTGAATTTATACCCTTAAACATAATATAATTGAGATCATATTTTATAGTATGGTTTAGTTATTTGTTTCGATTTTTTGTAATATTTAAGTAGTAATGGTTTTAAATTAAGGGTGTTTTGGAGTATCTAAAGATTATGGGCCTCATTCTATTAACGGCTGTAAAATGGCTGCAAAGCTGCGATTCCTTGCGGCCATCTTACGGCCGCGTGTAGAGCTACTGCTACCCTGCTATTCAAATGGACGGCACCGCAAGGATATCCCCCTTACGGCCAGCCGCACATCATGCAAACGGCCGCAAGCGTTTCTCCCGCGCCTGTAAATCTTGTCTTCCGGCTGCAAAGTCAGAAAACTGTAAATGCAAATATAAATTCAAGATGGCACTGTAAAGTCTGTAAATGCTGGGCATCATAATGGGGGACATGAGGATTAATAGCAACACCCTCTCCAGCTTGCACATCGCCCAAATCCGATATTTCATTTACGGTTTATTTTCCGTCCCAAAGTCCTGCGGGCTCGTCCTTGTTAAAACCTGTACGGGTTCGGAGGTTGAGGGCCGCAAACTCAAAGCATTGTAGAAGCCAATATATATTCAATCCAGCACTGCAAAGCACTGTAAATGATGGGGAACCTAATGGGGGGCATGAGGATTAATAGCAAAACATTCTCAAGCTTGCACATCGCCAAAATAAAAACTTTGATTTTAAAATCCGTCCAAGTCCCACGGACTTCAATGATCAAGCCAGTAGCTCCTTATTCAAGCCTGTGCGGGCTTGCATGATAGATAAAACACGAGGATTGAACATGAAGTTAAATATCTTTATTTGCGGATTTGAGAGTAGGGGAATGTTGAGCTATTAATTCTAAAACCAAACATCACTTTCACTTTTAATAAAAGTACAGGATGGCTTTTCTATGCTACGACTTGTAAGTAAGCCCTTTACGACCCGTGAGTCTATTTGACCCATTTACGAACTTGACGGAGGCTAATTCCTTTGCAGGTCTGAGGTGCTCCAAGCCCGTGGGACTTTGTACACGGACATTTTACATGAATTAAACTAAAAATGATTTTGAGATTTGAGTGTAGGGGAATGTTGTGCTATGAATGCTAACACCTCCAATCACTTTAATGTCTCATCAAAGTGCAGGATGGCTTTATTATGTGCTTAATTGGTGATCGTGGGAGCTGCGACTCGGTTTTAGCTAATTACGACCTTGACGAGAGGGTTTACGTAGCATTTGAATAGCAACCGTGGCTTTCTTGCGCCTGAAACTCGGCCACAAGGGAATAGAATAGGCACGTAGCCTCCGGCCGGTCCTTGCGGCCACGCATCTCCTACGCCCGTTAATAGAATGAGGCCTAATGTATTTTAGTAAGATAATACATTTTTCTATTTGTTGACATAAGTTTAAAGAAATATATTGATCAAGTTTTATTTGTTAAAATCTGATGGCTTAAAGAAGCAACCATATCACAGTATTTAATTTATTAATTTTAATGTCTTTCAAAAACACATTCTGGAGAAGATATCCAAGGCTCCCAAATATTTAAAAAAGTAGAGTATTTATCTAATAATATGTGTGTTATCCTCTCATTTATAAATATATAGTTAATTGTATTGATTATATCTTGGAATCTAATAAAACATTTTTTCCAGAATCTAGCTATAATGTTTTTAGTTGCTAAAAAAAGAATTGGGCTAATTTATTAGCTTGTATAGTAAAATTAGTATAGTGTATGTCTAACAAACAGTTATCTATGGTGGGTTTTAATGTGGTTTTGAGTAATTTTGTTATTAATTTAGTAGTTTTAGACCATATTTCTTGGATTATGAGACATTGCCACCATGCATGTACAAAATAACCTTGTTTTTGACTGCCTCTATAGCATTAGGCTTAATCCCCTTTTGAAGGAATTAAAAAACCCAGACCAAACTGGATACATAAGCAAAGGATAACACCCGCAAGTTAATAGATATGATTGCATATGTAAAAACTCAGAAATTACCATTAGTAGCACTATCAATGGATGCAGAAAAAGGGTGAACTGGGATATTATAGACATGGTTTTGGACAAATTTGGATTTGGTTCATATGGTTTGCATGCTGTTAAGGGTCTCTATGTTAATGCATTTGTCAAGGGAATTGATTTTAACACAGAAAACTTTAAAATAATCAGTGGAACTAGACAGGGTTCGCCCATTTCCCAATTGATATTTGCATTAATTATTGAACCTTTGATTGAATTAATCAGAAGTACAAAACGTATAGAGGGCATAACAATAGGATCTACAGATAATAAAAAAGCTGCTTTTGCAGATGATTTAGTAGTCACTATTACAAATCCAAAACAATCACTAATGGAATTACATAAAATAGTAAACCATAATAGTGAGATATCTTATTAAAAATTAAGTATATCAAAATCAGAAGTGCTATCAATAAAACTTCCAAGCTAAAAACATTAGAACTGAAAGAAACATTTCTATACACTTGGGATACAAATTCAATAACCCACTTAGGTTTAAAGTTTACATCAAATTTAAATAATTTGGTAAAAATTCTATTTTGATAAATTAAATGTGGATATAAACAATATACTTAAAAATTGGAAAAGGTTACATTTAACAAGGCTAGGAAGAATAGCAGCTATAAAAATGACTATTCTACTGAAAATTATCTATATTCTAAAAATGTTACCTTTAATAATTCCTACCTAGAGATTAAAAGAACATCAGAATAAAAAAGACCAAAAATACAAGAATAAAAAACTTGAATTCAAAAAGAAATTACACCAAAAGTCTATACTAAATGTGGACTGGTGGCACCCAATATTATGGACTACTCAAAGGCAGTGACCTTAACACTTATACTAAAATATACAGTTAAGACCAACGTTCCTAAATTCTTCAAAATAGAAAATGCCTTATCTTGCAATATAGATCTGTAAAATATGATATTTCCATTATCATCGTCAATTATGCCTATATAGCTCAGAACTTTTAACCTATTTAAATATAGACTGGACAAAATGGGGATTAAAATCTCTAAACGATTTATATGAAAATGGGGAGTTTAAAACCTTTGAACTTATTTCCAAAGAAAACAAGATTCCAAAAGATAGGTGGCTGTTTTTCAATATGCTCTATACTGCAATTTCCAACTTCTGAATACAATTTAAAAGAAAGGAGAGAATTAACATATTTTGAAACAACCATACCTAATACAAAAAGTAAGCAAACAATAACAATCTGTTTTGAAAGTATAAAATTATTAATAGAAAATTAAAAATCTAAAAAAATATTAAAATGGGAACAAGAATTCCAAACAGAATGGGATGAGAGGCTATGGCAAAAAAACTTTCAAATTACTGAAAAATACACTAAAGAAGTACAATTTAGGCTTGTACAGAGGTGGTACATAACCCCAGAAAAATTTGAAATAGTTGCCCCACAAGAAAGTTTTGGGAAATGTTGGAGATGCTATAAAGATAACACACATTCATATGTGGTGGACCTGCCCACTTATACAGGAATAATTTTGGTCTAGCTGTATGTTTCAAATATCTAAAATCATAAAACAAGACCTAAAATTGACACCTGACATTATATTATTTCATTTTTTTCCTGAAAGTATTTCAGGAGTAAAAATGAATATCATTGTTAATATTCTGATAGCTTCAAAATGGTTGATTGACCTTCATTGGGAAAAAAACGACCTTACCTTTGTGGAAGGGAATTAAAATGGTGGTTGACAGAAATAAACAAAATGAAATTGATTTTAATTCAATCCAGAATTGCAAAATAAAAATAAATTAAAATGGATACTGTTGAATTGATAAAAGTATTGATATTGTTCTGCTCTCTCCCCCACTCTATATTATTAAAGTGAGACTGACCCCCCCCCCCTTTTTTTCCCACGTTTTTTTTTTTTTTCTTGACTTGTTCCTTTTGCCCTATGAGGTTGAATTAAAAAAAACTTGTGAGCAGAGTCTACTCAACCCCTGGAAGATATACAGTAGGTACTTGCTATGCGTCAGTAAAGGATATTGATGATTTGTAGGATATCACCGAACTTGTTTTGTATTAACATGTTTCTTACATGTGTCAAATCATTTGAAAATGTTGTTCTTAGAGAGTTATATAAGATGTGTAATATAATGCTCTGTATCTTTTGCATGTTTTGTAATATTTATGTGTTTTAAAATATAAATAAAAATATAAAAGAAAACAAGAAGTGTGGTTTGCGATCAGATTCATAACCCAGAAGTGTACAAATCAATAACAATTTCTAAATAAACTCTTCTAGTCCATGTTGGTGGCTTTGATTCCCAGGATTTATATAACACAGAAATGAAATGTAAAAAAATATATTTTTTATATTTGGATTTGCGCGCTTGAAACTGTTGTGCAATTAGTTTGAATGCCTTTCATTGCTTTCCCAATATTTTTAAGTACAGTAGTGTGCTTATTTGCTTTTGCAGTGTTACGAACAGGTGTTTAACCCACTTGCGAGTCCTATCTAGTACTCGTAGAATTTTTTGATACATTTGCCATTTACAGGTTTGCAGGCAATTGCGGGTTTGTTGAATTGTAATTAAATATGGATTTTGCTCCTTTAGCACAAGTAACATTTACAGTCTTGAAACATCAAAGGAGGAGATAGGACATAGTGAAGTTTTTGACAACCACAGTGATTTTTGAGCCTTAAGGAATTGCAAGCAGCAAAATTTAGCCAATTAAATATCAGTAACTTTTACGTGCTCCAGAAATTACAATTGCCACACTTGAATAGGAGCAATAGTTTAGTATTCAAGTACAGCTTTAAATGGGTGTTTTTTGTTGAAAAGAGATGTATTTGAAGCCCCATAAAGAGCCAAGATTCTGTTTGGCTCGTTATGAGGCTCCAGCCCAGGTATGAGAAGCAAATGCTACTTCACATTAATGCTAAGATGTTGGTTGACCAGATTGTAGGGCCCTGAAGACAAATGAAAGGAGCACAGGTACACTGGCACAGGTAGCTACTGAAATATTAAGTTAGGGTGGTTAAACTGTGGAATTCTCTACCAAAGGAGGAGGTGACAGCGAATTCGATAGATAACTTTAAAAGGGGTTAGATATATTTTTGAATAAAGAGGGCATTGAAGGTTATCCTAGAAAACTAGTGAAGGAATATTGATCCAGGGAGAAATTTGATCGCCAGTTTCTGGGGTCAGGAAGGAATTTAGCTTATTTTCCCCTTATGAGACAATTGGCAAAGTTTCAATGTTTTTTTTTCTGTTTGCCTTCCTCTGGATCAATTAACAATTAATAATAAATAGTCCCCATATTAAAAAGATTAATAGAGATCTAAAAAGGTTAAACTTGATGGACTAACTCTTTATTCATCCTCAAATACTATACTATTAATAATTATTAATTAATAACTAATTTGCATATTGCAGATCAGAGGAGATCTTAACAGGTTGAACTTTATGGACTGAAAGTCTTTTTTCAACCTTAATTACTATGGGTCTCATTCTATTATCGGCCGTAAAACGGCCGCAAGGCTGCGATTCCTTGCGGGGGTTCCATTACCTCGCAATTCTATTAAACGGCCCGCAAGGATCTCCTCTTACGGCCAGCCGTATATCTTGCAACCGGCCGTAAGCTCAGAAATCTTTAAAGTGAAAAATAAATTCAAGACAGCACTGTACAGCTCTGTAAATGCTAGGGATCATATTGGGGGACATGAGGATTAATAGCAACCCCCTCTCAAGCTTGCACATCAGCCCAAATCCGAGTTTACATTAACTGTTTATTTTCCGGCTGCAGCGTGGCTGGGTCTGAGGTGCTCCAAGCTCTCTGGACTTTTTACATGGATATTTGACATATATAAAAACATTTTTTTTTACGGATTTGAGTATAGGGGAATATTGTGCTATTTTTGCTAACACCTACAATCACTTTATAGTCTCCTCAGAGTGCAGGATGGCTTTATTTTGGCTTTATAATGTGCTTAATTGGTGCTAGCGGGACCTTTTTCCTGCAAGTAAACTGCGGCTCGCTTTTAGCCTTGCAGAGAGGGTTCCCGGAGCAATAGAATAGCAACCGGGGCTTTCTTGCGGCCGAAACTCTTGAGGCCGTTTTAGATGAAAGGCTTTCCTCCAGCGCGAGCGGCCGCAAGGGATAGCAAGGCGCCGGCCGCAAGCCTGCCGGAATCCCCGGCCGAGGGGAATAGAATAGCAGAATAGCTTGCAGCCGGTCCTTGCGGCCCCGCATCTCCTACTGCCGGTTATAGAATGAGGCCCTATGTAACTATGTAATAACAGGAACAGACCAGGTGTTAAGTAGTCCAGTAGGGTTGGACTACTTCAGATTCAATTAATCATTTTGTTAACTCTGTTCTAAATTTCAGTGAGCCTAAACCCTACGTGTAAACGAAACCTCCCACAAACCAACTAAATCCCTACTGAGCGTTGTTACATCAAAGTCATTACACCCATTCTTAATAAACCCTCATCTGATTAAGCCCTATCTCTCTACTTTCCCTGGTTTCTAAACTGATTGAGCATCTTGGTTACAATCGCCTTACCCAATTTATTTCCACCAACTCCCTCCTTGACCTCTTCCAATCTGGCTTCGGACCACAACACTCCACAGACACAGCTCTCACAAAAGTCACTAATGACTTGCTCTCAGCCAAGTCAAAGGTTAATTTCTCAATACTAATTCTCCTGGACCTCTCTGCTGCCTTTGACACTCATGACCACTCTCTTCTTATGCAAATTCTCTGCTCACTTTACATCTGTGGCACTGACCTCTCATGGTTCACATCTTATCTCGAAAATCGAACATTTAGTATCTCCTTCTCTGGCTCCTCTTCTTTACTTACCGTCTGTCTGCTGGCGTACCTCAAGTTTAAGTCCTAGGCCTCCCTCTTCTCTATCTACAGTATACTTCATACCTTAGTACCCTTAAAAAAATCTTTTGTATTTAAGTATCATTGATATGCAGATGACACTCAAATATACCTTGCATCACCGGAACTATCTCCCTCTCTTCTTGCTTGAGTTGCCAACTGCCTCTCCTGCATATACTCCTGGATTTTTGCCCGGCAACTCAAACTCAATTAGTTTAAACTGTAAGTTTGCAAGTTTTCAATCTTGCATGGTGCATCGATGAAAGCAGTATGGACATTGGATTCTAAACTCAAAGACAGGGCCCTCCATCCTTTTCAAAGTGTTAATATTGCTATTGTTTTTGTTGCCTTGAATTTAACCCTTGTATAGCACTACAGAATATGTTGGTGCATTACTAATAAACGATAATAATAATAATAATTAGTTTATTGATATTCATAGGCTTAGTAATTATTTCTGTGAGCAATGTTTACATATTGGTCAGATTTGTTAACTAGAATGCATGATTTTTTTGTGTTAAAAAAGGTATAATCTTCAAGAATATTCTATTTTTTAATGGTTTGGTGTTTTGACATTCACATTTTTTTGTTTCTTGTTATAAAATGAGATACTGATATTTTCCAAAGTACTTAACACTAAAAAGACTAGAGCCCAATAAGATCAGAAAAACAGGAAATTATATCTTTATTATATCAACATGTGTCGCTATAAAAAGTTTAGGGCACGAAATCCTGAACAAAGAACCAAATGGTAAATATATGGAAAGACTAAATAATAGTATATAATTACTGACTGCTGTGATCCCAGAAGGATACCTCATACCTGGAAGGCGCAGAAAGCGGCTCTTCCAAAGCTGGCTGAAACACTATAGTAAATAAGATAATCTGAAATTAGCTCATGGACATAAAACTATTTTGGGGGAAAGAAATCTGAATTTTTGAAGACTCGGTTTATGAGAAGAATACATATTTTGCTTGTTACATCACTTCCTTAGACCTGGCTCATGAACATGTGCTTGTTTATTTATCTGAAGAGGTAGGGTGAGGGAGGATGGAAAAGGAAAAATAAGGTTCTGTTAGATAATTAAATGAAATTGACACCACATCCCTTTCACCTCACTTGCCCAGAAGCAGTCTGCTTGGATCAAGATATGAAAGGAGTCATCTGCAGAAATGTAAATACCCCTCTCATACCAACATATTATGAATGCCTTCAGAGTCCAGTAGAGGCATCAACATTAAATATGTATCCACTAATTAAAAACGAGTTCAATGATTACTCCCTGCGTAATTATCTTCTTAGTCAGACTTTAAAATTATATATATATATATATTTTTTATTATTATTATTTTTTCATTTTACAGTGGTCCTTTAAGTTTCAACATTAAAATAATGACGCCAGTTTGGAGTCCTACATGTCTACAATATTAGTACATTTATTTCTGCTTCAATCATGGAGGCAATACATGATATTTTCAAATTTAAAAAAAACAAACTACTTTTTATATCTTTTACTAGACCATCAGTAGTTTACACTGCTTCCTACTAGCGCACTGAGAGATTTATTTTTGATCCAGAGATACAGCATAATACGTTCCTCTTGACCAAACACAAGTGAAGTGTAAAGTTTGAAATTATTTCATAACAGAGATACTGCCTAAGCTTGTATTTTGTACTTAATACTCTCCAGGCAATTCATGGATCATCTCCTTTGGGGATTTGCTTTAGGAATAGCAATATTTTTATTTTGTACAAAAAACTTCAATAAAAATGAAAAATGAAATATATTGATGACAAACCTAGTTACAAATTATAAATTAAGTAAAACAGAAATAATACAATTATTTACTAAAATGCCATCTATTATGACCACTGTGGTCACAAATTTAAAATAGCACTTTTGAAGTTGTATAGTTAAAAATATGCAAAATATTTTAAGAAAAGAAAATAATACAGCATCTTATTTTTACTTTTATATGCAACTATGCTGTTGTGGAATCGGCCTATTTAGTTTCCAATTACCTATTTCCTGAGCTGAGAGGAGACTTGAATGTATAATGTTTATACCTCTCATTAGCTTTAAAAGAAAGCTTCTTAGTTTACAAAGATTGACTCTGTCAACAGAAGCAAGCTGCAAGAAGCAGGCTTAGTACATAGAATGGAAGCATGAAGTGAAGAATAATTGTTTATAAAAGTGAAAAATGCAAAGCTTATGTTTTTCAATAAGTAATACAACTAGTTTTTAATTATAAAAATAAATGTTGATGCCTCTGTTGGTCCATGATACAAAGGTGGTGGTAGTGTCTGAAAAAGGGTGTTTACATTTCTGGAGAGAGATGGTTGCATTTCATGAAGCAAGGAGTCTACTTCTTTAGGCGCTGAGAGGGTAGGGCTGTATTGTCAATTTCAGTTTTATTCAATTACCTCTGTTCCCTCCTTGTCCACTGATACCCTCAATCATCCAGTGCTCAAGGTTGTGATGTAACAAACACAAAATGGGTTCTTGTATTCATAAACAGAGTCCTCAAAAATTCAGATTTTTCAGAAAATGTTTTATGTCCAGAAATGTAAATAACTGTTAATACTGGGCCCTATGATATTGCCCAATTCTTATATTTATACACACTTAAAACAACTCTTTATATTGCCACATATTCTATTAGCTACTCGCAATCCAATTACGTGTTACCAGTCCACAAACACTACAGGCCAGCCAAATCCCACAAAACTGGATTTAGAACCCCATTGGTTTTATCACAGATCGAATATTATGAACTCTAAATAATTAAAGTTACACAAAATCTATATTCTATTAGTGCTAGATCTCAAATAAAGTCCAAACCGCAGTTGAGAAAAATATCAAGTTTCTGTCAAAAAACAAGAGCTTTTTCAAACACTTAGAGCTATAACAGCAATAAAACACACAATACTGTACTTTAAAAGCATGGGAAGGCATGGAAACACATTTGTATTATTTGCACAAATATTACTTATTGACACTAATTAATTCTTAGCTTCTGATTGCAATTAGGTTTAACTACCATGTTTTACTGACATCAGGATGATGGTCTCATTTACTATTGGCTGTGTCTAAGAAGTACATTTTGGGCTTGCTTAAATATTTTCAGATCATATGATCACGCCTCCTGAAATCAGACTTAAAAAGGAAGGGTTTAAATGTTAAGCCTTGTGCACAGAATTTGCGGGTTGGAGTCAATAGAATACATCTAAACATTTATTTTAAAACAAGCACCCACAGCCAAAAGTACGGGTTTGAGGCATTTGCGAGCAGTTAATAGAATATGGTCCATTGTTAGTTTGGTACATACTTGACAAACAAGTGTCTTTAACTGCAGTGATCCTTTAAACACATGGATAACAAAATTTACTTTCCAAAATATTTTCCATTTATTACTGTGTTCTGCTATTCCAAAAACAGTTGTAAGACAATGGTGTGTGGGCGTCTTCAAGTAAATCTCTTATAGGGACATTTGCTTTTCAAATCTGGTTGACCATTGTGAGAGTTGTCATTCAGATACTATGAGACTTTGTGAGATGTACTGTATGTCATTGCAGATACCACAGATCAACATTTACTCAATAATAAAACATTTAATTAAAAAAATATTTACTAAAAAAGATAAATAAAACACAACACCATAACATTCCAATATTCTTTTTCTATTTTCCTCTGCTCTGAATGAAACATAAAATACAATCATCCAAGGGTATATAGACATTGCTATCACCACTCTTCCAAGTAAGGGATTGAATAGGTTTCAATCATAGCTAAAGCTCAATGCCTCTAACTTGAGAAGATGTCAAGTAAAATTCCTCTTCTTTGAGATTCTACCACATATGCAATGCTTGTGAAAATTATTGTATACGGTACTAGCGACTTCCCCGTCAAAATTTGAAGCCTGTCAATGCTGTTTGCCACACAATGCAAGGTTCTCCCCCCTCTAACTTGAGGGCCTCGCCAACCCACCACTTTCGTGCCCTGCAATGAGTGCCGAGGCCGCTCATTGCAAGCCTCTCCCCCCCTCTACTTTCCGAGCCTTGCGATGAGCCCAGCAATGAGTGGCTTTGCCTCTCATTGCAGGGGTCGGCCAACATGCAACTTACTGACCTCACAATGAGCACCTTGGGCGATCTTCATTGCGAGCCTCTCCCCACTCTCTCCCTACCTTGTCTCTTTGCCCTCTCTCACTCCCCTGGGTCCCCCCCTCATCTCTCACCCCTGTGTATCTTTCCATCCGACTCCCTCCCTTTTGTCTCTTTACACCCTCTACCCCCCTCTCTCACCCCTGTGTCTCTTTCTGCTCTCTGTCTGTGCACTCTCTCTCTGTCTGTTCGCTCTCTCTTGCTCTCTTTGTGTGCTGTCTGTGTGTGATCTCCCTGTCTGTGCACTCTCTCGGCTCTCTGTCATTACACTCTCTCTCTGTGCACTCACTTTCGGTGCATTCTCTCTTTTTCTCTGGACTCTGTCTGTGTGCTCTCTCTCACTCTCCGTGTGAGCTGTCTGTGTGTGCTCTCTCTCTGTACCCCTCCCTCTCTGTGTCAATTTCTGTGAGCTCTCTGTGTATTGCTCTCTCTCTCTGTGCTCTCTCTGTCTCTTACTCTCTGTCTGTGCACTCTATCTCTGTGCACTCTCTCTCGCGCTCTTTGTGTGCACTGTATGTGTGTAATCTCTGTCGATCTCTGGCGCTTTCTGTCTGTACGCTCTCTCTGTGCACTCTCTCTGTGTCTCTCTCTCTGTGCACTCTCTTTCTCTGCTCTCTCTCTGTGCGCTCTCTTTCGCTCTCTGTGTGCACTGTCTGTGTGTGATCTCTCTGTCTGTGTTCACTCTCTCTCTCTCTGTACCCCCATGATTTGGCCAATTGAATAGGGCTCTAAATAAGCACAAAGCATATTTTATTTACAGAAGTTTTTATTAGTGAACTTCTATCCAAAAGCAAGGTCTTTATTAACTAAAAGTGCTCTGTGCTTATATAGAGCCCTATTCAATTGGAAAATTACAATTTAGTAAGGCTGTTAATTTTGATATCCTGTTTGTTATTACTTTTCACTGGATCTTCCACATATTAGCTAAAAGAGTCAATACACCACTCCCAATAAAGAACCACTTTAATGGTCTATTAAAGAGCTTTTTATCAGACAGTTAGGTAGGCCTTGAATAGAAAACCTTTACAGAAGACTCTCAGTTAACCGGCACCCAATCAGCATCGGTAGATGCCGGATATATGTAGTTTCTGCTTGCTTGAGTGTTACTATTAAAAGAGGCCTAGATTAGCTGCACATATGATGCTCTGCTAAGTATATTTGTCAGTGAGGGCTGTTCTAGCAGCAGCAGTTTTCATTCCTCACTTACACACAGGTACGTTGGGCTGGAGTGTGCTGTGCTGAGCCGGGAGAATGTAACGTCAACACTGCACTGGCTCAGCCACTCTGTTATGCCTGTCTGCTTCCAGGTTAAATTTAATTGCAGAAATGTACAGTGGATGAAATCTAGGTGCCTGTAAGCATTTTTGGCATGACAACCTGCCATTTGTTGAGCCCTTCAAATTTAAATTTTTATTTAAAGTACAGAATAAAAAAATAATAATTCTGGTTGCTTCAGAGTTATGGTTGCTTGAATTCCGGTTAACTGAGTGTACTGTATTAAACTTATTTTGTTCATTTAAAAAATTAACTATTTTTCATTCATGCCTCCAAACTACATAAGTGGCAATCTTATTTAGCAAGAAATTAGATATCATGGAAGAGTTTAAACTCATAGATGAAGAAGGAAGATACTGTATATACTATGGGTGGGCATGATTAACAATGATAATCATGAATCAGACAAATAAAATAGGAAAGGATTATTAACGCGTTGTGGAGATTATAATATGATGTTAGATATGTCTTTGGATAGATCTTCTTTCAGAAAAAAGACAGCTGATTGAACTATCAAAGAAATGTAATGATTTATTGATGAATTAAGACCTATATGAAGTATAGATGACAATAAAACCAATAGAAAGATATTATACTTTTGTTTCTAAAAGATATCAAACTTCTATGAGAATAGACCATTTTGTAGTTAATATTCAGATGTTGCCCTTAATTCAAAAAAATAAGATAAATGAAATATCATGGTCAGACCATTTCTCAATATGTTTATATATTAGAGAAGGAGTAATTAAAAATATAAATAAAAATTTAATGTGGAAGCTAGATCCAACGCGGTTTAAATCAAAAGAACAAATAGAGAATATAAGACAAGACATTTCGTCCTTCTTTACTTGTAATGAAGATTCTTTTAGATTAAGAGCTATAACTTGGTGCACACACACAGCATATATGAAGGGAATTTTTATATCTAGAGCTATTGCAGCTAGAAAAAAGAGGGGTACAACATCAGTTAAGAGAACTATACATTGTAACAGAGTGCCCCCTTCTGACGGGGGGACGGGGGGGGGGGGATGGGTCCGGTTCTCCTTGCTCTTTAACTTATTTATGGAGGAAAACACAGCAGGTTTGTCAGAAGCTTTGTTTTACTCCTGTTTTATTTTGTCAGTACAAACAGAAAGAAAAATAGTGCTTATCCTCAGCAACAAAATAAAATTCTACATAAACGGGCTTACTATAACCTGGAACACCCTGACTTGCCCTGAGACCGCTTCTCGGCGTGCAGGTAAAATTATACAGTCCACAGTGTAAGTTCTCTGCTTCTTTCTTGGATCTCTTGAGGACCTTTTACCTCTCTCTGTCAATAGCCGGTGAAGCATAGGGCCCACCCTTCTCTCCCTTATGCTTCACCCCAGGGACCCTTGTCACCCTCTTGTAATGAGGGATGATTACTCTCTCTTAATACTCTCTTCTCCCTGGGCATTTGTAATCCTTTTTCTGGGTATGATGAAAATAATATGTATTTGGCACCAACCTTTTATCCCCCAAGTTGTATTCGGTTTATCAGGAATAGGGGGCTTTTGGATGGCTCCTTACTCAGCTTGATTTCTCCTGAACAGAAGCGGACCGCTCTCTCCTTTAGGAAAGTCTCTCAGTGACACCCTCCTCCTCAGACTGCTGGCAGAGACTGCAAACTTCACTGAGCAGCCTTTTAACTGCTCAATTAGGCTTAAAGATTTTGGATTAACCTTTTCTATGTCAGTCCAGGGTATATGGCTTTGCTCCATCTGCGGCTTATATATCTTCCCTGATGTACGGTGTTGCAGGTTATCAGGGATTCCTGCTGCACTTTATTACAACATCAAATTGTATAGACTACAGTGGATAAATAAAGTTTTTTCCCAAAAAGGAGACTGGGATTCACATTAATCAAATAGCTTCAAAAATAAGAAAAAATATTCAGTTGCAAACAGATAATATGATATGGAAATGCCAACAAAATCATTATTTAATGGGGAATAAAGTAGGAAAAGCCTTAGCCTATACATTGAAAAAACAAAAGATCCAAAATAGAAGCTAAGAGGACAAGACAATAAAATATATTCACAACTGATAAATATTGGTAATGTTTTTTTGAAATACTACCAATCACTATATAATTTGAAAAAGTAACAGAACTTTGTAAAGCCTATTAAATCAAATATAAAAAACGTCCTTGACAAAATTAAAATTTATTAAATGAGTATTTAGAAAACCTTAATAACGTAACTCTAGAGGAAATCGAAGATTCCATAAAACAATTAAAATATTATAAAGCCCCAGGGAAAGATGGCTATTGACAATTCCATTATATAAAATGTTTAACGAGTTTAAACAGGCCATAATCCCACATGAAATGAAAGAGGTAAAAATCTTAAATGTACTAAAAATAGATAAAGACCATGAGGATTATAAGAGCTACAGACCCATTTAATTACTCAATGTTGATATAAAGCTATATGCAGGGAATTCTAGCAAATAGATTAAGTAAATTGATCCCGAAGTTAATTAACAGAAACCAAGTGGGCTTCGTTGAGGGTAGACAAGGCCCAGATAACGTCAGGAAAATAATTGATTAAATGTCTTGGAAAAAAAGGAATCTTCCCATGCTCACCCTGTCGTTGGATGCAGAAAAGGCATTCAACAGGGTGAGCTGGGACTTTGTTGATGAAGTGCTGTACAAATTCGATAAGGGACAATTTGGAACAAAGGCAATAAAGGCTTTATATAAAAGCCCTTCAGCTATAATTAGTGTTAAGAGAGAGGAAACATATAGATTTCCCTTGGGAAATGGAACTAGACAAGGGTGCCACCTCTCACCGCTAATTTTTATTTTAACAATGGAACCATTGGCCAAACTTATAAGATCGGCTAGTGATATCAAAGGAATTAGAATAGGCAAAGAATCATATACGATATATAAGTTTGCAGACAACATGTTTCTTACACTGTCAGACCCAGACAACTCTCTTGGTGAATTATATAATATTTTGGAGAAATATAGTCAAATGTCATATTTTAAAGTGAATATACACAAATCACATATAATCCATTATAATATATAATGGGAGCAGATTGAATTATTATAACAACGCTTCCAACTATCACCCATTTAGGTATTAATCTATAACAAACTAATGAAGAATAATCTAGATAAAATGTACTTACATATTAGGAGAATAATATCAGATTGGAATCAAACGAAATTACCCATGACAGGGAGAATCTCTGCTATAAATATGGTAATTATACCAAAGTTTTCGTATATATTAAGGTGCATTCCACAAATAGTTCCAAAATATTTTCTGGACAAAGAGGAAAGAGGAAAGAGACACATGGCATTCCCAAGCACAAAACTTGCAGGTTCATAAACCCTGCAATGAACGGCCTGTACAGTACGCCGAAAGGTGCTCAGAGAAGCAAAAGCCTCACATTGTGTGGTAAACAGCATTGCCTGGCATACAATTTTATTCCTGTAATTTTTTGACTGGCAATTCGCTAGTCACATATATAGTTATCAGTTTTGGTGACGTTTGCGATGTTGGTAACGCAGTTGCGTCCCTTACGAAGTGAGGCTCGCCATTGGCGCAGTTGAACTGAACTGCGAGCCTCGCAAAGCGAGGCTCGCCAGCGTCGCAGTACTTAGGCTGCAATGAGCGCCAAAGGCGCTCATTGCAGCCCACGGTGCAGTACTTAGACGAGCCTCGCAAGGCAAGGCTCGCCAGCAGCGCAGCACATCTTTCCAGCGCGTAACTCTAAAAACTTACAAAAAATTATAACACACTCACACACAGCACAGGGGGAGAAACAGGAAGACTGGGAGTTAGGTTGCAAGCAAATTACACCTCGTCACTCTAAAATCGTCTAGGTGAGGAAAAAAATTGCGGACGACAAATGCAAAATTTCAGAAACAGCATAAAAACGAGGCTCAGCAACGCCAGACTCACAAAACGTACAAAATACACGATGCAGAAGACAGTAACACTAACTAACTGAGTTGCCCACATAGTAGGCGAGAGAAAAGGGTGCTCATCGGGGGCTCACATTGAGCACCGCGAGCTGGAGAGGCTTTCAATGAGCACCGAAGGCCCTCATTGCGGGTTTAGCAATGAGTGCCGAAAGTGATCAGTACAAAGCAGGAAAGTTGAAGTACACAGGGGAGAGGTTCGCAATGTGCGCAGAAGGCGTTCATTGCGAGCCACGCGATGACTGCCAAAGGCGCTCAGCGCAGGGCTTGCGGTGAGCGCTGAAGGTGCTCAGAGGACCAAAAGCCTCACAGGGGAGAGGCTCGCAATGAGCACCGATGGCGGTCATTGCGACCCACGCTATGACCGCCAAAGGCGCTCAGCGCGGGGTTCGCAATGAGCACCGAAGGTGATCAGAGGACCAAAAGACACATTGTGTGGCAAATAGCATTGCCAGCCCTTTAATCCCGTCATTTTTGATGGGCAAGTAGCTAGTTACATATATATATTAATCCAGTCAGACAGTGATAGTTCTTATCTCCTCTAAGGATCTTAATACATATACATATATATATATATATATATATATATATATATATATATATCAACTATAACAGTTGTCAATCTGTGAGTTGTCATCACGCTCATTACGAATTTAAAGACCGAACCATGGAACTAGAACGACCAGCAAAAAAAAACAAATATGCCTCAAATTTACTTACAAATTCACACACAGCACAGGGGGAGAGCCAAGGAGCCTGTGAGTGAGGTTGCAAGTTAATTTGAGGCATGTTTTTTCACGATAGAAAAGCGCTTAAGCAAGAAAAAAATGGTGGCCGAAAAAACGTAACAGGATGAGAAAGAGACCAAAGGCACTAAAATAGAGCCCGAAGCAGTAACACTTAACGCAAGCCAGTAACATTTAACCAAAGTCAGTAACACTCATTGCGAGGCCCCTAAACTACACGAGGGGGAGAGGCTCGCGATGAATTCTGAAGGTGCTCAGAGGGGTCATAGCCTCGCATTGTGTGGCAAACAGCATTGCCATGGCTTAAAATTTTATTGCCGTCATTTTTGATGGGCAAGGCTTTAGTTTATATATATCTTCTACTAGATATATTTTTCAATATGCATATTCAACTAGTCAGCGGCCCTCACTTTATGAAGTCTGAGGCATAACTGACTGATTACCTAACTGAATCTCAACTGTCAGTTACAGATTACCTTATCACGTCGTTCTAAATCAGTTAACTCAATGAATCTAACATGCTCAGTTAATTCATGAACCGAACATGCAACATATAGAATCTAATATCATAAGTCAAACACACACAGAGAAGCAACATAACATACAGTAATTAACATACATAGGGTAATCAACATAACAAACATAATAAATAGCTTTAAAACATACTGTAAAATTGCTGACCACAAACACATGTTTCTAGGAGGCAGTCATGATAGGAGCCAGTGTAATGGCCAGCCTCAAAATACTAATAATCCTCGGAGGATCATATGAGTCCAAAGGACTGGTGGTCAGGAGGATCATGACAATGCTCTTATAGTGTTGGATATTATATGGTACTCAAAATGTAGCTATATAAATTATCCTTTTATTTTTCTGGGACTGTTTCTTTTTCACCTTGTTACACAGAGTTAATAAAGAAAATGAAAAAGAGGAATGGTGAAAGGTTAGCTACACTTTAGATCTACAGAGCACTTAGAGATCAGGAATCATTTTTAAGTGGTCAGTGGTTAAGAAACGGATTAATGGGATTTGCGGCTTTATCTCAACGACAATGCCTTGTTTCAATGGGTTAGGCAATAATAGGATTTTTCACTGAAATACATACAGTAGTTGTATCAGCAAAAAATCAAAAAGAATATACAATGACATCAACACCCGAAATAGGACATATAAAATAAGAAAAACTAATCTATACAGTACTAAATATTTTACCTATATATCCCTATCACATTTAATAAATATTATAATATGAAATAAATATCAATACCTTCTTTCAGGTGCAACAAAGAAGAAAATACTTTTAATGTCCCTTTAAGAATATTTGTAACAATATTTTTTTAAGAAAATAAAATATTTACAACAGGTAGAAACCCAAAGGCTGGTGCACACATCATTCCATTAAGCCCATGAGGAGAACATAAAGGTGGGTGCTGCTCTTAAACTTACTCTTTGGGCATTTTTTTAAATTATCCTATTTAAATGTTCTAACTAATGAGTTAATTAATTGTATTAATTGGCATATACAATGTACACTTCATTAACTTTTTAGAAGAGTAATAATTTATCATGTTCTGGCTCCCACTATTTTCATTTTCTCTTTCATGTAGGGAGCCATGTTTCAAACTCCTTTAATATTTTTTAAGGGATGGTTACTTTCTATATTGACTATATATATTATTATTCTTTAGTGTATATTTTTATTTCAGATTATTCGTCTGCTTCTATCTCAGGAGGATATGTCCATGTAAGCTAATAAACTCTCCATTAATTTTATTGAAAGCTCTTGCAGGTGTAGGTACTAGTTTTCACTGTGCTAATTGAAGCCTTTTATGAATTCATGTCTCCTTCCTACTCGGGAAGCTGATCACCAGAATCCAAAATGATACAATACACTGCAGCACAACAGTTCATTTGTCTTTGCCTTGTATTGTATTGTAGTGTCCCTATGTGGGGGTAAATGGTTGTGGCCAAAGGAAGGAGAAGTTTTCTTGTCATAGCTGGGTCTTTGTTTTAGGGGGAGGGCGGGGGTGAAGGAGACGGAGGGTTAAATAATCCCATAGATTTATATACTTGTAGCTCAGGGTCAGAGGGGGAGGGGTCTGATCTCAGGGGAGGGGGGGTGGTAATGGGAGAGGAGGGACAGGCTTCGGGTTCAGATCAGGAAGGTATTGATCCCAGTCCACAATCTGGAGGACAAGAGGCTGGAGCCAAACACAGGGCCCTTAACTACACAGGTCAGAGGAGATGGTGGTATTCAATCAATACCATCAGGGCATTCAGAGGTGTTAGAACTGAGTTGGTCATGCATAAACAATATTGATTGCAAATAAAGGCTGAAAATGGGCAAATGGTCAAGTAACCAAACTGTTTCAAATGAGTTAGCATTAACCTGGCAAGCAAGGGGTTACAGAGAATGTCAGCACAAGCCGGAATTGAATGTGTCTGACCTCTTGTATATACCTACAAAAATGGTATCGTATAGCACTTGTTTAATTATGTTTAATTGTATACATGTGGAAGGAATTATTCACATGTTGTAAAAACTAACCAAAGACTAAAGGACAATAAAGACCCTACAGATTGAATGAGTGGAGCATAAGGATAACAAGGACAAAATAGAAAGATTGGAGAATTGCTAATTAGATTGAATGAATGTGCAATGGATGTTGAGTTTGGATGTTTAGCATGTGTGATGTCATCACATTCCTTTGTAAGACTATAAGAAGTTGGTATTTTGTAACTTAATTCATTCTAGAATCATATAGACATTTCATTCACACATGGATATCTGAAATTGCTAATGTTTTGTAATTATAACCAATAAGCACAAGCTAAAGACTGAAGTATTTTAGAATATTTTATTGTAAGTTTTTTTCACCAGTAAGCTGAATCCCTTTATTGGTGAACTAAGATCTTTCATTGATGATTTGAGATATGTCAATAGGGGTTAGGGAAATTAAGGCTGGCCCCAGGTCCAAGGCCTAAAAGGAGGTAGTATCTGCAGTAACTGATATTAGTTATGTTAGGGATCGTGATGACGACAGTCAGGCGAAGGTCAGGAGGATGATGGAAGAGGAGGCCAGAGCAGCTGAAGCTCAAAGTGGTGCCTCCAGAGTGACTGTACTCTACCTTGCCAGGTGAATATCATATACACCCACATGTACACTACAAACATAGACACTTCTAATCACTTGGAAATACTGCACAACAATATGAGTGACATGTCAGCTCCCTCTATAGATGGTTTGTCTATCCCCATCAAATCTTGAAATCTCACATATCACACGCATTGGTGGGCAGCATCACACAAGTGACAAATAGACGCAACAAATAACAGACAGGTATAATTTGATTCAAATTCCAATTGAAAACACAGTTGTGTGTGTGACCACTGCACATTTGCAGATAAAGACTATGTAGGAATGGTTGTGATTTGTAGTGTACTAGCCCATCAGGGAACACCTCTCAGTAGCATGCTAACAACTATTGCTGACATATGCTCACTGAATAGTTAGTATGATACAATGCTCAGCAACTTCTGAAGAGTATGTATATGTATGTGCTGCAGAGGCCACACTTCAGTTACAAAGAAGCTCATTATATAAAGAAATAATCATATCCAGCAAAGGATCCCGTCAAACATTAACTGATAAGTGAACAATCCAGGTCCATGATAACTGCATATCAGATATGCCAACAATTTTGGAAGACTCAACATTGGCCAGTAGACTAGAAAGTTAGCCTACATCCCAATCCCAAAAAGGCAGTGCCAAAGTCTGCTCCAATTAACTGGTCAACAAAGATTTTGCCTCAGAGCATATAAGGGTTGTGCTATATGTAATTTATCCCACTGATTTCAAAAATTGTTCTATCACCCATAGTTTTAAAGTTACGTCCCCTTTACTATAATACATTGTGCTATATAATACATACAGCATTAGGATATGTTATTTTTTTATCAGTACAATTCTAGTATTATTTTTAATTGCTATCTCTCTACTTCCCCTTGCTTTCAAACTGCTGGAGCGGCTCGTCTATAACCACCTTACCAGCTTTATTTCCTCTAACTCCTTTCTTGACACCTTCCAATCCAGCTTTCGGCCCCAACACTCCACTGAGACAGCTCTCAATAAAGTCACCAGTGACCTGCTTACTGCCAAGTCAAAAGGTCACTTTTCTATTCTCCTTCTTCTAGATCTCTTCTAGATCTCTCTGCTGCCTTTGACATAGTTGACCATTCACTTCTACTCCATATCCTCTCCTCCCTCGGTATTCGAGACACTGCCCTCTCGTGGTTCTCATCATACCTACAAAATAGATCATTCACTATCTCCTTCTCTGACACCTCTTCTTCACCTTAACCCCTGTCTGTTGGCGTACCTAAGGATCAGTCCTAGGCCCGCTCCTCTTCTCCATCTACACTTCCTCAGTTGGTACCCTTATAAACTCTTTTGGGCTGCAATATCATCTCTATGCAGATGACACCGAAATCTACCTCTCAGCACCAGATCTATCTCCCTCTCTTCTAACACATGTCTCCAACTGCCTCTCTAGTATATCCTCTTAGATGTCCACCCACCATCTCAAACTCAACATGTCTAAAACTGAACTCCTAATCTTCCCTCCCTCTCCCACAGCGTCAATTCCTCACATCTCACTCACTGTCAATAATGACATCATCACCCCCTCCTCCAAAGCCCGTTGTCTTGGGGTTCTTCTGGACGCCGACCTGTCCGTCATCCTTCACATACAATCACTAACTAAATCTTGTCTTCTCCATCTAAAAAATATCTCCAGAATTCGCCACTTTCTCAAACAAGACACAACTAAAATCCTTATACACTCTCTCATCATCTCTCGACTGGACTACTGCAACTCGCTTCTTGATCTCCTACCCACTACCAGACTATCTCCACTTCAATCCATTATGAATGCCTCTGCTAGACTCATCTTCCGTACACAACGTTCAGTGTCGGTATCACCTCTCTGCCAATCTCCCCACTGGCTTCCCATAGCCTCCAGAATAAAATTTTAAATCCTGACCCTAACTTTCAAAGCCCTCAACAATAGCGCTCCCCCTTACATTTCTGGTCTCATCTCCAAATACTCCCCCACCCACCCTCGTCGCTCTGCTAATGACCTTCTTCTTTCCACAACTCTTGTCACCTCCTCTCACTCTCGCCTTCAGGACTTTTCTCTTGCTGCCCCTATTCTCTGGAACTCCTTGCCTCGCTCCACCAGATTATCCTCCAGCCTCAAAACATTCAAAACCTCTCTAAAAACACATCTCTTTAAAGAAGTGTATCCCCTTCCACCCTAACACACTCTCACTTCTCTCTCCCTCCTTTTCCTCACACAATACCCTTAGGCTGTAAGTCTGCGAGTTTCAATCTCACAAGGTGCTTTAGGGAAAGCACTATGGATTTGAGGCTCAAAGACAGGGCCCTCCTTGCCTTGCTATTTGTTAATTTGTATGTATCCTTGTTTTGAACGTATCTTATGTACAGCGCTACGGAATATGTTGGCGCGTTATAAATAAACGATAATAATAATAATAATTGCTGCAAATTCGACTAATTAGTCAATGACAAAAGGGCCAAGAGTGATAAACAGTAGAGTCATATTCTGTCACGTCATGCCCTTGAGGCATGATGAGTCACGTGTTTGCTTGTTTACTGTAGGAGTCAGCTCTCCTGGCCAGTTGGTGGAAAGATTTCGTTCTTGAAACATCTAATGCTGTAAGTATGTTATTTGTGTAGTTCTATGTACATTTTATGTTCATAATCGGAAGTTGAACAATGTCAAGACATTTTATTTTTGCTACATTTGCGTTGAGGTGATATTTAAAAATCATAAATATTGTTTTACTCCACTTATTAAGAAGTGTTATGAGCTTTACTTTGGATGCAAAGTTAGTGACCAAGATAAAAGTTGTGCCCCTCATTTTTACCTGTGTCAGACTTCTCACAACTTGGTAAACTGGTTCTTGGCACATGAATATTGCTGAATAAACAGATCACTCCAGAGATTGTTACTTTTTGTTTTATAAACTTTTCAGGCATCAGTTCTAAATCAAAGCACACTGTGACATATCCAAAGTTACCTTTTGCCATCAGGCCATTATGAACAAGAAAAAGATCCCGTAGAGCATAGTGATGATGATATAAGGCTTGATCAAACTTTTGAGTCTTCTTGTTCATCGTTACAACTACATTTCCTTACCCAAGGAGATCGTCTATGACTTGAACCTATCTAAAACACAAGCAGAACTTTTAGGCTCCAGGTTGAAAGGCTGGAATCTTCTCCATAAGGAAACGAAAGTTTGTTTTTTAGAGATAGGCGTAGTGACTTTAAGGATTTATTTTCCCATGAAGATTAACTTGTTTTTTGAAATGGAAGCACTTGGTCACAAGTACAAAGCAGAGGATTGACGTTTATTTATCGATTCTTCTAAAGTTAGCTTGAAAGCTGTGCTTCTCCACAAAGGAAATACGTTTCCATCAGTGGCACTAGCTCATGCTGCCAATATCAAAGAAACTTACAAGAGCATGAAACTTGTGCTTGAAAAAATCAAATATGAAGAATACAATTGGAATATCTGTGGTGACTTGAAAGTATATGCTATTTTTTTATTGTTTGGACAACAACTTGGTCACACAAAGTACAACTGTTTTCTTTGTGAATGGGACAGCAGAGACAGAAGAAATCATTATACTCAGAAACAATGGCCAAAACGAACATCACTAACTCCACGACAGAAGAATGTTGCCGATACACCACTTGTTGATCCAAAAAAAGTGTATCTACCTCCACTCCATATAAAGCTCGGTCTTATGAAGAACTTTGTCAAAGCGATGGATAGAAGTGGACCTCAATTTACATATTTAAGAAATAAATTCCCAACAGTCAGTGATGCAAAGATCAAAGAGGGGATCTTTGTGGGACCTCAAATAAGACAACTTAAAGATGAGAACTTTAATAGTCAGTTGAACCAAGCTGAAAAGGCTGTATGGAAATCTTTCAAAAGTGTTTGCCAGAACTTCTTAGGGAATCATGAAACAGACAACTATAAAGAAATAGTGAGTGATCGTTTTCATTCTTACAAGACTATGGGATGTAACATGTCTTTGAAAATCCATTTCTTGGATTCACACCCGGATTCCTTCCCAGCAAATCTTTGGGAAGTC
Organism: Discoglossus pictus; assembly: GCA_027410445.1. Taxonomy (NCBI): domain Eukaryota; kingdom Metazoa; phylum Chordata; class Amphibia; order Anura; family Alytidae; genus Discoglossus; species Discoglossus pictus. The sequence goes on from CM050164.1 coordinate 432,682,635, forward strand.
AGTGATGAACATGGTGAACGATTGCATCTGGACATTTCCAAAATGGAAAAGCGGTACCAGGGCAAGTGGAGTCTAGTAATGCTTGCTGATTACTGTTGGACCCTTAAGAGGGATGTTCCTGAGAAAAAAAAAGGAGGAAATCCAATACTTCTACCTTTTAGGTAAGTTAGTCCTTTACTATGCATGTATTGTGTATATATGTAATACTGTAAACTTAAAATCACTGTCTCCCGAAATCCTTATGTGATAGAGAAATTATAAAAATGAAATTATAAAAAAAATATGTATTCTGCACAAAAAATACTATTTTGTTGACCAGTGTTATTGAAACATTTTGTTAATTTTAAAATGCTAGCAAGATACTGCAAACTCGGCTGCAACAATATATCAATAAAGAATTACCAGATGTGTAAGCTTCGTTTCTCACAGACACAGGATGGATAATAGAGAAAGCAAGACATTTCCAGAAAAAAACATTTACCTCTGCTTTTATCTGTGTAGATCACAACAAAATGTGGCAATTTCTGAAAGAGATTAGACTACAAGACCATCTCATCCGCCTCCTGAGGAATCTATATGTGGACCAAGAGGCCAAGGTCAGAACCGAAGACTGTATATTGTTATAAGACTGGGGTGGATGATTTCAATGATACTACTTTGATGGCTAAAAGTGGAAAGAAAGAGACTATTGATGAAGGTGAAAGAAGACATTGCAAAAGCTGGCCTGCTGCTTACTGTTAAAAAGATGAAGATCATGGGAAACTGAAATCTCAGTTCCTGGCAAATAGATGTGACATCATTTATTTTTCTGAGCTCCAATATTTCTGCCGCTGGAAACTGCAGCCATAAAACTAAAAGACATTTGCTTCCGAAAGAGGAAAGTACAAAACTATGGCAAGTTTGAACAAGCTTTTAAAAAGTAAAGATATAACACTAACAACAAAGGTCTGCATAGTTAGAACTATGGTATTCCCCATAGTAAAATACATATGTGAGAGCTGGACCATAAAGAAGGCTGAGCGCCTTGACACCTTTCACTTGTGGTAATGGATAAAACTGCTAAGATTCCATTAGGCTTCAATCAATCAGTACTACACAAAATCAAGCAAAACTGTTCACTGAAAGGTTTGACCTTGAGGTTAAAGCTCAAATATGTTTGCCATATTTTTTTTTTTAGTGAGGAAGTCTGTATTATTAGCCTTAATATATGCAAGTAAAATTATTTAAATAGTGTTTTTTTCCTGAGAGAAAATAACAAGCTCAATATAAATATTAATACTGTGCTATCTCTTGTGAAAATAGAATTTACCACCATTTACAGAAAAAGATTGATATTTAGATTTTTTTTGTAGAAAACAATCCACAAACTGTTAGAATAATTGATATTACAAGCCAATAGCACAGATGATTACTTGTCTTGGCTGGTCATGTGTATTACAGGCCTGTTACAATTTGTGGCACCCAATCATGAGACATGACATTTTCTAACTATTTATGAGGCCAGTTTTAATAATCCCATTAATCTCTCTCCGTAAGCGAGAGAGGTATCACCTGTCAGATATGAACAGCTGCTATTAGACAGCTGCTGTTTAGTCGCTGTTTAGTATCCTGCAACTTCTCAGCTTTTCTTTACTAGTTTTCAATATGTGCTTTTATCTTAAATTGTTGTGTGCATAATTTGAATGTATTGTATAAACATGCTTGCATAAATACACTTATTATAATAACTGATTTTTTTGTTGGTTGCTGTGACTGACTGTAAATATCAGAATATTCTCTAGATTCTATGCATTAAATAAACACACACAGAAGTTCACTTTTATTTTCAACTCTAAAATACTTTAGCATAATAAGTTAAATTGTCAGTTACTGGCAGTAAGTATTTTTTGTGCAAAAAGATTGTCCTTTCTCCCTAATTGCATTTCCCTGGCAGATGACGTTAACAGGTTGTATACCTTGGCAGGTGGATAAAACAAGGTGCATGAAGAGTTGAAGGCTTAAGAGAGATATGAATGATGCAGGACACGGGAAAAAAAAGCTAGAACAAAATACAAAAACCAAAGCAATCACAGTTTCAAGCATAGTCTTGTCCCTCTGTGGCCTACTTTCCAAAAATAAACTGCCTCCAGATAGTAAAGGGGTCCAGAAGGCAATCTCAATATACTTTTCAGGTGTAAAGTTTGGCCTTGGTTCTTGCTCTTCACTCCCTGAATATTCTCACAGGAGTTCTAAAGCTTCACCAACCACACTTTTAAAGACGGGGAAAGCGATGAAAGACATTAGAAATTATTTCTCAACAGTCTCAAGCTTGCAAATCTACAGTAGAAAATGATTTTTGTTTATGTTTGCTTTCAGTCTTGTATCAATCTCGGGAATCAAGGAGTTAATACATATCAGGCCAACCACATGGACTAGAACAGTATCGCCATTGATTTTAAATATTTTGTATATTGCCTAATTGCTAGTCCAGTCGCATATGCGATCTCTAAACTCTAATTGATTGACCTGTAACCTCCTTGTTTTACTCATGTAATGATGATGGTCTCATTTACTATTGGCGGTTTCTAAATCGGTAGTTACGGCCTTGCTTGATTGATCATGATCAATCACACTCTGAAATGCTACATACGACTGCATGGTTTACGGTTTCAGCTTTTGGGCTTGTTCAATTGAATTACTCTGTAATTGTAGCAAATTTCAAGCCTGCAGTCATAGGGCCTGTATAAAGTAATGCAATTGAATAGTGGCCCTTAGCTTACTTTAAATTACATATTCCAGCTGGTAGCTGGAGTTATCAGTGCTCATTTTTTCATTGGCTTATATTAAAATTGGCTCCTGTTATTCTGTCAATAACATAATTCATTTGTCACATCTTAGATTTAGTTACATGGTTGTTCATCTATGTAATAATCAGTGGTCATTATGTACAGGTGCTAGTTCTTAATGTTCAAGTAAATGTATCTCAAAAAAGTGCTTCAGTTGCTTGAATTTCAGTATTTTATTGATCTGCCTTGAGATTCATTTCTATTGTTTTACCAGCAGTATATTCCCTTTGTCGTTTTTCTAAAACTTGTGGATGCTTTGAGGAAGCAATCATTATAGCCAGTTCTGAGTATTCAAATGAATATATCTCAAAAATATTTGGATTTAATGTTTCATTAATCTGCTTTCAAATTTGCTTTTAAAAATTTTTTCAGCAGTATATTCCATTTGTCACATTTTTAATGAAACGTTTGAATACGTTTATTTATCTAATAATTATGCAGCCATTGTACACATTATTTTTCAAAAATGCTTTTGTACTGAGCCTTTAGTATCAGTTTGCATATATTCTGAATGATTGGTTCATTTTTAAATCAGTAAGATCTGCATATCAATGTAACAGTTATCTTATAATATTTGCCTAACTTGTCAGCAATATATAATATTACTAACTAAATAATGCTTTTGTTTATCTCAGTGTTTGATCAGAAAACCCATTTTTTTGGTTCATTCTATTCTAAATCAGAAAGCTTTGCTTTGATAAATATGACTGCTACATTAAAGGGATTCAGAATGAAAGCCTTTTAATTTCTAGTATCATTAAACACTACTATTTTGTTTTTAGTTTTTCATACAATACTTCATTTAATGAACATTAATTAAATTCTGAATATAGAGTCTATATTCCATAATGACTTTGTTGATACAAGAACTGTGTTGAGACATTCAGGTAAATTGTCCCTTTTAAACTTTGAATCACTGCATAATGTTCTACAAATTAGTTATTTCTCATTTTTCTAAAATCACTAAAAGGATAATATAAAAAACAAAAATGTAATAGTAGCATATGTGCTATGTTTTTTTGGGCTGGTAAGTGAAATATTAGCTTAGAGTCACACTTTTTTAGCATAAACACATAACATATTTGACCGCAATGGCTCCATCAGAGGAAGAAGGGGGTATGAGGACATATTGGGCAATCCATTGCAGGTCTGAAATTGTAAAAGTTTAAGAACCCGTAGTTAAAGGAATACTTTAGTGACATTACAAAGCATTGTGCTATAAAAGTATGTTGCACCTAGCACAGTGAAAACCCTTTTACTCCAACTATATAAAATGATTAATTATTACAGTTTTTTTCTCTTCTCTTTAGGTGACTGCCATGTTGCCATCTCCAGCTCCTCACATCCATTAAAGCATGTGACTCTGTGATGTGGGTGGATAGCAAATGATGATTCTCCATCTTGCATCTAGTTAAGCAAAAGTAGCATGTCCACAATCTTCCTTTTAGTCCAAATAAATGTGTTGTTGACTCCAGCATTAGAAGCTAAACCAGATGACCTAGTGGATCAGTAGAAAGCTGCTCAATATGAAGAATCCTTTAACATTACTATTTATGTTTATTAGCATTTGGAATACATATTTGTAGTTCAACAAGTTCTTGTATGGTGTTTTTGAATTTATGTTTTAGTATTTGACTATGAATTAACATTAGATTTTAGTTATTTTTTTATTGAAGCTATATTAGACAACAATCAATAGTTACATACAGGGGTGTAGGAACTCGGGGGGATGGGGGTGAAATCAGGGCGACAGTTTTTTTGTCTCTGTAAACTGCCCCCCCCCCCCAGATTTTTTGGGGCCCATGGTTACATACTTAGGTTTTGTCCCAAAGCTGTCTATCTAAAGGCAAGAGGGCCTACCTATATATTATTATCTTGAACTTACTATGTTTTAAACTCTTAACTCTGAAGTAAACTGCCTCTCTAATCTGATCCACTTAGAACAGCCTCATTTAACTCCCAATTGCACCACTGGTATAAGCCATTCTCATGGCACACTGCTTTCACTAAGCTAGGACTGGTGTCATGACCGAGTCTGGGATGCTTTATATGTATTAAAGAAAAAATAATGGAGATGGAGATGAATAGAAAAAAAATAATTCTAAGAGTGGAAAATATTTTGAAAAAAGGAAACAAAAATTGATTCAAAACATTAACATATAACATTAACACCTCCATACCTGTGTGTTTTTATCAATTATAACTTGTTTTTAATCTTGTTTTTAATCTTCTTTTTTAATCTCATGTTACTTATATGATGCATAACCAAATTATATAGATAATTACATAAACTAAAGGGTCATGTGTGTGTACAAAGCTAGAGCTACATACAGTATGTAGTTATTGCTGTTACTCTTCATCAAGTAACTTAATTATCCTTTTCATTTTCATTTTCAAATGCAAAAGATTCACAGTGACAAATGTATCTCATTTCTCACTAATGTACCCAATTAATTTCTATATGCTTGAATTGCACCTCAGCATTTTATAGTGCACATAGATAATAACCCTATTTTTCATATAAAATATTTGATTAGATCAATTTGTATAAAACACTTTGATGGAATGTTAACATAAAAGATGCAGAATATGTGTCATTTAACCCAAAATATTTACCAAGTTAAAATAAATTAAAATTAACAATATTAGCAGTTAAGCAAGACAGGAAAGAGGAACAAAAATATTTTTTAGAGAAAATCTTATATTTAGCTGACTTTAATTGTGTGATGGAGTTTCCATCTTAGACTGTTAGTTTGCCTGTACCTAGAGGAGGAGGTTTATTCTATGGGGGCTTCAATAAACATCTATTGCCAAGTGCACTATTTAGTGAGCAGTTTTAAATAGAATTAAACAGGATCTTATCTGAACCCACAGTACCTCAAACTCCTCCCTGGTATCTAATGCTTTTAGGAATAAAAAACATTTTTATCAAAGCAAAATATAATACAATAATTTTAAAAAAAGGCTGTATTTATTGTTTTTATTCCTTGTAAAAACATTTTGTCCATTATAAAGTCAAGTTCTTCAAAAAAGAATACTATAAATATGATACTTCAGTGTTTCTTTAAATTTTAAATGTCCCCTAAAATGTTGAATACATACTTTACACAAAGTTTGAGAATGTGTATTTTTTTTCATATAATATCTAGTTATGTTTCAAATGTACAGTTAAATCATAAGATGAACTAGTAATGGGTAATGATAATTTTTAAAATTGTTTATTATGTAAATCTTAGCAAATTTCTGCCACAAATTCCTTCCCGCTGTCTTTTCCATACCTCAAGGGATTCTAAAGGATGAAACATATTGTAAATATAATTAACTAAGATGTCAACATCAAGACTAAGCATGGCTTCAAGGTCTTGTAGCTGTAGTCCAGACTAATGATTGCTAATTAGTTAAATTGCTAATTTACTGCAATCTTTAAAGGCAGGCAGAAGATTTTTTTTATTTTTTCTCTGCCAAAACAGGCCTCTGTTCTATGGCTTCTGTATGAAAAAAAACTAGTAAAATTCACTTGCAAATCACATTACCAAGCTATCACATCACACACGTAAAACTAACCCCAGGAGATGCCATCTGAGTGTGCCTGCCCCATAACTATTTTCCAAATAATTTTCCAAATTATATCCGAGCTTGCTGAAGTTTACTCAGAGGTCTCTCCGATTGCCATACATTAAAACAATTGCCTCTGGGTACCTTCAACCCCCTGTAAAGGCACAAAAATGCCTGCAGATGACTCAGGAGGCCTCATCTATAGTATTATATACAGTTCTGGAAAATGTATCAACAGAAGGGTAATAGTAAACTACAGGAAGTTAAAATAATGTTGAATAATTACACAGTATGCACAATATTGCTATTTATGGCTATAAGGGAATGATATGAACATTTTTAAATCTCTCAATAGTTAACTAGATCCTATTTGATGAGCATTTCACAAAGAAACTTTAAAAAGTGTCCCAAAAAGCATAATGGAAATGAGAAATTTTACTATAATACTATTCTATAACTGTGAGATTCTGATATTTTGTGTTTAATGAAATCTAGGCTTCCTCATTATTAACTTCCTTTTTTACCATTGCAGCTCTGTTTCTTGAAAGATGAAAGCACACAGTACAATCAATATTCTGATAGCAGAAGCTGGTATTTGATTAGGCTGCAAATGGGAATAGAGGGCCCTATTAAATTCTCCCTCGTAGTTCTCTCGGTGCTCGCAAAAGGCAGTTTTCCTGCTGTTTGCGAGAACCGAATCTCTCGCAGCCTGCTTTACGATATGACTGCGAGAAAATGGCCGAGAATAGGCTCCGAGAGAGCTACGTAGCCTTAAATCTATGCACGAGTCTCGCATATCGTAAGAATCCCTACGTGGACAAAAAGTCCACGCAAGGGATCCGAAAGCCTCTACGTGCTGCCTCGGAACAGCCCGAGACAGCAGCGTGAGGCTCCCCCCTGCACCCTATACACATGCCCATGCTGCAGGGGTCTCTATCAGGACCCCTGCAGCACCCCCACATTAACCCCTTGCAGCGGGGGTCCCCGATCTGCATAGATCAGGCCCCCCGCTGCATTTAAAACTTTTAAATTCCCCGCCGCGGCTCCTTAAAGGGACCGCGGCACACTATTAGCCAATCCCGGCCGCGGCACTTAAAATTAACCCCCCTCTATGCTGGGGGTCCCCATCGGGACCCCCGAAGTGTCCCCACATAAACCCATTGCAGGGGGGGTCCCCGATCTGCATAGATCAGGCCCCCCGCTGCATTTAAAACTTTTAAATTCCCCGCCGCGGCTCCTTAAAGGGACCGCGGCACACTATTAGCCAATCCCGGCCGCGGCACTTAAAATTAACCCCCCTCTATGCTGGGGGTCCCCATCGGGACCCCCGAAGTGTCCCCACATAAACCCATTGCAGGGGGGGTCCCCGATCTGCATAGATCAGGCCCCCCGCTGCATTTAAAACTTTTAAATTCCCCGCCGCGGCTCCTTAAAGGGACCGCGGCACACTATTAGCCAATCCCGGCCGCGGCACTTAAAATTAACCCCCCTCTATGCTGGGGGTCCCCATCGGGACCCCCGAAGTGTCCCCATATAAACCCCCTGCAGCGGGGGGCCCCGATCGGCACCGATCGTGACCCTGCTGCAATTCAATTTTAAATTTCCCGCCTCGCGGGTCCTCAAAGGACCGTAAAGGTCCTGAAAGGACTCGCACTAAAAATAATAACCCCAGGCAACTATAATTACCCCATTAACTCATGATTGTCAATCCAGACCACCATAAGGCCTAAATTAACCCATTAACTCATGATGGTCAATCCAGACCACCATAAGGCCTAAATTAACCCATTAACTCATGGTGGTCAATCCAGACCACCATAAGGCCTAAATTAACCCATTAAGTAATGATGGTCAATCCAGACCACCATAAGGCCTAAATTAACCCATTAACTCATGGTGGTCAATACAGACCACCATAAGGCTCTATTTAACCCCATCAGTCCCATAAGGGTATATTATTACCATTATGGGCCTGTTACAACCCAACATTAACCACATAAGTGCCATGATGGTCCTCAAGGACCATCATGACACTAACTACAAACACTACACTATAACCCCCAATAAACCATTTAATCTAAACTAACCCCCCTCTACACTAATCTTTTAACACTTACACTACCTACCTACACTACCTACCCCCTAATAAACCTCCCCAACACTCTAATTACAAAAAACAATAAACCTACAGCACAGAAAACAAAAAACCTACAGTACAAAAAACAAAAAAACCTACAGTACAAAAAACAAAAAAACCTACAGTACAGAAAAAATAAAAATTACAACCCCACCCCCCACTACAGAAAACAAAAAAATACATTACAACCCCACCCCCCACTACAGAAAATAAAAAAAATTACACACCTGAAAAGGAAAGACAGATAAACACAATACAATAATACATATAATACATTACATACATTACATACAATACATGACATTACATATAATATATTAAATATAATATATTAAATATAATATATTACATATAATACATTACATACATTACATACAATACATGACATTACATATAATATATTAAATATAATATATTAAATATAATATATTACATATAATACATTACATACATTACATACAATACATGACATTACATATAATATATTAAATATAATATATTAAATATAATATATTACATATAATACATTACATACATTACATACAATACATGACATTACATATAATATATTAAATATAATATATTAAATATAATATATTACATATAATACATTACATACATTACATACAATACATGACATTACATATAATATATTAAATATAATATATTAAATATAATATATTACATATAATATATTACATATAGTCCTAATCAAATACCCCCTATCTATCTAACATACAATCTATTTAATTTAAAATAAATCCTAACTATATCAAATACATCCCCCTATCTATCTAATATACAAAAAATCCTAACTACATACACAGACCCTTATTCTAAAATAAAATAAAATAATTACAGTCCTAACTACATACACAGACCCTAATTCTAAGCTAAAATCAATAAATTAAGACCACTTACCTTTAAGATGTTGCTTCAGATCACTAACCTATGGGTCAAACAAAAAAAAAAATTAGTACAAAACATTAACATCAAATAAATAAACATTCTATACATTCTACATATTCAACTCACCTTTACAGCATGTCCAGTCACTGTTAAGCTCTTCCGGCGCGGCCCTGTTAAAAAAAAAAAACACAATACATGAATACATGAATACAATATATAAACAATAAATAAAATACACAAATAAACATCTAAATATACATTTAACTTACCTCCCCGCGATGTCCCCGGCCTTCTCTCCTTCAGCCCCGGCTGGGCCGCGGAACCATCCGCGCTCTAAAAAAAAAAAAGAAAAAAAACTAACGGAGGTCTGCACTGGCAGACCTCCCCGACGCTACTGAACCTCCCGGAGTCGTTTCCGGGAGGAAATTGGCATTGGCGGCTTGTGATTGGCTGAAAAAGCTGTCTATCAATTTCAGCCAATCAAAAGTCGTCAATGTGTGAGCCAATCAGGATGGGATACACCCCAATATCCCACCCTGATTGGCTAAAACACTTGTCTATCTTTATGGGAACCAATCACAACGCTCAGATGCCTTCAGCCAATCACTATGGGATACACCCCCACGGAGTGATTGGTAGAAGACATCTGCGCATCCTGATTGGCTCCTACATTGACGACTTTTGATTGGCTGACAGCTTTTTCAGCCAATCACAAGCCGCCAATGCCAATTTCCTCCCGGAAACGACTCCGGGAGGTTCAGTAGCGTCGGGGAGGTCTGCCAGTGCAGACCTCCGTTAGTTTTTTTTCTTTTTTTTTTTTAGAGCGCGGATGGTTCCGCGGCCCAGCCGGGGCTGAAGGAGAGAAGGCCGGGGACATCGCGGGGAGGTAAGTTAAATGTATATTTAGATGTTTATTTGTGTATTTTATTTATTGTTTATATATTGTATTCATGTATTCATGTATTGTGTTTTTTTTTTTTAACAGGGCCGCGCCGGAAGAGCTTAACAGTGACTGGACATGCTGTAAAGGTGAGTTGAATATGTAGAATGTATAGAATGTTTATTTATTTGATGTTAATGTTTTGTACTAATTTTTTTTTTTGTTTGACCCATAGGTTAGTGATCTGAAGCAACATCTTAAAGGTAAGTGGTCTTAATTTATTGATTTTAGCTTAGAATTAGGGTCTGTGTATGTAGTTAGGACTGTAATTATTTTATTTTATTTTAGAATAAGGGTCTGTGTATGTAGTTAGGATTTTTTGTATATTAGATAGATAGGGGGATGTATTTGATATAGTTAGGATTTATTTTAAATTAAATAGATTGTATGTTAGATAGATAGGGGGTATTTGATTAGGACTATATGTAATATATTATATGTAATATATTATATTTAATATATTATATTTAATATATTATATTTAATATATTATATGTAATGTCATGTATTGTATGTAATGTATGTAATGTATTATATGTAATATATTATATTTAAGATATTATATTTAATATATTATATGTAATGTCATGTATTGTATGTAATGTATGTAATGTATTATATGTAATATATTATATTTAATATATTATATTTAATATATTATATGTAATGTCATGTATTGTATGTAATGTATGTAATGTATTATATGTAATATATTATATTTAATATATTATATTTAATATATTATATGTAATGTCATGTATTGTATGTAATGTATGTAATGTATTATATGTATTATTGTATTGTGTTTATCTGTCTTTCCTTTTCAGGTGTGTAATTTTTTTTATTTTCTGTAGTGGGGGGTGGGGTTGTAATGTATTTTTTTGTTTTCTGTAGTGGGGGGTGGGGTTGTAATTTTTATTTTTTCTGTACTGTAGGTTTTTTTTGTTTTTTGTACTGTAGGTTTTTTGTTTTCTGTGCTGTAGGTTTGTTGTTTTTTGTAATTAGAGTGTTGGGGAGGTTTATTAGGGGGTAGGTAGTGTAGGTAGGTAGTGTAAGTGTTAAAAGATTAGTGTAGAGGGGGGTTAGTTTAGATTAAATGGTTTATTGGGGGTTATAGTGTAGTGTTTGTAGTTAGTGTCATGATGGTCCTTGAGGACCATCATGGCACTTATGTGGTTAATGTTGGGTTGTAACAGGCCCATAATGGTAATAATATACCCTTATGGGACTGATGGGGTTAAATAGAGCCTTATGGTGGTCTGTATTGACCACCATGAGTTAATGGGTTAATTTAGGCCTTATGGTGGTCTGGATTGACCATCATTACTTAATGGGTTAATTTAGGCCTTATGGTGGTCTGGATTGACCACCATGAGTTAATGGGTTAATTTAGGCCTTATGGTGGTCTGGATTGACCATCATTACTTAATGGGTTAATTTAGGCCTTATGGTGGTCTGGATTGACCATCATTACTTAATGGGTTAATTTAGGCCTTATGGTGGTCTGGATTGACCACCATGAGTTAATGGGTTAATTTAGGCCTTATGGTGGTCTGGATTGACCATCATTACTTAATGGGTTAATTTAGGCCTTATGGTGGTCTGGATTGACCACCATGAGTTAATGGGTTAATTTAGGCCTTATGGTGGTCTGGATTGACCATCATTACTTAATGGGGTAATTATAGTTGCCTGGGGTTAATATTTTTAGTGCGAGTCCTTTCAGGACCTTTACGGTCCTTTGAGGACCCGCGAGGCGGGAAATTTAAAATTGAATTGCAGCAGGGTCACGATCGGTGCCGATCGGGGCCCCCCGCTGCAGGGGGTTTATATGGGGACACTTCGGGGGTCCCGATGGGGACCCCCAGCATAGAGGGGGGTTAATTTTAAGTGCCGCGGCCGGGATTGGGTAATAGTGTGCCGCGGCCCCTTTAAGGAGCCGCGGCGGGGAATTTAAAAGTTTTAAATGCTGCGGGGGGCCTGATCTATGCAGATCGGGGACCCCCCCCTGCAATGGGTTTATGTGGGGACACTTCGGGGGTCCCGATGGGGACCCCCAGCATAGAGGGGGGTTAATTTTAAGTGCCGCGGCCGGGATTGGGTAATAGTGTGCCGCGGCCCCATTAAGGAGCCGCGGCGGGGAATTTAAAAGTTTTAAATGCAGCGGGGGCCTGATCAGTGCCGATCGGGGACCCCCGCTGCAAGGGGTTAATGTGTGGGGGCTGCGGGGGTTCCTATGGACCCCTGCAGCAAGGTGTTCATGTGAGGACACTTCGGGGGTCCCGACAGGGACCCCCGCATTGAGGGGGGGTTCATTTTAGGTGCCTGGGGGGGGTTTGGAGTACCCCCCACGGCAATGCTTATGTGGGGGACTGCCGCGGAGGTCCCTTTTAGGACCCCCGCAGCACTTGATGAGGAGTGGGAGCCTGCGATATCATCTCGCAGGCTGTCACTCCTCATGTACATTTACGCAGTGTAGATACGTACGGGCCTGCTGCGTAGCTCACACGTTGCTCGCAGCAGGGCTAATTTAATAGCATTGTAAGTTAGAGAAACTTTGCAGTACGTAGGGCTTAAGTAGAAGCCTCTTATTTACGAGGCTGGAATTTAATAGGGCCCAGAGTAAAGCCAAAGAAATCAAACACTACAGACCTTTGGCACATAGAGGAAACTCATAGTGAAAATGATAGCAAAAATAAGACATATTCTGTTGCAATGAATACTATTGGCAGTATATAAAAATAGGTCACAGTCATTGCATAAGCAATCAGTGATTCTGAGCGGCCAGTGTGGGATCTTAAACCAGATTTGCTAAAGGCCAAAATCAGGGCCGGTCATTCATCAAATATCAAAGATTCTCAGCGTACTTCTATTATCTTTACTACATATTATTTAATGCCCATCGCTATCTTCTACATGCTCCACCAGTCTTACACTCTCCTTCCCTAGTCCTAATAGAAAAGCACGTTTCCTCTAACCCCTATGCATATATTTATATATATATATATATATATATATATATATATATATATATATACAGTATCTTAAAAAAAGTGAGTACACCCCTTACATTTTTGTACGTATTTTATTATACCTTTTCATGTGACAACACTGAAGAAATGACACTCTGCTACAATGTAAAGTAGTAAGTGTACAACCTTTATAACAGTGATCATTTACTTTCCCCTGAAAATAACTCAACACACAGCCACTAATGTCTAAACCGTTGGCAAAAAAATTTGAGTACACCCCTAAGTGGAAATGTCCAACTTGGGGCCAATTAGCCATTTTACCTCCCCTGTGTCATGTGACTTGTTAGTGTTACAAGGTCTCAGGTGTGAATAGGGAGCAGGTGTGTTACATTTGGTCATCGCTCTCACACTCTCTCATACTGGTCACTGGAAGTTCACCATGGAACCTCATGGCATATAACTCTCTGAGGAGTTGAAAAAAAGAATTGTTGCTCTACATAAAGATGGCCTAGGCTACTGTATAAGAAGATTGCCAAGACCCTGAAACTGAGCTGCAGCATGGTGGGCAAAACTATACAGCGGTTTCACAGGACCAGTTCCACTCAAAACAGGCCTCACCATGGTTGACCAAAGAAGTTGAGTGTACGTGCTCAGCGTCATATCCAGAGGTTGCCTTTGGGAAATAGACGTAGGAGTATTTCCAGCATTGCTGCAGGGGTTGAAGGGGTGGGGGGCCATCCTGTCAGTGCTCAGACCATACGCCTGACACTGCATTAAATTAGTCTGCAAGGCTGTCGTCCCAGAAGGAAGCCTCTTCTAAAAATGATGCACAAGAAATGCCCATGAGGGTTAAGGCAGGGCTGGAAAATAATGGTGGCCACCCAAAATATTGGCACTTTGTGCTCAATTTGGACATTTCCACTTAGGGATAAACTCACTTTGTTTGACAACGGTTTAGACATTAATGAATGTGTGTTGAGTTATTTTGAGGGGACAGCAAATTTACACTGTTATACAGGCTGTACACTTACTACTTTACATTGTAGCAGAGTGCTATTTCTTCAGTGTTGTCACATGAAAAGATATAACAACATATGTACAAATATGTGAGGGGTGTACTCACTTTTGTGAGATACTGTATATAAACATACCTGTCCCCACAAGCCCCAGTACCATCTAACCCTTATTGGTAACAACATCTCTCCCACTAATCACCGAGTCTTATAGAAGCAAATGATCAAGCTACTCTTTGACAAACTTGGGACCCTATGTAAATCTCTGGAAAAGCAATTACAAGTGCCGTAGCAGCACAGTAAATCTTAGCTATGTTAATTCCCCATCCCTAATTCCCCATCCCTGGTGAGAGAACTTCTATGAGTGACTGGTACAAGTGAACTTCATGACAACGCCAAAAAGAAAGACAAAAATCTCCATTGATTTTTTCTCTGACAATAAATTACGAGTTACTCCCTGTCACTCTGACAACCCAAGCCTATGCTGATAAGACTTTACTTTACTTTCACTCACAAATCACAGCACTGCCATAACTGCAAAAAAAGAAGAAAGGTTTACTTAACAATCCCATATCAACATATCTGTAATTAAAAAATATGATATGTTAAAATTAATCTTGTTTTATAAAAAAAATCTTGGGTAACACACAACCGGTATTAAAGTGTTTAATACATGTTCCGTAAACCACATTGCCTAGGAACAAATGCTCTAATGCATTGTCTATCAATATATCATATTTTAAGACAAAATAAACACATTTTTGTTTATTGAACTATAAATACAATTGTTACATATTTTTTATATAAAAAAAAAGAAGAAGCAATTTCTTTATATATATCTTTGCTATATATATATATATAATTCTATATATATATTGGGTCCTAGAGCTGTATCTCATCCGTAAAGCTTGGTTTGGTTACTCCCTACACAGAAATCTGTTGCGGCTAAGGCAGCATTTACGGCTGTGGGCTGAGTGCCCTAACCTGGGGGAGCTAAAGATTTACATTAGTGTAGAAGTTAGAAGAAAGCTCCCACATCGGATTTATGGCAGTGTCCTAACTTAGAGCACTTGATGACGGAAAAGTAGCTAGCAGACACAGTCTCTCTACATTTCATAACCGTATAAATGCATGCAGGGTTTCAGGGTGCAGGTCAATTAACTCCTAATAGCATAATATGTTATGAGGCATAAAAAAAACTCCCCCTTTACCTCAAACTCCTTTTTCATCATCCCAGTTTGATAGTCTACTTTATCTTTCCTTTTTTTCTCTCATTGATGATCTTCTGATCCTAATGTCCCATTACCCTATGTATCACCATCCCACTTTCTCTTCTCCTTTTCATTTTCCCCTTTAGTCACTGATTGTTTTTTTCCCTGTATTTAAATCCCTATATCACTACCCCTTCTCATGCACTATTAACAATAGTAATATCTCCCTCTTTTTCTCTCAGCTTATTTCCTTTTCATGTCTCTGTCATGGACCCCTTTCCAGAGCCTGGATCCTGGTGCATTAGTGATCATGGTGGGATTAAAACAGGGTGTGCTAAATCTGTAGTGATCAGATACCTCTGTTCTTGTCTATTGTTAACAAATAAAGTTAATCCCATCTGATATGTGCTAGAAACGTCAGAATGTGTAGATTAAGCCTATTACTCTCAGGAAACTACTGTTAGACCCATTTGGAGTTTATCTCTTGTGATTCTCTGCCACCCCCTCTCATTGTTACATTGAGTACTCCCCCTCTGTATCTATCCCCTATAAATACTGCTGTTATTTCAAAAATAAATCAGTTGACTTCTGAGACATATAGAAATTGTATTGGTCTCTTTATATTCTTCTCATTCTCCTAGATGGCTGCAATACTGAACATATCTCCACCCTACAAGTAACCTATTCTGGTCACTACCACAGGAAGGTTAATGTGACTCCTGGAAGCGCTGATTCCTGATGGAGAGACTCGGATTGATACAGAAGCCAGATATCAGGGTGCTGGTGCTGAGATTTCAAAGAACCCAACGGTCCTTGTGGGCAGTTAACCTGTAGTATATAGCAGGTGGCTCTGGGCTTGTAAAGCTCCTACTCTTGAATCGTCACAGTCTTCAACCCCTCACAGAACAGGACCCCAATTAATTTTTAACCCTCTGCTTCTCAGATAATCCCACAATATCTCTTTTATCTTTCCCGCTCAAAAGACTAATTGTCTGCTATCACACTCAATCCCCTTCTGATCTTCGTACCCCTTCTATTCACATACACTCTTTTCTACCTTCTATCTCATCCATCTTGCTTCCTCGTCCTTTGGTTTTTATCCTTATGTCCCCTTTTGCCCCCTCACCAAATCCCTCCAATCTTGGCTTCTCTGTTGTATACTTCTTTACAGTTTAACACCCAATAGAGTTTAAATGTCTACACTCAGGACACTTTGTTGCAATATCACAACTGTGCCTTTTAAAATGCATGTAAAATAAAAACTATGTTTAGAATTAAACTACAGTACCTTCACTAACTAGCTAATTGGCAAAGTTTCACTGTGTTTTTTCCTGTTTGCCTTCCTCTGGATCAATTAAAAATTAATCTGCATATTGCAGATCAGAGGAGATCTAAAACGGTTAAAATTGATGGACTAAAAGTCTTTTTTTTAACCTCAATTACTATGTAATTACTATGTTGAACTGATGTTAGTGTGTTGATATTAATGATGGGTGTTAGAGCACTAGAAGCTCTGGAAACATAATTAAAGATTTCATAAAAACTAGGGTGCCACAAAGTTAATTAGACTAAATAACTATAAAGTCAAGCAATACCACAGCATCCTGGTTCATGGCTTCCACAGGTATCTATCTGACTTGCTTAACATAAAATTTAGCCCTGGCCAAATTATTGTTTGGTAGTTTTTAGTGATACTGTGACAAGAATTGTTCCTCTTGTAAAGGTTAGACAAAAGGAAAATGCACCCCTCCCTGCCATTTTGGCATAATAATAAAAAATAATAAAAATGATAACTACTAAGGGGTAATAACTGTGAGATTTTGCTGCATACTGGACTGTTGTGTTTTATGTTTAGTATGGCCAATAAGGCTTTGTAATTTGAAACTAATATAAGGATTTCATTTTAAATGCTACAACAGATTTTGAATTTCTAGGTAATTTTTGTATTTTAAAACCTGTTATGGGTTCACTATCAATGATGCAAATAATTCCGGATGTAATAAGAAAACAAGGGAGTGGCTTGTCCAATCCACAGTTAATAGCTTAAAAAATGAATTGTTCTTATCTTAGTCGTGGTATAAGCTTGAGGATTTCATGGGTGGTCTGCTGAGTGTTTTACCTGGTCTCTACTTGCCATGCGAATGAAGACGATCCCTCTTTTTAAATTTGTCTTTTGAGACTATCCTGCAGCACAGATGCACTGAATTAAATATTTGATCTTCCACTGAGTTCATCCTCTTAGAATACTTAGACACTTAGGCCCTCATTCAATTGCAATTTGCCCAATTGAATAGGGCCCTAAATAAGCACATAGCATATATTTTTTAAAGAAGTTTTTTGTTAGCAAGCATCTATCCAAAAGAAAGCTTTTCACTAACTAAAAACTTCTTTAATAAAAATATGCTATGTGCTTCTTTAGGGCCCTATTCAATTGCCCACATCGCAATTGAATGAGGCCCATACTATTTACTGAACTTGAAGGGTGCACCTAAACTTTCTTCCTGTTTTATAGAAAACAGACGCATCTCATTTAGATATATGTGTTTACAGGTCTATTTTGTTCGGAAAATATATTTATTATAGAATTAAGTTTATAAACAACAGGTTTGCTGCAGACTGCTTGTAATTAATAATAAAATAATATAACACACATTAGCAGATTAACTGACCAGAAGTAGCAGAGTTTATATGATTAGAATAATGTTCAAGGCAAAGTTCATATTCATTACAGTTTCAGTATTAATTTAAATTTTAATCAGCATGAATTTTGTCCTTTATGTGTCACATGTGTTTAGAGCACAAATTGAAGTGTGATTGAAATGTCATCGGTATATATGACAAGTAATAATTGGCATGTATTTATTTACTAGTGACTTGCCCGTCAAAAAATTACGCCAATAAAATTTGAAGCCTGGCAATGCTGTTTGTCACACAATGCGAGGCTATGGCCCCTCTGAGCACCTTCGGCGCTCATTGCGAGCTGCAACTTTCCTGTTTTGCAATTATCACCTTTGGCGCTCATCTCAAGCCTCTCCCCCTGTGTACTTTATAGGCCTCGCGCTTGAGCACCTTCAACGCTTATAACTAGCCTTCGGCACTCAATGCAAGCCTGTCCCCCCTGTGTAGTTTATGGGCCACGTGATAAGTGTTACTGCCTTGTGTTAAGTGTTCCTGCTTAGGGCTCGTTTTTACATTCTTCTGCCTCATTTTACATCCTTTAGCCTAGTTTTCTTTTTTTTTTCTCGTTTATGCAATTTTTGATCTTAAAAAGATGCCAAATATGCCTCAAATGAACTTGTAACTTCACTCACAGGCTCCCTGGCTCTCTCCCTGTGCTGTGCGTGAATTAATCGGAGGCATTTATTTTTTGTTTGTTTGTTTTTTCGAGTTCCGCAGTTTGGCTGTTAAAAACGTCATTTTTTCAGAGGTCCGCAATTTTTTGCACTCATTGCAGCTAAGTCCCGCGGTCCTCGCGATGAGCGCCCGCGGTGCTCATCTCCACCCCTGCAATGAGCACCTTTGGCGCTCATTGCAGCTATGTTCCACGGGGCGCTTATTGCAGCTATGTTCCGCGGGGCTCCACCCTGCAACTGCGTCCCTCAGTTCCTTATCATGTTGTTCATTGAAACACAGAAACCAATTTATACTTAGTACTTAGAAAAGGACCATTTGAATCATTAAAATATGATTGTATTATATCATATGTTAAAAGAAAAAATAATAAAAAACAAAAACACAATAGTGTAAAACATAAAACCACAGCGGGACACCCACCAGCTGGACTGGAGAACAAATATGTTGGATAGGGATACTATAAATACTTTAACAGAATGCAATACTTCATTGTAACTGTAAGCCTAGTATATCTCAACCCTCTTGGTTGCACTATATAGGAGGGTCTATTCATCGATTAATCACTGTTATTCAATATTGTTGATAACATTTTATGATATAAAGCAACATTAAAGCTTAAAGTCTATAGGTCATTCAGCAATTATTATTATAATCTTTGTTATCCTTCTCCTTCAAAAAAGTTTTTTATGATGGTATAAATCCCAGTACAAGTGTGTGTTAGTATATATTCACTTCATTAGATGACCAGATAAGGTATCTTTACTACAGTTCTTGAAATTGAATATCTTCTCTTAATTTGTGGATGTCCTATATATCAATATATCAACACTTTTTAAAGTAGATAACCATATAATAATTCTTATATTTTTTATACCTTCTATGAATACAAGGTATTATACCATATATAGAAGTGAGTCCCAATAAACTTTGTTAATGGCATTAAATAACTCTTTAATTATATTCACATTAGTCAATTGCCCATCATAAATTATGGAATAATATTTGATGTATCTCCCTCCCTGTGTCTCTTACCCCTCTCCCTCCAATGTGTCTTTTCCCCCTCTCCCTTCCGTGTCTCTTTCCACCTCCTCTCCCCTGTGTCTCTTTCCTCCCTCTCCCTCACATGTGTCTCTTTGCCCCATTCTCCCCCTCTCCATCCTGTGTTTCTCTTCCCCCTTCCTCCCCTGTGTCTCTTTGCCCCCTCTCCTCCCTCTCCCTCCCCTGTGTCTCTTTCCCCCCTCTCCCTCCCATGTGTCTCTTCCACCCTTTTCACTCTCCTGTGTCTCTTCTCCCCTCTCCCTCCCCAGTGTCTCTTCCCCCTCTGCCTACCCTGTGTCTCTTCGCCCCTTTCCCTCCCGTGTGTCTCTTTCCCCCTCTCCCTCCCCTGTGTCTCTTTGCCCCAGCACGCAATCTCTCTTTCCTCTCCTGTGTTCTCCCTCCCTCTTCACCCCTCCTTCCCTCTCCTCTGCGAGCCTCGCAATTAGGGCCTTTGGCTATGTGCATGCGCAATGAACATCTTTTTGGCGCCCACAAGGAGCATTAGGAAATTAATCAATATCTCTATTTCTAAAGACTGTAAACATATGTTTGGTTTTTGACACCATATAATAGTAGTTCTTTGCCTCAGATATATCATTTTTTATGTATTAATAAATGCAGTTGAGTTTTCAGTTTTTGTCAGTGCTATAATGTTTGTCTTTAATTTGTTTTATTACATGGACCTGTCTCCTGTTACATGGTACAAGGAAGTCACAGCTGGGAAAGTCTCCAAAACATAAGCACGTTTCAAATATATAAATATCACTGTGTGTTTGAGAATTATGTAACAAACTAATAACATTAACAGCTTTAAAAGCCATGTGCATTAATGTATTTTTAGAGAAAATCTTAAAATGACCAAACTCTGCTTTAGTCATAGGCTCTACCATTTTGGAATTCTAATTGTCCTGGAATCTGAAGGGCAGGGTTATCCTACTGGTAGTTGGTCTGCTATTTAGTTATAATGTCAAATAACTGAAATGGCAGTATTTTAACAGAAGTGAGTAGAAATGTAATCTAGATACAAGGTTCCTCTGAGGTGTCTAATCCTGTTATAAAAAAGGCAAATATTTGTGTTCATTAAAGCTTAAATTGAATACAATAGTTAAAAATTAAAGGTTGTGTTAGGACCGACCAATGCAGGAATCCTGACAGTTAGACTACTGTCCCAGATCTCCAAAAGTTTATCAGCACCTGAACTAAACGCAGAAGACCACCTACGCCAGACGCAGAATCTCCGCTCAGTGTTAATATTCCCAAAAAACAGTTCTGTTGTTTGTTTCCAAAACTCAGAGAACACATGTACTAAGTTGAAAATCACATATTTTATACATACTGTAACAATATGGGACAGTGTAAATATTAACCAAAAAGTAAAACAGAATAGATGGCGTTAAAATGTTGGAACTTTGCTCATTAGATTTGAATTCTAGGTGCCAAACGATTAGCCTACATCAGGCAAACTGGATAGTTCTGGCTAAACCAATGATATATCCGCCAATGGCATATGGAGAATAACAAGGGCTAGCTTTGGCAATGGAGAGTCTTTTCCCGCCTGACTTACATGACCATCAGCCCTAGTAAATTCCCTCAGCGTGTAAAACCGTAGCCTGTAACGCAGCTTGCAAGACTTACGACTGTTAAATTGGCCCATAAAGCAACCTGCTAACGACTTGTGGGTTAAAGGCGAAAAAACATACCGGATGCCAAAATCCGAACTCCGCTGCCACAAATCCTTTTGATATGTCAAGCCCGTAACTGTTACGTTCAAAAATCGCTATTAAATTGCTACAAATCCACAGGCGTTCAACCCTGTAACCAGCAAATGGAGCCAAAAAGCCAACGGGTACTAGAAAGGACACGCAAGGGGGTTACAGTCCAATCCGTAGCACTGTACATGCAAATATACACACACTATTGTACTTATAATTAAAGGGAAAGTGATGTTAGGTATTAAAATTAACAGCACAATATTCTCAAGCTCACAGATCTGTAATATAAAATACTTTATTTTATGTTTAATTTCTGTGTTATATCGATCCCGGCAATCAATGTGTTAATACATATAATGGAACTCGCATGGACGTCAATATCATGTTTACTGATTTATTAATATTGCATTATTTCTGGAACGTGGGTCTGATTGAAACTCGTAATTGAAACCCGTAAGGCTTTGAAATCTAACCTCCATTTTTCAGTGGCATAATGATAATGATCTCATTTGCCATTGGCTCCTTCTAAACCCGTAACTATGGGTTTGACTAATTGATCATGTTCACGGCCGCAAGAACGGTTTACGTGTTTCGGTCTCCGGCCTGTAACTTGCGGCATGGCTCAATTTAATAGCTCTGTAACGCAGCCTGTGGCAGTGTGCCGATGCCGCTACGGGCTTTGAATTTAATAGGGCTGCATGGCTTGCAGGATATGATTTGCTACTTCACATACTAGTTGTCTGAGAGGTCAGTGCAGTGCTTTTTGTAATTGATGGACGCACATGCCAGCACTACAACACAATAAATGAGAAGAACACATACATAGACAATACAGAAAGGGATCTTGGTCAATTGTTCAGGCTTGACCTTTATTGAAATGGGCCACCCATGTTATCACGCATCTCTAATATATGTCAGTCATCACAGCATTGATAAACCTCTGCTCTTATTAATGTGGGCAGTAAATTGATATCTAAGGTTTCCTTTACTGTACTATTGGCTAATCGCAGTGTCAGTTGGGGTTAAGTGTCTCTTTGCAGTTTCCCTTTAAAGCCTTGCTTTGATTTTACATACGTTTGCAGTTAACAACATAATGTTTTCCTTAAGTCTCTCCCACAAAACTTCATATGCCAGTTATGCAGCTTTAGCAGCAGGACTCAGCCGGGGCTGGATGCAGTTACCTTGTACTGTCCAGTTCTTAAAAGGACACAGTCCCAAAACCTAAAACATTCATTTTTACAATACCATTTTACAATAACATAAACTAAGTGAAGACAGCTCTTTAATGGAAGGGGGAATTTATTTAAACTTTCTAAAGCATTTTGCACATTTTCAAGTCAGGTTCTTCATTAGACCATACAATAAACAAGACACTTCAGTCGTATTTTAAAGACATGCATAGGTTTGCTGTATTATTTAGCTATTTACCTAGCAGGCATGCATCGGACATATGTATGCCCACAAATAATACACATACGCATTATATTTACCAAATCTTCTTTTAAGTGAACAATACTCTCTATGGTCAGTCTAAACTTGTTTTCATTTTTCTCAGTGTTTCGTTGCCTCCGACAATTATGTTTCCTGAGCTGCTACCAATTGTTGAGGATGTTTCTAGTCTCTAGAGGTACTGCAGCTAAACACTACATGCAGTATTGATTCTTCTGGTCATTTGCTGTTGTTTTTCTCTGTACCATGTAGAGTATTAAACACAGTATAACCTGTAGACAGAAATACAAACATTTTCCCCTATATATATATATATATATATATATATACACAGTGCCCCAACTTACGCCAATCTCTATATGGGGTGGTGGGAGCATCAAATAGCCCTATGTGACAATATGAATTTGTACACAGAACACGTCCAGATCTGGTTAAGATACATTGACGATCTTTTCATACTATGGGATGGTCCCAAAGAACTTCTGGATGAATATATGCAAAAACTGAATGACAATGATTTCAATCTTAGGCTAACATATCAGATGGATATCAACAAAGTAGACTTCTTGGATATTACTATTGCACGAGGATCCAACGGCCAACTTATAACGGATCTATTTCGCAAAGACACGGCTACAAACAGTGTACTACACAATGACAGCTTCCATCTCCCCTCAACCAAACGAAGTATACCTTTTGGGGAATTCATCCGTCTAAGGCGCAACTGTTCCCAAATTGAAATTTTCAATTCAAGGGCACAAGAACTACGAGATCGCCTCAAGTTAAGAGGATACAGCAACAGACAAATCAAGAAAGCTTACCATCGTGCTCTCTACTTAGATAGAGATACCCTCTTAACTCCTAAACCTAAGAAACCTGCGGATGATCAGATCCGATTCATCGGATCTTATCACGCACAATGGAAACAAACCCTAAGTATACTACACAAACATCTGCACATTTTGAAAACTGATGAAGATCTCAATTTGTGGTTTAAAAACGGCATTTCAGCCAGTTGGAGGCGTTCTCCCTCTATAGGGGATACGTTAGTAAAAAGTCATTTCATCAAAGAGCGGACCAATAAAAAAGAGAAGATCAAAGGTAATTACCGCTGCGCACACTGCAGCATCTGTTCACATATTAAAAATGTGACCACATTTAAGGACCATTTTGGACATGAACATTCAGTTCCACAACTATTCAGTTGTAGTTCGAAACAGATCATATATGTTCTTGAATGTCCTTGTAAACCCCCCAAGAAATATGTAGGAATGACCACACGCGAGATGCGTAAACGCTTGGGTGAACACATTCGCAATATCAAAAATAGTAGGAAAGATTTGGAAAATTTCAAGAAATTAACATCAGTAGCTAGACATTTTTTTCAATTCCACAAATCTGACCCTACATTATTGCAATGTTGGATGGTCCAACAAATCTCTCTTGGAATAAGAGGAGGCAATTTGGAGAATACACTCCTGAAAGCAGAGAGCAAATGGATTTTTCTCTTCAATTCTATGGCCCCCTCGGGTCTCAATGAGGCCATCAATTATACCGTATTCCTCTAATTAATTTTCCTTTTACATTCTCTATTTTTTTCATTATTTTACATTCCTTACTTGCAAGTCTCATTCTGATATTATATACCTCAGATTAGTTCCACCACTCCCACAATTCTCTTTCAGAGAGTTTCATTTTCACATAGCACATCAGGTCATGTATCAATATTCACCCACATCTCATATCATTATTTTTTCTTTTTATGTGGCAAGTACCAGTGCTCCTTCCCCTCCTTTTCCCATGATATCTCATCACCCACTTATTCAATCCTTGTCACCTTCCCCCCACACTTTCTGTGATATTTCATATCACGTAGATACTTTCCATTCCCCTTTTTTGTTTTTCATTACAACCAATAAGACATTTACCATCCTTTACTATATATAGCTGTTTGCATTTCTGTAAGTGTATCAGAAGCTTTTGTCCATTCTTATTCTATTTATATCTTTCTCTGTGGTTGCCTCTTTAAGGACCATTATCACCTGTAATAGGTTAACTTTACCCCTATTCAGGTATATATAGCAGGTGTATATGACAGTACCTTAGCCCCAGTAGAAGCTTTTGCGAAACGCGCGTTGGGTGATCTCTGAGCGCACACGCGATCTCTGATTGGCTCACATAGCCAGGTCGCGCTTTAGCGCAGGCACGCGCACGTCTGGCTGACGTCGGTCGCGCTCTTCACGCGCACACGCCACGAACGAGCGACGGAGCGTCTCAGCACGCCAGCACTTGGCGCGGAGCACAGTTAAACTGTCAAACTTGATACACTGGCCACGTTTGCACTTCAAGACCTGGGACATCCACAGCGGTGAGTACATAATACATTACTGTATACACACTAGCACATCAGCTGCCCTTAGATCAGTGACATCAGTGATATCACTGAGTTTACATGCACTCGCTGCTGTGCCTGTCCCAGGTTAAGTAACTTCAGAGTGCATATACAGGGGTTCTCATTCCTTTTTCTAGCACTCACAGAACTATTATCCCTCTGTTTGCAGTTCTTTCAATGCTCACATTGAGGTTCTGAGAGACTTCCATATCTACCAACCAGTCTTTGTTTAGATATTGTAACCTAGGACCCTTATTATTTCCAGTATCCTATGCATCTCTATATAGACTGACAGACAGATTGTTTTGCTTACAAGCAATTATTACTTTGCCTGTCCTGGATATACCTGTTGTATGCAGGGGTCCTTACATTTAGTCTTTCTTCCAGTGTTCAACTATTTTTTCCAGTTTATCTCGTATTTGGGATCTTTTGTTCAGGACATAGTTCCTCATTCCCCTTTTTTTATCCTTTCATGTACGTTACTTTTTTAAGTCACTATTAAATGTTAAGTTTTACCTCTTTTACATCTATTCCCACCTGCCTAGCTATGATTTGGTATGTCCTTGACCTGTCTCTTGATTGTCACATTGTCACAATCTAGTGGTCAAACCTATGAGCTGTAGGCATTTCCTTACCTTCTCTTTAATTTTGGAACAATTGTGCTATTCATGTGTATATCATTAGTTGCCGCTTTCTTCTACAATTTTTTTCATATCTTCTAGCAACTGACATTACACTTTAACACATCCATCCAGCTCTCCTTCCTGTCTCTGTTTTACTCCGTTTTTTCACTTGACAATACCCGTGGACAATCCTCCTCCTTTCCCCTTACACTTTATGTAGCTATTTATGATAGCATTTCTTCCACTGGTAGTCATTTTTCCTGTCTGATTCCTCCACTTTCTCTTTGGACTTATACCATTACTTCATCCAAGTCGTCCTTTGTATCTTTGATTTACTCGTGATTATGGCTGAGTGTGATTTCTATAAAGAATTCAAAATCAGAAACGAAAAAATGATGGAGGAAGTAGGTAAAGCGTTTGACAATCTAGACGTTACCCCTCCAAGAGACGAGTTAGACTGGCAAGGAGGTCTCAAACAATTGTCACATTTATTACTCAAACATGTGCGTTTATTTTGGAATAAGAGCACATTTGACAAATACCTTGCCAAACATATCATACCCAGAGGGCTATGAGTAAGAGTTTTTCCCTCATATGCCTTCCATTTGGAGGCCTACAAAGAAAGGTGGGAACATGCATTGATCTCTTGCTCTGAAACTCTACTAGCCATTCTCTCAGACTATGAGAAAGAAATTTTAGTTAATCTGGACCAAGAAATCAAAGAGTTACATGATGAGCTTACTAAATTCGAGACCAAACCAGAATTTACAGAAGGGTACAACAACATCAAACGAGATATAGACAAAAAAGAAAGAGAAATCATACAGAACAAACGTAACAAAATGAACAGAGACATTAAGGATTTTGAGAAGGGACAAATTTTCAACTGGAACCACAAGGACAAACGTTATAATTATAGAACTAGACAACCGAAAAGAAATTATTCGCTTAGAATGTCATCATCTGATTATGAATCATCCGCACCTGAAGAATCAGACAGCTCTAACACCAATATGATTAACAGGAGAGATTATCAGCAAGTGTCTTTTTTAGACAGGGGACGAAGACGAGGTTATCCACCGGATCCGACATGGAGTCGGAGAGAGAAGACCAAGGAACAAGACGAGGGAGAGTATGGTCTGCCCATGACCCAATACAGAACCCTTCGCAACAGAGAAACCTGGGGGTATCGCCCGACGGTATCTACCAGTCGACGACGCAAGGAAACCAACTAGCACTAGTCACATCACAAACTACAATTGACAACTTGCCAGTAATTTCAGATGACCAAAACAATGAAACTGTTATTTCCAATACCTGTCACAATACAATGGATCTATCTCATATTGTCAACCTTACAAAGAGAACACTCACTTTAGATCAATACAATATTCTTCAAAAAGGATTGTCCTTTTCACCAACTAACTCGCTTGAACTCTTCGATGTAGCCAAAGATGTCAATCTTTTTGCTAGAAAGATCTTACTCAAAAAATTTTACCATAGAGAAGAATCCAACCCAGAAGTTATTGAAAAACAGATCTTTGAGGATTTATGTGATTTGTTGGCAGAAAATGAAGCTATACCAACTTATAAATCCTGTCCATCAAACACAGGGACATCGAATCTTAAGAAACAGTCCAAGTTTGTCCCTCCCATGCATATTTGTCCTCAAATAGACATATATACCAAACTTGTCATCCAAGACCTAAACAAACTACCAACGACTTACGCGTCTAACATCAGTAGACAAGAACGCAAATGTATTAATGAGATGAAATCGTGGAAAGACGTTGTAATCAAACCATCAGATAAAGGTGGCAACGTGGTATTGTGGTCTAGTGAACAATATGTTGGGGAAGCGATGAGACAGCTTTCAGACCGTAAATGCTATAAAAAACTTTTAGGAGACCCTACCAAAGAATTTTTAACATCGTACAACCTTATTATTTCTGAAGCTTTAGCCAATGGACTAGTTTCTAAACGTGAATTCGAATATTTAAAGGTTGACAAACCGAAAATAGCAACATTATACCTACTACCCAAAATACATAAGAGGCAAGTTAACCCACCGGGTCGGCCAATTGTATCCGGGAGAGACAACTTGACAGACTCTGCCAGCAAATTCGTTGATGCCTGTATCAAGTCCTTTGTGATCAGTCTTCCATCTTACATACGTGACACAATGGACATTCTCAACAAATTGGATGATATTATGCTCAACAAAACTACATATTTGGTAACTTGTGACGTTGAATCATTGTACACATCGATCCAACACCACAAAGGAGAAGAGGCAATTCGGTTTTTCCTCAGTATGCAATCTCAATATTCCCAAGAGAGAAATGAATTTATCATCCAACTTTTACATTTCGTTTTAACTCACAACTACTTCACATTTAACGACAATTTCTTTCTGCAGCTGAGAGGCACAGCAATGGGCACTTCATGTGCCCCAACTTACGCCAATCTCTATATGGGGTGGTGGGAGCATCAAATAGCCCTAGGTGACAATATGAATTTGTACACAGAACACGTCCAGATCTGGTTAAGATACATTGACGATCTTTTCATACTATGGGATGGTCCCAAAGAACTTCTGGATGAATATATGCAAAAACTGAATGACAATGATTTCAATCTTAGGCTAACATATCAGATGGATATCAACAAAGTAGACTTCTTGGATATTACTATTGCACGAGGATCCAACGGCCAACTTATAACGGATCTATTTCGCAAAGACACGGCTACAAACAGTGTACTACACAATGACAGCTTCCATCTCCCCTCAACCAAACGAAGTATACCTTTTGGGGAATTCATCCGTCTAAGGCGCAACTGTTCCCAAATTGAAATTTTCAATTCAAGGGCACAAGAACTACGAGATCGCCTCAAGTTAAGAGGATACAGCAACAGACAAATCAAGAAAGCTTACCATCGTGCTCTCTACTTAGATAGAGATACCCTCTTAACTCCTAAACCTAAGAAACCTGCGGATGATCAGATCCGATTCATCGGATCTTATCACGCACAATGGAAACAAACCCTAAGTATACTACACAAACATCTGCACATTTTGAAAACTGATGAAGATCTCAATTTGTGGTTTAAAAACGGCATTTCAGCCAGTTGGAGGCGTTCTCCCTCTATAGGGGATACGTTAGTAAAAAGTCATTTCATCAAAGAGCGGACCAATAAAAAAGAGAAGATCAAAGGTAATTACCGCTGCGCACACTGCAGCATCTGTTCACATATTAAAAATGTGACCACATTTAAGGGCCATTTTGGACATGAACATTCAGTTCCACAACTATTCAGTTGTAGTTCGAAACAGATCATATATGTTCTTGAATGTCCTTGTAAACCCCCCAAGAAATATGTAGGAATGACCACACGCGAGATGCGTAAACGCTTGGGTGAACACATTCGCAATATCAAAAATAGTAGGAAAGATTTGGAAAATTTCAAGAAATTAACATCAGTAGCTAGACATTTTTTTCAATTCCACAAATCTGACCCTACATTATTGCAATGTTGGATGGTCCAACAAATCTCTATTGGAATAAGAGGAGGCAATTTGGAGAATACACTCCTGAAAGCAGAGAGCAAATGGATTTTTCTCTTCAATTCTATGGCCCCCTCGGGTCTCAATGAGGCCATCAATTATACCGTATTCCTCTAATAAATTTTCCTTTTACATTCTCTATTTTTTTCATTATTTTACATTCCTTACTTGCAAGTCTCATTCTGATATTATATACCTCAGATTAGTTCCACCACTCCCACAATTCTCTTTCAGAGAGTTTCATTTTCACATAGCACATCAGGTCATGTATCAATATTCACCCACATCTCATATCATTATTTTTTCTTTTTATGTGGAAAGTACCAGTGCTCCTTCCCCTCCTTTTCCCATGATATCTCATCACCCACTTATTCAATCCTGGTCACCTTCCCCCCACACTTTCTGTGATATTTCATATCACGTAGATACTTTCCATTCCCCTTTTTTGTTTTTCATTACAACCAATAAGACATTTACCATCCTTTACTATATATAGCTGTTTGCATTTCTGTAAGTGTATCAGAAGCTTTTGTCCATTCTTATTCTATTTATATCTTTCTCTGTGGTTGCCTCTTTAAGGACCATTATCACCTGTAATAGGTTAACTTTACCCCTATTCAGGTATATATAGCAGGTGTATATGACAGTACCTTAGCCCCAGTAGAAGCTTTTGCGAAACGCGCGTTGGGTGATCTCTGAGCGCACACGCGATCTCTGATTGGCTCACATAGCCAGGTCGCGCTTTAGCGCAGGCACGCGCACGTCTGGCTGACGTCGGTCGCGCTCTTCACGCGCACACGCCACGAACGAGCGACGGAGCGTCTCAGCACGCCAGCACTTGGCGCGGAGCACAGTTAAACTGTCAAACTTGATACACTGGCCACGTTTACACTTCAAGACCTGGGACATCCACAGCGGTGAGTACATAATACATTACTGTATACACACTAGCACATCAGCTGCCCTTAGATCAGTGACATCAGTGATATCACTGAGTTTACATGCACTCGCTGCTGTGCCTGTCCCAGGTTAAGTAACTTCAGAGTGCATATACAGGGGTTCTCATTCCTTTTTCTAGCACTCACAGAACTATTATCCCTCTGTTTGCAGTTCTTTCAATGCTCACATTGAGGTTCTGAGAGACTTCCATATCTACCAACCAGTCTTTGTTTAGATATTGTAACCTAGGACCCTTATTATTTCCAGTATCCTATGCATCTCTATATAGACTGACAGACAGATTGTTTTGCTTACAAGCAATTATTACTTCGCCTGTCCTGGATATCCCTGTTGTATGCAGGGGTCCTTACATTTAGTCTTTCTTCCAGTGTTCAACTATTTTTTCCAGTTTATCTCGTATTTGGGATCTTTTGTTCAGGACATAGTTCCTCATTCCCCTTTTTTTATCCTTTCATGTACGTTACTTTTTTAAGTCACTATTAAATGTTAAGTTTTACCTCTTTTACATCTATTCCCACCTGCCTAGCTATGATTTGGTATGTCCTTGACCTGTCTCTTGATTGTCACATTGTCACAATCTAGTGGTCAAACCTATGAGCTGTAGGCATTTCCTTACCTTCTCTTTAATTTTGGAACAATTGTGCTATTCATGTGTATATCATTAGTTGCCGCTTTCTTCTACAATTTTTTTCATATATATATATATATATATATATATATATATATATTGGTAATATTTCTTTTAATATTTCGTCCTCCATTAAAATGGGCCATAGATGAGTATGAGATTTCCTTATTTGATTAGCTCCCTTATTGTAAGTAGTAAGAAATCTATAATTCATTGTGTTCATTTGTTTTTGTGCTGAAACCTGAGATGTTTTCTCATTTTTCGTATTTTTCTCACTTCTTGTATGCCTCTGTAATGATTTTGTCTTCATATCTTTTTTCTTTGAATTTCTTCATGAGTATTTCACTTTCCTGTTCATAATCCTCCTGGTGTGTGCATAATCATCCTGGTGTGTCTGCCCATAGGGGATGTTTTTGATCCAATTGCCCACAACTGACGTGGAGTATTGGTGGGCTTCCTGTAGAGGGAGGTAGTTATTTGTGAAGCTTCA
The DNA here is from genome assembly GCA_027410445.1 of Discoglossus pictus. Lineage (NCBI taxonomy): Eukaryota > Metazoa > Chordata > Amphibia > Anura > Alytidae > Discoglossus > Discoglossus pictus. The sequence continues at coordinate 432,714,408 of CM050164.1, forward strand.
CCTTTTATCTTCACATCTAGAAAAGGAATCTCAGTTGTGTTAATGTTCAGAGTGAAGTTTAAATTCAATGCATTTGCATTGACATATGTAAGGAAATCTTTGATCTTTACATCTTCTTCTTCGCAAATGGGTTATTTCTCCAAATGAATGTGTCCACCCAGTAGACCATGAAAAGGTTTGCATAGCTGGGGGCAAAGCGAGTGCCCATGGCTGTACCTCTTGTCTGAAGATAATATTTGTCCTCAAACATGACGTAATTGTTATATAGTATAAACAATATTCCATCCAGGATACAATTTCTCTGCCAATATAATTGAATGTCAAAATAAAAAAATAGACAGTATCACCATTCAAGCCATTGACTCAGTTAAGAGATCCTGTAGAGGTGGCAATAGGTAATTACAAGTCAGAAAGAAGGAGACAGAATGGATCTACAAAATGTGCACTATGATACTAGAAGGGTTAAATTATTATATCAATCTGGCAGCTTTTATCTAATTTCAGATGTCCCTATAGATTACATCCATAGTTTCTCATTAGTATCTCTGGGTTCTTTCCACATCTATATTGCCCATTTGCGCATCATCATTACTGGTTACATTACTAGCACCATTACATATGTATGTATTTCATTATTACTTTTAGTACAAATAAGGAATAGTATATTAGTGATTCTATTTGAATGTCTAAAAATAAGTTAATAAAAACTTATTTCCTGCTCAGATTTCTTAGAAATACAGTATATGCACTGCACTCTGGGAAAACTGGGCTGGACATGCAGATGAGGCCACATAATACACCGTCACTCTGTCATTCCAAACCATTTTAAACATGGTTCCTTTTAAGCATATGCTTGCTTACTGTATTTCACAGTTTTAGGCATAGCAAGGAATGGATTTTTCACAAACTATTATTACTATTAGAAATACTTAATGTTGTTGCCAAGCACTGTTCATGACTATATTGCCCATTTGCGCATTATTATTACTGGTAACATTACTAGCACCTTCACATATGTATGTATTTCATTATTACTATTCAGCACCACTTTATTTTGTTGCTATGCAATGTTCATTACATCAGATGTACATCTTTTTTGTGATTAGACATTGCTGTTGTACATTTATTTCCGCATACATATGCCTCTTTTGGATATGTCATTCACCCATTACCCATTTCTATATGCTGGAGTGTCTAATGTCAATATAGACTGCGCCTCAAGCAGACCATTATTTCCTCTAACACAACTATTAAAACCTTTATATATATATATATATATATAAATATATATATATATATATATATATATATATATATTGTCACCTGCAGACATATTTTATTTTTATTATTATCTCTCTATTTTGGCCACTATACAATTAGGCATACTGTTTTCATTTATTACACATTGCCGCTTGCTTTGCTTACAGTAGGCTAGTCTGTTAATATATTTATTATTTGGCAGCTAAGGCGTCGTGTGTTTAGTTTTTTTTATTACTTTCATTGGTTTTATAATAACTAATAAAAGCTAAGTTGTATTGGCTACTATAGATTATAGTAGGTTCCTAGGAGTGCACCACTACAAAGGGATTTTCTTTCCTTTTCTTTACCATTATGCATTACATTATGGATCCCTGGTAGCACCCTATCTTATCAAAAGTTCCTGGGCTCAATGCTTAGAGCCACATTACCTGTCCTTTTCACAAATTTGTACTTTAAAAAGTTCTCTCACTCTACTATCTAATGCAAAGTTCACTCTAATGCAAAGTTCTCTCACTCTACTATCTAATGCAATCTTGAACGGGGAGTGAATGCCTCCTGAACTCAATCAGTCCGATCTAGTGGTCTTCCCGAAGAGGGTAGGGACAGCCTTGAGGTTAAAAACTACCGCCCAATCTCGCTGATAAATGGGGACATTAAGATCTTAGCCAAGATTATGGCCTCTAGGATTTCTAAGTTTCTCCCAGATCTTGTCCATAAGGATCAGACAGGATTTATACCATTCAGACAGGCGGGGGACAACGTCAGAAGAGTATTAAATGCTCAGTGGCCTTAGATATTGAAATAGCCTTTGATACGTTGAGTGGCCATATCTTTATAAAACCCTGAACAAATTTGGCTTTAAGGGAAGATTTCTTAACCTACTTAAGAGCTACTATGACTCTCCATTAGCTAACCCAAGGCTAAGAGGACACCAAAAAGCCAAAATACAGATACAGAGGGGTACCAGACAGGGCTGTCCACTCTCACCTTTGCTGTTTGCTTTTGCAATGGAGCTTCTGGCTCAGGCGATCAAATCTAGTGCCGATATACAGGGTGTGACACTGGGTCATTAGCACTTTAAATGCACATTGTTCACTGATGACCTTCTATGTACTCTGACAAGCCCTCAAACCTCTGACCCAGCAGTTATGGCTACCATACAAAGATTTAGCACAATCTCCGGATTGAAATTAAACCTAGAAAAGACTGAAGCTTTAGGACTTGGATTCCTTAAAACAGGCTTGGAACACTTTAAAGCTGCCTATAATTTTATTTGGCCTAAACACCATATAAAATACTTAGGGGTACATATTACTCCCAAAATCTCCAAAAAAATGGGGGACTCTCATGTCCTAATTTGAGATTTTACCATAAAGCAGCCCAACTGGCTCACCTCTCTCAATCACACTCAACTAAGCACAGCCAGCTTGGGTCTTTATGGAAAATCAACAGATGAGCCCGCATACTTGGGACAAGCTAATCTGGATTCCAAAGGCACGAGTACCCTTTACAACCCATCAAAATCTAATGATCAACTTAACCATATCCTCCTGGAACTGGGCTAACACTAGGTGTCAGCTTCCCAATCTTTCCCCTTTACTGTCGGTTTTCTCTTTTCCCCATATTATGGCAGATGCTAGTACAACCTCTAAGCACTGGTGGTCCTCCAGAAAACTAGATAGAATAGGCACCTGGTTTGACAACGACAGGTTTCTGACTTACGAGCAACTCACTAAGACCCACAATATACCCTACACAGAGCTGTATAACTAACGTAAAATCAGAAATTGGGTTAAAAAATTTTTTAGATCACTAGGGCTTCCCAAGGCTTCTTGGATATCTACTATTTGCAAAAACCTTCCACTAACAAAAGGCATATTGGGGTCACTATACGATACGTTTGTTAGTAGCAATTCTGGAGGAAAACCAAAATTTATGCTGAGATGGGAGGGAGAATTGGGAGTTTAGTGGGATCAGGCTAAATGGACGGAAGCTTGTTCAAATTTAAGTTAAGGATCACTTAACTCTAGTCTTCTGGAAACATCCATCAAGGTCCATCAAAGGACATATTGTACCCCAGATAAAATGCATAAGATTAACCCTCAGGAGAGTTAATTTGGTGGTTATGCCCAAAAGGCCCAATGTTTATGGGGGAAACTGACACAGCTTGCTGCTAAATTTTTTAAGGCAGTAATTCTAACAAAGATAGAATCCTGCCTATTGTGGATACATATTGATAATCTGACTTCCTCCCAAAATAAATTGCTTCAGCTTATGACTATCGCGGTCAAGTCTCACATAGCCAGTTGCTGGAAAGCACTGACGCTGAAATTTCTGGAAGTTATCAAACACATAAATGATTTGCTCATATGTGAACGATTAACCCATAGCATTTTGGATAAAAACCACCAATTCCATGAAATCTGGGATCCTTGGCTGGAATCCCCATTTTGTGCCTCTTTAACTTGACTCTTACAGTATATAACATTGCTTTGGCAAAGAGGGAGGGACTCGAGGCGGAGAAGGTCCGGTTCTGGATTGGTGGGGGGGGGGGGGCGGCCTGGGGACTGGATTATAAGGTACTTATACCCTTAAGCTTATTCTCCTTTGTAACTCTCCATATGCTGGTCTTTTTTCTTGCAGTAAGTGGTTAGTTTCTCTCTTCCCTAGCTATAGTTATGGTTTATTTGTTTTAATTTTTTTTTTTAATACACGATTTTTATTGTTAACTCTTTTTCCTCTACGGTTTTGGATATAATTATAATTAAAATTTAACAAAAAACACAACAGAAATGGCATAGTCAATAGTTAAAACAATAAGTGTTATTGAAGATAACATTGTAAATTACCTGATGTTCTTATTGTAAATATAATATTATATTTTCTCATTTCTGCAATAATAATATATTTAATAAAAAAAAAAAATAGAGGACAGATTTTGCATTTCCCAAAGTTTTCATTTCTTAGTTTGATAGGTTCAAATGCCTGTTTCTGTGAAATTCATTTCCATTAAATGATTTTTATTTAAGTTTTGGAAAACCTGCTCACTTAACGGCAAGAGTTTTTGTTTCAATTTTGAAACTATAAGTGACTTAGCTGTAATCAAGGCATGAAGAATTAGAGCCCTAATGTTCAGGGTTAAAGCTGGCGGAAAGATGTGGAACAGTATCATTTCCGGTAAAGATTTTACCTCAAATTTAATCAGATTTAAAATTTGGAGCAAAAGTTTTAGCCAACATTTTTGAATCAATGGACAAAGCCATAAAATGTGGGCATAGGATCCAACTTGGCCACAGTCCCTCCAACAATATTTCAGATATTCCTTCTTGGTTATCTGTGCCATCTTTAATTGGGTATAATGCCATCTATTACAAATTTTTAAATGCAATTCCCTGTAAGCAGGGTACTTTATAAAACTGTCTGTAAATGCAAATGCACTATACCAAATGTCTGCAGGCCATCTCATATTTAATTACTTTTCCCATCTGTCCATACATTCCATTTTATTACCTTTCTGTATAGATCTTAGGCTGTTCTCTTCATTAGTGAAATTATTTTCTCATATTTTCTCTGTCAAATTCCTAGATTCAGTTAGAAAGAAGCTGCTGACCTTTAATTTACTCTTCAAAGAGATATAATCCAGCCATATATTATCCAATAAAGGAACAATCTGCTTTAATTAATCTAAAGTGATAAGTCTATTATGGACAGATAAATCCCTAAGATGTTTCATACCTCCCTTACTTAACCTCAACAGTACAGGGGATTTAAGATATTTAGCTAAACCAAGTTGCGGGGTAATTGGGCTTTAAAATGCAATCAACTGATATTTAGAATTCAGTTTATTCCATGACTGCACGTTTTTCTTAATCATTTTAGTAAAATCAGTTGTGTCATAGATTTTTGTTTTATTTTGGAATATTATAAAGTTGATATCAATCAATTCCATTAGTTCATTTTCAATTTGAAGCTCCCTATTATTTTCTATTGGATCAATCCATTTTAACATATTTGCAAGATAGCTTCCTGATATTTTTTTAATGAAGGGTAAACCATCCCTCCTTCCTTAAACTTCCTTTCCATCCAGAGTTTTTTTATTCAATTTTTTTTGAGTTATGGATATATTTATCTATTATTTTTTGTAGGTTTTGTAACAAATATGTAGGGATTTGGAAGGGAATGCATCTTAGTATATATAGCTAATTTTGGGATGTAGTGTCATTTTTGTGGTCATTAATCTACTGGACCAGGATTTATTTAATCCCTTCCAAGTATTGATTGTGTCCATGATATCCTTATATACTGATTTATAATTAGTTCTAATTGTGTCTTAAATTTTTTCCAGAACAATACCCAGATGCTTCACCGATGCTTGCCATTTGAAAGAGTATTTATGTTTCAGTTGTAATAAATCTTAACGATTGATGCTAAGGGTCATAGCTTCTGATTTGGACAGATTAAGTTTAAAATTAGAAACTTTGCTATATTGTTCTGTCAGGTTAAAACAATTACTTGTTGAAGTGGCAGGGTTCTCTAGTGAGATCATAATATCATCAGCAAATGCAGAGAGTCTATTTTCCTTCAGGCCTATTTTGATACCATGAAAATCGGTTGAATTATTTATCAAACCTATAAGTCGCTCTATTAAAAGTACAAAATTATAGGAGACAAGGGATTCCCTTGCCTTGTACCATTTGAGATCTTAAATTTGCATGAGCTATAGCCTATACCAGTGACACAAATGGCCTTAGAGGCAAAAGATCCTAAACTATATCTCGCCAAGGTCAGATCCATAAACTCCCAACCTACCCAATCAAATGCTTTTTCTGCATCTAGGGACAGGAACAGTGAAGGAATCTTTTTCACTTTTGCATATGATTTTAATTCAATTAAACCTCTGATGTTGTAAGTGCCCTGTCTGTTGGGAATGAATCCCTTCTGATCTTGAGAAATTAATCCTCCGATAATCGTTCTAAGTCTGTTGGCTAAAATGTTGCCATATATCTTGATATCAGTGTTTAGGAGCGATATCGGATGGACATTTTTGCAATCTGGATAGTGTAGCGTTGCTTTTGGAATAGTTATTATTGAAGTCTCTAGCATTTCATGCCGGGGCAGAACCTTCTACTTTAATGTCGTTTAGAGCATCTTTAAGCGGGCCTAAAAGTTCCCTATAACAAATTTTGTAGTACTGGTTTCTGAATCCGTCTGGACCGTGTGAGACAAAAATTCTTGAGATCGGTAATTGCCTCTGTTATCTCTATATCGCTCGGTTTATTTCTTTATTTCCAAAATCTAGCTCCTTATGCAAAACTTTCAGTAAGTTAATCTTATCCAGAAAATATTTATTTCTGATACCAAAGGTTTTACAAAGTCTCTATTATTTTTTAGATTATAAAGCTCTTCATAATAAGATCCAAATGCGTTAGCTATGTTATCCAGTCTTGTTATAATTTTGTCTTTATATTTTATAGAATTTATTATTTTATTTAATTTGTGACCCTTTAGTTTCTTAGCAAGCTCTCTACCTGCTTTGTTACTCAAGTTATATAAACGCTGTTGGAGAGCCCACAATGAGTTATCTATGAGTTGTTACTCGATTTTTTTAATTTGTAGCCGAAATTCTCCCATTTGCCTTTGTCTATCACTATTGGACTGACTTTTATTCTTCCTATCCAAGTTTGCAAGTTCAATATACAGATCTTTCAGTGGATCTTTTCAGCTGATCAGCATACCTCTAATAGCTGCTTTGTGTGCTATCCAAACTGTAGTCTTAGATTGGACAGAAGAACTATTAATTTCAAAGAACTTGGTTACATAGTTACATAGTTACATAGAGCCTCATTCAATTGCGAGTTGGCCAATTGAATAGGGCTCTATATAAGCACATAACATATTTTTTATACAGAACTTTTTAGTTACTGAACTTCTATCCACAATCAAGGTCTTCAATAACTAAAAACTTCCGTCAAAAAATATGTTATGTGCTTATATGGAGCCCTCTTCAATTGGCAAAATTGCAATTGAATGAGGACCATAGTAATTAAGGTTGAAAAAAGACTTTCAGTCCATCAAGTTCTGGTCTGCAATATGCAGATTAAATATTAATTACTTAGTTGTTCATTTATTATTAATCAATTATTTAGTTATTATTTTTTTTATTATTAATCCTGAGGAAGGCAAACAGAAAAAAAACAAGTAAGTCTTAGCTAGTCGTCTCAAAGGGAGAAAAGTAAATTCCTTCCTGACCCCAGATACTGGCGATCAGATTTCTCCCTGGATCAATACTGTCTCTGTAATTATCCATAATAACCCTGAATTCCCTTTTTAATTCAAAATAAATCCAGTCCCCTTTTAAAGTTATCTATCAAATCCAATGTCACCACCTCCTCTGGTAGAGAATTACACAGATTAACCACGCTTACTGTGAAGAACCCTTTTCTTTATTTAAGGGGGAATCTTTTTACTTCTAACCTCAAGAGAAGTCGCCTTGTCAGTTGAAAACCTCTTGGCACAAAAAGCTCCCCCGACAAATCTTTATACTGACCCTGGATGTATTTATATAAGGTAATCATATCTCCTCTTAGACGCCTTTTTTCTAGAGAAAATAAGTTTAATTTGGTTAGTCTTTCTTCATAACTTAGCCCCTCCATTCCCCTTATTAGTTTTGTTGCCCTCCTCTGTACCTTTATCAGCTCTAAAATGTCCTTTTTATGAAGTGGTGCCCAAAATTGTACTCCATATTCCAAATGAGGGCGTACTAGAGATTTGTATAGTGGCAGAATTATATTTGCTTCCCTTGCTTCGATACCCTTCTTAATACAGGCTAATATTTTATTTGCCTTTGCAGCTGCTGCTTGGCTTTGAGCACTGTTACCTAGATGGTTGTCCACAAGCACTCCCAAATCCCTTTCAATATCTGATACACCTAAATTTGCTCCATTAAGATTATAAATTGCATGGCTATTTTTCCTTTCCAGATGCATAACTTTACATTTATTCGTATTAAATCTCATCTGCCATTTAGATGCCCATTCCTCAATTTTATGTAAATCCCTTCGGAGGGAAAGCACATCATTATCTGATTTAATTACCTTGCACAACTTCGTGTCATCAGCAAAAATGGAGACACCACACTCCAATCCTACCTCTAAGTCGTTAATAAATACGTTAAAAAGGAAAGGACCTAGTACTGAAACCTGAGGAACCCCACTTACCACATTAGTCCAATCGGAGTATGTTCCATTTACAACAACACTTTGCTTCCTGTCTTTTAGCCAGCTCTCAATCCATGAGCAGATATTTACTGCAATTCCTGTATCTCTTATTTTGAACAATAGTCTCCCATGTGGCACTGTATCAAAAGCCTTTGCAAAATCCAAAAAGACTACATCCACTGAGTTACCTTGATCCAGGTTCCTACTAACCTCCTCATAGAAACTAATTATATTTGTTTGACATGACCTATCCCTCATAAATCCATGTTGACTCCTACTTATAATCCTGTTCAAATAGATATATTCTTGTATATTTTCCCTTATTAACCCTTTTAAAAGCTTCCCCACTACAGAAGTGAAGCTCACTGGTCTATAATTCTCTGGATTTGCTCTTGCTCCCTTTTAAATATAGGTATTGCATCTGCTTTTCTGCAGTCATCTGGTAGAGACCCTGTGTTGAGTGAATCTTGAAAAATTTAATATAATGGTTTTGCTATTAAAGAACCCCGTTCCCTCAGTAACCATGGATGTATTCCATCAGGACCCGGGGCTTTATTAACATTAATTTTTTGCAACCTCTTTTGGATTACTTCCTATGTTAGCCAATTATTTGGCAAAGGTAGTGTAGCCCCATTAGGTTGCAATGTCCCAACCACTGGTACCTCCCTTGTGTATACCGGAGAAAAGAACCTATTTAGCTCATCTGCCTTTTCCTGGTCACTAGTTTTCAGATGGCCTGTTTCACATTCTAATGTTCCTATAGCTTCCTTCCTCACCTTCTTCCCATTAATATACTTAGAGTTAGACTTACTCTCTTTTGCAATTAATTTTTCATTTTCTATTTTAGCCAGTCTAATAGCGCTTTTGCAAGCCTTGTTGATTTCCTTGTACTCCCGTAAAGAAGCCGATGTCCCCTCTTGATGGTATAATTTAAATGCCTTCTTTTTACTCTTTATCTTTAAATCATTGTTAAGCCACATTGGATGGGATTTACTCCTTTTACTTTTATTCCCACATGGTATATGCCGATGTGTATGTATATTTAGTAAGGATTTAAATGTTGTCCATTTATGTTCAGTGTTTTTACCTATCAGTTCTCTGTCCCAGTGTATACTTTGTTTTGCAACCTTAGGCCATTAACATCTGCCCTTTTAAAATTAAGATATTTTGTTGGCCCCTTAAAATTTTGTTTTTTAATTCAATCTCAAATGAGACTATGTTGTGATCACTGTTTCCCAAAAGTTGCCCTATTCCAACATTTGATATTATATCAATATTATTTGTGATACTTAAAATTGTAAGTTTTCTTTTAATTTGGGATCTTGTAACAGTCGAGTCGAGTTTAATTTCCATGGAGGTCTAACTGAGTGGATTACTGCAGTTGTAAAAGACATGGATATCATACCATGGTCCAACCATGTTATGGGGACAGTATCAGTGGTTAATCTATTCTGACATATGTTCTATGTCTATGAGAGAAAAATGAAAAGTCTCTTTCCTGTGGTTGGAAAGTTCTCCAGGAGTCAAAAAGGTGGAACCTGGCTAAACTGTCATGAAACAATTTTGCTTGATGTTTTGAGTGTCCAGCTCTGTATCTTTAAGAGATTTTTTGTCTAAGTCAGGATTTATACATAAATTAAAGTCTCCGCCGATAATCAGTGGACCTATAATATGTTTACAAACCAATTTTTCAAATCTTATTTATAAACCTTATTTGTCCCTTATTAGGCACATAAATGTTCACTATAGATTTGTTTTCATTATTTATCAGGCCACTCCACAATATATAACGACTATTTAGATTTATCATGGAAAACTCTTCATAATTATTAGATTTGGATAAAAAAATATGGACACCCTCGAGATTTTCTTTTTGTATGTTGCATTCAAAACGAAATCAAAGGCTTTCAATTTGAAATATGGGGTTTTATCTGTTTGCCAGTGAGCTTCCTGTAGAACAGGGCTTTCCAAGTCCGGTCCTGGTGAGCCCCACACAGGCCTGTATTTGCAGGTGATTGGCTCACCTGTGCGCAGCAGGGATATAATCAAATCCTGGCATGTGTGGGGCTCTGTTAACCATCTGTCTCTTAACCGCTAGATTTTAGCCCTAGACATTCTAACTTCATATCTTTAAACTAGTCATTTCCTTGTTTTAGATATATAGGACAGATCCATCATTAACAGCCCTCTTCTCCCAAACCTCCACTCCTCCAAAAATGCCCGGTCTCCACATCTCCCAAACATATACTCAAATGATTCCAATCTGTATTGTTAAAATGAGCAACTGGATCACCAGGGAAAAAAGCCACAACCGTCTCTATCTTGCATCCATAAAACAAAACACATACAATCCCATTCAATAGGTGATACATTTCTCCCTTCCATTGCCGGGCCACCCAGTGCTAGGTGCAACCACAATGGGGAGAAGAAAAGATGAACTACTTAAGTTCAAAAGGTAAACCAAGGCGGCGCATTTCCCGTGGAAAATATACCCACATTTAACGCAAATTTATATTTAAACCTTCTTTACCAACATGCAGCTCTTGTACTATATGTACTTTAAAATCCAAGATGATAGTTTCCTCAGTCAGCATCTAAGGTAACAATAAGCATCACAGAGTATTGCAATGGAAAGATCATTTGTAGAGCGGAGAAAATACATTAACATATCCAAACTCCAATTTGATACATAGTCAATCAATTGACTACATGCTAACACCATATATTTAACATTTCGTACAGTGCTTTATCACTTTATCACTAATCCGTGCTATTACTTCTTAATTATTAAATGTGAAAAATAACTTAAACAAATGAAGAAAATATATTCCAGTGCAATGAATACTAATTGAACTAATCTTGTGAGGTTATCTCATCACTTTTTGTGTGCCAAGATCTCTTTATAAGGGATCGAATTGGTTTCCAGATTCCCCCTTAATATTAGCTGCAAAATATTTTATAATTACTAAAGTGATTCTTCTAAAATTTTGAACCAATAACCAATGTATTTTGATAAAATGACCACTAATTACATACACAGTAAAGTAGCAAAGTAAAGCAGTAAATTAGCTATCTGAGAAATAAAATAAACCAATTATAAAAATCACTGATATCAAAAGAATAGATAACACGTATCTATATATTGTAATAAGCAATTTTTAAGAGTTATCTATGAATCATGATAGGATATATTGTTATATAATTGACACAAATTTATTAAACAAAATTAATGTATCTCTTTTAGCAAAAAAGATAAAAATATAAATTTAAACTGAAACTCATATCTGGATTATCACTTTCAATAACTATGACATTTTAATATATTTTTGACAAAAAATAAACAGACAAATGATATAATATAATGTTCAATTACAACACAAAATACTTAAAAATTAAATCTATACGTTACCAATTTGATTTACCGTATATACTCGAATATAAGCCGACCCGAGTATAAGCCGAGGCACCTATTTTACCACAAAATACTGGGTAAAATGAGTGACTCGAGTATAAGCCGAGGCTGGAAAATGTGCTGCCCCCTGTGTCCCCCCTCTCTCTCCTGTGTCTCTTCTCCCCTATCCCTTCCCTGTGTCTCTTCCCACCTCCCTTATCACCCTCCTCAACCCCCCTAATCATTTTCAACCCCACTCCTCATCCCCAACCTCCCTCCTCATCCTCAACCTCCCCCCTCATCCTCAACCCCCTCATCCTCAACCCCCATCCTCAACCCCCTCCTCAACCTCAACCCCCCTCCTCAACCTCAACCCCCCTCCTCATCCTCAACCTCCCTCCTCATCCTCAACCTCCCTCCTCATCCTCAACCCCCTCCTCAACCTCCCTCCTCATCCTCAACCTCCCTCCTCACCCTAAACCCCCTCCTCATCCTCCCTCCTCAACCCCCCCAACCTCACTCCTCAACCCCATCCTCATCCTCCCCCTCAACCCTCCATCCTCATCCTCAACCCCCATCCTCAAGCCCACTCCTCAACCCCCCATCCTTATCCTCAACCCCTTCCATCCTCATCCCCTCCTCACCCCCCTCCACCTCAACCCCCCTCCTCAACCTCAACCTCCCTCCTCCTCATCAACCCCCTCCTCACCCCTCCTCCTCATCAACCCCCATCCTCAACCCCCCATCCTCATCCTCAACCCCCATCCTCATCCCCATCCTCACCCCCCTGAACCTCAACCTCCCTCCTCAACCTCAACCTCCCTCCTCCTCATCAACCCCCTCCTCACCCCCCCTCAACCTCAAACCCCCTCCTCAACCTCAACCTCCCTCCTCCTCATCAACCCCCTCCTCAACCCCCTATCCTCAACCCCCATCCTCAACCCCCCTCCTCAACCCCACATCCTAATCCCCCTCCTCCCCCCACAACCTCAACCCTCCTCCTCAACCTCCCTCCTCCTCATCAACCCCCACAACCTCAACCCTCCTCCTCCTCATCAACCCCCTCCTCAACCCCCTCTTCCCTGTCTCTCCTCTAAATACCTCCCCCTCACTTACCTGCTTCTTCTCCGGCCTCTGCTCCGGTCTTGACCCCGGCGCGCATGTGACGTCACATGCGCGCCGCGTCATTAGCCTATACCGGGTGCCGGCACTCGGTATATGCTAAGGAGGGGGTTGAGGAGGGGGTTGATGAGGAGGAGGGGGGTTGATGAGGAGGAGGGGGGTTGAGGATGAGGAGGGGGAGGGAAAGAGACACAGGGGGTTAGAGAAACACGGGGTGGGGAGTAGAGAGACACAGGGGGGTTAAAGAGACAGTAGGGGGAGTGACTCGAGTATAAGCCGAGGGGGCCCTTTTTAGCCTTAAAAAAAGGGCTGAAATCTTTGCTTATACTCGAGTATATACGGTAGGCTTCTGTCTTCTTGATTTCTCAATCTTTCTGGAGTAGTTTTCTCTTCGATTTCTTTTAAAATGTGTAAGGGTTCAAAACATGTACCTAACCTAAAATAAGAAAAAACTCTTTATTTGTCTAAAATAATTCTGACTTCTTGGAATGTATGAATTTTGGGTGTGTATCACTAACGGGGAGTTTGCCTATTCCTCTGGGAGAGTCCTCCTTTGTGAGTATCTCAGAATATGTACGAAAGAGAGTTCTTCAGAATGTAAGATGATCTTCCAGAGTGTAAGACCCTCCCAAAAAAATGCTGGGAGTGTCTGTCCTTTTTGTTCTTCAATAAGTGGCAAGTTTTCCAATTACTTTATATGTGTCCTATGTCTAATGTGTGTCTTTTAGAAATGTAATACCTCAAAATTCCAATCTAACCACATGATTTTAATAACCAATAGGAAACAATATGTCCCAACTGCCCCAATGGATCATGGGAAATAATTTATTGAGAATTAATATAAAAATATAAAAATAATACCTTATGACACTAGGTGGCTTTCCTGTTCCATCAAATTGTATCCAAAAATACCTCTCTCATGACATTTAGAATTTAATAAATAAATAAGATTACTACTAAGATAATTTTAGTTGGTTCTAACTTGTCAACTTATAAATACTAAGAGTAATTTATAGTATGGAAACCAAACCGTTCAAGACATCTTGTCTTTCCTATGTTTGGTTTGTCAAATAAGAAATATGATAATAGAACACCTAATCCATGAAAACAGTTTTAAAGATAGGATTAAATGTGAAATAAACTATAAAACCTATAACATTATCCAGAAAGATAAAATCATGCCTTTCACTGAACAAAAGACTATTAGAGTCTTAAATATATTTCAGCTAAGAGATATACCAAAACACATGTATCTATAGATGAATATTGAAGATCTATAAAACATAATATCAGATTATAATTATACAAAAATATGATTTTATAGCAGAAATGTCCCAACAACACTAGGGGCCTCATTCTATTATCGGCCCTAAAATGGCCGCAAGGCTGCGATTCCTTGCGGGGGTTCCGTTACCTCGCAATTTTATCAAACGGCCCCGCAAGGATCTCCTCTTACGGCCGGCCGTATATCTTGCAACCGGCCGTAAGCTCAGAAATCTTTAAAGTCAAAAATAAATTCAAGACAGCACTGTTAAGCTCTGTAAATGCTAGGGATCATATTGGGGGACATGAGGATTAATAGTAACCCACTCTCAAGCTTGCACATCAGCCCAAATCCGAGTTTACATTAACTGTTTATTTTCCGGCCGCAGCGTGGCCGGGTCTGAGGTGCTCCAAGCACTCTGGACCTTTTACATGGATTTTTGACATAAATTAAAAAATATGTTTTTTACGGATTTGAGTGTAGGGGAATGTTGTGCTATTTTTGCTAACACCTACAATCACTTTTTAGTCTCCTCAGAGTGCAGGATGGCTTTATTTTAGCTTTATAATGTGCTTAATTGGTGCTAGCGGGACCTTTTTCCTGCAAGTAAGCTGCGGCTCGGTTTTAGCCTTGCAGAGATGGTTCCCAGAGCAATAGAATAGCAACCGGGCTTTTCTTGCGGCCGAAACTCTTGCGGCTGTTTTAGATGAAAGGCTTTCCTGCGGCGCATGCGGCCGCAAGGGATAGCAAGGCGCCGGCCGCAAGCCTGCCGGAATCCCCGGCCGGAGGGGAATAGAATAGCAGAATAGCTTGCGGCCGGTCCTTGCGGCCCCGCATCTCCTACAGCCGGTAATAGGGGTTTAAACTAGGGAAATTAGAAAACAATTGAAAGGCTGTTCCTTTACCACAAAGTAGTGTGTTGTAATCCTAGATTTGTCGCGGTATTTATAGCGTAAATATTACAATTATATTTATAATTTATAGTTCCAGTAGCATCAATTCATAAACAAATATGACTTTTAAAATAAAACAGCCTTTATTATAAACAACACAATTTAATTTGTACTATAATAAAATTATTAGCAGTGTTATAATTAAACACAAGATTAGTAATCTGATTAAAATATGACAATAATAATATGCTTAATTATATGGAAAAACAATGTTATCATATACCAATAAAATCTTCCCAGAAAATATTAAGATACAATGAGATACTCTTAATTAATATCTCCTATAGCTATAATATAACACTAAATCAATCAACATATAACAATTTAGGATATCTGGCAGAATCTATTTTCATACATCAATAACACTATATAATAATAGTGGACTAATATTTTTTGTATAAATCACTTATAGAAATATTGAAAATACTATAAAAACAAAGACAAATGTATATTATTAGGGGTTAAAATAATTTGGTAACTCCTAGGTATATAAGCAATGGTAACAGAGAAGATAGATATATATATTAACAGGTAATGATTAAGTATGTTTGTAATATAATTGATATAGAGCAATGATCAATATAACATCACTAAAGCTATAACAGGAAAGATAGTCTAAATATATTATATTATCAATTATAGTACACAATAATCTAATTATTTTCATACATTACCAGGTCAACCCAAATTTGCAGAAAAGCACCAGTCCTTATAGTTTCAAATTGAATATTATAAAATTGTTAAAGATATTAAAATTAGGAAACAAAAGATAGCTGTGCTCTCCTGAGTGTGTATATGGATAGAGTCAGTTGTCATCAGAGTCCCTCTATTGAAAATAATACCCACTTAAATACTCCTGTTATCCAATGAAATTGCTTAACGAGAAAGTCTCTTTCCCTTGGAAAGTGTATTTCCTTAGTAGGAAAGTTAATTGTTGAGACAATGGGAAGGTTGACATTGCTGTATTTTAAAAAAAAGTCTAAATACACCTATGAGTTTTGGGTAGATGTCTGATATTTGGATTCCAGGGAGTGAAGCTTGCTTCCCCATTGTTTCAATATGAGAACTTTTATAGCTCAAACAGAGATATACGAATACTTTAATGACCAGCGATTGTCTTAGTCTCAGCCATGTTTGAAGGAAACTTGAGCTGAGTTACTGCGACAGTTGAAATAGCAAATATACAAATACTTCTGTGTATCTCCATTGTCTTCTAATTATCCCTACCTGAATACACAAATGGTTTCACAAAGGCAGGTACTATAACTGGGAGATAGAAATATATTTCTTTATGTAAAATTTAAAAAATTTATTTAAAGGATTAGGTTAAAATAAATATTTAAAATAATATATAGATATGGAAAGCTTAAAACATACTCTATCAGATGATATGAAACACCGCTATATTCTAGGAATTTGCATAGATTGTAACAGAGTGAAGCAAAGAGTGCCCCTAGAGGTGGGTTTAATTAAAGCGGCTGGAAGATTGCTCTGGAGAAAGAAAGAGTTAACTCTGGGCAGTGATCAGAGGCTAATTGACGCCCAGCTGTGTATTGCCTTTAAGACTACAGCAGAGAGATGTGTGAAGTCTCTCTCACTTAGGCTTGGGCCTAAGCAGTGTGAGCAGTGTTTGAAATCTGCTCCTGTTGGTGAGCTGCCGTTAGCAGCAAAGAGCAAGCTACAGAAAGAAGCTTGCTGTCTGTTCCTGATTTCAGTCAGAAGACTGTAACAAAGATTGCTCGCAGAGAAAGTTGTGTTCCAGAGATTGCTCACAGAGGAAGCTGTGTTCCAGAGGCTGTGAGTAAAGGATTATGTAACGGAACCCATCACTGTTTTACCCTGTTTTATGGTTATGGTTAAAATATGATCCTACTGTTATACTGTATGTATGTTGGTTTATGCTCTGCAGAATATTAGCCCAGACTATTGCAGACCTTGGCATAATAGATAATCCTATTACAGAGACTCCTCGTAAGATAAGGAAGTCTATTGTATAAAGTGTTTTCATTCTCAGACATAAGAACAAAGAAGGATGATCTAATCAATGTCTGATTGTATCAAAGTTGCCAGGTAGCCTCAGGGAGGTGTGACCCACCTATTGTCCCTCTATGTGTATTGTGTGGTCAACTATGGGGGATGTGTATTGCCTGTGGGAAGAGATGTGTATATATATTTCTGCACATAACAAAATAAAGTCGGTAGTCTTGAACTCCCTATTGAGTGTCGTCCAATATGGGAGGTTGGGAATGGTGAGACTGTAGTGCTTCTTGGATATTTTACCGTATACCAGCGGAGATATTGGATTTGTGTTCCAACTCCGTTACATTTGGTGGCAGTGGTGGGATTGTTCCCACGGTCAGAAGGACAGCTACAGGAGACACCATTCCGTGGAGTTACAAATTGAGGGCAACGCTAGTATCCGTACAGCGCCCCTGGGTACAGCAGGATGGAACCGGCTAGTTTTCGGACAGCGTTCCATCATGAGGAGGCGGCCGCGGACTACAGGGATGCAGACAAAAAGGAACTCATGGAGGGAGACCGGGCAGCGGCTACAGTACCTCTTACGGACAGCACCCAGACTGAGTTTGGAAGAGAACTCCAAAGCAGACTGGCCTTTTTCCCAGGTACGCTTCCCATAAGAACCTTGGAATGGTTAATGACAGATGTCCACGAATACATAATGGAAAAGCAGCGGGCACGGGGACGGTCCATCTTCGGAGCTGCTAACCCACCTCCCACCATTAACCCCCCTCCCCAGCACTGCGTCCGGGTGGTGGGAACTACCAAACCCCTCCACAGTACATCAGGTGCCACACATGTAACCAGCAGGGCCACATGCAGAGAGACTGTCCCAGAAACAGAAACCGCTCCACGTGGAATACTCCAACTAATTCCCCTCCCCAGCGACAGGGTGTACCCCAGGGAGCAGAAGGTGTCGTCCTTCCTCCCCAGCGACAGTGTGTACCCCAGGGAGCAGAAGGTGCCGTCCTTCCACCCCAGCGGTAGTGTGTACCCCAGGGAGCAGAAGGTGCCGTCCTTCCTCCCCAGCGGCAGTGTGTACCCCAGGGGGCCGAAGGTGTCGTCCTTCCCCCCCAGTGGCAGTGTGTATCCCAGGGAGCAGAAGGTGCCGTCCTTCCTCCCCAGCGGCAGTGTGTACCCCAGGGAGCTGAAGGTGTCGTCCTTCCTCCCCAGCGACAGTGTGTACCCCAGGGAGCTGAAGGTGTCGTCCTTCCTCCCCAGCGGCAGTGTGTACCCCAGGGAGCTGAAGGTGTCGTCCTTCCGTCCTAGCGACAGTGTGTAGCCCAGGGAGCAGAAGGTGCCGTCCTTCCTCCCCAGCGGCAGTGTGTACCCCAGGGGGCCGAAGGTGTCGTCCTTCCCCCCCAGCGACAGTGTGTACCCCAGGGAGCAGAAGGAGCCGTCCTTCCTCCCCAGCGACAGTGTGTACCCCAGGGAGCAGAAGGTGCCGTCCTTCCTCCCCAGTGGCAGTGTGTACCCCAGGGGGCCGAAGGTGTCGTCCTTCCTCCCCAGCGGCAGTGAGTACCCCAGGGGGCCGAAGGTGGCGTCCTTCCCCCCCAGCGGCAGTGTGAACCCCAGGGAGCTGAAGGTGTCGCCCTCTCCCCCCAGCGACAGCTTACCCTAACAAGGGCAGACACCAATCTCCCAGATGGCGCAGATGGGACCGTGGTCTCTGTGCCTGACCTACCGGGATGCTGGACAGCCTGTCCAGATCCCCAACTACCCTCACTGGGACAACCGGAGGAGGGGATAAGTACAAATTCCACTCCCCAGCTAACTCCTAATGTGGCCCCAGGGTTAACAGAGGAAATGTTAACCCCCACTGCCCCCCACCTTTCCCTGGCTACTGAGCCAGAATATGTCCCAAGTACCCCAGCAGAAGAGCTGACAGTGGGGCAGAGTGCAGTCGGCCTCTGCCCTCCCTTTGTCACTTGTACAGCGCAGAATGTCCTGCAGGTTATACCAGCAGAAGAGCTGGCATCAGGGCAGAGTGCCGCTGGCCTCTGCCCCTCAAGTCCCCTCAGAGTGTTGCCCCATCACCACAGCAAAATATCCAGGTGCCTGGTTAGACTTCCCCCCAAAGGGGAGATGGGTGACGAAGTGCCTTTTGCCACTTTGTCCTGGAGAGGACTTATTGCCAGCCTCCTGCCCTGCGACTATGGCCCTGGGACATATTGCCCTTTAAAAACAGTATTCGGCCATACCAGAGTGTATGTCACTCATTCTGGCCCTTTAAATACAGGGGGGTCATTTGGTACTTGCCCTGTGGGAGCGGTGACAACCCAGATAGCTATGCCATGGAGCCCATTCATATAATGAAAGACTATGGGAAAGACTTTAGCTACATGGCAATTGAACTGTGTGAATAGGATCTGAGCGCTATTCGGTAGTTTTGTGCGCTCAGATCCCAGCTATCTGGGGATATGGGAAATGTGAGTAAATGTGAATTGCAGTAATGATGATGGGTTGTCAAACTAGAGAATTGACCAACAAATACTTTTGTCCGGACATCCCCAGGCCGATCCGTTGGGATCAGACCGTGTATGCCGTCTTATGGTCACGGGGAAGGTATGTAACGGAACCCATCACTATTTTACCCTGTTTTATGGTTATGGTTAAAATATGATCCTACTGTTATACTGTATGTATGTTGGTTTATGCTCTGCAGAATATTAGCCCAGACTATTGCAGACCTTGGCATAATAGATAATCCTATTACAGAGACTCCTCATAAGATAAGGAAGTCTATTGTATAAAGTGTTTTCATTCTCAGACATAAGAACAAAGAAGGATGATCTAATCAATGTCTGATTGTATCAAAGTTGCCAGGTAGCCTCAGGGAGGTGTGACCCACCTATTGTCCCTCTATGTGTTTTGTGTGGTCAACTATGGGGGATGTGTATTGCCTGTGGGAAGAGATGTGTATACATATTTCTGCACATAACAAAATAAAGTCAGTAGTCTTGAACTCCCTATTGAGTGTCGTCCAATATGGGAGGTTGGGAATGGTGAGACTGTAGTGCTTCTTGGATATTTTACCATATACCAGAGGAGATATTGGATTCGTGTTCCAACTCCGTTACAGATTATATTTTCCTTACAAGAGTCTGTGTAAAGTAACCCCAGGGAGAAGGCAGCAGTATAACTGTGAATTGAACAGAGTATCTCAAAAGACTGTTTAAGGGTCCCTGGAGGTTGGAGTATTTCTGAGAGACGGGCGGGCCGAATGCACCACTGTCTACTGATGAAGATATTTACAAGAGAACTGTGTGATTTTGTTATACCTTTGGCTGATGTAAGCCATTATGTGGTGTGATTTTTGGACTTTTAATAAAAAGATTAAAATAATACATGATCTTCTTGCTGTCAATCTAGAAGGTAGCAGGTCAATCTACCACAACTGGTGTCAGGAGTTCGATCCAGGTCCTTGTACCAAAGGACAACTCACGTGTCCAAATGGAGGAGGCAGTAAAAGCCCTAATGCTGTCTACAGCGGCACAGCAAGAAATGAATAGACAAGCGGAAGTGGACAGAGTCCACCTGAGAGACATTTTAGAAGCACAGAAAGTGCAGCTGCAGCAATTGAGATCTACAGAGAACATTTTGGTTTCAAAATCAAGTGGGGGCCAAATAGCTTCCTAAAGAAAATGTACGCTCAGGATGATGTAGAAACATACCTCCTGAATTTCGAGAAGATTGCCACTAGGGAAGGTTGGCTTGAAAAGCACTGGGCCACAGTCCTGGGTCCCTATCTGTATGGAGAAGCACAGAGAGCATATGTGGTTTTGCCTGAAGAAAAGGCAACAAATTATTGTACCCTGAAGGAAGAGATCCTTAACCGAATCGTAGTGAAAAGAATACAGAGATTGCACTCCTGGGATTTTTTTCATGAACCTGTTATTGCTATACAAGGGACATGCTTGTCTACCCAAGTTTAAAAAGCAGTTTTACTGTTAAGGGATGATAATCCGATCATGATAAAAAAGAGACCGCAGAGACGGCGAGAGAGACCGCAGAGACGGCGAGAGAGACTGCAGAGACGGCGAGAGAGACCGCAGAGATGGCGAGAGAGGCCGCAGAGACGGCGAGAGAGGCCGCAGAGGTGGCAAAAGAGACCGCAGACATGGCAAGAGAGACGCAAAAGAGACCGCAGGAGCTGCTAAACAAACTGCAGAGACGGCGAGAGAGACCGCAGGAGCGGCTAGAGAGACCACTGGTATGGCAAAAGAGACCGCTTGTACGGCAAAAGAGACTACATAGAGAGCAAGTGAGACTGCAGACAGCACCAAAGAGACTGCAGAGAGAGCACGTGAGACTGCAGACAGCACCAAAGAGACTGCAGAGAGAGTACGTGAGTCTGCTGAGAAAGTAACAGAGATTGCTGAGAAAGCAAAAGAGGCTACTGGTGCAGATAAAGAACTTTGGCTCCTGGAGCAAGATGATGATATAAAAGTGACTGATGTGAGTAAAGGTCAAAGAAAAAAGGACAAGGTGTTGTCACCGACTGGGTGCAAAATCAGCCTCAGTATGAAACATGCTGATCAAAGTCACTGGAAATGATTTGAACCCAAAGCAAGGCAGAAACCGTATGAGTGAAAGCAATAAAGCGAACTACATAAGAAACCTGGACAGACACCTGTCCTTGGTGAATACTCCTGAGGTGGAGAGTGATACAAGAGAAAGAATGGAGATGTGTCCTACTAATAAGAGGAGTGTCAGGATGATGCCAGATTACATTCCTGAATGGCGGAGGAAGCCTGCATTTGAGGACTACAGAGTGTCCTACAGGAATAAGATACAGATGCCTATTTGGGAGCAGAGTAAGAGTCCTCCCAAGTATAAGCTGAAAGAGTCAGTTGTGTGGGAGCCGCAGCACAATGATAAACAGGAGAAGCAAGATCTCCTCAATAATCGTGCATCTTAGAGAGAAGGAGAGATCACCAATTCCACCTCTCAGCTACAAGAGATAAGAGAATCCTGTAAGCAGAGGAAAGCAACTGTGATACAGAAGGAGCTGCTGTTACATGCTCCACAAGCACAGAGGATGGCCAATCCGTCTGATATGAAAACCCAGTTGGCTTAGAGTGATGCCTGTCCAGAAGAGACTATCACTGACCTCCAGAACCTGTGTACCCAAGATGCTTCGCTGAATATAGAGCAATGTCTACAGGAAGCTCATAAGCAAAGCAGAGAGCAGGAGCTTGTACAGGAAAGACAGAGGGAGAAAGAAAGAATGACTGAGCCACGAGAGCTATTCAGAGAAGACCTGATGGAAAAGATAAAGGAAAATCTTCAGCTAAATAAGCAGCAAAACATCCAGCATAAGCAAGGTGAACTGGATTTGCAAAACGGTAATGAGGAGAAGATGCAGCTAAAGGCAGCAAAGAAAAATAAAAACCTGGAAGCCTTAGAAGCAAAGCGAGAAGAAGAAGAAGAAAAATGGGTAAGAGCTGATAATGCGGAAATCGCAAGTTTTTTTTCAGAAGCCCCAAACCAACAAGGCTGCAAAGATGGGTGCTAGTCCTATGTATGGAGTGCAATCCTGAAGTTGCGGAACAACTGGAGACATTCCAGCAAGGCCAAAAGTCTGAGAGATCTGTCCTGGCAGAGATGGGTAATTGCAGACCTTGCAGGGTACAGAGTATGCCTACTGTAAGCAGAATGAAAGATGAGGCGCAGATCCAAGCACAAGAAGCAGCCCTGAGAGAGGACGTACCTTCACAGTCTATGAGGAATTTTGTAGCAAAACGAGAGCGAGAGACCAAAATGCTTTAGTCACAAGCTTCATACAGAATCTGTGTTCCTGGGGTTTCCCTAAGATGGTTTGTGAGATGGACCTGGGACAGACAGAAGTAGAGAGTCCAGAAGTCCTGGGGAACACGGAGGCACCAGCAAGTGACAGACAGACACTGAGAGAGACTGGCCGGGTCAGGACCACGTCCTTGGGGGCAGATTCTGAAGCAGATGATCTATCCACCACAAATTTGAAACCAAAAACTGTCCCAATCGGTTAATTGTAGATGAAGGCATCAGTGAAAAGAACAAAGTGATGTTGATGACTCCGGCCCAGATGGATGATCTTCTATTGTACCTAGGAGAACCTGTTCTTCTGAAAAGAAAGAAGAGACAGAAAACTGTGTGCATTGTTCTTGTAGATGACACACCCTAAGGGTGTGGTTTGGAGATACTATCGGTATCCAACCAGGTCCAGGGGTGAAATATGGCGAACAAAACTGTTTGTTCCCCATAGATGATGCTGTGGATGAAACCCGATAGTTGATTTGAGGGGTATCTCAAGCCTTACTTCGTCAAAGCTGATGGATCAATCGAAAAAGGGGAAGTTCTCCTGGTTCAGGGAAGTATGCGTGCTGTTGAGCTCAAGAGGGTAGAGAAAAACCCAAGCCCATACTCCATAGTTGCTCCAGATACTGTAATGCACTATGAAGGGGAGCCCCTTAAACAAGAGGACAAGGAAAAGATAAAGCTACAAGTGAGCGGTTACGGCCTCTCGGTTCATGTAGCTCAACCAAATGGTGTTGAGCTAAGGGGGGAGATGTGTAACAGAGTGAAGCAAAGAGTGCCCCTAGAGGTGGGTTTAATTAAAGAGGCTGGAAGATTGCTCTGGAGAAAGATAAAGTTAACTCTGGGCAGTGATTAGATGCTAATTGAAGCCCAGCTGTGGATTGCCTTTAACAACAGAGAAGAGAAATGGGTGGAGTCTCTCTCACTTAGGCTTGGGCCTAAGCAGTGTGAGAAATCTGCTCCTGCTGGTGAGCTGTTGTTAGCAGCAAAGAGCAAGCTACAGAAAGAAGCTTGCTGTCTGTTCCTGATTGCAGTCAGAAGACTGTTGTTTAACAAAGATTGCTCGCAGAAAAAGTTGTGTTCCAGAGATTGCTCGCAGAGAAAGTTGTTTTACCAGAGAGTGTTTGCAGAGGAAGCCATTTGCAGTTTGAAAACTGTTTTACCAGAGATTGCTCGCAGAGGAAGCTGTGTTCCAGAGGCTGTGAGTAAAGGATTATATTTTCCTTACAAAAGTCTGTGTAAAGTAACCCCAGGGAGAAGACAACAGTATAACTGTGAATTGAACAGAGTATCTCAAAAGACTGTTTAAGGGTCCCTGGAGGTTGGAGTATTTCTGAGAGACGGGCGGGCCGAATGCTCCACTGTCTACTGATGAAGATATTTACAAGAGAACTGTGTGATTTTGTTATACCTTTGGCTGATGTAAGCCATTATGTGGTGTGATTTTTGGACTTTTAATAAAAAGATTAAAAGAATACATGATCTTCTTGCTGTCAATGTAGAAGGTAGCAGGTCAATCTACCACAACTGGTGTCAGGAGTTCGATCCAGGTCCTTGTATTAATTAAAATTAAGAAAGATGTTAATAAGAAATAATATGTTTAATATATTTTTATGTATGTAAAAACCCTGACAGAGTTATAGTGCCTCAACATCTCACCAGGAGGACTTTAATGCTAGGGCCAGTAAAGGTAATGCTAGGGCCAGTAAGGTAAAGGTGGTGCATTTAGTCACTCTTGGGCAAATGACTTAGCAAGCTCTTTGCTGCCTACACAATACATTGGAAATCTGTCCAAAATCATTAATAGAAAGTAAGCATAACTGCAATATTAAGATTAACTAGACCTATTAGTTTAGGCCTGTAGGAGACAAGCATCAGAAACTCCTCTGTCCCCAGAAAGGCCAGATATTAGATTACTCATCACATGAATGTACTTACATTTGTATTTTAACTAATTTATTTATATTATGTTTTCAAAGTATTCTTTTGAAGAATCATAGGTTTATGTTTAACAATGGATCAATTTATTTTGAGACATGATATTGCTGTCTGCTAATATGTGTCTACATTAATGACCAGCGGTGGTGGAAAGAAGATGGCATATTTTGCCTTATTAAAGTCCTTTGAATACCCATCCTATTGCATAATTGTGTATTAAATTATGATCTACATTAGCCAGTTCCTACATACAGTAGGTGCAGTATGGAAGAGTTCTAACTGACATAAAATCAAGAATTGTAATAAGATTTCTAATCATAAAATGGAAGCAAGCAGTATGTCTATAACGTTGAGTTAGGGAACAGCAAGGAATAAGAAGATTGTGGCTTGAGGATTATAACAGTAGAACAAATAATATTAGTCAAAAACTATGGGCCCTATGCTAATCCCGGCAAAATCAATTACAAGTAGTACAGAAGTAGCTACCTAGGAATGCTATTCCCCCATCCAGTGCCAGATTGACATTATTGGAGCCCCTGGGTAGTGAACTCTAAGGCGCCTCTGTGCACATGTATTGTGCACTAATGTTTTATGCTTTGATCACACACATCATACACATACACATCACATACACACACATCACAGACATCAGACACACACATCAGACACTCACATACATACATCACACACACCACGTACACACACATCACATACATATATGCACACACCACATACATACACGCACACACCACGTACATACACTCATGCACCACATACACACACACACCACATACATGCACACACACCACATACATACAGACACACACATCACATACATATACACACACATCATATATACACACATCACACACACACACCATTTACATGTATTTTGTTTACTAGAGGGCAACTAGGCAGAATATACAGGGAGTGCAGAATTATTAGGCAAGTTGTATTTTTGAGGATTAATTTTATTATTGAACAACAACCATGTTCTCAATGAACCCAAAAAACTCATTAATATCAAAGCTGAATATTTTTGGAAGTAGTTTTTAGTTTGTTTTTAGTTTTAGCTATTTTAGGGGGATATCTGTGTGTGCAGGTGACTATTACTGTGCATAATTATTAGGCAACTTAACAAAAAACAAATATATACCCATTTTAATTATTTATTTTTACCAGTGAAACCAATATAACATGTCAACATTCACAAATATACATTTCTGACATTCAAAAACAAAATAAAAACAAATCAGTGACCAATATAGCCACCTTTCTTTGCAAGGACACTCAAAAGCCTGCCATCCATGGATTCTGTCAGTGTTTTGATCTGTTCACCATCAACATTGCGTGCAGCAGCAACCACAGCCTCCCAGACACTGTTCAGAGAGGTGTACTGTTTTCCCTCCTTGTAAATCTCACATTTGATGATGGACCACAGGTTCTCAATGGGGTTCAGATCAGGTGAACAAGGAGGCCATGTCATTAGATTTTCTTCTTTTATACCCTTTCTTGCCAGCCACGCTGTGGAGTATTTGGACGCGTGTGATGGAGCATTGTCCTGCATGAAAATCATGTTTTTCTTGAAGAATGCAGACTTCTTCCTGTACCACTGCTTGAAGAAGGTGTCTTCCAGGAACTGGTAGTAGGACTGGGAGTTGAGCTTGACTCCATCCTCAACCCGAAAAGGCCCCACAAGCTCATCTTTGATGATACCAGCCCAAACCAGTACTCCACCTCCACCTTGCTCGCGTCTGAGTCGGACTAGAGCTCTCTGCCCTTTACCAATCCAGCCACGGGCCCATCCATCTGGCCCATCAAGACTCACTCTCATTTCATCAGTCCATAAAACCTTAGAAAAATCAGTCTTGAGATATTTCTTGGCCCAGTCTTGACGTTTCAGCTTGTGTGTCTTGTTCAGTGGTGGTCGTCTTTCAGCCTTTCTTACCTTGGCCATGTCTCTGAGTATTGCACACCTTGTGCTTTTGGGCACTCCAGTGATGTTGCAGCTCTGAAATATGGCCAAACTGGTGGCAAGTGGCATCGTGGCAGCTGCACGCTTGACTTTTCTCAATTCATGGGCAGTTATTTTGCGCCTTGGTTTTTCCACACGCTTCTTGCGACCCTGTTGACCATTTTGAATGAAACGCTTGATTATTCGATGATCACGCTTCAGAAGCTTTGCAATTTTAAGAGTGCTGCATCCCTCTGCAAGATATCTCACTATTTTTGACTTTTCTGAGCCTGTCAAGTCCTTCTTTTGACCCATTTTGCCAAAGGAAAGGAAGTTGCCTAATAATTATGCACACCTGATATAGGGTGTTGATGTCATTAGACCACACCCCTTCTCATTACAGAGATGCACATCACCTAATATGCTTAATTGGTAGTAGGCTTTCGAGCCTATACAGCTTGGAGTAAGACAACATGCATAAAGAGGATGATGTGGTCAAAATACTCATTTGCCTAATAATTCTGCACTCCCTGTAAAGGCTACCTGTGTTATGGACTCCCAGCATCAGGCTCCTGAAGCTCCTTCTCCTCATGGGCAGAAGGAGGGCTGCTAGAGGAAATGGGAGGGCTGGAGGGAGCCAGCACCCAGCGTCTTGCTGATGCAGTCTTGGGTGCTCTGTGTAAAATGTCCCCTACTCACTTCCTGTGCCTTAAGACAGTGCTGTGTTCTAGGAAGTGAAAAAGAAGCCTGTAGTCTAGTGCCTATAATGCCTAATGGATGATCCGGCCATGCCCTATCCCTAAAACATTGCAAAAGTGACTGTAAAGTACTAAAAATTACTTAAAAATATTGAAATTTCAATATTATGTGACAGTAACAGTCCAATATCAACATATGTGTAATTAATAAACATGATATTGTATTATTATGTCCGTTTATTAGACAAAATCTCAGGTAACACACAACCCAGTACTCAATGGGTTAATAAACATCAGGAAACTACATTGCCTAGGAACAAATGCTCTAATGCAATGTCTAAATATATATATTTAATGTTATAAAATTAAAATAATTACAGGATTATATAAAAATATATATTTATGAGAATTATGGTACCTTGCCACAAGGATTTATGGATGTGGGTTGAATGCCATGATGTGGTGGTGCTAAAGATTAATATAAACGTATAACAAGGAGAAAATAAAATCCCATAGTCGATTTACAAGTGTGCCACAGCTTACACCACCCAATTTACATAGGGCCCTATTTTAAATTTTTTAAATGAAGCAAAGTAGTTTTGATGTGACAGCCCAGATATCTTACAAAACTTCCAGGTATCTTATCATAGTAACATAGTAGTTAAGGTTGAAAATCGACTTTTCCTTCATCAAGTTTGATATTTTTAAATCTCCTGCCATCCTTGCAATATGTGAAATAATCGTTGATTGTTAATTAATCCAGAGGGAGGCACACAAAAAAACATGGCCTAATGTTTCATAAGGAAAAATGATTTCCTAACCTAAAATACTGGTAATCAGGTTACTCCCTGGATCAAAACCCCTTCTCTAGTTAACCAACATAACCCTGTATGTGCTTTTATTCAACAGTATATTCAACCCTTTTTAGAGTTATCTATTGAATCCACTATTACAGCCTCCTTCAGTAGAGAGCTCCAAAATCTGACAGCCCTTGCTGTGAAGGACCCTTTTCTGATATCAAGGGATGACCTCTTCAATTGAAAACCTCTTGGCGCAAAAAGATCTCATGATAAAACCTTATATTGACCATAGATGTATGTCAATTATATCCCCCCTTTTTTGTACTTTTTAAAACTCTACAATGTCCTTTTTTTAAATGGTACCCACATTTTTTCTTACAAATCATGATATATGCAGTGGCATAATTATATATCTGTCTTAATGAGTGCTAATATTTTACTTGCCTTTGCAGATGCTGCTTGATATTGAACACTGTTATGTAGGTAGTTGTCCACAAGTAGTTCTAAATCCCTCTCAGGCTCTGATACCTCTAGATCTGTTCCATTTAAATTATATATTCCTTTCTTATTTTCATTGACAAATACATAACATTACATTTATTTGTATTACATCTTATCTTTAATTTAGCTGCCTATTCTTCTAATTTATGTAAGTCACTTTGCAGTGAAAGTACATAATTTTCTGATTTAATTACCTTCATAACTTGTGTTGTCAGCAAATATGGAGATTTAAATGTCCAGTACTATTTGTAAATCATATAATGAAATATTATCTTATTGACATGGATATATTCCTGTATGATATCCATTAGTAACCATTCTTATAGCTTTCCCACTACCGAGGTGAGGCTTCCTAATTAGGCCCTCATTCAACTCAAAGGTTTCGGGCTATCTGGTAGCCCGTAAGTGAGGTTGCAAGTTAATTTGCTATACAATTGGCGTCTCTTTGCGGGCTCCAAACGGCTTACGAATAACGGCCTTGAAAAAATGGCTATGGTTAAACCCGTAACTTACAGCATCCCGAAATCTTCGATCTTTCACTTTTGCAAGAGTTACGATGGCTAAAATCGCGAATCGCTATTCAATTGCTCAATTTCCACAAGCCCGCAAATGTTTTCACACCTGTAAATGGCAAAAGGAGGACAAAATCATACGAGTGCTGGGGAAGACCCGCAAGGGGGTTAAACAACTATTCGTAGCACTGTAAAAGCAAATAAAAAATCAATACTGCACTGCAAATAACGGGGAAAGCTGTGAAAGACATTAGAATAAATTGCACACCAGTTTCAAACTCGCAAATCGGCAGGAAATTACCTTTATTTTTATGTTTCATTTTGAGTTAATACATATCAGGCCACCCATATGGACTAGAACTATATTGGCATTAATTTTCATAATTCTTTATTTTGAGGGTTTGCGAGTCTGATCGCATATCGGACCCCCAAACCTAATTGATTGACATGTAACCTCCATGTTTTACTGCCATAATAATAATCTCATTTTCTATTGGCTGATTCGAAATGGAAGGTTACGGGCTTGCTTAATTGATCATGTTCCTGCCCTGAACTGCTACGAACCAGGGCATGGTTTACGGTTTTGGTTTTGGGCCAGTAACTTGCGGGCTTGAGCAATTGAATAGCATCCTAATTGGAGACGAATGGGAGCCTGCAATACACCCGCAGACATACAGCCTACCACGAGTTGGGGGCTGGCAAATGAATGAAGCTCCTATAGTTCCCTGGATTTGCTCTTGCTCCCTTTAAAAAATGTGTGCTTTTCTCCAGACATCAGGTAACTGAGCCCATGGAGAGTGATATTGAAAAATTTGATATAATGGTTTGGCTTTTACAAAACACAGTTACCTCCATACTCTTGGATGTATTCAATCATGACCTGGTGCTTTATAAACATGTATTCCCTCAAGCCACTTTTGGACTTGTTCCTACTTTAAACAATTATTTGGTGAAAATAGTGAATCTCCATTTTGTTGCAATGTCCTTATGTGTACAGAAGCAAAAAAAAAATGTTTAGCTCATCTGCTTTTTCCTGGTCACTATTTTTTAGTCGGCCAGTATCACAAGGTACCAATATTCTCTTTCCTAGCCTTCCTTCCAATATAAATATATATAAACACTTCTTAGTCTTATTCTTATTCCATTTTGCAATTACCTTTCAATTCTCTATTTTAGCTAATCTAACAGCATTTTTGCAAGACATGTACACAAGCTGACTCTGTTCCCTCTTTCTTGTAAACTTTAAATTACATTTTTTTCTTGTTCTCTTGATCTTTAAACCATTATCAAGTCACATGATTTACTTCTTTTGCTTTTCTTTCCACATTATATGTACTGATATGAATGAATATTTAGTAAAGTTTTAAATGTTGTCCTTTTATTTTCACCCATCAGTACTTTGTTCCAGTCTATATGTTGTATTGCTACCCTTACACCATTAAAACTTGCCCTTTTAAAATTAAGACTTTTTCTTATAACTTTGTGAAACTCAACTACAAATGATACTGTATTATGATCACTGTTCCACCAGGGTTCCCCTATTTCAAAATGTGTTACTAAATAAACATTATTTGTGATTTCCTAATTTGTAGTGTTTTCTTGTATAACTTGGGTCATTTATTAATCTCCAAGTGTACTCAAGAACCCGCTCCTCTTCTCTGAACGGCAAGTCTCACTCATCCAGTTTATTTCAAGGTAGTTACAAACTCCCATTATTATAACTTGCCCATGCTCAGCTGCATGTCCAATCAGTAGCACTACGTGCAGTTTCTCACTTTCACTTATATCTGGGCGGTTATAGCTTGTTGCGACAAAAAAAAATAGGATTTGTTTCTCCACTATTTATTTCTATCCACAATGCTTTAACTAGTCCCACCATGCATTTCAACTAGGTTTAAAATAAAGATATACTCATCTTCTTTTTCTACAATTGACCCAATCTATCTTAAATCGGTTATAAGCCTTCAAGTTAACAGTCCATTCACAAGAATCATATTTCAGCAATGCCTATCAAATTATATTTCTCATTTACTGTTAATTCTAGCTTTTCTAATTTTCCCTGGCAAGCTTCTTGTATTAGCCATCATACACCATAGTTTGCAATGCCTCTGCAACTTGAAGTTCTTGCTATTGACTCCCTTTTGACTATACTATTCCTCCCCCTTTCTTCTCCCCCATGAGTAGTTAATTCCCTTACCCTCGTTATGCTTTCTACCTTGTTTCTTCTCTGTAGTCCCTACCCCCTCCCACTGAATATTTTCCAATTATATTGCTTTTTATTATTGGTGACTTACACAATTTCTGCAATGACAGACAATTAATGAAATGTCGCTCCTAGTTAATCTGCTATGTCTTAGACACCTTTGAAATCCTGCATTTTATAGATACAGTTGAATATTTGCAATGTGAAATCTTAGTTATTTTCCCTGAGTAGTTTAGTATTTTGTTTCATATTTGGCTTTACCGAATCAGTACATTAGTATGCCAAGATTAATAAATCAAACTTCCAAGGAAGACAATTGTAAAAAATTATCATGCTCTGACAGGACTAACTAAGGATACTGACATTTAAAAACACATTCAATGCTTCATAAAATTAATTATACTGGATAATTAAGGCTCAATTTTGTGTCATTCTGATGCTTTGAAGTACAGTACTATCTTTAAAGTGTCTCTTAGCTAAAGCAATTTCTGCTTTTGTATATTTCCATTCTTTCTGAAGCATAATTCATCTATTTTCACATATAACAAAGTATTTTTTTTAATTCAGACATTACTTGTGCCTTATTATGTGAGAAGTGCAACTCAATCTAGTCTATCAATTAAGGGTATTTTGGACTAGGTGCAAACTGCAATGTTCATGACACAGAAAAATATGTGGAGTTAGAAGGTATTTCATCTAGTGCTACCATGGCCAGATTACCCATTAGGCCAACTAGGCAGCGGCACCAAAGATTCTTGCTTGTGAGGGGTGCCACTGCTTAAAAAAATGGTTCCTGGCTTTAAAAAAAATAAATGTTGCAGTTCATAGACTGGCTACTAGGGGGTAACCACTTAGAACAAGACAGTTACAACAGGAAAGAGAATGTACACATATAGAAAATGCACAAATCGGTCCATGCATACCTTGCGTATTCACTTGCAGGGGCTCCTCCACATCACTGCCTAGGGGCTCCAGAAAAGGTAGATAAGGCCCTGAGTGCTACATGAGTTTCACAGACCATCAAGAGGAGAGTAGAGGAGAACTGGAGATGAGGAGATTAATCATCAGATTGGTTTTGTTTACCACCCACCTTACCACTTCCACTGGCAGACTGTTCCACTTTCCTCCAACCCTTCCTTTATGCAATTGTAGATTTTTGCATATTATTCATAAGTAAATAATAATTCGCCTTTCCACTTCATATCATGTTTCCTTATTTTTGCATTCATTTTTTTCTGGAATTTACTTCCTTCCTGAACTTTATTACATTCTTTAATGTACTAGAAGGTTTCTATCATATCCCCCCTCTGCTTTCTGTCCGTGGAGCTATTCAGTTCAGTTACTCTCCTTCGAATTGTTCCTAATGCATTAATATGAGTTTGGAGATGTGGTCTTCAGGACTGAACTCCATGTTCTAGATGAGTTATAACTATGATATACAGAGTTGCATTAGTATTGTTCCTTTCCTGCTACAAATTTCTCATCTAAATTAAGCAACCTATCAATTTTTACCTGCAACTTGCTGAATTGTTTGGCTACTTTTAAATCATCCAATATTATGACCCCCAGTACCTTTCCTCTTCTATTGTCATCATCAAAAATGACCCTTAAGCATATACTTTGGGTTCTTATTCCCTAATATGGTATCATTTAGCAAGTAACAGTATTGCTTTTTAGACTCCACATACTTGACCATATTTTGAAAACTAAAAGGTTGAACTTGATGGACTGAAAGTCTTTTTTCAACCTTAATTACTATGTAACTATGTAACATGTCTTCTAGAATGTCCACCTTTTTATATTTTTTGCGTCAACTTCTAACTGATTAAATTGTTTACTTAACAATTCTGCAAATATTATTATTACTATTATTAATACACTTTATTGATATAGGGCATTTCCACAGTACTATAGTGGATATAGTGCTATTTACAAACAGAATAAATACAAAATCTAAGGTAATTACAATGCAAATACAATATAATAGACACAGACAGTTTGATGCAACAAAGCTATCTTGTGTAAGATAATGACAAATTTTGGAGATTTTTTTAGATGAAGATGATATGATTTGGTTATTGACTGAATGTAAGTACTAAAAAATAGGGCAGAATCCAATAGCATACTTGAGAGATAGGAGTGATGATAACATTGTTGAGGGATACTTGAGGAGTGGGAGCTGTAGTAAAAGGGAGCAGAATAAGAACTAAGAACTGTATTATATTAGAACCTTGAACATGCCTCTAACCCATAATTTTGGCTACAGGTGTTTTTTTTATCTAAATCAATATTTTATTGACTCAAGACCGCAATTTACCTCCTTAAGGCTAAACTCGGAAACCCTGCCTTTTTAAGTAGGATTTCAGGGGTCGTGATCATATGATCTGACAATATTTAAGTAAGCTCATAATTTACCTCATAGAAACAGCCAATAGTAAATGAGAACGCCATCATGACGTCAGAAAAACATTGAAGTTAGACGTAATCTGCAACCGGAGGCTACAAATTAATTAATGCTGATCGGACTTGCAGTCAAGCACTCTATAAAATGCATAAGATCATCTGATTGAGTTCAGGTGGGCTTCACCACATGTATTAACCCCTTAAGTCCCGGGATCAATATTACTCAGAAATAACATAAAAATTATATTTTTGAATTGCATATTTGTGGGTTTGAGACTGTTGTGCAAACCCTTATGTCTTTCAATGCCATCCCATGCTTTTAAAGGACAGTATTGTGTGTTTAATTTCTGCAACAGCCATAATAACTGTTTGAAAAAGCCCTTGCGATGCCTATTTAGTACTGATAATATTTTTGACAGAAACATGATACTTTTTTTCATTGGCAGATTAGACTTTATTTGTGAGCTAGAGCTACGGGTCTAATAGAATATTGATTGTGTGTAACTTTAATTATTCAGTGCTCATAATGTTCGAGATGTGCTAAAATCAATGGAGTTCTAAGGCGTAATTTGCTTCTTTAGCTGGCCTGTAGTGATTGTGGGTGGGTAACTTGTAATCAGATTGAGAGTGCCTAATAAAATATGTGGCAACATTAAGAGCGATTTTAAGTGTGCATACATTTATGACTTGGGCAATAGAATAGGTCCCTTAGGGCCCTATTAAATTCGCCTATTTGTAGTTCCTGAAGTCCGTACAGGAGACTGCAAAAGTAATGGCTATTAAATTAGCCTCTTTTAGCTATCTGCAAAGGATCTGTGGGTTACAGGCTAAAAAACACAGCGTTTGCCAAAATTGGAACTCTGACCCAGCTAAACCTTAATCTTTCAAGCCAGTAAATATTACAATCGCAAATCGCTATTAAATTGCTAAAAGTTCTCAAGCCCGCAATTGTTTTCACACCCGTAAATGGCAAATGTAGCCAAAAATCCTACGAATACTAGAGAGGACCCACAAGGGGGTTAAACTCCTGTCCCTATGACTGTAAAAGCAAATCTAAACACACTACTGTATTTTAAATTACAGGAAAAGCGATGAAAGTTATTAAACTTAACAGCACAACATACTCAAGCTCGCAATCTGCAGTAAAAAATAATTATTTTTATGTTTAATTTTCGGGTCATATCGATAGAACTCACATGGAATCGAATACCATATTTATTGATTTTTTCATATTGCATTATTCCTGGAATGCGGGCCCGATCGCAACTCGGGCTTCAAAAGCGTAAGTGATTGAAATTTAACCTCCATGTTTTAGTGACGTAATGATGACGGTCTCTTTTACAATTGGCTTTGTCTAAATCTGTAAATACAGGTTTGAAAAATGTATCATGTTCACGCTCTGAAATGCTACGTGCCGAAGCATGGTTTACGGATTTGGATTTTGGCCTTTTCTAATATCACATATATAGTTGTGAGCGTACGAGTTGTTGCTAACGCTGCGGGCTCGCGTAGCGAGCCGCGGCCCTCGCGTAGCGAGGGCCGCGGCTCGCGCAGCGAGCCGAGGCCCTCGCGAAGCGAGGGCACTGCCCGAGGGTCTCAGTTGCTGCAAGGAGCGCCGAAGGCGCTCCTTGCCAGCAACTGAGACCCTCGGGCAGTGCCCTCGCGAAGCGAGGGCACTGCCCGAGGGTCTCAGTTGCTGGCATGGAGCGCCGAAGGCGCTCCATGCCAGCAACTGAGGACCCTCGCGAAGCGAGGGCCTCAGTTGCTGGCATGGAGCGCCGTAGGCGCTCCATGCCAGCACCTGAGGACCTCGCAAAGCGAGGGCCGCAGTTGCTGGCATGGAGCGCCGAAGGCGCTCCTTGCCAGCAACTGCGACCCTCGCAAACTTCACGTCGCAACCCAAACAGTACGACACACACATTACGACACTCGCAAACAACATACGACACACGTTCACACACATTACGGACTCGCAACACTCGGACGCAACTCGCGAACATTAGAAAATGTCAAACACAATACATACACACACCACATACATAAAAAACTTACCTACACCAAGAGGGAGCACCCAGCACCTCAAAAATACAACTTACACCTCGATTTTACTTCAAATAAAACAGTTTAAACACTAAAAAAAAAACGAAGCGAGAGAAAAAATGGCCGCCGAACAAAACGAAAACGAGGCTACAGCACTCTAAACTCGCAAAACACCACAAGAAACTCGCAAAACACCACAAAACAACTACGGATATTCCGATACAAACGTATAACACACATTACTCGCCATTTCGCGCCAATGCGGAAGTACACGACTACGCTAACGGTTTGGTCTCGCGCACGCACAGTGTTACACTGCACACATTCAGCACGCTTACACAGCAGATCCACACCACTAATGCTGCAGCAACATCAAAACACATTCACAGCTCTTCCACACAATGCTTTACAATAGGTAAAGTATATTCATTTATTAATGTATTATATATTTCATTATTACACACTAAACAGCATTAGCTACCTTACAATTTCATTGCCGTCATTTTTTGACGGGCAATTCGCTAGTAATCTAATAATTTCGAATTTGGAATTTAATAGGAGCCTTAGTCTTTGAAATGTTGAGTTTGAGTTGAAGGGGCTGACATCACAGAGGATATGCTAGAGAGGCAGTTGGCAACATGTGCTAGGAGAGAGGGAATATGTTTGGTGCTGAGAGATAGATTTGTGTGTCATGATAATGAAATCCAAAAGATTGTAATTGGGTGCCAAGTGAGGATGTATAAATAGAGAAAATGAGGATTGAACCTTGCAGTGCACCATCAGTTTGAGGGAGTTGGAAAGAAGAGGTGCCAGAGAAAGAGACACTAAAGATAGATAGGATGTAATCAGCAGGAGTAATAATTTTTGGATGTACATTATGTTGACCCACTGATCGTTAACTTATAATTCGAAAATGGCAATACAATGTCATATTCTCTAAAGAGATATGTTGGCATTAAGTCAGTTGTGATAACCTTATGTTTCTCTATCTATATGATCTTATTCTTAAGTCTAACTAACCATCCCTTAGTTTTTGTCTCTTCAATAACATACTTAAAGAAAGTTGTGTAACCTTTTCACTGTTTGTGTAATTTTCTCTTCTGCTTGGGTCTTGGCAACTAGGAAAACCTGCTTTGGATCCCTCTGTTTCATTTAATATCTTCTTTGTCCTCCTCTGAGTCTGAGTCTATTTTTGTCTTCTATAAGGTAGCTTGTTCATTTTTAAATTCTTTAAAATAGTTAAACAATTTAATTTAATTGATTAATAATACAAATAACTTGGTTCTTGCTTGTTTGTTTGTTTTAACTGCTAAAGGTTTTAATACAAATTCACAGCTCATTACTAACAATAAAATTCCCAATTGCCGGTGGATTATTTATATAACTCTACCCAGAATACTCTTTTTCTGTAACCCAGCATCTGAATGCCTCTGGCAAAAATGTAACATTCTGCAGAACTGTCAAAACATGTTTGAAAAGCGAGCAGCACAAATATGGGGCTTTAAGTCATTGAGGTAACAAAGTGCAAAGCATTACACAATGAATGGAACTCTCATGGCTACTTTATCATTCAGTATATAAATTAAGTTTCTTCCATTATTCCAAAGAGACCGAATCTTCCTTTGCCAGGAATGGCAAAGGCAGAGAAAATCTCATTAACTGATATATCATAAAGTTCCCATTCAACTTAATCGCACAATAGAATCAAATGCACACTAGAAAACCTGTTATAGTTTTCATGAATAGTGCGAGAGTAAGAAAACTCTCAATTAAAATATGATTATTTGATCATTAACAGCAATGTACATACTAATTTATGTCTAATTTTCATGCATACGTCTAGAAATTTTCATAATTTGCTTATAAATGTATTTCATAAACAGTAAACAAATTTGTCTGATTTTGGATTTCTTTTTAACATACACATATAAAGAGGCAGCCAAAAAATATAATGCAGATCAGCAACAAAAATGAAAAGAAGAAATAACATCAGAACCCATATTGCAGTTGAGTGAATAGGAATATTTCGTACAAAAAGGGTCTGAAAGCATTCCTATTAA
This sequence comes from Discoglossus pictus, assembly GCA_027410445.1. Taxonomy (NCBI): domain Eukaryota; kingdom Metazoa; phylum Chordata; class Amphibia; order Anura; family Alytidae; genus Discoglossus; species Discoglossus pictus. The sequence continues at coordinate 432,752,542 of CM050164.1, forward strand.
AAAATGCTGAGTTAATATCTTATTTCTTCAAAAGTGCTTCAAGCAAATCAAGATAAGCATGTGCAAATATGTGGGATGATGTTAACCATAGCATTGCACATGGGACCATGTTAACCATTGCGTGTTATAACAGAGGAAATTAGCTTAAGGTAAGGGAATGAAGAGCAAGAGAAAACAGCACAAGAGAAGAGGTCAACAGAAAAGCAGAAATAGCAAAACATATGTTAAGATAGCCAGGGCACCTTAGACCATAATGTTCCTTTCAAAATTCATTATCTACTATACTTACAGCCCTATTAAATTGAAAGGATCGTAAGTCAAATATGAAGCTTGCAACGACTGCAGGCTTAAAATTTGGCCGACATACGTTGCTGTTAAATTAGAATTAGCTGCGAGGAACAGGCTTAAGATGCAAATCGTAGCTCGTTCGTAGAACGTTGGATTTGCGGCCTTGCAGACGATCAATTAGTGTAGAACGTAGTTACGGTTTTAGACGGAGACAATGGAAAAAGAGATTGTTAGCGCTATGTCACTGAAAAAGGGGAGGTTAGATTTTGAAGTCCTACGGGCTTCAATAACAAGTTACGATCGGACCAACATTCCAGATTAATGCAATATTAATAAAGCCGTAAATATTATATTCTATTACATGCAAGTTACAGTATATGTATTAACACGTTGATTGCAGGGATCGATATAACACTAAATATAAACATGAAATAAATATTTTTGGGGGCCGATTTGCGGGCTTAAGAATGTTGTGCTATTCATTCTAAGACCTAACATCACTTTCCCTTTTAATAAAAGTACAGTATTGTGTTTTTATTTGCATTTATGGGGCTATGTGTAGGTTTTTACACCCCTTGCGAGTACTCTCCAGCACACGTTGGGCTTTGGGCTCCATTTGCGTGTTACTGGCTGGTTATTTGCTGGTGACTTTGTTGCAATTTAATAGCATGATTGGAATTGTAGCGGTTACGGGCTTGACAGATCAAAGGATTTGCGTACTTCGAAGTTCCACGTTCCATAGGCATTTTCCAGCCGTCCTGTGGCTTATTCCGCAAGATGTCTTCGGGAACATTTACAGGGCTAATTTAATAGCCGTATGTCGTACTTTCAACGTTAAGGGCTACGTTTTAACACGTAGCCTGAATTTAATGAGGCAGTTGGTTTAATATCCAAAGTATTTCTACTATTTCTACTAATATCTACAAGCAGTACAATGACAGAATAAAATACTGATAGATAGTTCTTACCAAAAAATGTCATTCCTCCTTCTACATTATTCATACTACACTGGCTTGCAGTATATGGAACACTTCAATATTCTCACATTGTCAAGGTGTGCTGAGACTAGTGCAGATCTCTAATGCCCACATATGTTGCAATATTGCCAACTAATCCATAATTATTGTACCAAAATGTTACAACTATAAATATCTCTCAAATCCGTAGAAACAATTTTTGACATTTTAACAAGAATACAACATCCTTCATTTGGGACACTTAATACAGGTGATAGATGTAGTGACTAAAACATCCAATGTTGAGAGCTGAACAGCTCAGCAATGGAACTAAACCTAAACAGAATTAAAAATGGCTATATGATGGATTGGGCACAAGTAATTCTTCATAAAGAAATTCCAGGGGCAAAGTTTACCAAGAAATGAATAGAAAATATAGCATACACTAAACTTATTTTACCTGCTCTACCACCTCTAACCACCTGAACCCAGGTGTATTAAAGAATGCACAACAGTTACTTTGATTTTTTTTTAAATCTGATTTCAAAGAATATCTGTGATAAAAAAACAAAGCTATTACACAATGTTGCTTATGAAATGTGATATTTATATAGAAATGTGTCTCCTCAAGTCCTTGGTACGTAAAGATGGAGCAATGACTGTAAGTTTTGCAGATACTTGTGGCCATGACAAAGACTTTATTCTCAATGTTAACACTTCCAAGAGCTTGAAATGCATATTTATATACATTACTAAAATACAGCTATTTCTAGATTTTCAAATGTGCATTGTGACAATAATTAATTTCCACCACAATATGTAAACATACATCATTTAAGTAATTATGCCTCTGGAAAACTTAGAACAAAATTATTTTTTTATTAAAAATATCTAAAGCAGTTTACAAAGTTTATAAGCAACACATTTTGAGAGACAGAGGCTAATGCACACACACAAAACTATAGGAAGATATGATCCACAAAATAAATGGAACAACAAAGGCATGCCAAAATATACAGAACAATTTAATTTTTACAGAAAGTTCTTTTTTTTTTTGTTTAAATCTTTTTTATTAAGGCAGAGGAAAAGTACAAAATGTCCAATTATAGATCAGTGCTTCTGAAATCCACTACAACTGACAAGCCTACTTAGGCCTCTACAACCCAGTGTATTGTCTACTGAAGTTTGTTAAGTGTGTGACTAGAGCCTGATTTGCATTCTTATGTTCTAGTCCTATTTCAAACGACAGCCAAGCCCTGATTTTTTGTTGTCAATATTTACAGCTGTGGCAAAGAATCCAACTATCATTGCCTTGGAACTGTGACACACAACTCTGCAAGATCTTATGCCTCACTCCCCTGTGATAGGGGGCATTTTGTGACTTGTGGTCTCTATACTCTAACTAGGGCAGGGCTAGGCCCAGTGACTGACTGCCATTCTGATTTCACTAAGTGCATGCAGCTGCCTGACACCAAAGGCAGGTGGATACAATTGTTATCTGTCAAAGTAGACAAGGGGCACAATCTACCCTACATTGGAAGATCACAGATTCTCATGTGCACAATAAAAGTATTTTATTCCTTCTTTGGCGGATCAAGCTACAAGGTGGCTGGTGCTGAGCAGAGCACACTACAATACAACCGCCCGATGGTCAAAGTGACAATTCGTGAAGCACTCTGGTAACTTACTATATCTTAGGGTCTAATGGGATGCACATATATTCAGTTTACTGCAATAAAGATATACAACACTGCCACCCAGAGAAATTTCAGGAATATCAGTGATCTTTAAACTACATTAACTTACTACTACAAGAAATTAAGACTATCAATTACATCTGATACTTCCCTGGTCTGCCACTGCCATCTAGTGGAGGAAAGTGGTAAACCACAAAGGGACTTCCTGATAGCACAAAGCTTATGGAGCATATGTTTCACATGAGAGTCCTGATATTCTCCAGGATGTAACTTCCTATTCCCATATGCCCGTTACATGGGGACACTTACAAACGCAAAAGTGACAAAATACCCTATCTTATGTCATGGCTGGAGTAGCTACGAGAAAAAGTAGCAAGAATATACAATCTTATTACTTGCCTAGAACGTCACCCCCTGCATCTCAAAAACAACAGCCTAACTCGAAAACCACGGCAGCAACACCGATGGAGCATACAGCGCCAAGCACTAAGGGTGATATCCAAGACCTCAAAGACCTGATCCTCACATTCAGGGAGGACATCAGAGCGGACATCCAAAAAGTCTCAGCAGACTTGACGTCCGAGATAAAAAGAGTAAACGCTAAAACTGACTCGCTTGAAGAGAAATATAACAAACTAAAACAATCTCATGTCAAGATTGAGGAAGAAATCTCCATGCTAAAAGAGGAGCAAGCCCACCACTTAACATTTCAGGAAGACATAGAAAATAGATCTCGGAGACAGAATATCAGACTGAGAAACGTACCCGAATCAGTAACTGACCTCCATTTATACATGTCAGAGCTCTGTGAGTTTCTGCTACCAAATCTGGACTCTGAGCAATATAGACTGGACCGGATCCATAGAGCTCTGGGAGGTCGTTCCACCATGTCTGAACGCCCCAGAGATATCATCGCCCGCTTCCATTACTTTACAACTAAGGAAATGTTCATGAGAGCACCCAGGGGGGGTATCCCTGACATAGAAGGGCACAGACCAAGTGTCTTTGCGGACCTCACTCAACAAACGTTATTCAAGAGGAAAATTATGAAACCACTCCTGGACAATATCCTGGCCCATGGCTGGAAATTCTCTTGGGGCTTTCCATTTCAACTACTAATTGCCAGGGACGGCAAGTTCTTTACCATCAGAACCCTAGAGGAGGGGAAGGCCCTTCTAGCTACCTGGGGCATTACTTTAACAGATGCTCCTGGAGTTTCTGGCGACAGCCAACCCATCAGGGAGTTGACAGAGGGTCCCCTAGGAAGAACAGTTGGCCTTAATTCTCGTGGTAGAGGTTCCAACCTCCCCTCCAGAAGACATCAAAACAGGGCCCCTGACCAGCCAGATGTGCCATAGATCCAATAACACTGTGATGTATTGTTATATATGTTATAGTTATGTTCTACCTCTTATTTTGATCTTCTAAAACTTGCGACCAAAATAGACATGACTAGTTAAACTCTTGCATAACTATCTGTCACTTTAGAAGAATATTTCTTCTTTTTTTTATATATATATAGATATTGATAGTGTCCCTTAAGGGCTTCACCATATACACACACCCCTGCGAATCCAGTCAGTATTGGAGTCTAATACTACTGGACTCACCAATTTAATTAAAAGGACAGCGCTCGCTCTCCTTGAAGTAGTGTTATACTATGTTCCTAGTTTTGTTATATTCTATTAGTATAACTTTATTTTTAGAATAAAAAAAAAGTTTTTTTTGATAAATTTGTGTCAACAAATTTGACGCCGGATTACTTGACAAGCAGTTTCAACCACTGTATATCGTTGTGTTCTCCTCATCCGTTCTACCCTAACATTTTACTTTACGTTTACATCAATTTGCACAGTGAAGTGACGCAGGTGGTTTCTGGACGGAGTCCCAGCAGGAGGCTCATCAGACTGGATACACGAAGGCGGCTATAACCCTTCGTGCTCTACTAAGCTTGGCCTTGAGCCCCAGACAAACGGTTAGTCATGAATATTAATATCATTTCACATAATGCTCAGGGCCTGAATGAACATATTAAGAGAGGGGTTGCCATAAAAGAGTATCAGAGACTAGGGGGAGATGTAATATTTGTGCAAGAAACACATTTTAAGAAACTAGCGGTCCCCAAATACTGGGGGAAAACATATAACAAACTTTCCACTCCACAGCAACAGAAAAGAGGGGTGACACTCCTTATTCATAATAGGCTTACATTTCGCCACACCCGCACTCAGACAGACCCAGAGGGTAGATATATGGAAGTACATGGCACCATTCATGACCAGAAAATTACCTTCCTTAACATATATGCGCCAAACACGGATCAGTAGCAATTCTTCACTAAGATTTCAGATCTGATTATGGGCTGGGAGCACTCCCTCCTGATCATAGGGGGGGACATGAACATCCATCTACAGACAAATCAACTGCTACCACTAAACTCACACCTCCCACGGCTACCAGAGCGCTCAAACATATTTTCAGATCCAATTGCCTGATAGCCAGTTGGAGGATAATGAACCTCACTGATCGAGAGTATACTTTTTACTCCCCCAGACATCTGTCACACTCCAGAATTGATTACCTGTTCATTCAACAACACCTATCACTAAACTTAGAAGCAGCTTCCACTCGACCCATTTCATGGTCAGATCATGACCTGGTTCTGATCTCCCTGTCTGGACTTCTACCAGCGGGACGGCACCCCTAGTGGGCACTAAATCCCTGTCTATTAAACGATTTAGTCCTAAGGGAAAAAATCAGCAGCTCAATTGTGGAATACTTCGGGATCAATAGTGGGGGTGAGGTAGACGGGGGAGGAGTGTGGGCAGCCCATAAGGCAGTGATTAGAGAAGTTTGTATTCAGCCAGGAGCAGCAGCGAAAAAAGCAGATAGAGCGCAAATTAGTGACCTTATTAGCAAGATCACAGAGTTACAATCACTATTTGCCAGGAATCATGATCCTAAGATCTACAATGAAATTCTGAAATACAAACACACCTTAAACACAGGAAGAAGGTGGTCTCCATGCTACAACGTACGCAGGCCAGCTTCTTTAGGAGCATCAATAAACCTGACAGTATGTTGGCCAGAAAGCTTAAAGCACAGAGGGCGGACTCATTCATCCCAAAGATATTCACTAAAGGGAAAGGCCCGGTCTCTAAACCAGACCAGATTGCTGATGTCTTTCGACAATTTTATACAGAACTGTATTCCGCCCCCTCTCACTCAGGATCCTACTCTCACAAATCACAAATTGATGAATTTCTTTCTGGGATTCAGCTGCCACAAATTGAGGAATCACAGGCAGAGACCCTAGCAGACCCCATAACTTCTGAGGAAATTAAACAGGCTATTAAGGCCACCTGATCCGGATGGATTCACAATTTTTTATTATAAACAATACATCGATCTCTTGCTACCGCACCTCCAAGAATTATTTAACAGTTTCTTCTCTGGTTTTTCAGTCAGACCAGAATTTCTAGAGGCTAAAATTATCAGAATACACAAAGAGGGGAAAGACCGAGCACAGTGCGGTAGTTATAGACTGAACTACGCGCACCTCAAATTATATTCCAAAATAATGGCAAACAGATTGGCCCCATTGTTGCCGGACGTGATCTATCCGGACCAGGTAGGCTTCATTTCAGGTAGAGAAGCACCCAACAACACCAGGAGAATCTTTAACCTGATAGACTTGGCTACCAGAGAAGATATCCCGCTAATGCTCCTATCTTTAGACGCCGAAACAGCGTTTGATAGGATAGACTGGACTTTTATGTGGAAAACATTGGCGAAGTTTGGTCTGGGGACGGCTTTTTGAAGGGCATTATGCCTTTATACAGCAGTCCCAGAGCATGTATTATATGTCAGGGATTTGTGTCCAAACAATTTAATATTACTAAGGGAACTAGACAGGGATGCCCACTATTCCCCTTGCTCTTCGCCCTTAGTCCTGAACCATTGGCAGCGGCAGTTAGAAATTGTCCAAACATTAAAGGAGTGCAGATTGGCCCTAATGATCATAAGCTCAACCTTTTTGCAGACGATATCATGCTGTCACTTGATCCAATACCAAGCCTGCCTAATTTATTCCAATTGCTCACAGACTTTGGCAGAGTGTCAGGGTTCAAAATCAACACTAACAAGAGCATAGCCCTCAACATTACACTACCCCAAACGATGAAACAGAACTTAGAAAACAGCTTTCCCATAAAATGGGCCCCCAAACAGATAACTTATTTGGGTATTAATATTCCGCGGTCTATAGCGTTGGTATTCGAGGCAAATTTTCCTCCTGTCTTTAACAGAATCAAGGCAGATATCTCCAAGTGGTCCTTCCTTAACATCTCATGGTTGGGCAGAATAAATTCCATCAAGATGAATGTGATTCCCAAATTATTATACCTATTTAGGACAATCCCAACCCCGATCAGGTTACCCGACCTTAGAGTGATGCAAAAAACACTTTTTAAGTTCGCCTGGAATAACAAGAAACCAAAAATCAATAGAACCACAATGTATGCGCCTAAACAGAAAAGGGGGCTAGCCTTCCCTGATCTAATCAAGTATTATAAGGCCACTAGATTAGCTCAAACCACGACCTGGTTTAAAAAAGAGGCCATACCGGTGTGGGCAGACATAGAGAGGCAACTTCTAGAAGACAAGCATTGGGTAATATCGCAGGTTTTATGGCTTAGCTTAGGTCGGGGCCTACGAACAGGAGAGTTACCGATTTATATTAGCCACTCTTTGAAATTTTTGGAAAGACCTGAACAGGTCTTATATATATATATATATATATATTGATTTTTTTCTCCTTACTTCCTCAAACTTGAGTATGTTTGTTTTCCAATTACAATTTTAGGGCCTCATTCAATTGTGATTTGGCCAACTGAATAGGGCTCTATATAAGCACACAGCATATTTTTAGTTAGTGAACTTCTATCCAAAAGCAAGGTCTTCGCTAACTAAAAACTTCTGTAAAAAGAATATGCTCTGTGCTTATATAGAGTCCTATTCAATTGGCCAAATCGCAATTGAATGAGGCGCATAGAGGCTAAGAAATTCTGGACCGATAGGAATTCTAAATCCTTAGGGAGTTTTGGGATTGGAAGATCCAGTATTACTTCTTCTTGTTTTTGGAGATGTGTAAACCCACTAATTTTCCTAAAGTAGAGTATTTTCTTCCAATATATTAACAATTGTATGGCAGTCCCACAATGCATGTCTTAATGTTCCTAATTTGTTACAGCCGCTGATACAGTTACCATTCAAGGATGGATTTGAAATTTGTAATCTCTCTGGCGTGAAACACCATCTGAACAGTTTTATAGGTGTTCTCTCTTAAAACTAATTAAAACAAGGAATTTGCAGCGTTTTAAAGAATTTTAACCCACTACTCATCGTCAAGAATTATAATCAATTATTTTTCCCAGGATATCTTATAAGATAGTTTAGCTGTTGTGGCTTGGTCAATTAAGTAATTATATAAAATAGAGAGATTTTTTATTCCGTTGAAATTGTATATACAACTTTTCTCAAATGGGGTTTTCTTGGCTGGCTTGTTGATTCTCAGAATATGAGCCATGTTTGTATTTATTGAGGCTAAACTAAGCCAATCTTTTTGTGGGAGTTGGTGTTAAGTTTTGATGAGTCCACAATGAAAACGGAAAGTTTTTATCCCTTGTGATTCTGTTACAGGTGATGTTTACACCCCCAGGATTGAGCTAGGCTCCTGAGAGGGTTCATTTTTGTAAAAATGTACCCTGTCTATGTGAGCATGCTCAGGTTTGCAGCCAATCAGCAGCCAGCTAGATGAGGCTGCTACACTGGGTCCTTAAAGGAGCAGTTACACAGTTGTTCTTTAGACATACACCCTCTCCATGATACATTCTGACAAATTAGAATTGTACTGAAACCAAACACTTCGGCTTCATCTTCCTATCCTAATTTGTCTTTTAGGCGAATGAGCATTTATGTTTGATTTATGGTCCTGCAATGACCTGCAAAGTTTTCTGTGCATGTGTCTCTATGTGAGTGAGTCCATGCATTCACTGGGGCTGGGGGAGGTAATGGGGCAATTCACTGGGGCTGACAGAGGTGATGGGACAATTCACTGGGGCTGGGTGAGATCACAGGGGCAATTTACTCGGGCTGAGGGAGGTGATGTGGTAAATCACAGAGGCTTATAAATGTTGCTCTGTTTACCTTTGTTTTGTTTTTTTGTGGTTTCAAATAAAGTGCTCTCTGTAGTTTCAGAATATCTTCTGTTTTAAGTTCTGAAAAATATACCTTAGTCTGGGTAAAGTGTTCATCGTTACCTCATGCATTTTACCTAGCCATGAGCTTTTGTGGAAAGGCCAGTTTTTTAGGTCTTTACACATTTTTAGGGAATTTGGGTAATTTACACTGTAAATTCAATTACCGTATATACTCGGGTATAAGCCGAGTTTTTCAGCCCTTTTTTTAAGGCTAAAAAGGGCCCCCTCGGCTTATACTCGAGTCTCTCTTTCCCCTGTGTCTGTCTTTCCCCCCCGTGTCTCCCCCCCCCGTGTCTCTCTTTCCCCTGTGTCTCTCTTTCCCTCCCCTCCCTTATCATCCTCAACCCCCCATCCTCATCCCACATCCTCAACCCCCCATCCTCATCCTCAACCCCCCATCCTCATCCTCAACCCCATCCTCTTCCTCAACTCCCCCATCCTCATCCTAAACCCCCCTCCTCACTTTAGCCGTCTAATTACCTCCCCCTCTCCCTTTCCCCTCACTTACCTTACATCTGCAGCAGCTGCTCCTCCGCTCCTACGCGCTCTTTCCGGCTGCGTCTTGACCTGGCCAATGACGTGACGCGCATGTGACGTCACGTCATTAGCATATGCCGGGTAAATATTAGTGGCTTATCATTAGCATTTAATGTGAAATGTCAAACGTGTATGGCACCATAAACTTAGGAGGTGTAACATAAAAACATATTTTTGACTCAGTAGAGCAAAGCATAGTCTTAGGCATTTGCTTTATCCTTGCTGACTTTCTGAATAAACTGTTTAAGCTAGCGTAGAGTCAAATAAATAGCAATCAAATTTTTATAACTGTAAAAAAAATGTAATATAGATTTTTTTGATTTCTCAATTTCCTTTTGTATTGTTTTCAAAGCTAAAGATATGAAAACCACTTATAAGTACAGATGTTTTTTTCCCAAGCATGCACTCTACAAAACCAAATAATATGCTGTAGAATGAAAATCAGTCTACACTGTCCCTGACTACCTGTAAAACATATTTAACTCTTTGCACTCCGTAAACTGAAATCTTTCTAAATTGATTCTGAAAATAATTCAGCAAAGAATACAAATGTTTCAACATAAGGTTAATTTAAGGCCAGTGATGAACTGATTTTAAAATTCCCCCATAACACATCCAAAACAACCTTGAAAAAATGGAAATTTAAAATAATTTGTTTATTCATTTTTTTGTTCAAACTCTGAAAGACACACTGTTAAACTTTATTGACACATTCAATTCCAAGCCCGTAACTCGATCGCAGGCAGCCGCATGTCTGTGAGTGAGTTGCAGGCTCCTGTTGGTCTCCGTTTGCAAGGCTATTCAACTGCTCAAGCTTGCAAGTTGCGGGCTTTAAGTGACAATCGTAAACCATGCACTGATTCGGAGCAGTTGAGGGAGTGAACATGATCAATTAATTGTATTAGATTACATAGTAATTACATAGTAAAACATGGAGGTTACATTTCCATCAATTAGGTTCGGGGGTCCGATATGCGATCAGACTTGCAAAGTAGCAAAATGAAGAATTATGAAATGTAATGCCAATACTGTTCTAGTCCATATGGGTGGCCTGATATGTATTAACTCATTGATATCCGAGATCGATTTAACCCCAAAATGAAACATAAAAAATAACTTTATTTCCCTGCTGATTTGCGAGCTTGAGACTGTTGTGCAATTAATTCTAATGTCTGTCGCTTTCCCAGTTATTTATAGTGCAGCATTTACAGTGCTACGCATAGGTGTTCTTGCGGGTCCTCTCTAGCACATGTAGGCTTTTCTCCTTCATTTGCGGTTTACTGGTGTGATTACATTTGTGAGCTTGGGGAATTTGAGCAATTGAATAGCGATTTGCGATTTTAGCCCTGTGAAAGTGAAAGATCAAAAGCTTCTGAAGGGAATAAGTTATGAGTTCGATGGATGCAATATTTTCAAGCCCAAAACTCGTAACCCGACCGGAGCCCACAAATAGACGCCAATTGAATAGCAAATTTGCCACTTACGGGCTCCCGGATCTCAAAATCGTCCAATTGAATGTGGCTCCATATGTTTGTCATTTTGTGACAAATTTACAGCATTGGCAGCTGTATATAAGCCGTGAATATAAAAGCCTTTTTAGGTAAAATCTTTCATTTAGTAGACACTGCTTGTACCTGTAGGATGCCATGTTTGTGTCTTCCACACTTCCTTCTGGCTGAGACAATAAGTGGAAGTCTTCTTTTTTGTTATCTATTCAATTGTGAATAGGAGGAGACAGAATCATTTTTTAACTGATTGGTGGTTTAAGATAAGATTTCAGCACACTACTTTCCTCTCTCTTTCTTCAAAATTTGTGAATTATTTTCTGATCTCATCATTTTTTCCACAAAATCAGAGAAAGCAATTGCTACATCTACTTAAAATAAGACACAATTAGATCAGGTTTTGGCGTCAGAGTGCAATATATACGGATGATCTTATTTTTTAGTTGATTAAAAGTTTAAGCACACACAAAAATATAGCATGCTTTTGTATAAAAACTTCTACAATGCATGTTTGTACAGTGTTTTCAGGAGGTCCTATAATGAGGATGCAATAATGTGAATGGTGGCTTTATTGCAGATCACTTACAATTGCCATTATCCTTAGATACACTGGGTGCCTCATTAAATTCCAGTTCCAATCGAAATTTACAGTGAAAGTTACAGAGCTATTAAATTGAACAAGCCCGCAACTACATGACCGAAAGCCAAACCTGTAAACCATGCACCCGTAAGTAGCATTTCAGAGCATGATCATGATCAATTAAGCAAAGCCATAACTACCGATTTAGAAAAAGCCAATAGTAAATGAGACCGTCATCATTACGTCAGTAAAACATGGCGTGTAAACATCAATGAATTACTGCTTTGACGTCTAATATGCGATCGGGCTCACAATTAAGCCATTTAAAAATCAATAAAAATGAATAACGATACTTTTCTAGTCCATGTGGGTGGCCTGATATGTATTAACTACTTGATTCCCAAAACTGATATAACACAGAAATTAAATGTAAAATACATTTTAATTGCAGATTAGCGAGCTTGACACTGTTGTTCCATTTAATTCTAATGTCTTACATTGCTTTCCCTGTATTTTAAGATGTAGTATTGAGTTTTTACTTGTTTTTATAGTGTTACAAATAGGTGTTTAACCCACTTCCCAGAGTCCTCTCTAGTACTCGTAGGATTTTTGTCGACATTTGCGATTTACGGGTGTGAAAGGCAGGAAGGAATTATAGCAATTTAATAGCGATTTGCGATTGAGGGCTTGAAAGATCAAAGGCTTACCTGGGTCGGAGTTACAATTTTGTAAGCCTGTAAGGATTTTGAGTCTGTAACCCGCAAATAGATTGCGGGTTGCTAAAACAGGCTAATTTAATAGTAGTAACTTTTGCAGGCTACATTATGGGTTATAGTAAATACAATTTGAACAGTTTAGTAGGGCCCACTTGTGATTGTTTTGATCCAATGATGCTCACTGTGATTTGGTAAAACATAGAAACATTAATGAAACTCCCTACAAAGGAGTAATGAGGTACAGTGAAAGTTTGTTTATCAGGCACTTTTGCTCATTAAAGGGCTATTTACCTCACTATAAGTGCTCTTCATGTCGTGAAAGAGCACAAGATTCTATGTTAAAATGATCACTATAACTTTTTTTTTTTTAATTAACAGCTAAAAATTTGAAGTCTTAGGTCTGTTTAAAGACAATCTCCTGACTGCTCTTTGACTAACAGCATCAGCCGACAATGGCCGTTGCAAGCGCAGTGAATAAAAAGAATGATGGTTTTACTCTGCTTTCAGGAATGTAATCAGCTGTCAGTTAACCCACAAGTAACATATTTAGGAGTTTCTAGCAGTCATTTCCCTGCACTGATGAATTTGGGAAGGGTTATCCCCCTTTCTGTTTCTGCTTTCTGCATGGAGCTCTTGCTCTCAGTTTGCCTGGGGGACTTGCCAAATTCTCATGTAAACAGAACTTCATTTATGATTTTTTTCCTGTGAAAAAGGCACTAATTTCAAATATTTTAAAAATATTTCAACATGTTTTAAGGAATACATAACAGTGGTGTGCTCCAAGTTGTGCTGTATTAAGTGGCCCTTTAAATGCACCATTAGATTTATTTTGCTGTTAGAGAGACTGGTGTCCTATTATATACAATTTTGATATCGGCTACAATATAAAAAATTGAAATAAACAGTTGAACATGGATATACCAAAAATATATTATTGTACATCTTTGAATAGCACTCATCAAATTATTTTATGGGCAGCAATAAAGATGCCATATAATGCTGGTCAGTGTCAAAATTATGCCATGTAAGCCATAGTCAAGTTGTAATGTGCTCTATAAAAATATGCCACTAGAGAAAGCTTTCCATTCAAAACTTTGCAAAATAGGCCACATTTTATAGCATTTTGATGCATAACGTTATCATAAGATAGCATTACTGTAAGTTATAAAAACATCATGAGATACAATTTGAATATGGTGAAAAAAAATCAGTTTTGGTTGATATTGAGAAGCAAGTCATTGATTCAGATAACAAAATAGAATAAATATAATTTTATGTATTGATCCAATATTATTATCATATATTGTTAAAACATTTTCAAAGTAATAACAGATTAAGAATTATAAAGCAAAATAAAAAATGTGACATTTGCAGATTGTTTACGTATTTGATGGTACATTTTAAGCTAAACAGTGATTCTGCCCTTGAAAATCTGGACATATAACTATTTCAAAATGCAATACTGGAGTCACCTGTTACATGTAAATAAACATAAATGACCTAATACTGTGTGAAAAGGGTTAACAAAAAATAAATAAATAAAGACATATATCAGCGTGCAAACCAAATTCCTGTACGTTTGAACTCTTTCAGATCTTAGAAAAATATTCTCCCAAAGCCTCATTCAATTAGTAGTCTGCATCTCGCGGTATACATACCTTTACCTAGTGTGATTTTACACGTAATAACTATTAAAACATATAAACAATTTTCTTTGCAATATGGCTGAATTTTAACACCATGTCAATTATTACTGAAAGTTTGGTACTGCTAAATTATGCTACTGACATTTCAATAAAATATCTGTCAGATGCATCTCTAAAAATCTATTTACAAATCACTTTTTTGGTTTTTGTTGTTTGAATCTGCAGAGTGTTTTTTTAATTACATCAAATGATTACCAAAGCAATAATATTAATAAAATGTGTCTGAGCAATTGGAAAAATGTCTGTCTTCAGATTAGCTCTGGCCTAGAAAATATATGTTAATTGTATTTTATTTAACTAAGGGCTACATTAGTATTGTTAAATTCACTGAAAGGGTAATCTATAATTTGGAGTTCTATATGCTGGCTTGCGGGCTTGAACTCTGCTACAATTACAGTGCTATTTAAATGACCAAGCCCGCAAGTTAGGGGCCGAAACCGTAAACCATGCAAAAATATGTAGCATTTCAGAGCGTGAAGATGATCAATTAAGCAAGGCCGTAACTACCCATTTAGAAACAGCCAATAGAAAATTAGACCGTCGTCATTATGGCAGTATAAGATGGAGGTTACATGTCAAAATAATAAATTGAATGCCGATACTGTTCTAGTCCATGTGGGTGGACTGATATGTATTTTACTCATTGACTCCCAAGATCAATAAAACCCCAAAACGAAACATACATTTTTTTGTTTGATTTGCCAGCTTGAGACTGCTGGGTAATTAATTCCAATGTCTTACATGGCTTTCCCCATCATTTACAGTGCATTACTGATTTTTTTGTTGCATTTACAGTGCTATGGACATGTCCTTAAACCCTTTGCGAGTCCTCTCTAGTCCTCGTAGGATTATCTTCTACATTTGCCGTTTACGGGTGTGAAAACGTTTGCAGGCTTGGGGAATTGTAGCAATTGAATATTGATTTGCAATTTGAGAGTGTAACTCTTGCAGACGTGAAAGATCAAAGGCTTATATGGGCTGTAAGTTCCAGTTTTAACAACCACAAGGATTTCAAGCCAGTAACAATTAGTCTGTTTGCGGCTCCCAAAAACCCGAATTGAATAGCAAAATAACTTAAGGCTTCCATTACGGCCGGCTATAACTTACAATTGCTCAATTGAATGAAGCTCCTAGTTTGTAAGTCACACTTGTCCTGACAACTAAACTCAATAAATTGTCCATAGAACATAAACAGATACTTACATACTTTTAGCAAAAATCATTAAAACTAGAAGATAACTGAATGCTCTGCTAACTGATGATGCTAATACTATGTTAACCAGACATTTACAACAACAGAGAACAAATACATTTATTAAGTGCATTAAAGATAAAAAGGTTAACATCCTCTGCAAGCGGCAATAGATCCTTACAGAATTTCCAAAATGTTATCAAGATTTATATATCAATAATAAAGCATCAGAATCTACAGAACAAAACATGTTTACATTTTTGAAATCACCAAAACTAACACAAGACCATGCTGAAGCAAATTAAAGCAAATTAGTCAAGAATAGAGCAGCAAAGCTATGAAGAGCTTACAATTGGTAAAGCTCTAATCCAGGATTGGTATAGTTTATGGTATAATATATCCTATAAAATAAACCAAAAACAATTGATCCCAAATTTTAAGCATTGCAAAAGTGTACCAAACCCTCCTCAGAATTCTTAAATGTACATATTATACATAAACCTAATCTAGGGAGAGATCCATCCCATTAAGAGAACTATATGCTGATATCCCTCATAAATATTTGTGGGAATGAATAAAATATTATGAACAATTATACATGCAGATCAAGTAAGCCCCAGATAATGTATGCAATATTATTACCTTACAACAACATGCTATCAGTCAAGGTGTACAATCAATCATGTTATCATTAGATTCCCCCGAAAGCATTGAACCCGGTAAACTGGCCTCTTTCATTTATCACTCTTTTACACACCAACTTCCTAACCAAAATCATTAGTGCTATTTCAAGCCTCTACCATAAAACCAATGTTCACATATGCACAAGGAGCATTTGTTCCACTCCAATAAAATTACAAGTTGGCAGAAGACAAGGACGTCCCCTATCACTACTTTTATTTGCCTCATATTTTGAACCTTTGCTATAACAATTTTAAAGACACAATAACTGACATTAAGATTTTAGAAAATCAATATAAATTAGGTCATTATGCAGATGACATTATTCTTATGCTTTCAAATCCACATATTCTGATCCCTAAATTTTTTAAATTATTAAACCAGGTCTGAAAAGAAACACAATCATATTCAATGCCAATGAAACTTAACAATAACACTCTACCTGTATTACGGAAAAAAATATATTTTGAATTACTTAATAAATACATTTCTTACCTTGGTGTAAAAATCCCAGCCAATAATACTAATGGTAATAATCTTTCAAATTTTATATAAGGTTATTAATATATATAGATTGAGGCACGACTCTCTAAATTAATATCATTTTGCCATGTAATGAAAAGCAAAAAAATTTCAGCAAAAGTACTGCTTGTGCTTGTATAATTATGTGAAACAAATCTATGTTGCTTCATTTTATATTGTGCATCAATAGTGAAATCAAACCAAATTTATGGCTTTACATTTGTTTGACTAATATATATTTCAAATGAAATAGGAAAATAATTTTATCAACTTGTTTTGACCAATAATCTCATGATATATCAGATTAAACTATCCCATAACATAAAAAATACCCTTTTAAAGGTATGTATATATTTATGAAAGAACGTATGCTATTGAAAATGTCTGTCATGTCTTATATAAATACACGCTTCTGAGCTAAATAAAAAACACCCTATAAAAAAAATCACCTAGCATTGTCACAGTTACATATTTTGGGAGTGATCGAAAATTCACATATTACAGTTAACAAAGCAAAACAAATCCAGAATGTCAAATGAAACACAGAAAAGTAGACATACGTTTATTATTGGACATTCACACCTAGCCACTATACATTTTATAAGAAAATACCACACTCTATATGCAAATTAGTCATATCTACTGATTTCAGAAATATACATAGATTATCCTATATATATATATATATATATATATATATATATATATATATATATATATATATAATGTGATCTGATCAATCTTGGTGTCGATATCTCAGGAATACTACCTTTTCTTTATTAAGTAATGCTATAATTACAAATATAAAAGTCACAGCACATTCAAAAAAAAAAAACACAGAAAAAAGAAATAAGAATAAAAAGTCATTCAACTAGCAAGATTAAATGAATACTCACACAGTAATAAGTAAATATTAGTACAGTGGTACCTTGGAACTCAACTTTAATCCATTCCGTATGGCAGGTTGAGTTCCAAAAAAGGTTGAGTTTTAATGTAGCATTTCCCATAGGGATCAATGTAAATTGAAATAATCCATTTCGGGCCCCAGAATTTTGACTTTTTAGTTTGAACTGATGGTCTTGTTTTTTTTATACAAACCCTTAAACAGAGATAAATAATAAACAATAATTATATCAAATAACATATAATTTAACTCCACTTGAACTGTACTGAGAGGACTTGAGTGCCCAATGAGATGGTGGTGATGTAGTAGAGGAGGAGGAGAAGGAGGAGAGAGATTATTGCTTGAAATGAGAGTCCTCTTTTATTAGAACATCAGGCACTTGCACATGAGATCTTTCTTTTTTCTGTCTCTTAACAGCACTGAAGCCAGCTGGAGACTCTGATGTTTCACTGTCTTCGTTTTAAAATGTTTTTGAAGTGAGACATTGTTTGATCTTTACACAAGTCTACATTTTGGCTTGCTTGAGCTTCTTCAGGCCGATACTTTTCCACAAAATTTTGTAATTCAACCCAGCACAAATTGCTTTGATCAGTGCAGTAGGTGCTTCCTCCTTTCCTCTTCTCAATCTGAAGACATTTTCTCAGTCACTATCTGTTGCTGCTCCCTTTGAAGTTCATGCAGCTCCTCAGTGCTAAGCTCTTTTCTGTGCTCTATTAACCCCACAAACTCTTCTATATCTTCATTACTGATCTACAAGCCCATGGGCTTTCCTAGAGACACTATTGGGCTAGGTTCAGCCTCCAAGTTCCTTGGAGTTACAGCTTTTGGCCACAATTTTCTCCAGCCACAGTACATGGACAGGCCTTAAAAATCAGAGTGACACAGTGGTGGGTATTGAAATGGTCCTTACAGAACTCTCTCAGTGTCAACTCAGTATTTGAGGTCACACCTTGGGCCTTATTGGTTTTTATAAGCACAGACTGCACTTTGATTCTTGTAGGTACAGGCTGCACTTTGATTCTTATAAGCACATGCTGCACTTT
Source organism: Discoglossus pictus (assembly GCA_027410445.1). NCBI lineage: Eukaryota > Metazoa > Chordata > Amphibia > Anura > Alytidae > Discoglossus > Discoglossus pictus. The sequence continues at coordinate 432,771,129 of CM050164.1, forward strand.
GATTCTTGAGGACACAGGCTGGAGTTCAGTTCATATAAGCACAGGCTGCAGTTTGATTCTTGTAGGCACAAGCAGTGCTCTTGGTGTCTTGCAGGCACAGCCTCCTCTTGGGCTCTTGCAGGCACAGAGTGCTCTTGGGCTCTTGTAGGCACTAAAAGCCTCATTCAAATGCCATTTGGCCAATTGAACAGGGCTCTATATAAGCACATAGCACAAAAGCAAGGTCTTCACTAACTAAAAACTTTTGTAAAAAAATATGCTATGTGCTTATATAGAGCACTATACAATTGTCCAAATCGCAATTGAATGAGGCCCTTACTACACTACAGTACAGAACTTTATTTCACTTCCTGGAGAGACAGGATGCAGGGTGGTGAAAGCGAGGCAATTTTTTGTCAGTGAGGTGAAATTGTTGAGTTCCAAGAAGGTCGAGAACCAAGGGTCCACTATAAATGTGATTTATAAATAAGATTTATAAATAATAAATTATCTGCCAATTTTAAGCTATCTTTCCTTATTAGGTGAGTCTTTAACAGGTAGTGTAACGGCAAACACTGAAGTAAACAGGAAGAAATCCCTGTTGGATAAGAAATGTAACTAAGGCTCTCAATTAGTAAAAAAGATAGAAGCACTAGACTGCTTGGGCCCACTGTTCCCTCTAAGCTGTGCACATGTGCGCGCGCACACAGGTCATGAGATGAGTGCACACAAGAAAACATGGAGCGCACACAGAAATTTCTTAATCCCTATGGGGGTATATTTAATCTTATTTTTCCAATTACCTTTTTACAGCCAGGGAGAAATAGCTGTCCATTGATACTAATAATTGGTTAACACAAGAAGAAATCAAAAAGAGGTTAGAAAAAAAAATGTTAATAAAGCCACAAGGTCATGATGGAATACATCCAAGGGTACTGAGGGAACTGGGCTCTGTAATAGCAAAACCATTATATCTATTTTTTCAAGATTCTCTCAACACAGGCTCTCTACCGACTGGAGAAAGGCAGATGTGATACCTATATTTAAGAAGGGAGCAAGAACAAACCCAGGAACTTATAGACCTGTAAGCCTCACTTCTGTAATGGGAAAACTTTTAGAAGGCTTAATAAGAGATATTATACAAGAACATGTCTATTTAAGTCTATAAGTAGGAGTCAACATGGATTTATGAAGGATAGGTCATGTCAAACAAACTTAGTTCCTAGGAAGAGGTGTCAAGACGCATTTCACTGTTTATCAATATCAATATAAATAGTGTAAATCAAATATATATATACATTCATATAATAAAAATAGTAATGATAATAGTGATAATAGCACTAATAATACCAATATTCATAATATTAATGATAACAGTAATTGTGAAATCACAACGGCAAAAAGAAAAAAGAAGGATGATATTATTTGCATTACCTTTGTATAGCTAGTGGTCCTAGAGATGTGTATAAAGTTAGTAGGCCTATGACAGCACAGTCTATGATGGCCTGGAGTGTATAGAAAGAGTACAGGCATATTAACTATGTTTTCACATCAGTTTTGGTCCTGCACTTCCACTTCCAGTAGCTACAGGCAATAGACAGGAGGCCATCTTGGTTATGGGCATGTTTTCTTGGTATAAAGCAAACCATACATGGTCCTCCATTTTAAGTAAGGGCAAAGCGTCATAACATGGTGCTGGGCATTCCACGTCATCAGCAACCCACTCCAAGTCGGGTGTCACCTACCACACTGACAGTATAATTAATCCACCAAGATGATAGCTGACACTCGATTCCTACACATTTGGTTTGAGAAGGCCTCGACCTAAACAAGGTAACGGTTGCTATCTACAGACATGTCTGGCATACATTGTTGCCCACTCAGGGCCTTCCCATGGATACCAGGGCCAAAAGACCCTGGTGTTCAGGCCCACCTAGTCTATCCACTCCAAGCCATCATAGACAGTGCTGCCATAGGCCCACATATGCAGTTTATGCCTACTCTTTCTATACACTCCAGGTCATCATGGACTATGCTGTCATAGGCTACTAACTCCATACACACCCCTAGGGCCACTAGCTATACAAATATATCTTCCCCCAAGAATATGGGCATCTGGTTATTATCATTTATTATCTACTATAACTCACCTACTTAGGCCACTAGCCACATAGCAGGCTCTTCATGGTGATCCCCCCACATGGCGTGGAAACTATAGTTAGCACCAGGATATTACCTATAATACCACATATCTGCATTATTCCATGCTCTACCTCCATAGAATAGTCTATTCCAGATTCCCATGACTATCCTCCCAGTGACATAGCCCTTAGGGACACCTCCACATCCTATCAATATGATGGCATTTCCTCGCTAGATATGGTAGACCACTACCACAATACATCCCCACATAGTGCCTAGGTCCCCATGATCCACGGTCAATCACTATAGTACATCTGTATAATTTTCTGGGCTACAAGTGTAAACTACTTTTACTTATGCTTTATTGTTCCGTCGTTTAAGTAGCATTCAGGGCATCCCCCGATCTCAAATCAAGCATAAGTATTTTTTCCAGTTCCTGCTCTTCTTATATATTTATGGAAGCAGGCCTAGAGCAGGACAATGATTGGTGCATTCCTTACAATAGATCTATTATCCAAGTATTATTGCTACCACGATTCATAGGCTGTACACTAACACTTAACAATTACTTTCAGTGATTTTAAACCTACCAATGTGCATTTATAATCCACAGTAACTTGTTGTAATGCAAATAATACCATCCTTCTTTTTTTCCTTTTTTTTTTTGTTGCCGTTGTGATTTCACAATTACTATTATGGTTGTTATTGTTATTACTATTATGATTATTAATATGAATATAGGTATTATTAGTGCTATTATCGCTATTATCATTACTATTTTTATTATATTAATGTATACATATTTTTTATTTACACTATTTATATTGATATTTTGGACTATGTATTCACTTGCATACACCTATCAACCTCCTATTATAGGTGTTGTCACTGAGGAAGCTGCGAAACGCATCTGTCACTTATTTTATTGGATTTATCAATGTTTTTACCACTGGAATTGAACTCATACATTTTCAAAAAAGATTTATTCTTTTGCATAATGTCTGTGAATACTTGTGCTTAGGACCACACTATGGCAAACGTGTGACAAGCACAAGACACCAGACTGAGTAAGAGTATACACCTCGGTATATATATCCCGAGCTGACTCAAAAAAAAATATATTTGGCATTTGGCACTTAGTATATGACATACTATCTCAGAACTGATTAACAAGAGTCATTAGAGGTGACCATCAGATCAGATACACTACGGATTGTGCTCTATACAGTCTTCCCCCACTCTCTTCTTTTGCATACGTATAGGACACCTGCATGTCTTGGGAGACAGAGGCACACCGCCACACCATATATTAGTCATACACCTGCCCGACGCATCAAGTAACCGTGGCGCCCAGCAGACCATGGTAACCACTACTGGAAGATCAACCTTAGCACTTAGGCCTATCAGATTGTGGTCTCATTGAACCCAATCACTGATCCTTTACATTCTTGTTGTAAATTAAACATACTCAGATTGGACCAATGTGGTAAGTGGGGTTCCTCAGGGTTCAGTATTAGGTCCTCTCCTTTTTAACATATCTATTAATGATGTAGAAGTAGGACTAGAAAGTAGTGTCTCCATTTTTGCTAATGATACGAAGTTGTGCAAGGTAATTAAATCAGATAATGATCTACTTTACCTCCAAAGGGATTTGCATAAATTAGAGAAATGGGCATCTAAATGGCAGATGAGATTTAATACGAATAAATGTGCATCTGGGAAGGAAAAATAGCCATGCAATTTATAATCTTAATGTTGCAAATATAGGGGTGTCAGTTATTGAAAGGGATTTGGGAGTTCTGGTGGACAACCACCTAGGTAACAGTGCTCAATGCCAAGCAGCATCTGCAAAGGCAAGTAAAATACTAGCATGTATTAGGAAAGGTTTTAGAAGCAAGGGAAGCAAATATTATTCTGCCTCTATACAAATCCCTAGTACGTCCTTATTTGGAATATAGAGTACAATTTGGGGCACCACTACATAAAAAGGACATTTTAGAGCAGGAAAAAGTACAGAGAAGGTAAACAAACCGAATAAGGGGAATGGAGGGGCTAGCTCCACTCCTAGTTATAAAATGTATTATAGCACGACAATAATTAGCATAATGAAAAATTATAAATCCAATTAAAAATATGATTTGGAATATTAAAAAAGTATTATAAATCCAATGAAGGCATAAATTGGAATAATATAAAGAGAGACTAATTTGAGTATTTTTATGAATCTTGTATTCTCAGAGAATATGAATACATAACATTGTTTCCAACATACATAACTAGCTAATATACCTGCAATATATCTCTAAAATGTATATGAAAATGTGGGGCGTGCCTATGATATTAGAGAATATAATGTATTAATTTTAATATGTAGCTTGTAAAAAAAAAAAAAAAAAAGTAAAGTGCTAAGTTCAATGAATTAGAATCATAAGTGAGTAAAGTCATGTAAGTATTTTCAACTATTCTATAGTTCAATAAATATTTAATAAAGGGCTACAGTGAATATATTACAATGGAAGCTAAAGTTGTAACACTTTGTGATACAGACGTAAATTTAAGTATGAATAGATACTGTAATTAAAAATGAAAACAATGAAAACATTTAAAAAAAAGGGTATATATATTACATACCGTGTAGTATAAATTAAATGAGGGCATAGCCCTATAAAAACAAATCTTAATAATGTATGCAACAATAAAATGTCATGAAAACTCAAATTCACTGTTGAAAAAAAATAATTCACTAAATAAATGAAGATAAAGAAGATATGATTGATCTGTTTCCAAAGATCTTTTATATGCTCGTTTAAGAATTCGATTTGGATACCCTCACTAAATAAATGAAGATAAAGAAGATATGATTGATCTGTTTCCAATGATCTTTTATATGCTCTTTTAAGAATTCTATTTGGATATCCTCTGGCCTTGAACCTTTTCCTCAGGTTGTCTGCTTGTATTTTGAAATTAGCTGGGCTATCATAGTTTCTCTTCAGTCGCAAATATTGTCCCATTGGTATACCTGCTCTTAATGGAACAGGGTGTTGACTGGACCATTGTAGCAGTGCATTTGAGGCAGTTGGTTTCCTATGGGTTAATGAATGAAAGTATCCCATAAAGTCTTTGACTATGCTCAGATCCCAAAAAGTATATTTGCTGTTCATCAATAACGTACGTGAATTTAAGGCCAAAAGAGTTATTGTTGATTGTATTCATAAATAGCTCAAATTCTTGTCTTGATCCACACCATAGGATCAATATGTTGTCAATGTAACATTGCCAAAAAAATATTCTATCTGAATATTCAGACATCTGATTGGAAAAAATGCATGATTGCTCCCATTGACCCAAATATAGGTTCGCGTACCTAGGGGCATATGCCGTACCCATAGCAGTGCCCCTAATTTGGTGATACCAGAATTTTATAAAAAGAAAAAAGTTCTTAGTAAGAATGGATTTAAGAAGAGTGACAATAAACTCATTACATTTCTCATATGTCTTACCTATAGTGCACAGAAAGTATTCAGTCGCTGCTATACCTTGTTGGTGTGGGATGCTTGAATATAATTGTTATATTATAAAACAGTTTAGAATATATGATGCTGGAAATTTCACCAGTTTTAATTATCGTATACAGCATTTTTTTTCGTATTTTTTAACAAATCCTTATTAAAATATGTATATACTGTAAACAAATGCTAAATTTCAAGCAACGTATGCTAGTGAGCTTAAGACACAATAACATCATCACCTGACTCTCCATTGCACACAAAAGTTTACTCACCTTGCAAAATGTTGCACATCAGATATTTTTAGAGCCTTATTTAATTTCAAGCCCGCAGATTACGTTATACAGGCTGTATGTCTGCAAGCTCGAAATTTGCTACAATTACAGAGGGATTCAATTGAACAAGCCCGCAATTTACAGGCCGAAAGTCGAAACCATAAACCATGCAATCGTATGTAGCATTTCAGAGCGTGATCATGAACAATTAAGCAAGACTGTAACTACCGATTTAGAAATAGCCAATAGTAAATGGGACCGTCATCATTACGTAAAACATGGGGGTTACACATCAATCAATTAGCGTTTAGAGGTCCCATATGCGAGCACACTCACAATTCGGCAATGGACAAAATATTAAAAATGAATGCCGATACTTTTTTAGTCCATGTGGGTGGCCTGATATTTATTTACTCATTGTTTCCCGAGATTGATATGACACATAAAAAAAAAAAAAAATTATTGCAGATTTGCGAGCTTGAGACTGTTGTGCAATTAATTCTAATGTCTATCATTGTTTTCCCTGTGTTTAAAAGTGCAGTATTGATTTTTTTATTTACATTTACAGTGCTTCGATCAGGTGTTTAACCCCCTTTAGAGTTCTACCTGGTACCCATAGGAATTTCTTCTACATTTGCCATTTATAGGTGTGAAAACATTTGAGGGCTTGAGGAATTGTAGCAGTTGAATGGCGATTTGCGATTTTAGCGATTGTAACTGTTGAGGTCTTGAAAGATCAAATGATTAGATGAGCTGTAAGTTACGATTTCGGCAACCGCAGGGATTTTCAGATTCTAACCCATCAATCCCTTTGTGGCTCCCTAAAAAACTCCAGTTGATTGGCACGTTAGTTTACGGGCTACCTTACAGGCTCCAGTAACCAACAATTGAGTAACCTCAATTGAATAGGGGCCCTTATCTAAATTTTCTAAAACAATCTGCACTCCAATTCAGTTCAATTTAAACTGATTAACAGAAGGTGTTACAGAATTTAACTGGAATTTCAAAATATGTTTTTTGCTAAGAGTAGGATCAACTTATACAAATTGCATGTATTAAGTTAATACACACTGATTGATAGGAAATCTTTCATAGTCATGTACATTTATAAATCCAGACTTGTTTAAAGATCAGAAACTTTTTGTGGTGTTTACAATTTCAGAAGATATTTTTTATATCAGGAATCAAATACATTTTGGACACTGGTTAGTGACTATGAAACAGAAAATATATATTACTCAAGAGGGTATAATATGCTTTATGCAGTACTTTAAACCACATGTCCCTGAAGTGGAAGATAATGTTAACTTAAGTATTGTAATCCATGCCTTCAACACCGTCTTGTAGATACATTAGATGTGAAATATAACTGTTTACTTCAATGAAGCTATATGCTATATGATGTATGGTCAAGATACACAGGTCATATCAGACAGGTCAGGTAAATCAAGGTCCACTGTAGAAGGAACTGGCAACCTACTTAGGTAAGATATGTTGACTTCTACTTTGTTGAAAGATGAATTTGACACCAAATAACTTCTGGAAACAAAGCTGACTAAACCCATATTCCTTCATAGTGGCATCTTATCAACAGCAATGTATCTGATGTCATTTGTAAAATGGGGCTAAATTAACTACACATCCCCAGGTAAAACCTCAATTGATCGCTGTTTTTTTATTCTAAGGTGGGCTGTCATTCTCATTCTAACACTCTTGCTTAACCAAGATTGCAATTGTGCATGGGTCATGAACAGTTTTGAGTAATTATTAATGTGTATTCGAAATCACAATAATTTTCATTAACAGGCAAGAAATCTATATTTATTTAAAGTTTTGATAACAAAGTTATGAATAGTTTAAAGTAGTGAATTTTGTTCTTAGCGCTACAGTAAAAAATCAGCCAGAGATAATTTATTACATTTGCGTTACATAAATGAGATAATTAAAGACAGAATTAGAATATATATTACATTGGAAAACTATGTGACAATGATACTGATTCTCTAAGATTTTTCTAGCACATATTTAATAGATCTAAATTAATCTCTATGGACTAAAATTAAATAAAAACTCTGAATATGAAAGTGGTATTCTGCACTTTTGTAGCCATATGGCTACTGTAAAATTTTAGTAGAATATTTAAATGAGTGATACAAGCAATTAATTAGTTCTTTTCTGCAAGTCGTTCTGGAATGTAATGCAGTAATTGGTTCCACTTGGAGAGTTTCAAATAAAATAGATTAGATAGCACTGGTTCATGGTTATGTACAATTATCAACCAACATATTACTGATGCACCTTACAATGTTGTGAACAATGACAAGAGATGTAGCTTTTTCTAACTTTTTGTTAAATTATTTATATTGTATCGTGATTTAATTAGATGGAGGAAAGGATTCCAAAAAGAGATGTGGAAATGGTGAAAGGCAGAGAAAGGATATAGAAATATAAATAGGAAATAGAGAGCCAAAGTGGCGGAGTTAATGCTCGTGCCGCAAGTGCAAAGCACCTGGGCCCACAATTAGGTAGGGGCCCTCTGCTACTGGCAGTAAATGTTAAATCATCATTTATTAGATAACGATGGCAGATAATTATTTTACAGATCTCATCACCATAGGGGTGTTCTGATTATCTACAAATATTTTGGACTTTTTTGTTGACACCACAGGGTGAAAAAGAAGTTGCAAGGGAGCCCCAAATTATTTTGCACCAGGGCACACCATTCAATAGCTATCCCACTAGAGAGCAGGAACATTGGGAAGGGGTAGAATACAATATAAATAATTAGCCAATGAACAGCTACAGAGAGAAAATGTAACTAAACCTTGTAACAAATGTCCCTATACATTATATCAACACAATTGTAATGATGACACAGCCACACATAATAAAAAGACCTATAACATCAGGGGGTCATATTCATATACATACTCCAATGTGGTTTACATACTACAATTTAATATATGTGAAATAGGTTGTTACATTGGGAAACCAGCCAAAAAAATACACCTAGGGAAAACACACACACAGGGAAGTTATTGTACTCCAGTTGGACATCATTTTATCCAAAATAATCACTACATCAAAAACCTTAAAAACTATAATATTTTGAAACCATCCATGAGAGAAAAGGACACTCTTCAACAATAAAGATACAGGACTTAACATGGACTTGTGTTTTCTAACACATTATCACGATTTCTTGTGATTCTGCCTTAATCTCATGTTTATTACAGGCTTGTCACTCTTAGTGAACTATGTCTACAGTGCTGTGGTTTTTCCTGTATATATTTACATATATGTGTACATAGTGTGTGTGGATATGTTTCCTACACTATTTTGTGTTGATTCCCCCTATATGTATTTACCTGATGATGTCAGTAGCTGTCTCTACTCTGCATTCACTCATGTCAGTATTGCTTAAGACTTGATAAAGAGAGGTGAGACCTCTTGAAAGCTCATCAATATAAATACATGTTATGCCTATTTGCAACTAGGTGCTGTTCTTATGCAGCTCATTTGTCCTTTATAGGGTATACTAAAGAAATGTAAAACATAGATGATAATCTTGTTTAATCATATATACTTGTGACTAGTGGACAGACTTAAAAAAATCTCTCACAAATACCTTTTGCCCAATACAAAAGTTATCACAGTACAATGTAAACCGCATTATGAATTTAGATTACTGGACATTCACGGTTACTTCACTTTTCAATGTGTGCATGTGCGCGTGAGTGCATGTGTGTGTGTTTACTAGAAGAGCTTGACATTAAGGTACAGTGTTTCCCCTATATATCATAAAGTTAATGGCATTCCCTTAAAGTTACCTTGCCTTGTTTCCATTTTATGTATAACTTAACCTATTAATGCTCATTGCCTCTTCAAAAAATGTATATACACACAACTACTATTGCTAATAATCATTCATTTATGTAGCACTTTTCACTCAAAAAGTACTCAAAGTAATTTGTAGAAAAAAAAAACAGAACTGTATATTATTAAAAACACTGGGTGAAGAGAAGTGTCATCCGTAACGAAAATGTCAAAGTTAAGGGCATCCCTACTTGAGCATGGTAGAATGTTAATGCTGCATACAAGAAAGTTTGAGGCCCAAAAGTAAATGAAGAGATTGTGGGGATGGTAAACGCATTTCGATCTAGAGCCTTCATAGCAGGAGGTGGAACAGCAGGAGTGAGAACTAACTTTGGGTAGCTGGGACTTTGATCATGCAGAGCTCTGTATGTCAATCATTCACATTTTAAATGGACACTGTAGTCCCAAAAAATAATGTTACTGAATATTTTCTAGAAGAATTAAACATGACTATAGGTAAACATTTGTTTTTTTAGTTAAAAAACAAATCACATACAATTACACTTTACTGGAAACAATCATGGCACTGTTAGTTTAATTGATTTCACATCAGGGCAAGGGCATTGAAAACTAATAATATTTTGATAGTCCTGTTACAACCACTGGCACTACAACATACAACATTTAAAAAACAGCAACTGATTATATCTCTGCATTTAAAGTCTCCTCCCAGTTGTAGAAGCAGCCATGGAGAAATAAATGTGGTAAATTCCAATATAGCACAGTTGAGTATCACATATATAGTTGTGAGCGTACGAGTTGTTGCTAACGTTGCGGGCTCGCGTAGCGAGGGCCGCGGCTCGCACAGCGAGCCAAGGCCCTCGCAAAGCGAGGGCAGTGGCCGAGGGTTTCAGTTGCTGGCATGGAGCGCCGAAGGCGCTCCTTGCCAGCAACTGAGGACCCTTGCGAAGCGAGGGCCTCAGTTGCTGGCATGGAGCGCTGTAGGCGCTCCATGCCAGCACCTGAGGACTTCGCAAAGCGAGGGCCACAGTTGCTGGCATGGAGCGCCGAAGGCGCTCCATGCCAGCAACTGCGACCCTCGCAAACTTCACGTCGCAAACCAAACAGCACGACACACACATTACGACACTCGCAAACAACATACGACACACGTTCACACACATTACGGCCTCGCAAAACTCGGACGCAACTCGCGAACATTACAAAATGTAAAACACAATACATACACACAGCACATACATAAAAACCTTACCTACACCAAGAGGGAGCACCCAGGACCTCAAAAATACAACTTACACCTCGATTTTACTTGAAATAAAACAGTTTAGAGACTAAAAAAAAATCTAAGCGAGAGAAAAAATGGCCGCCGAACAAAACGAAAACGAGGCTACAGCACTCTAAACTCGCAAAACACCACAAGAAACTCGCAAAACACCACAAGAAACTCGCAAAACACCACAACAAACTCGCAAAACGCAACAAACGACCTACGGATATTCATACCACACAGTGCACACATTCAGCACGCTTACACAGCAGCTCCACACCACTAATGCTGCAGCAACATCAACACAGATTGCCAGCTCTTCATCACAATGCTTCAAAATAGGTACAGTTTATTCATTTAGTAATGTATTACATATTTCATTATTATACACCAAACAGCATTAGCTACCTTACAATTTCATTGCCGTCATTTTTTGACGGGCAATTCGCTAGTAATTAATATATTAAAGACTGTACTTTTTTAAGTGTTTATTTTACCTTATTTTTTTCTTTTGTATATGTATATATATAGAAAACGAATAATACATTAATAAGCACATTTGCATGTCTAAAAGGCGGGGACATGCAAATGAGAATACAATGTACCTCACCCTTTCAATCCAAAAATCGCAACTTTATACATTGCTCCCTTAAAGCATATGCCTGCTGTTTTAAACAGCTTTTAAGCAAAGCACCAGGTTATATATATTATTTATATATATATATATATATATATATATATATATATATATATATATATATATATATATATATAAATAATTAGAGTATTGTAGTATGTAGTTTATTGGACATATTCATAAATATTATATATATACGCTATATATATACAAATAAATAAATAAATAGATAATGTATATATATATATAATCAGAGTATTGCAGTATGTAGTGATACATTTGTATTATTTTTTTATTGGACAAACATACTTATAAATATTATATATATATATATATATATATATATATATATATATATATGTGTCCAATAAAAAACTGAATAACTGTATACTGCAATATTCTGATTATTCATCTGGATTACTGGACACTCACGGCTACCTCACTCAGATAGATAGATAGATAAAAACGGATTTAGAAAGGTCCTGCCTACTCCACCAAAGCCACTAATGGATTGAGGGTGGACTTTATAACTGATGAGGCCTTAGGTGCGTCAATATACTGTATATTTGTTCATGAAAAATTACTATAATTCCATGTTATGAGTATTTTTACATACAATAGCATTAATGATTCCATAAATGTCATAGTTTATTCTATATAGTCATATTAGATGTAATTATTCATGTCATGTTTAAAAAAGGATTGAGAATGTCTAAAATCCTGTATCAGTAATATATCAATTACATTTAATTTCTTATTTAAATAACATGATGGGCAATTAGAAAAATTAAATATGATTCCAAAACGATTGAAGCCGCTTAGAAGTTCTATACGTATGTGGATTTTTATTGCAGAATAATTAGTGGTATGACTAGCATGCAGCAGATTATAATAATTACTAAATCAAGCTTCACTAAAGGATAATCCTTTTTTAGAAGCTAAAAATATTAATCTAGCTTGCAAAGTGTAGATATGAATACATTCTGGATGCAGCTAAAATCATACTATTGACACTTTCATGTAGAAATACATTCTATTATATTATATAAGTGTTGCAGTTGCCTTTTCTAGATGATCAAATATCTGATTTCCGTGTAAACTCTCTAAAAATGATTAAAGCTACTAGCTTGAATCATGTTTATATTTAACATAGACTTCAAATATATAATAGATTTGAAACTGCTAAATTAAAACTTGATCTAAACATACTATATCATATTTGGTATAATTCCTGAATGGTTTTACCAAGACAATTTTTCTTCAAGTGAACATTTAGGAAAAAGTAAAACCTTGTCATTGGTATGTGGCATTAATATATGCCTAGTCATATACTGTTTTTTCAGTAGAAATTCACACTTTCAAAAAATATTTTAGTACTTATATCTCAATTATGGAGTCACAGCTACACTTTGATATGAAATACCCTCATGGCACTTAACATTGACCCCTGTGCGTGGGGGTCATAGGGCCATATTGTTAGCCTATAGGTCCTAGGTCCTCATGGGGTTCTATGAGGAATACCTAACACTACATACAAAAAATCACTACCCAAAAAATCACTACACCTGTTAGGGGGTAACAACATACATTTACTATCCTTTAATGCCCTTCAACAATGATCATTGAATGTCTTGTCCTCACTTTTCGACTGTGGATAAGCGGGCTCGTCAATGTTGATCCGTGCTCACAGACCCCAATAACACAGGGGTGTTGGATGTTATTGCACTAATGGAGTGAAGGACCAACTGTGTAGGTTGTAGGCCAGTAACTTTGTTTAGTAAATCAAAGAGGTGCTTTATTATTTTGGCTCACAAAAAACTAATTACTTCATGGCTTAAATAGAGTGCAAGTCAGCGACAGGCAATTTTTGTCTTCAAGAGCTGCATATATGGCTTCCAAGTCACATTTATTGCTCCCTAAGCATAACAAGAAATGTTTAAATCACTAATACAAAGTGTAGGTGGTGGATTCATTGGTAATAGAGGTATAGATAAGATGTGTTTCATAGCACTGGAGAGAGTGATTTGATACTCTATAGAGGAGGCTGGGGTTGCATGGGAAGTGCTTAAGTGTTTTATTAGCCCCCCGGGCCATTTGCTTCCCACCACTGGTGTAAGCACTAGAAGCATGTAACAGTATTAATAAACATATGTAAAGGACTATTTTAGCTTAAGAACAACTACACTTATTTGGATATATAAAGTATACACATTCAGGAGATTGCAGCTGTGTAAGCTAAGTGAATTCAATTATTTTTAGGGAAAATCAGAAATGTTGTTTATGTATAGAATATTCCATCTTGTCTTGACTTCCTAATAGACGGATCATGAGGAGTGTGTTTCTGACCTATCATTGGAGGGAAGGGTGGGGGAAGAGGGACAGATGAGGATTAGTTGGTTCCTGAGATTTGCCATCTTCTTCCATTTTCCACACATTCCTAGAAGCAGCAATCTGGCATCAATAAAATCACACACACACACATCCTTCATCAAAGTATCATGGATTGTTTCAAGTACCAGAAGAGGCATAAACAATAATATTTTTTTTCTAATAAAAACTAGCTTTATAACTTTTTTCTTGACTATTTATGCCTTTAGTCAGACTCATTATACAGTAGTCTTTTAAGTGCTTGCACATGTCACCACCTAAAGGCTGACATTCCTAGGCAACTGCCTACTCTGTCTAATGGGAAATCCAACACTATATTACAGGAAAAAAAGTTCCCAAATAAGGAGTAATAATAATAATAATAATAATAATAATAATAATAATAATATCTTCAATATATTTCCCTCTAGCAAGAGTGCATCATAGTTTATATCTGGAAAGATTCAAAACCCTGATTACAAAATTGTCTGAGTTGCAGCAGTATGTCATTCATTACAAGTTTTAGTAAAATGTATAGTCAAATATATTCACAGATACAGACATAACATAAATCAATTTAATGTTGCAAGAAGCAATATACCCATGATTTGTATTTTTATCTGATGTTTGCCATCCTGCAACGAAACATGTTTATAGCTACAAAAATTCACACATCAAGCATTTTGGTTTTAGAAGGCAAATAAGTTACATTGTGAACTTTCAATATACCCTTCCATTTGGAGGATATTATCCCAGCACAGACCTCTTTCTACTTCATGGACTACGGTGGTAATTTTTTTTAATATGGTCTTTTTGCATAATTAATCATTATAATAAGCAAAAATGTTTTAGAAAGCAAAATAAATAAATAAACACAATCTTTTGTGTACATTTTGCAACCTTTATATGAAATTATTATTTACGTCCTGCTTCCATTTTTCTTTCTAGGGATGCATATAAACCCCATAGTACCTAACACTAAACCCCCAACTACCTACCTTAAGCTCAGTTTCAGACTCATTTGGTATATTTTAGGCAGGTATCAGGCACACGTTAGAGCTAGTTAGCTGAAGGCAGTACACCCAGTGTGTGAATCAGTAAAATGTACAGGAGTTTTTTTTCCAGAAGCCATGTAAAAGCTCCACAAACTTGCTTGTAAAAAACTCTTGTAGTGCAGAATCAGCCTTAGGAGAGTTTCTATGGAAGCCATGTAATTGAGCCCTATGTACTTTTCAAATAGAATTATTGATAAAGTAAAAGATGAAATTACACAAGGACCGTTAGGCATGAAAATTAAATTTAACTAAACTTTGCAAAAAATGTAAGTCTTATGTATGTTTTACTAGAATTACTAGAATTAGCATACACTGAGAAAGGAAAGTGTAAATTAGTTTACATAGTATGAATGTTATACTTTATGAATGTCTTGTTATATTTCAAACCCACATAGTATCATAACGGAAATAGCATTCATAGTGGTCTATTCTCTAATCAGTAAGTAAAACTTTTATTGTTATTGGATCTATGTAATCTGTCTGCGATGATACAGCTTGATTAAGTACCATGAGATCATGCCATAGTCCTCCATAGAAAATATGTGTTTGCATAAAAATGATGTACACCACTTGTCTTGGCTCTACTGCTATAGAACATATCTATATACAGTGTATATATATATATATATATATATATATATATATATATATATATATATATATATATATATATTGTGATCGTTTGCTCCTTGGAAGTGATGACAAGCAAGTGGAGTGTGAGTTCTTGTCAGAAGTGAAGGAGTTAACACTTCTGAAAGAACTCCTAATTGGAGCAACTCCCCTTTAAAAGACTGGAAAGCAGGCATGGAAAGGTGGAGGAGGGGCTGACTAGGCCCTAGGCAGCTGTGCTGCTGAGAGGAATAAGCACAGAGTGGAAGGTGATCTGGTGTGGAAATACAGTGAAGTTGTGAACTACCCTGTAAAGGATCGCCAAGTGACTGTACTGGGAGAACGGGGACTACAGCAAGTCGTGCGAGCTGGAAGATTGACTTCAGACTCAGGAGGTGAAGTCACAAGGAAGCCACGTAAGTGAAGGGGATTAGTGAGGAATCCCAGGCAGAGTTTGCCTTAAAGGCCTAGGCACGGTTGTTGCTGAAGTATTATGCCCCAGGGAAGAAGTGAAGATAAAGAGTAGTTAATACAAGTGAGTTTGTGTTATGCAAGGGTCCCTGGGGTGAAGCATATGGGAGAGACGGGCGGGCCCTATGCTTCACCCGCAACCGTGTCCGAGAGAAGAGAGCTGTGTCCCAGAGAGGAGCGCTGTGTCCCAGAGAGGAGCGATGTGTCCCAGAGAGGAGCGCTGTGTCCCAGAGAGGAGTGCTGTGTCCGAGAGAGGAGCGCTGTGTCCGAGAGAGGAGCGCTGAGTCCGAGAGAGGAGCGCTGTGTCCGAGAGAGGAGCGCTGTGTCCGAGAGAGGAGCGCTGTGTCCGAGAGAGGAGCGCTGTGTCCGAGAGTGGAGCGCTGTGTCCGAGAGAGGATCGCTGTGTCCGAGAGAGGAGCTCTGTGTCCGAGAGAGGAGCCCTGTGTCCGAGAGAGGAGCCCTGTGTCCGAGAGAGGAGCCCTGTGTCCGAGAGAGGAGCGCTGTGTCCGAGAGAGGAGCGCTGTGTCCCCGAGAGGAGAGCTGTGTCCCACAGAGCGAGGAGCTAGAGAGGAGAGCTGTGTCCCACAGAGCGGAGCTGTGACCCAGAGTGGAGCGGGGTCCCAGAGGTTGCTGAAGAGGGCGACCTAATCTCGCTGGGACCCTCACCTGTATAGAGACTGTTTATTTCCTGGCCACAAGGTGGCACTACCCCAGTAAAGAGACTGTTTACTTCCTGACCACAAGGTGGCACTACTCCCAAGTTTAAAGGACTGTATATACCTGGACACAAGGTGGCATTCTCCCACCTCACGGAGACATAATTGTTTGTTTTCCGTTAATTTAAGCAGAGCTACTGCTACAGCCGTTATTTTCTTTTCTGTAAATAAACCAATTTGCTGCACTTCCAAGCCGTATCAGCCCTCATTTCAAGAAACCACCGCTATACGCGGCCATCCTGATCACACTGGTGTCATTTGTGGGATTGAAAAATGTCTGTGTTGAAGAAGACAGCCCACCGTGCAGCATAAATATGGAAGAGGCCTTTAAAGCTTTTATAGAAGCCCAGCGGGGGTTGAACAAACAGCAAGCCGAGTTGAACAGAGTGCTAGCTGCTAAGCTTGGTCAGAGCCAGTCAGAAAAGAGAGAAATGATTGCAGAGCATAGCATCCAGGCCGCAAAAGAGGAAGATAAAGGTTTTGGAGAGGTTACTGCAAGATTTAGAGAGTGCCCGCAGAGTCGGAGAGAGAGCCCGCAGAGTCGGAGAGAGTGCCCGCAGAGTCGGAGAGAGTGCCCGCAGAGTTGGAGAGAGAGCCCGCAGAGTCGGCCGATCCAGCCAAAGAGATTGCTGAGAGCCCCAAAGAGGTCGCTGAGAGCACCAAAGAGGTCGCTGAGAGCCCCAAAGAGGTCGCTGAGAGCCCCAAAGAGGTCGCTGAGAGCCCCAAAGAGGTCGTTGAGAGCCCCAAAGAGGTCGCTGAGAGCCCCAAAGAGGTCGCTGAGAGCCCCAAAAAGCCTGCTGGTGCAGATAGAATGGCCTTAGAGGAGGAGAAACAGCATTTTGTAAGGCTCCAAAGACAAGCCCACGGTAAAATGAGGCCCGAGTATATCCCTGAATGGCGGAGGAAGCCGACATTCGAGGACTACCCAGTGTCCTACAGGAATGAGAAATTGATGCCTATTTGGGAGCGGAGGATATGTCCCCCAAAGCCTAAGCTGAACGAATCAGTGGTGTGGGAGCGGCCACACAGTGATAAAGAGGAGAACATCTCTCAATTTTGACAGAAGCCCCGACGAATACCACTGTTGACCTTAGACAGTGGGGAAAGTAACAAAGAGGCGTCCAATGGAGACCAGCTAGAAAGTGTTGCTAGGCCAGTGTCCGATGTGAACACCTTAGAAAAGACTGTTCCTGTATCAAAACTGGAGCACACGCCACTTAAGGAAGCTGGACAAGCTGCACAGGCAGAAGGATTTGATGACGACTCTGATGAACCAACCGTAGTTCCGCTGGTTGAGTTTGATGCGGCTAAGCAAGCAAAGGAACTTCAGTTGTCTACAAACAAAAATAACCTTGAAACTGAGAATGTTCTAACCCATGAGGTAGAGTTAACTTCAGGAGCATTACCAGCTCTGGAGGAGGCAATCGAAATCTTGTGTGCTGAAGAGACCACTGAAATGTTGTCGGCCGTTCCCCAATTAGAAGAGTCACCTGCAACAACAGATGAAGCTACACATGTGCCAGAGGAAAGCGACAAGGCAAAGAGGGTGGAAGAACAACAGAAGCCTGTTGATCACATCCTTCAAGCAGTGGCAGAAAGTACAAAGCTGTCTGTAGAAGCAGAAACTGTACATCATGTAGTAGACATTATGGAAACGAATACTGTGGGCTTTGAAATTATTGGCACAATTGAAAATGTGCCACAACTTGACGAAAAACTCCCTGAAATCATCCCTGCTGATGGTAAAGAAGAAGAATTTACATATCTGATGGAGGAGGCAGCAAAGGAACTGCCTGCAGAAAGCATTCATGCTTTCTTCAAGCATCGGCCAAGGCCACCTTGCGAAGGGTATGACTTGCAGCTTATTAAATCAACAAAGTATCAGCCATGCAGTTTGGAACGCAAGTTGGTCATGAGTGAAAAAAAAGAAGTCAAAACAAGAGACTCTGCTCCAGCAGAAAAATCTAAAGGGAATGCAAATAATTCCACCCAAGCATCACAGGCTTGTACGGGCGAGGTATTAGAAGGAACTAAAGTTGGAGGAAGTGAGCCTGCCAAGAGTTCTGATGAGCCACCCAGGGCTTGGCACACAGTGGATTCGGAGGACCAGGTAGATAAGCCAGAGTCCATTCCGAGGCCTGTAAGTGAAGATGTAGATCCTACTTGTGAAATCCAGCAGGAATTCCCTGTGCCCCTACTGGATTCTCAGATTGTTGAGGAGACCTCTAAATATCCGGTACCAAAACAACATAAAGCAAAGCTTTCCAAGCTGGAAAAGCCCTGTTGGTGCCCTGATGATGGCTCATTTGTTAAGTTGGATGAACATAAGCAAAATAAAGAACTAGAAGTTTGGAAAGAGCGTTTTCTGAAGCACTCCCTGCATAAAGCCAAGCCTGTGTTTGAGAGGAAAGTTAACCTAAATATCGTCCGCAAAGGGACAACGGCAGATGGAAAGGAGGAGCTAAAGGCAGATGTGGTATCTGTCATTGTGTCTGCTGAAACAACTGATGAGATAATTCAGAGAAAGCCAGTTGAAAAGCTCCCAATTCTTAAAGCAAAGCTGCAGGAAGCAATGAAACGGCATCATACTGAAGAGCGGCAGAAGCGCCAGGCTTTGTTTAAGTTGGACAAGGAAGGTGGCCGTGAAGTTGAGGATGACGAGGGAAACATTGAGACTGTAGTAGATCTCCTGGGAGTTGAAGTTAATGAAGAGATTGGAAATGAGTACGGGCTCGAAGAGAGTGCAACGGATATTGTTATATCTGTACCCAGACATGTGACTACAGAGTCCATTGCAAGGCTGTTCGAGGACAGCGCTACAAAGTTGAGAGATTCACTCCTTCCTGATAAAGGCGACACACATGAAGGAGGCCAACAGACCAGTAAGGAAATGAGAAGATGGATTTACAGGCGGCCACGATCGCAGCCTGCTACCTCGATGCGGACGGCCCAGAACGAGGAGTTCTTGAGTGGTGAGCGACCCTACCGGATGTCCGGCCTCTCGGCATGTCGCTCAACACCATGTTGTTGAGCTGAGGGGGGGGGGGGTGTGTGTGATCGTTTGCTCCTTGGAAGTGATGACAAGCAAGTGGAGTGTGAGTTCTTGTCAGAAGTGAAGGAGTTAACACTTCTGAAAGAACTCCTAATTGGAGCAACTCCCCTTTAAAAGACTGGAAAGCAGGCATGGAAAGGTGGAGGAGGGGCTGACTAGGCCCTAGGCAGCTGTGCTGCTGAGAGGAACAAGCACAGAGTGGAAGGTGATCTGGTGTGGAAATACAGTGAAGTTGTGAACTACCCTGTAAAGGATCGCCAAGTGACTGTACTGGGAGAACGGGGACTACAGCAAGTCGTGTGAGCTGGAAGATTGACTTCAGACTCAGGAGGTGAAGTCACAAGGAAGCCACCTAAGTGAAGGGGATTAGTGAGGAATCCCAGGCAGAGTTTGCCTTAAAGGCCTAGGCACGGTTGTTGCTGAAGTATTATGCCCCAGGGAAGAAGTGAAGATAAAGAGTAGTTAATACAAGTGAGTTTGTGTTATGCAAGGGTCCCTGGGGTGAAGCATACGGGAGAGACGGGCGGACCCTATGCTTCACCCGCAACCGTGTCCGAGAGAAGAGAGCTGTGTCCCAGAGAGGAGCGCTGTGTCCCAGAGAGGAGCGCTGTGTCCCAGAGAGGAGCGCTGTGTCCGAGAGAGGAGCGCTGTGTCCCAGAGAGGAGCGCTGTGTCCGAGAGAGGAGCGCTGTTTCCCCGAGAGGAGAGCTGTGTCCCACAGAGCGAGGAGCTAGAGAGGAGAGCTGTGTCCCACAGAGCGGAGCTGTGACCCAGAGTGGAGCGGGGTCCCAGAGGTTGCTGAAGAGGGCGACCTAATCTCGCTGGGACCCTCACCTGTAAAGAGACTGTTTATTTCCTGGCCACAAGGTGGCACTACCCCAGTAAAGAGACTGTTTACTTCCTGACCACAAGGTGGCACTACTCCCAAGTTTAAAGGACTGTATATACCTGGACACAAGGTGGCATTCTCCCACCTCACGGAGACATAATTGTTTGTTTTCCGTTAATTTAAGCAGAGCTACTGCTACAGCCGTTATTTTCTTTTCTGTAAATAAACCAATTTGCTGCACTTCCAAGCCGTATCAGCCCTCATTTCAAGAAACCACCGCTATACGCGGCCATCCTGATCACAATATATATAAAAGAATGTGTAGCATTTATCTATTTTCCTGCTAGGTGATCCATCCCTACTGACCAGCTGTCATGTTTTGCGGGCATAAGTATAGTCCCAGTGATCACCTAGCAGTGGAATAATAGATTCAGCCTTTATATATGTAACATAAATATAATACTGATGCTGCTAAAAAATCAGCTGTGAGGGTATATTGATGAAAACTGCTTCCTTTTTTTATCTTATTGTTTCACTCTTTGCACTTATTTTTGATTTAATCAAAGTTAATGTAATTTGTCTCAACTTCCGAGAGATAGGCAGATTCATCTATCATAATCTTTCACCAGTGCAGGGCTGTCATCTCCTATAACAATAATATATACAAATGTGCATATTGACTTATTTTAACTATATTCAAATGTACGTCAAATTCTATCCATGTGTTGTACCTGTCATGATCCCCCTAACCATCCTTTGGGTTCAGTCATTCTTATTGTTATTTAATATGTTTTTATGTTGAGTTGATTGCCCTATGTATGTTAATTACTCTATGTTATGTTGCTTCCCTGTGTGTGATAGATTTGTGATGTTTGAATCTGTATGTTGCATGTTTGGTTCATGAAGTGTTAATAATTAAGACGGTGGGTTTTTGTGTCTGTAACTGCCAGAGACAGTCAGTTGAGATTCAGTTTTGTAATGGATGTCTCGGAAAACAAGCCAGTTTGAAGGCAGACTGTGGTGCTTTTGACAGGATTGAAGAGAGGTAACTCAGACACCAGTGACTCTGAGGAGCTTAATATATATATATATATATATATATATATATATATAATATATTATATATATATATATATATATATATATATATATATAGGATAAGATATCTGGACGATATAAACTGTATATGTGTCAGAATCCATAGTGAAGATAGGATTAATATATATATATATATATATATATATATATATATGGAAAAAGATATCTGGAAGATATATATGTGTCAGAGAAAATGGCTGCCCTGGTCCGGTACAATTAATGAAGTGTGTATATGCTCCTAATCAAAGGGGAGGAAACCAAAGTGTGTGTGTGTGTGTATGCTCCTAATAAAAGGGGAGGAAACCTATCTAGAAGATATATGTATATGTTTGCATTCCTAGAGCAGATAATAATGAAGTGGATGTTATGATGCCCTGCAGATGAAACCTTGTCAATAGAAATTTATACAAAATCCAAACTGCTACAGAATGTTATCAGAGCAAGTTTAAATATACATCTATTGAACCTGTTATGAATTACAACAACAATTAAAGTAGTTCCTGATTTTGATAATGCTAAACCTGAGTTCGTATTTTTTTTAAATACTGCATCTGAGAAAGGGCATTTTAGAGACATCAGCTGTCTCTGTGAAGGTATCAAAAGAATGTTGTGGATTTGCTTGGTAGGTTTGGCCATAACAGCCTTATCAAGCCAGACCGAAGAAGAAGCAGATCGTAACAGTACCCCTAGTACCCCTAGCACCAGGGAATCTGCTCTATACAACACATATAATAGTTGTGGATCTGAATGTTCGTCACGCTTACGATGTTCATCACGCTATGAGGCTACAATGAGCGCCGAGTCCCGCAGGACTTTAAACAGTCTAGACATGAGAATAGAAGGTGCTCATGTCGATGGCCGCGATCACCGCTGAAAAATCGGAGCACTTTCATGATGTTCGCGAGTAACGCAGTTTACTATTTTAACGGCCAAAATGTTTTCAAATGCGTAACTGAAAAATTAAAAAAAAAACTACACACACAGCACAGGGGAAAAGCCAGGGAGCCAGTGAATGAGGTTGCGAGTTAATTTGCGGCATATTTGCCGTTTTTACTCGATCACCTAAGTGTAAAAAAAATGTAAAGTATTGTTGCTTGTTTGTATTTTCTTTTTACATATGTGATGGATCTTTCTATGTTGTTCCTTTGGGGAAAGGCTAATTGTATTTCTTAATAGCAAATACAAAAAAAAAACAATAATTTAGTGAGGTACACTAGTGATAAGGGCTTTGTATGTTAAGATCAGGATTTTTAATTTGAATACAGAGAATATAAGCAAATGGCTAAACGAATGGCACAGATAATGAGGATTTATGAGTAAGACTGAGATCACTGGTAAAGATAAACAAGGAAAGGGCAAAGTAGGTAATGTATTCATAAATTTGACTTTTTGTTGCATGTTGAGTGGAAAAGTGGTAAGTTATTAAAGGACCACTGTAAAATAAAACAAAAACATTATTATGCAGGAAAATTAATACAGCTAGTTTCTATTTAGAAAACAAAATAATGTTTCTTCTGGACCCTGTACATCTGAAAGACTTTGATGAGATAATGTTTGTGAGAGGGACATTGACATTTACGGAGAGCAGTTATTGCATCTACTGCTTCTGGGCCTGTGAGGTAGATGGGGGTTGCATTTTCTATCAGGTCCAATTATCTAACAGAGAGCCTCTCCCTGCTTCTTGCTCCCACATGCCTTTCTCCACTGATATATAAAAAAATACATACTTCTTTTTGCAGTTTTGTTCATCAATGAATATACAGTATTTTGTACTGCCACTGGACTACTGCTACTCTTCCTTTGATGGATGGTCATCATTAAATAGCATCTCTTACAGGGCAGGCCCAGTCTTTATAGATTCTAATGCATTACGATGTAATAGCACACATCATAAAACATCAAAATGCTGTGTAGCTGGTAGCCTAGAAACAGACAACACTATTAGGATATGAATTTGAGCCACATCTACTTCTGGAACAAGACATATGGTAATTATTACGTTTAATTTTTCTTTTTTGTGTCCCCTGTTCTTTTAATCTGGGGGGATTTCTCTCCCCCCCCCCCAGTTCCTATGATCCTGGCCTCCCCCCTACCCCTTCCTTCTATTCCTCAGACTCACCAGGCAACCTCTGTGGCCTGCGATCTGTGGAATTCACTCCTGGTTCTCCTTTGCCCTACAGCGTGTCTTTGTTCTGAGGCAGGGAATCCCCAATGACGTCACACACACAGCAAAGAAAAAAACAGGAGTGAATTCCAGACATCTCCCAAGCAGGCCACAAGAGGGGGCCAGGTGAGTTTGAGCCGACTAGGAGGGTGGTGCGCGGCATAGGCTGGGGTAGAGTGCCAAGGGGGCAAAAATCAAACAAATGAATTACATTGCACTGCCCCCCCCCCCCCCCATAGTAAGGCCCTGGTGCATTGCACCACTTGCACAGGTGGCATCTCTATTGACCCAACCCTCAAGAAATGATGCAGCAAAGACAAAAAAGAGTTCCTCTATTCATAAACAATCTTTAAACATTTACATTTCTGTTAAAAATGTATTTTTTATATCCATTGCTTAAATAGCTGCTAAAGTGGTCCTTTAAGATGTTCTTTACAAAAAGCAACATAGTTGGAGTAGATGCTACATTTTAGACAAGCTTTATCAACAATACATGTTATATGTAAGAAATTTCAAAGAGTCTGTATGGATTAGTAAACTTTGTCTTGTCTGTGTGCACCAGAACAATGTGAGCACTATATTTATCACTTGTTTTGTTCATAATACATGTATCATGGTTATGAAATGATACCCCACATATGACCTAGTCTCAAATCAACAATAGCAGAAATCTAAAAATGACAAAGTTATACAAACTGTATAACAGCAGATAAATATATACAATGCCCTCAAAAGAACAGCAATACATATTTCACTTTCATATGCAATTATTCTTTACTGATTCCATTTTGTTTACTACGCTCCAACTTTATATAAAATATTAACAGTTATATCTGACACATTTCCGCTGTCCAGATAGAAGCTTCCTGTGCACTCAAGTCCCCTCCCACTTCAGGATGCAGTGGAAACTAAAATGGCAATGTCCAGTACAGCATTACAGTATTACAGTATTGTATATAAAATCTAATAAATTGAAGGCTGTATTAAATTTTTAACAATGTAAAAACACTTTGCCTGTTTTCAAGTAGTTCTTCAAGAGAAGGTTATTTGAATGTATTACTAAAGTAATCTTTAAACATAATATATATATACAGGGAGTGCAGAATTATTAGGCAAGTTGTATTTTTGAGGATTAATTTTATTATTGAACAACAACCATGTTCTCAATGAACCCAAAAAACTCATTAATATCAAAGCTGAATATTTTTGGAAGTAGTTTTTAGTTTGTTTTTAGTTTTAGCTATTTTAGGGGGATATCTGTGTGTGCAGGTGACTATTACTGTGCATAATTATTAGGCAACTTAACTAAAAACAAATATATACCCATTTCAATTATTTATTTTTACCAGTGAAACCAATATAACATCTCAACATTCACAAATATACATTTCTGACATTCAAAAACAAAACAAAAACAAATCAGTGACCAATATAGCCACCTTTCTTTGCAAGGACACTCAAAAGCCTGCCATCCATGGATTCTGTCAGTGTTTTGATCTGTTCACCATCAACATTGCGTGCAGCAGCAACCACAGCCTCCCAGACACTGTTCAGAGAGGTGTACTGTTTTCCCTCCTTGTAAATCTCACATTTGATGATGGACCACAGGTTCTCAATGGGGTTCAGATCAGGTAAACAAGGAGGCCATGTCATTAGATTTTCTTCTTTTATACCCTTTCTTGCCAGCCACGCTGTGGAGTACTTGGACGCGTGTGATGGAGCATTGTCCTGCATGAAAATCATGTTTTTCTTGAAGGATGCAGACTTCTTCCTGTACCACTGCTTGCAGAAGGTGTCTTCTAGGAACTGGCAGTAGGACTGGGAGTTGAGCTTGACTCCATCCTCAACCCGAAAAGGCCCCACAAGCTCATCTTTGATGATACCAGCCCAAACCAGTACTCCACCTCCACCTTGCTGGCGTCTGAGTCGGACTGGAGCTCTCTGCCCTTTACCAATCCAGCCACGGGCCCATCCATCAGGCCCATCAAGACTCATTCTCATTTCATCAGTCCATAAAACCTTAGAAAAATCAGTCTTGAGATATTTCTTGGCACAGTCTTGACGTTTCAGCTTGTGTGTCTTATTCAGTGGTGGTCGTCTTTCAGCCTTTCTTACCTTGGCCATGTCTCTGAGTATTGCACACCTTGTGCTTTTGGGCACTCCAGTGATGTTGCAGCTCTGAAATATGGCCAAACTGGTGGCAAGTGGCATCGTGGCATCTGCACGCTTGACTTTTCTCAGTTCATGGGCAGTTATTTTGCGCCTTGCTTTTTCCACACGCTTCTTGCGACCCTGTTGACTATTTTGAATGAAACGCTTGATTGTTCGATGATCACGCTTCAGAAGCTTTGCAATTTTAAGAGTGCTGCATCGATCTGCAAGATATCTCACTATTTTTGACTTTTCTGAGCCTGTCAAGTCCTTCTTTTGACCCATTTTGCCAAAGGAAAGGAAGTTGCCTAATAATTATGCACACCTGGTATAGGGTGTTGATGTCATTAGACCACACCCCTTCTCATTACAGAGATGCACATCACCTAATATGCTTAATTGGTAGTAGGCTTTCGAGCCTATACAGCTTGGAGTAAGACAACATGCATAAAGAGGATGATGTGGTCAAAATACTCATTTGCCTAATAATTCTGCACTCCCTGTATATATATATATATATATATATATATATATATATATATATATATATATGTATATATATAAAATGTATTCATATTTTGTCATTCTTTAAAAACTACTTACTTCTTGGTGTTTTGTTCATTAATGAATATACAGTATTTTGTTCTGCCACAGGACTACTGCTACTCCTTCTTTGATGGATGCCAATCATTAAATGCATCTCTTACAGGGCAGCTCTAGCCTTTATAGCTTTTAATGCATTATGATGTCATGGCACACATCATAAAACATTAAAATGCTGTGTAGGTGGTAGCCTAGAAACAGGTAGCACTTGTAAGGCATTATTTTGTGCCTTGTCTACTTCTGGAACAATAAATAGATATACTTTAGCTGTTTCTCTTATTGTCCCTGGCATCGTTAAAATTGCTTTCTACAACATGATTGCTAATTAGCAACTGAGAAGGAAAGAACTATTGTGAGTATGGAGTGAATGGTGTATGATTCTACATGTCAAAGAAGGTATGATAGCAATGTAAATATCATATATGTCACCAAATATCAGAGTTGATCAGTCAAGGGTAAAATTGAGCAATTATGCAGCAGAATTACTTTGTATTCCATTCAACTCTCATAGTCACATTGACCCAAAAGCAAGACAACTAATTTTGCATCTAGAATTTAACTTATCTGATCAGACCATCTAACCTTCACCATTCACCTCCTTCATTGATCATCTCACTGATACACCTTAGTCCAGGAACTCTTTTTGGCTATTCCACTCTGAGGGACTGAGATGGATCACAACACCAGGGCTCATCTGTTATCAACAGGACCCATTTGTGAAGTGGTCCTTTATTTTATTAAGCAACAGCTCATACATAAGGGTTGATCAACCCATCTGCAGATATCAAATTATCACAATTTTAATGGTGTCATCTGTACCTACCTTGTAGATTCTGGCAGATTTCTTGATCCCTGGTGTCAAGTGGAAAGAAGGTGTTTGTTTCTCTACAGCACATACGCATTCAATAATCTTTAGTTTCTCTACCACCCCACCAGATTCTATGTCTCTCCTGCTAACTACCAAACCCCTCTTTTTGATGATACATGGATAACCCTTATTTACACTAAGCTTTTCAAGGACTGAGAAGCATATCTCTGAATGCTCTAACATATAGTTCTTGTGGAGAAAATTTCAACATTATCCATAAATCTGATGTTATTCATA
Organism: Discoglossus pictus; assembly: GCA_027410445.1. Taxonomy (NCBI): domain Eukaryota; kingdom Metazoa; phylum Chordata; class Amphibia; order Anura; family Alytidae; genus Discoglossus; species Discoglossus pictus. The sequence goes on from CM050164.1 coordinate 432,798,991, forward strand.
ACATATAAACTTAAAGTGAAAACATATTCTTAACACATGGATAATATGCAATGATAATAGATTTGCTTTTTGTATTCTCCAATTTTTAAATCATATGCCAGATATTCAGATTTCCAAATAACATCCTTCCTGTCATTTATCTATTCATGTTTTTCTATATGTCCCATTAACTTGTTTCAGATATGCAAATATTGTTATCCTCATGAAGAGCTGATTATGACAATTATATTTCAAAAGGTTTTGTAAATATGAGATAATTATCTCAAATTTCATTTGGCTGGTGGGCATAATGGCATATTTAGAAAATACATTCTGTGCATAATTAGAGCACCTCTTCAGCAAGCTGTTTTGTTTCATTTGCTCACATTTCCTCTGACATTATCTTTTGTTTTCTCTGTACGATCTGAACACAGAATAATATTTGACCCTGGTATAGAGTCTGACATTATTCTTTTTTCCCCACAGTGAGTGACATTGCAACTGATATTGAATTTCACCTATAATATCCCGTTCATTTACATTTATTTTGTCTGCAGGTCAATGTATAATAGACAGGCAAGGCCAGTAACAGAGCACATTAGTTGTTATTCTGATTTTGACAGCACAATGGATGCCTCATAAGTACTATATAGATTCAGTTATCTGTGGTATTTGGAGCTGCTCCAATGCTCTGAAATGTGAGTGCTTAGATTAAATGTTTCCAGTGTTTCATTTCAGGAAAGTTTTCATGATTTAGTATTGATTTATATTTAAAGTTTACATGTACCAGTACAGTAATATATTATATAGCCCTAACATCTGTATACTATGTACATTTATATTAAATGTAAACTCTTTGAGATCAAAAATGTTTTTTATCACTTAGTGCAAGGCTGTATAAGTGGACGGACACGGCCCACAAGCTACTTTCACTTTCACTTATTCAATTTTATTTTTATATAATTTTATTGAAAGGTATACACAATGTTCCAACACATTAGACAGTAGCTAGAACTAACATTTCAGATTTTCATTAACATAAATGCCTTGTATTAGTATATCTCTTCCATTTTGTATTTTCTATTATTATGAAACAGCAACAGTAACTTTAAAACAAAAAAAAGAAAGAAAGAAAGAAATAACAAAAGAGAAAAAAAAAGAGCATGGAAGAAAGAGAAGGAACAGACATATAACTGTACATTTATAAACAGTTGATTCTTTATCACAGCTAAACCACTCTTTAAGAGAGGGTTAGCTACTTTTCAGTAATGTCCAACCCAGCTTTCATATTAGATTGCATAGAAAGTCCTCTGTTCTTCCATTTTAAACTAAAATTCAGTATTAATACAATTCCTTACACTTACAGCCAGGCGAGAAAATGATTACCTCTTGTCCAATAGCCCTCGTAAACCAGAGTTTCCAGGACCTCCTCCCGAGCCCCTAAAACAGCTAATGCTCACTCTGGGGTCAAACTTTTGGAGGTTATCAGGGGTACAATATACCCTCTGAAGGACTTTAATAGATGTTTCTAAGTGCGTATAATTAAAAGTTCCCTTACTTAAGTTTGAGCACGATTTTTCCCATTTCTTCCATTCCCATTCCCTCCCTAGGTCTCTCTCCCATCTACAAATTAATGTTGGTTTCTCAGTATTTTTAACTTTTGCAAATATATCCTATAGAGATCCTACTATTCCTCTAGCAAGTGGGAGGGTTTTACATGTTACAGAGAACCAAGAAGATTTCGCAGGCCCAAATCTTTTAAGCAACTCACTGGCCCAACTTCTTATTTTCAGATAGTTATAAAACTCCTTCGAAGGAATGGAATATTTCTCATTGAACTGATCAAAAGTCATCAGGTAACTTTCAGTGAACCAATAACCTAACCTGTCCAAGCCTCTAGAGGTCCACCAGTGTTTAGATGTTACACTTGAGTTTGCCAAAGTTTCAGGAAAAGAGAAAACCGACACCAGAGGGGGATGCATCTACATCTAACCTATTCTTGGACCTAGCCCACCTCCAGGAGGTTATAGTTAAGTGTATTATAGGGTTTTGGTGAGTCTTAATCAATCTCAACCCCTCAGGAACCAAGAGTAGCATCTCCCAGCTATGAGGAAACATTTGTTGATGTTCCAAGAACACACAACTTGGCTGATGTTTGGCGGAGTGCGCTAGGGGCAGCTGAGCTGATCGTGCCGCCTTAAAATAGTATCGCAAGTTTGGGCATGATAGTCCCCCTCCTTCTTATGCCTGCACATAATTTTTCTAGAAATACGGGGGATTTTATTTTTCCAAATAAATCTAAAAATGCTAGATTGAAACCGGTCCAGCTCTTTCAGGGAAATCGGTATAGGGAGAATTCTGAAGAGATATAAGATCTTAGGTACTATGGCCATTTTGGTTGATGCTATACGGCCAGTCCACGAAAACGGGTATTTCCTCCATGTCGTTGTTCAGTTTTTTTTATACATAGGAGGGTAATTTGCCTTGTATAGATCCGATAGCTTGGGTGTAATGTTAACTCCTAGATATTTCATATGTCGGGCAGGCCACGTAAAGGCATACATTGATTTCAGAAATTCTATATCGCTCTGAATCATGCCCACGCTTAGGGCCTCTGATTTCCCTAGATTCAGCTTAAGTCCCGAAACTTTACTAAATTTATCTATAACCGACATAAGTGCTGGTATTGATGAACTGGGGCTAGTTAAAGTACATAAAATATCATCAGCGAAGAGAAAGCATTTATAATCTTGTAATCCGACCTGAAACCCTTGAATCTACTTATCCGATCAAATTATCTGTGCAAGCGGCTCTACGGCAAGTGCAAATATTAGGGGTGAGAGTGGGCATCCCTGCCGCGTACCTCTTTGGAATTGAATCTGGGCCCTGTGTTCGCCCGACAAACATAGGTTAGCTAGCTGGGATCCATAGTATGTTCTAAGTAGAGTAACAAAACAGCCCTTAAAACCGAACTTGTCAAGCACCTTATATAGGTATGGCCATTCTCCCGTGTCAAAGGCTTTCTCAATGTCTAGGGCCAGTAGACACATCAGAGAATTTGATTTGTGAGCCAAATATTGGATATTCAAGATACGTCTGATATTGTCCCCGCCTGCATATAAAATATAAAACCTGCCTGTTCTTTGTGTATAATTTCTGATAAAAATCAGGAGATCCGCATTGCCATAATTTTAGCTAATATCTTGACGTCCCCGTTCAACATGGATATGGGCCGGTAGTTCTTCACTTCAAGATTCTCCCTACCTTCTTTAGGAAATACCACCAGCTTGATTTAACTCTGGGGGCATATTTTCCCCCTTCAAAATTGAGTTGAAAAGGGACGTGAGATGGGGAGTAAGTAAGGTTTCAAATTTTTTATAATATAAATTTGTGAAACCATCTGGCCCTTGGGGATTTACCTATTTTGAGACTCTGAATGGCTGCTCTCACTTCTTCTGGCGAGATGTCTAAATTCAAGTTAGATAGTTGCTGCTCCATTATCGAGGGAAGATCAATAGATCCTAAAAAAGAATCAAAGTCCAGCCCTTCAGTCTGCATTTAAGATGAATATATCTGCTGTTATATCTGACTGAAACTCTTTTTGAATGTCCTTCGGCTACAAGAGATTTTTATCGTCAGATTTTCTAATCTGGGTGACCCTGGAATTAATTTCCTTAGACTTTAGTCTCCTGGCTAGCATCTTGTCCGGTTTGTTTGCCTTCCAGTAATATAAATGTCTCGTTTTCCTCATGGCCTTTTCCGTATAATAAATAGTACCCCATCCAACTCTAACTAGATTTCATCAATTTTTTTACGTAGCTTAGGAGTTGGGCGCTGCTGATTGATTTTTTCCAGATTGTAAAGGGTAGCTGCTAGCTTCTATTCTTTTTGTTTAAGGGATTTTCGATGTAGCCCCTTATGTAAGCCTTATGGGCCAACCAGAGCCAACCAGCCCCCGTCCCCGGAGAGAAATTCCACTCAAAATACAACTTAATATCCTCCGCCAGCGCTGCTAAGCTATTGGTATCTGACAACAGATGTTCATTAATCCTACAGCTCCTAAAAGAGGACAAGCTAGGGCCAAGCAATTATTTAACAGCCACTATAGCATGATCAGACCAGGGGCAGGGGGTAATGTCAGACTCTCGGACGCTATCAAAAAGAAGGGAGTCCACTAGAAAAGTATCAATCCTCGAATAAGTGGCATGCGTGGGCGAATAGTAGGTATATTCCCGACGGTCTGGATGAAGGCCTCTCCAGGCATCCACCAAGCTCATTCTTGTCAATAGCAGGTTAATTTGACCCAGTTTATTGGAAAATGTAGTTTCCCGGGTGCACCTGATCGATCTATTGCCGAAATGAAAGTTAGATTAAAGTCCCCCCATTACCAGCCTGCCTGGTCTAATGGTCTAGTGGATCTAGATCCTTCAAAAACTTGATCAGGGTTTTGTGAGGTGAGGTTGTGGCAGATTAAAGGGAGATTAATGAGATTTTGTGACCTGAGACTACTCAATTTACCAAAATGTAGTGTCCCTCCTTATCTATAATGCTGGGTTCTAGTTTGAATGTGAATTTTTTGTGTATGAGAATTGCTGCCCCTGCTTTCTTTGTTGATTGGGTGGCCATGTATATTACCGGATAATCTCTATGAAGTAAATTTGTTTTTTTTTCTATGCGAGAAGTGGGTTTCTTGCATGAAAATAACTGAGGGCCTGTGCTGTCTTTAGTACTGGAAAGCCTTCCGCCGCTTGAAGGGGGAGTTAAACCCTTTCACATTATGGGTAATAAATGTGGATTCTGATTCACTCATTTTAATTTAGAGGCTATGCGTGTGAGAAATTTTCTCCTACCTTCTTTTTCTCATCTTTTGGGGTTCCCAAAGTATCTCAGGACAGAGGAGGGCCCAGAGGAAATTTGCTGGTGCTGAAAAGTCAGATCACTGTCAACATAGAAGCACAAAGATATAGCTAGCATTAGTATTACACCTTGTAAAGATCTAACCTTCATAAATACAGTGAGAGTAACATCAATCCTAAGTGCTAAAGCTACAGTGTGCAAAGGACTTGGACCTCGGCTACCGTCCTTTAAGCATAAACAGCTAGCTACAAACTTTTCTAGTAGTAGGTTCGCCTCAGCTACAAAAACTACTTTTGCCTGGCAGCTATCTTGCTGCACCAGTATATTTAGTGCTTCTCTTACTCCGTAAATAGTAGTAAACAAACTAAGCAATATTTTAACTTTTCAGATTTAAACTAAAAGATTTGGTATCAAAATCAGTAGCTAACTTCAGAATTTTCCCATATCTAAGGTTTTGACTAGTATAGGTTTAAACTAGAATTCTCTGCGTTAGTCCTCCTGCAGTATAAATGTACAGAGCAGTCCAGAGACCAAGCAGTATCTTGCGTTTCAGTTCCAACTGCTGAGCTCGAATTCAATCTGATCTTGCAGCAGTCGAAGTGTCAGCGGTAAGTCTAGAATTCCCTTTACGCTGAGGGCTGTAGATGGCCTGGCCCTTACAAATCAAGCTCTTGTCTCTGTAAGTTCTAGTAGGAAGCAGATCCTTTTTTTGAGGTTGTGAGCCAGTGGAGGGCGGTCTTGATCTTCCACCGATATTTCTGCCGGGCACAGACGAAGATGGCGTAATACAGCTAGGCAGTCTTCCAGTGTGCGGGTGATATGTGCAGTGCCCTGATAATTAAAGGTGAGAGCAAAAGGGAAGTTCCAACTATACTGTACTTTATGCTGTTGAAGGATTGCTAGAGGATGTTTCATTTGCCTCCGTCTGTCCAGCGTGTTGGGTGACAAATCTGCGTAGACTTGCAGATTGGAATTGTGAGGGCCTTTAATAGACTGCATTTTCCTAGTCTCTGAAAGTAAGATATCCCTAGCCTAGAAATCTTACAACCACGTCCTTGGGGGCCTCAGGATTTCTCATACCTCTAAGAGCTCTGTGAGCTCGTTCAATCTCAAGCATATCAGGGAGTATAGACGCAAAGGTCTCTTTCAGATATGCAGTCAAATTCTGAACGGCCATTGGTACTCCTCGTATTCTGATGTTATGGCGACGAGACGATTTTCCAAGTGCTCAATCTTGTCTGTCAGCTCCATGATGGTAAATGTGTTTTGGTCTATGGAAGAACGATCATGCTGTTGTGCCTCTCCAATCTGATCCACTATTTCTTCTAATAGTTTGGTCCTTTGCCCCAGCTCCTTCAGATCCTTCCACAGTGGTTATATCGCTTTAGTTAAAAGCTGTTCAATAGTAGCTATTGATCTAGGAGAAAGATCAATGTGTTGCTTCACTTTTTTAGAGGTGTCTTCCTGCTCGGACAAATCCGAGCGATCAGAGGCAGAGTCTAATTGAGACGTGGGTTTGGCCACCTTGGGCGAGAAATGTCCCTTTTGCCGAGCGGCCCCTCTTGCTTTTCTTCATGTTTTAGGGTTAAGATTCAGATGCTCCAGAAAGCTTTTAATATCCTCCTCCTATCCCAGTTTCTTGTGAATGGCTTGGAGATATATGGTTAGAGAGGCTGCATCCCAGCTAGCAGGTAAGATCACTAGTTGTACTAAAGCAGAAGATTGATAATGGCAGCCATGCTAGTCAAAACCTCCTGTAGGATAACATTTACATCTTGTAGTTCAATAATTTTTGGCTGTAGAAAAAAATCTCCACCATTTCTTTTGACTGCTGGATTTTGGAGAGTCCTATTAGACAAGATTCAGGCAGTCTTTAATATGGAGTCTTTCTCCCCTAACAGGGGTAGAAAACCATTAAGAAGACAATCTTCTGGTAACTTATTGGTACTTAGCAGTTTCTTCCAAAACTGGATATATTAAATTCAGCAAACAAAGCTCCTATTTTGCATGTCAGTTGTAGTTATGCAGGATGGCCATAGGATGGCAGTGTGGAGCCACAGCAGCAACCAATCAATTGGCCTTGTGGAATACAGCTTTAGTGTTCTGTCATAGAGCTAGCTGGGTCTCTTAAATCAGGGAGTAGTGGAACCAGCCCACAGTTATGTGCCAATGAGTCTGCCAAATCTTCAGGGCCAATAAAGTTGCAATGTCTTTGGCAATAATAAGCTCACAGCCTCTGATGTTGTCAGGGTCAAAGTAAAAGAAGGTATTTTGGGGGTGCAAGGCTTTCCTAGGGTAGCCCCCTTTTCTGTTCTCAATGGCCCCAGGGTTCGCCTAGCCTGTCAAGGGGCTTCTTCCAGCCCTACTGGGCTTCTATAGGTCTTTGGCTTGCCTCTCAGGCCTAGGCCTCAAGTCCGCCTAGTGGCACCGCAAGGTGGCAACCGTCGTTTCACTGGCTTTTCTGTCCATCCCGACCCCCAACCCACCTCGGGCCCTGATCCCCTCCAAGCAGGCCCCAGACCCAACAGCGCCGAGCCACAGGTCTTGAGGGGCTCTGCAGGGTCCTCCGGCCTCTCCCTCAGTGCAGGCCTGACTCCCTGTGCACCCGGGGGCCCCGTTGAGGCTCACCAGCCCTCGCCGCTGGCCTCACAAGATGGCGGCTGCCACTTCTACTCGGGCCCTCGCCTTCTCCTCCTCTCACCTCTCCGGACGGGAGTCCAGACATTTTCAGTGTCTCCGATTCTGTGTCCCCTGTTTCCAGCACCTCCACTGGGTCTGTGCAGTCTTGAACAGAAGGCCCACCTCCTTCAGAGAAGCTCCCCTACTGGGAGTACAGGTATTTCCGCCACCTGCCAACTCCGTTCCCTTGGGTTATCCCGTGGGAGGTCGTGTTAGTTACCCCAGTTGTCCCCTGAATTTAAGGTCCTTTGGGCAAAAATAAGCCTAAATGGCAGCAGCTTGCGGAGCTCTAACTTAACACGTCCTGCAGCATTGGACGCCAGCTCCGCCCACTTTTTCACATTTTAACTCCTGCCCACCAGTTCATTGGCCAAAAAATATTTAACCCTCCCACTCAAAAAGAATTTGGACAGCACTGATTTAGCGTCTTGTAATAGTAGTGTGTTTACTATCTGGACTTATAGCTGTAATCTTAACAATTCAAGCAGCATTAATCATTTTAAAAGATTCACTGTGTCTATTTCATATTTTTTTTGATGCTCTTAAAACCATAGAACTTGCGTTTATTATTCAGATCTGTACTACAGTCAAATCTGCCATTATTGGAAGATGAAAACAACCAAACCCTCCTAATTGGGCTGACATATTAGAGACTCAGAAAACCTCCAAGAATACCCTAAGATTATTAATCAACACAAATGTAAATGGTTGGTTTGGGACTCTATCGTGGAACCTTGAATGTTTAAACAAATTCATTTTAGACAAGACCTTATTGAACCTTATTCGGGTACTATTATAGGTTATGAATGTGGTGTGAATGAGGCTATATCTGTATTTTTTTTTCTTCTTTTTTAATTTTTCCCCCCTTTGTTATTGCAAAATAATTTGTTATACTTTTGCTCAATTATCAGACATAGCCTTGTCTGTTTGTTTTGGGTACTGTTGCCCGTCAAACATGAGGGAAATAAAAAGTGAAGCCTGGCAATACTGTTTGCCACACAATGGGAGTCTCTCCCCCCTCTACTTTACTGGCCTTGCAATGAGCGCCTTTGGCACTCATTGTGGGTCTCTCCCTCTGTCTACTTCCTCCGTTGTGTCTTATTCCCCCCTCCTCTCCCTCCCTTGTGTCTCCTTTCCCCCTCCTCTCCCTCGCTTGTGTCTCCTCCCCCCCCCTGTGTTATTACTACCTCCCTCTCCCTCCCGTGTCTCTTCCCCCCCCTGTGTCTATTTCCCTCCTGTGTCTCTTTCTCCCTGCTACCCGTGTTGCTTCCCCCCTCCATCATGTCTCTTCCCCCTCTCTTTCCCCTGGGTCTCTTTCCCCCTCCCCTGTGTCTGTTCCCCACTCCCCTGTGTCTCTTACCCCCTTTCCCTCCCCTGTGTCTCTCCCCCCTCCCCTGTGTCTCTCCCCCCCTCCCCGTGTCTCTTTCCCCTTTTCCTGTGTCTCTTTCCCCCATATCCCTCCCTTGCATTTCTTCCCCCTCCCCTGTGTCTCTTTCCCCCCTGTCCCCCTGTGTCTCTTTCCCCCCTCCCTCGTCCCCATTTTCCTCCCCTGTGTCTTTCCTCCCTCCAAATAAACCACATTTTCTTGTTTTTTGTGAAAATGTTCCTTTATGTAGTGCAGAAATTTGTAGCAATGAGTGATAGCTACTGGGAAGAGACTTCCATTTAAACGTCATGAAGCATGCATATTATTCCAGGAAGCACTTGATGGAAATTTTTTAAATGGTTATGGGACAGCCACTCAGAGCTTAAGATATTACAGATATTTCAAGCACTTGGATGGCATTTCTCCAAGGTTAGATTTACGTGTGATAGCTCGGTAGTGTTAAACGAGTGAACGAGAATTTCCTCTATTACTAACTTTTTATGTGTGGAAGGATTTATATTTTCATTCATGTTTTTAAGCTCTCAAATGATTTCTCAACTGTTGAAACTTTAATTATTTTGCACTGAATTTGTTTTATAAAAATAACACTGTATGGCAGTGCACAAAGACAATGTAATATACTCATCAATGTTTTTCTAAGCTTTAAATAAATCATGAATTAAATACCATTGTGTCTGTCAATTCCTAACGCTTATGCACAAAGTTATTCAACCTGAAAAAAACACTTCAATTCTCTGCTTATTTAAAACGTCTCATTTTCCAAAATATCTGCTTTGTCATCATTAATATCATTCTAAGCAAGTCGAGCTTGCTATCTTTTACTCATTATATTAGCCTTACCTTACTGATTGACAGACTCCGTAGTTTGTTCTCCTTGACTACTTTTAAATACTATTGCTTTGGAATCTGCCCATTTTCATCTATATAAGAAGCTTTGGCTTAATAAACTCACAGTTTATTTGTCGGGACAACCCATCAGCATTCTGGTTTGCACTTCCCCGTCTGTGTTTAATCACAAAGTTCTGTGCTTGGAGCGCAAAGCTCCACCTTAACGGTCTCCCATTATCCCCAGCTACTCGATGAAGCCAACAGAAAGGGTTGTGATCTGTGAAAATGGTAAATGGACGTCCATATAAGTATGGTTGGAGCTTTTTGAGGAACCTTCCATCCTAGGGGTTGCATAGGCATTGGTTTTAGTTTTCTCATTTAACTTGCGGTAGTCCACACACAACTATGTGGTACCATCTTTCTTAAGGACCAGTACTACATGGGAGGCCCATGGGCTACTAGAGGGTTAAATAACTTTCATTTGGAGCATCTCTTCTAATTCTTTACTAATGGTCTTCTGTACTGCCTCAGGGAATCTATAGGGGGGCTGTCTTAGAGGTGGGCAGTCAGCGCTAAACACATTATGTTTTGCTAGATGGGTGCATCCTGGGGAATTCGTAAATAATCTCAGTTAGCTGGTAATTACACTTGTTAGCTGGCCCTGCTGACAATCTGTTAAATTTTGGGAAGCCCGAACAAATTCAGCAACGGCCATTGAGGTAATAACCTCTAGTAAATCAGGCAGTAGTCCTTCTTCTGGATTGCTACCTGTAGAAGCACAGTCAGCCATGACCATAACGGCCCGGTCCTGGTAAGCTTTTAATCTGTTGATTTGGATGGTTCTGTGGATGTGACGATCAGGATCTAACTGAAATCTATAGGTGGCTTCCCCAACCTTCTGTACTATTTCATAGGGCTCTTCCCAGGATGCTTGCAACTTGTTCTGGGGTTTGGAAACTAGAAGGAGGACGGGCTGCCCATCCACAAACTCCCTATGGTGGGTACCTCAGTCATACCATACCGCTGTTTCTGCTTCCCTTGGGCTACTTGTAAGTGATCCAGAACTATGCCAGGAAGGGTGGCTAGTCTCTTACGGAAAGCTAACACATAGGGGACTACTGGTACCTCACTTTGTTCATACTCCCTCTACCTCTGTGGCTGAACCTCTGACACAAGTCACATACAGTGCCTAGCAAAAGTATTCACCCCTTGACTTTTTTAACTATTTTGTTACATTACAGCCTTAAGTTCAATCTTTTGTTAAAATTAATTCTACGTGATGGATCAGAACACAGTAGTCTAAGTTGGTGAAGTTAAATGAGAAAAATATATACTATTTTTTAGAAATAGACAACAGAAAATTGGCATGTGCGTATGTATTTACCGCCTTATGAAGCCCATAAAAAAGCTCTGGTGAAACCAATTACCTTCAGAATTCACGTAATTAGTGAAATGATGTCCACCTGTGTGCAATCTAAGTGTCACATGATCTGTCATTACATATACACACCTTTTTTGTGGCCCCAGAGGCTGCAACACCTAAGCAAGAGGCACCACTAACCAAACACTGTCACTAAAACCAAGCAACTCTCCAAACAAGTATGGGACAATGTTGTTGAGAAGTACAAGTCAGGGTTAGGTTATAAAAATATCCAAATCTTTGATGGTCCCCAGGAGCACAATCAAATCTATCATAACCAAATGAAAATAACATGACACAACAGCAAACCTGCCAAGAGATGGCTGCCCACCAAAAGAGAGGCAGCACAGAGACCTAAGGTAACCCTGGAGGAGCTGCAGAGTTCCACACCCGAGACTGGAGTACCTGTACATGTACATAGGACGACATTAAGCTGTACGCTCCATAGAGGTGGGCTTTATGGCAGAGTGGCTAGAAGAAAGTCATTACTTTCACCAAAAAACTAAATGGAACATATTTAGTTTGGGAAAAGTGATGTGGGAGACTTCCAAAATGTATGGAGGAAGGTGCTCTGGTCTGATGAAACTAAAATTGACATCACATCACTCAAAGAACAGCAGTCTGGGAAACTGGTCAGAGTTGAGGGAAAGATGGATGGTGCTAAATAGAGGGATATTCTTGAGCAAAACCTGTACCACTCTGTGTGTGATTTGAGACTAGGACGGAGGTTCACCTTCCAGCAGGACAATGACCCCAAACACACTGCTAAAACAACATTTGAGTGGTTTAAGGGGAAAAATGTGAATGTGTTTGAATGGCCTAGTCAAAGCCTAGACCATAATCCAAGTGCAAACCATCCAACTTGAAGGAGCTGGAGCAGTTTTAAAAGGAGGAATGGGCAAAAATCCCAGTGGTATGATGTGGCAAGCTCATAGAGACTTATCCAAAGCGACTTGGAGCTGTGATTGCCGCAAAAGGTGGCTCAACAAAGTATTGACTTTAGGGGGGTGAATAGTTATGCACATTGACTTTTTTCTGTTATTTTGTCCTATTTGTTGTTTGCTTCACACAAAAAAACAAAAAAAAACTTCTTAAAAGTTGTGGGAATGTTCTGTAAATTAAATTATGCAAATCCTCAAACAATCCATGTTAATTCCAGGTTGTGAGGCAACAAAGCACGAAAAATGCCAAGGGGGTGAATACTTTTGCAAGGCACTGTATATCACAATAATCTTTTACATCTTTGTTCACCCTGGGCCAGCAAAATACTTGGGTGTGACTTTGTCAGATTCTCTTATTTCCCATATGCCCGGCTAGGGGAATGTCATGGGTAAATTCTAGTAGGGCCAATCTGAATTTTTGGGGGATAATCAATTGTTTTTTGTCTCCACCGGGTCTGCGGTACCCTCACCCATGATAACACAATATAGCAACCCCTGGTCCCAAATAAATTGTTCCCCTTCTTTCCCTAATTCACTGTTGTCAGCCTACTGCCGAATCCCCTCTAAGGTGCTATCTCCCTTTTAAGCTCATCTAAACTGGCCCAATTAACCCCATTTTCCCAAGCAGATAATTGACTTACCCCAGGCTGAATGGTGGGTGAGGGATCCGTTGGCATAGGTTCTGGCCCTTCAACGGGCTGGGCGGCTGCTTGAGCATGGGCCACAATATTCATGTAGTGACATTCCATTAGTCCCAGGTCATTGCCCAGTAATACATCCACAGGAAAGCCCGACATCACTCTTACTTACGGAGACCCTTTCCGGTACCCCAATCAATCTGTACTTGGGCAACAGGGATGGAGAGTTGCTGCCCACCGGCCACAACTACATTTAGGGTTTAGGGAGTCTCTGAAACGTCATACTGTTCTTGTCCATGATCCACTCTTGCATTGCGTCTGAAATCCGGTAATATAATTGCTCCACTAATATGAGGTGCTTAGCATCCTCAAGGTTGTGGACAGCCTGGCACTTCAACCAGCTTTCACAAGCATGCCTCATAGTATTCCTCTGCATAGTCCAGGGGAATGATCTGGTAGGCAGCCGTTAAGCCAGCAGTTAATCCACTTGGCTTGGGGAACATGTGTAGCTCAAAATCCTGAAGGTAGCCATCAATATCCTCCCTGCCCTCAAGCTTTTGTAGACTGCTTTGAGTGGACCATATAGAGTGTGCCTTGCCCCTTCGGCTGAATTATGTGAAGCCGCCGCTGATGATCTCCAGTCCTTTTCCCTCTGGATCTCCTGGGAGATGTCCTTCATAATTTCACTAATCTGTTCATCAGATTGCGTGGTTGAAAAAGGGCCAGTTGTACTTTGCACCTCCTGGTATCCTCATCCTCCACTGACAGTTGCCCAATGGTGGGGTGGACCGTTTGGTGGTAGTACCTGGTGACAGGTCCAGGCCCTCAGGTCTACCCAATTGCTGGCCGCCTTCATCTACCCTTCTCAGCTCCTGGATCATGATGACACGGGTTGCAGAACTTGGAAGCTTGATTCCATGGTCCTTGATTAGATCCCAAAGATCTGATAAAGGTAAGTGGTCATATTTCGCCATCTTGAACCCCGGTTCCTGCACCAAGGTCCCACGGCTGCCACCAGTTTGTGAAGATTCCAGGAGGGGGCACTATTAAACTACAGAATTTCCTGCCTTTTTGGCTACAGGAATCCCCCTCTCAGGCTATCTTCCTAGAAGGAATGGTCTCTCTGTGCCTGGCAGTCAGGTCAGGATCATCTGCATCAGCTCAGTAAAATAATAAAAGTCTTCCCTCTAAATGAAACACCCCATTCTCTAGATGTTCCAGAAGAGCATGTTTATTTCTGGTATTTATACAGGACCAAGGATTTACATCATAATGGGCTGATCATATGCAAACTCTCTGCCCAGATTACAACTAACCAATAACAGAAATAGAAGAGCCAATCCAGAGGCAGGGAAAACCATGGGTTTGGCTTGCTTGTCTTGTGGGTGGATCATGGTAGGCAACATACAGGACATTTTGGCGGGAACATTTAAACAAAAGAAAAACAACACACTTTAACAACCACAAGATGTCACTCCAGGATAACAAATGGAACTGTCCCTATTTCAACAGTGAGTTGGCTACATTGTGTTAAACTGAATAGTTCTTCTGACACAAAATGACTTTAGAATCTGAAAGTCTCTCGGTTAGGGAAAACAGACCTTCACAGAACTTATATATTTGTTGCTATGACTTCTGCTCTAAGTCTGTTTCTCTAATCTACTATGTTTTCTGCAATTAGTAAATTTGTTTGTACATTTGCATGTAAAAAAAACAAGTTAAAAAACTTGTTTCCTCCTCAAAAACCCAAGAAATACAGAGTTCGCAATGTATTCTGGGAATATGGACAGGGGCATGCAAATGACCTCATAATATGAGACACTCTTTAATCCATTAGCTCATTTGTATTTTGCCTGCTGTACTCTGTACATTGGCTTCTCTAACTCTGTTGCCCACCATGAGCTAATTAAATGTGTGGTTAGCTTCCAGACTACAATATAAATGAAAGCTTCTGTCATGTAACTCCTTCATGCCATCCCTATTTCAAGTATTTTATGTTTTCTCTACTGCCTTTTTATCAAACCGGATTAATTGTATTCTTGTTTTATTAATAGAGTCTGTAGAAAATGTATAAGTGGGGTATGTTTGTCACCCTCTTGTATCACACCTAAACCCTTACATTGTAAGTTTGCGAGTTTTCAATTGTGTGTCCGTGTCTTGGAAACAAGCACTAGGTGCATAGTATTATATGCTCAAAAACAGGGCCCTCCATTCTTTATAAGGTGTTAAGTTTTTTTTGCCATGTACTAAACCCCTGTACAGCGCTACAGAATATGTTGGCACGATATAAATAAAGATAATATTAATAATATGTTTAACCACGCTCACAATCATGAGTAAAATCTTCATTTTAGCAGAATATTTGTCAATGGGATTCTTGTTGTCCAGGGGATGAGATCTGCCATTTTTTCTTTATTTGGCAGTGGATAGTGGGGGAAGAGAGATATGTGGCCTCCTTGGTGGGTGAGATAATTTTTCATCATCTGAGACCTCTCCCCACTCCCTCTATATGCTTAGAAGCAGCCAGTCACACTACAAAAAATATGTTTGCATTCCATGTACTGCTACCTCCTGCCCTGAATGATTAAACATATGTGGGCTCCTATACAAAACCTATGCCTATGACATTTAAAATCGTTAATAAAATGTTTTTATGCTATGACTTACATTGCTGGTACAAATATGTTATTTGTTTCTTACATGTTTCACAAGCCTTTTCTTACATTCTAGTGGTTCTGCAACCACAATTGTCCCTTTTATCCAGTTTAACACTGCTTAATCTCTGCCATGAATACCAAGTGGATCATCATGGTGTGTTATGGTCCATGAGGTCACAGAGAGTCAGACACGACTGAATGAAGCAAACACAACAACAATTTTACTTAACTTAATTTTTTATTATGTTTGAATTTAAGACAAATGTGCATTCATTTGGTACATACAATGGTTTTATCACCACATTGCACAGATCATCTTAATGTAACAATTGTGTCTTTCCTGAAGAAATTTAGAAATAGTTTACTCATTGATTGCCAAGGAAAAGTTTCTAAGCAATCTCTAGGATCTATTATTTCCACAATGCAAGGTGATTGTGTTCAGTCTGATGGAAATGAACATAAAAATTGTCATCTTCAAGCAACACTGCTATTGATAAGAGGAAATCAATCATATGTGAGATTGCTTGTTAATTATCATTCAGAAGGAGTTGCCATGAATAGTGAAGAAAATTACCAGCCATAGAAAACTACTTGATACAACTGCTAAGCTATCAATACAAGTACACTGAAGTATTTCAAAGAATTGGAAAAGACAAAACAATCTTATACAACTCTAGATAATGAGGGCTGAGATGCGGAATATGCCAAGCTGCAGACACATATATAGTCATATTAGTTCTTTAAAGGAACTGCCCAAAAATAAGGAGTTTACTATTTTAGCATATATAAAACAATTATTTTGTTTAAAGCTTGTGAATATTAAAGTAATTATGTTAACACATTTTAATGAGGGCAGCTGAGAGATGTGATTGAACACTGTAGACATGAAATAAATGTAATTTTTTTTTGGTACAAAGTGCTTGCATGACATTCTCTTTACAACTATAAAATTATTTGTCTCCCACTGAAATATGATATAATATGTGAAAAATGCCATTTGGAATGGGAATTAATATATTGATCAAGCATATAGATGAATATAACTTGTGTCTGCGTGTTAAATATTTCCACTAAATTTAGATGTATTCAATTGTTTCTAACCCGTATGTGACCATCCAGGGGTAGGGGTTATTACTGCCCATGACCACCTGCTATAGACTACAGGTTAACTACCCACAAGGGCCGTTTGGGTTCTTTGAAATCTCAGCCCCAGCACCCAGATATATGTCTTCTGTATCAGTCAGAGTCTCTCCATCAGGAATCCACACTTCCAGGAGTCTCAGTAACCTTCCTGTGGTAGTGACCAGGACAGGCTACTTGCAGGATGGACAAAGGATCCGTATTGCAGCCACCAGGAGCAAATAAGAGAACATACCATTTCTATATGTCTCAGCAGTGAACTGTTTTATTTTTGGAAAATCAACAATATTTATAGAGGTTAGATACAGAGGGGGTGTATACAACACCACAATGACAGGGAATGGCATACAAACACAGGAGATTGACTCCATGTGGGGTTTAATAGTCTGGCATCCTGGCATCCTGTCTGGCACCTGTGAACAATAGGCCCACCTCCAAATACACATAATGCTGTCTCCATGTCTAGTAGTCCAGACTTCAAATAGAGTACATTACATGGCAAACAATGGGACAAAACAGATTACAATACGATGGAGGTGTTTATGCACATAGTCCAGTGGCTGGAGCCAAGCAGTCTCTTCTTTATGGTGGCTCAATGGGCTAAGATCCAGTAACTGCAAAATGGGACAGTGACACCATGAACTTGTAGGTAGGATTTTAGGGGGCATGATCATGTGATCTAGCAATAATTAAGCAAACCCGTAAGTTACCTTTCAAAAAGAGCCAATAGTAAATGAGACAGTCATCATGATGTCAGAAAAATATGGAAATTACAATTAGCCTGCAATTGTAGACTAAGCATTAATACACGCAAATAAGTAATGTTTGCTGATTGTGTTGCACGCAAGCAATCTTGAAATACATTAAAGCATCTGTTTAAGTTCATGTGGGTGGCCTGATATGTATTAATCCATTGATTTCCAGGATCGATATCACATGGAAATAAAATTTACAAATAATTATTTATTTATTTATTTATTGCATATTTGCGAGCTTGAGACTGTTGTGCAATTAATTAATTCATTACTTCTCAGTATTTTAAAGTACAGTAGTGTGTGTTTATTTGCTGCTGCAGTTATTATCGTTTAATTTTTTGATACCTTTGCGATTTACGGGTTTGAAGGCAACTGCGGGCAGATTGAATTTTTGTTATTAAATATCGATTTTATGTCAGTAGCACTGGTAGAATTTACAGGCTTGAAAAATCAATGGAGGAGATGGGACGGAGTTCCATTTTTGACAACCGCAGTGCTTTTGAGCCTGTAACTCGGAACTGGAATGCGAGTAGCTAAATGTAGCCAATTGAATATCCGTTACATTTACAGGCCACATTACGAGTTCAAGTAATTGGGATTAACTCTTATTGCTTTCTTATTTACATTGGTCTTCCTCAAATCATCTACAATATTGCACAGACTAGGCAATATTTCCCAGATGGCCACAACCTATTTTTGCACCTGCAATACTAGGCACGAAATATATAGGCATATGTGCATAAAGAAACATGTCTTTATGCCCCTGCCAGTCATTCAGTCATATGCAATATATAAAACTAATAGCTACTAATGCACATTCATATCCAGTCCTAAAGGTTTTCATTTATGGTCTAGTGTACTTCCTAGATGACCCCCAACTCAAGAACAGAAGTAATAATGTCAGTGTCTCTTACATGTCACTAATACCTTCAGGACATTTGCAGAGTTGGGAACATATCACATAAGTTTGAATTTTGATCATTTGGATTTATAAGTCATATTCTGTGTATATATTTTATGTTTATTTTGCATATAGTGTTACCATTATATGAATTTCAATGCTCTACAGGTTTCTGAAGAAGATTAATTTTCCCTTCCCAGTATTCTGGAGATTTGGTTATGGAAGACCTTCTCCATGAGGAATTGGCCTTATAGCTGAAGGCATGGTAGAGGTCACACCACCCTGAAGCCATGCAGGGTTGGGGCCTGGTCAGTACTTGGATGGGAGAACATCTAGGAATACCAGGAGTTGTATGCTGAGGCCCACTAGAGAAGGAACTGGCAACCCAATCCCATATCTCTGCCATGTATACCAAGTGGATCAGCATGGTTTGTTGTGGTCCATGAGGAGATTTGTATACAAAATGAATGACGCAAACACACACAATATTTAGGTACTCTTTTTTTCAACAGAATTCTGTTTTAGTGAAACATAAATAACAATAATCTAAGTCATGGGTTTTCAAAGTGTGCGCCGCGGCTCCCTGGTGCACCCTGACTCTGGAACAGGAGAGCCGCGGCATGAGGTAGACCAGGAGCGTGCTGTGGGGCTGTGCAAGGTGCATGTGTGCAGAGGTGTAGGAAGGGGTAACACCCCTGATAGCAGTTCTTTGGGGGTTACAAAAATGCTCACAACTGCCTTCTGCCCCCATGCTCTTTCCTTCCCCCAAGCTCCAGCTCTCTCCCTCAGAGTCCTTTGACCCGGGAGAGGAGGAGCCCCCAGGGGGAGGAGCCACCGGCAGAGGAGCAGTCGGAGAGAGGACAAGGGTGGAGGGAGAGAGAGAGGGAGAAATGTGCCCAGCAGTCTGTGTCTCTCCCAACCAATGTGCCCAGCCTGTGTATGTAAGTACCAATGTGCTTAGTCTGTGTCTGGCAATTACAGGCAAAGACTGGGCACATTGGCTATTACAAAGAGCCCAACTTGTGTATGTAATACCCAATGTGCCAAACTTGTGTCTGTAAGAGCCAATGTGCCCAGTCTCTGCCTGTAATAGCCAATGTGGCCAGTCTGTGCCTGTATTAGCCAGTGTGCCCAGCTTGTGTCTGTAATAGACAGAGTGTCCAGCCTGTAAGAGCCAATGTGCTCATCCTGTGCCAGTAATAGCCAATGTGTCCAGTCTGTGCCTGATTAGCCCATGTGCCCAGCTTGTGTCTGTAATAGCCAAACTGTTCAGCCTGTAAGAGCCAATGTGGCCATCCTGTGCCTGTAATAGCCAATGTGCCCAGTCTGTGCCTATGATATCCAATGTGCCCAGCTTGTGTCTATAATAGCCAAAGTGTCCAGCCTGTAAGAGCTAATGTCCCCACCCTGTACCTGTAATAGCCAATGTGCCCAGTCTGTGCCTGTAAAAGCCAATGTGCCCAGCATTTGTCTACATGCTAATGTGGTAGAGGAGGGAGAAGGGGGAGAGGGAGAAGAGAGAAGGAGAAGGAGGGAGAGAACATTTGTAATAATTCACGTTTATTTTTTTATATGTAATCGGACCATATATATATGTATATAGAACTATGGTCTGACTTGAGGAGCCTTGGAAAAATCTTGAATTTGTAAGTGCACCTTGGAACAAAAAAGTTTGGAAACCACTGATCTAAGTTATTTGTTGGTTGACACCAAACCATCGGCCCTATTAAATTTGGGCTACGTGTTAAAATGTATCTCGTAACGTAGTTCTTAGTACTTACTACTAATTAATTAGCACCGTAACGCAGGCCGCAGACAACTTGCAGGTTAATATGTAGCAAGCTCAAAAAATGCCTACTATATGAGCAACGTTTCCAGTTTAGCTATTAAATTGCAACAAAGTCACCGTTAATTAAAAGTGAAAGTGATGTTAGGTCTTAGAATTAATAGCACAACATTCTTAAGCACGCAAATTGGCCCAAAAAAATACTTTATTTCATGTATAATTTTTGTGTAATGTTGATCCTGGCAATCAATGTGTTAATACATGTACTGTAACTCGCATGTGATAGAATATCATATTTACGGCTTTATTAATAGTGCATTATAGTGTAACTGGAATGTGGGTCCTATCGTACATCTTAATTGAACCCCGTAATACTTTGAAATGTTTGTAGGTATCTCCACCCTGGCAGTCAGTGCTTGTGCTGTGTGTCACTGCTTTATGCTGCAGTCTCCCCTAAAAAATTATCAATGTGAGGCAAAGATAATAGGCCTTGAAGATTGCAATAGCCCTTTGATCCATTGGCTGGATGAGTGAAGTAGTGTTGGGTGTCAGGAAAACTACTTCCACTGGGATGCAGAAATGGAGCTCAGCCCAGTTGGTTAGGTGGCTTGGATTATTGTGATTCAACAGGCGGGCTTGGCCTCAAACCGTTTACATCTGCAGTAGCATTGCTAATGGGCAGAAATGTTCGCTGAACCACTTCTTTAAGATGTCCATTGTGATCCAATCTGTCCTGTTGAATTGACAAATGACCAATAAAGTGTTTTAATAATCACCTTCTATGTATTTTTGAATTGTAGACCAGCAACGGCTTGAGTTTGAAGTCGCCACTGGAGTGAAGAGTTAATAAGTAAGGGTTAGTAAGTACTGAAGGTGCTGCCTGGCATTTGCTTCCAAGACAGTCCAGTCTCGTCAATGTTGAATAGCAGTTGTCCTTCAAAGTGGCTGGAAAGGCCGGGGCAGTTTGCTGTCAGTGCTCTTCGTTTCTCCCATGATTTTGATGATCTTGAAGAGGTCCAACCAACCTCTGCTGACTGAGAAGAATCCAGTTACATCTGGAGTTTGGCTTTGGATATGAGAGTAGATACTTTAGGGCTTTACTTTTTTTACTTTTGGTGGCCTGGTTGAGAGGCATTTTGCTCTCTATTGCGTCATCAATCTAGAACGAAAAGCTGCTTCTCCATTTCCTGTAGGGAGTAGCATCTGGACCGGGTAATCTTCGTTGCAGAAGATGCACTGTTGGTAGTTGGCAAAGACATGATCTTCTACTTATTTTTAAGTATGGTGCATATTGTGGAGGTTGGTGACTTTAAATCCTCTCCAATGTCCACTTGGCGCTCTCCTTTCTCCAAACGGTCCAGCACCTGCATCTTCACATCCAGAGGAATGCTTTAGCACTTCAATTTGCCCTGGTCGTCTTTGTGCTCAGTCATTGTCTGTAAAACAGTACAAAATATACAATTAATGTTGATCTTATTAGACAATTCACAACCAAATTATGAAAAACAAGGGAACATGAAAAATATACTGTACCTTTTCTCTGGATGGTGCACGTAGGAACTGGAGTTCTTCTGTGACTCTTTCTTTGTTCATGATGGCACATTTATTTTCCTCTTTGCTCCTTCCCACTCTCTTCAGTTCTGTCTCTCTTAAAGCTGTGATGCTGTCCTGAGTGTTAAATGGCTTCCCATTATAGTGAAGCAACAGTGTTCAACGGGCCTTAATGTACTTTGGAGTAGGAACTGGCAACCCACTCCAGTATATTTGCCAAAGAAAGCCACAAGATGTGTTTGGCATGCTACAGTCCATAGGGTCATGGGGAGCCGGATTCAACTGCATGAAAAAACAACAGCAATAGCAGGGTTTAGTGCTAAGCTGGGAATTACAGAGAAAACAACACTATAGTGAATCAGTGCTAAAAGCGACAACTTTACCTTTATTCACTGGGGATATTATTTATTTCATATCTGCTTAGTCTGATGATTTTCCTTCTTTTTTTCAGTTTGATTCTGAAGTTTGCAATACAAAGTTTATAATCTGAGCCACAGTCAGCTCCAGTCCTTGTTTCTGCTGACTGTATAGAGGTCTTCCAACTTTGGCTACAAAGTATATATTCAGTCTGATTTCTATATTGTCCATCATGTGATGTCCATGTGTAGAGTTGTCTCTGAGGCTGTTGGAAGAGGGTGTTTACTATTAGCAGAGAATTACTTGAATTCTACTAATCTCTGACCTGCTTCATTTTGTACTCCAAGACCAAACTTTCGCCTTTCTTCCATGAATCTTTTGGTTCCCTGCATTATAATTCCAATCTCCTATGATGGTGTTATATCCTATGAAGTGTGGAATATCCTTGTAAAACTGAAAACTTCAGCCTTTTAGCATCCATGGTTGGAGCATAGACTTGGATCACTGTAATGATAAATGGCTTGTCTTGAATTTGAGTTGAAATCAGTGTGTCATTTTTTGGGTTGTAACCGAACACTGGTTTGGCCACCCTTTGATTGGTTAAACATGCTGTTCCATTTCTTCTGACGGATTCTTGACCCCAATAAAAGATCTGGTGGTTGTCTGATATGAAATGTCTCACTCTTGTTAATTTGAGTTAAGATGTTGAGATGAAAGTTTGGATGGCCCCGCCCTTGGAAAGAGTTTGGTGAGGGTTAACGCGGGAGAAGTAGTGAACGCCCAACCTCCAAGAAGCACACGAGCCAGTCAAGAAGCCTAACTGCGTGTACCTAATAGCTGCTCTATAGCACTGATGTTGGGACAGAGGTGGTAGCATCGGAGATGGAGTGGTGATGGTAATATGAGACAGGCACGGACCTCTGAGCTTAAGAAGCAACCACAACAAACATGTCTGCGCTCAGGAGTTGGCTGGAGTTCATACGTAACAAAAGCTCAGAACATTTGTGACAGCAAAGCTGGGGAGTAGAGCGAACTGCAGATGGCAGACCTGGAATGCCGGTAATCGGGGTAAGAAGGACAAAACTGTATTCCTGGTGAGTGGTAGGGAAGGTGGACTGCATGGAGAGAGGCCTGCTCTCTACAAGCTCCCAGAGAAATCGAGAAGCTTGGTGAGTTTTTTTTGCTCATTTATATTTTAAGAGCATTGTTTCTCACTTTATTATCTATATGAACTCGGCAAAGACTTGGGATGATATGCTCTAAAGAAGTGTGCCACTCCCAGTGGAGACATAAAGCTATCTAAAGAAGGCTATAGGGGAATTTTGACCTATAACGCAAGACATTGTCTTGACATTGTTTTGACCCCAGTCCTGATCGCCACAACTACCTTAACCCCAGCACCAAACTAAGAAGTCTCTGTCTGCCTAACCCCTGATGAGATTGTGGTGATACAATGGTATAGGCTAAAAAGTACCAAACGACCCTATTCAGATACCATAAGCATGTATTTGTCTAGTTGGGTCACAGCAGATGTTAGCTGAGAAATATCTGCTCTCACATAAAAGACTATCCAGCTGAGTACAAAGAGACTTATGTCAATATTCTCCATATATAGAGATTAATGGAAAAGTAGTCCTTTAAGCAAGAGAAATAGAAGCTGGGCTACTGGACTACTGTTAGTTGAGACATTGAATTGCTTTATTAAAAGCACCAAGGGATGAGCAGTGACAATATTATGAAACAAGTCCAAAATACATCCAGGGGGAAAAACAGGGATAAAAACAAAAAGGACACAAAAGCAGAGAGCAACTTTTTTACTCCTAAATCAAAAAAAGAAATGGCTAGATTGGGTGGAGTCTCATGTAGATTCTACCCTGGAGGGCAGAAACAATAAGTCTTTTGTACCCGCCTATGAACATATTTTGGTCTTTCAAGATCTTTCCAACGAAACTTTACTGAAAATAAAAGAGTTTACGAAGATCACTAAAGCATTACTGAGAGAGAAAATAGTCAATGGTCAAATTGATCATTGTAAGAGATGACCAAAGAATAATAATTAATACTCTGAAGGAGAAAGGTTGATCAAAAAATGTAAACTTCTACTGGAAATATGACCTACAGTGCCTTGCAAAAGTATTCCCCCCTTTGGCATTTTTCGTGTTTTATTGCCTCACAACCTGAAATTTACATGGATTGTCTGATTTTGTTATGGTGAAGCAAACAACAAATAGGATAAAATAACAGAAAAAGTCAATGTGCAAGTCAATACTTTGTAGAGCCACCTTTTGTGGCAATCACAGCTTTAAGTGACTTTGGTCTAAGTCTCCATGAGCCTGCCACATCTTTCCACTGGGATTTTTACCCATTCCTCCTTGCAAAACTGCTCCAGCTCCTTCAAGTTAGATGGTTTGTGCTTGTGAACAGCAATCTTTAACACACAGATGACCACAGATTTTCTATTGGATTGAGGTCTGAGCTTTGACTAGGCCATTCCAACACATTTACATGTTTCCCCTTAAACCACTCAAGTGTTGCTTTAGCAGTTTGTTTGTCCTGCTGGAAGGTTAACTTATTTCCTAGCCTCAAAACACGCACAGAGTGGTACAGGTTTTGCTCAAGAATATTCCTGTATTTTGCACCATACATCTTTCCCTCAACTCTTACCAGTTTCTCAGTCCCGGCTGCTGAAAAACATGCCCACAGCATGATGCTGCCACCACCATGTTTCACTGTGGGGATGGTGTTCTTTGGTGATGTGATGTGTTGGGTTTGTGACAGACATAGCATTTTCTTTGATGGCCAAAAAGTTCAATTTTAGTCTCATCAGACCAGAGCACCTTCCTCCATACATTTTGGAAGTCTCCCACATGCCTTTTCGCAAACTCAAAACGTGCCATTTTGTTTTTTGCTGAAAGTAATGGCTTTCTTCTGGCCACTCTGCCACTTGGCTCATTGTAGTCCTATGTACAGATACTCCAGTCTCTGCTGAGGAACTCTGCAGCTCCTCCAGTGTTACCTTGGGTCTCTGTGCTGCCTCTCTAGCTAAAGCCCTCCTTGCCCGGTACATGAGTTTTGGTGGGCGGCTGTCTCTTGGCGGGTTTGCTGTTGTGCCATGTTCTTTCCATTTGTTTATGATAGATTTGATGGTGCTCCTGGGGATCATCAAACATTTGGATAGTTTGTATAACCTACCCCTGACTTGTACTTCTCAACAACATTGTCCCTTACTTGTTTGGAGAGTTCCTTGGTCTTCGTGGCAGTGTTTGCCTAGTGTTGCCTCTTGCTTAGGTGTTGCAGCCTCAGGGGCCTTTCAAAAAAGCTGTGTATATGTAATGACAGATCAGGTGACACTTAGACTGCTCACAGGTGCACATGATTCCACTAATTATGTGACTTCTGAAGCTTTTTATGGTCTTCATAACAAAGGGGGTGAATACATACGCACATGCCAATTTTCTGTTTTCTATTTTTAGAAAATAGTTTTATGTATATATTTTTTCTCATTTCACTTCACCAACTTAGACTATTGTGTTCTGATCCATCACATAAAAATCAGATTTACAAAAAATTTAACTTAAGGATGTAATGCAAAGAAATAGGAAAAAGGTAAAGAGGGGTGAATACTTTTCAAGGCACTGTATACCCAGTCTGGGGGTATAAGGATAGAACATATAGTGTAATATAAGAAGAATAGCTGGGTAGCCCTTAATTAGCAAGGTTGTTAGGTGGCACTTTAAAAGTGGGTGCTCTCTAGTTGAGTCTTAGAGGGAAAAGGATCAGATTAGGTAGATGATAAAGGATTAATAACTGGGATGAATTGGTAAAACACAGGCACTTTCCTACTGAAGAGGTTCATATTTTTGTAAATGATACCAGGTGCTAGATAGGTAGCCCTGGTTGCAAAATGTATGTTTATTTTTTTGGGGGAGTTGTATAATTTTTTGTAAAGAGTATTGCGTATAACACACTAATATATATATATTGAAGGGTATGAATTAAAATAAAGTCCCGTTAACAAGGGTAGAGTTAGATTGCACTGAGGATAAAACATGATTAACACAAGTTTTGGTAGATACAATCGATACTCAGGTATTGAATTGTATGTAAATTTAAAGGTCTAAATTAATTGGATACTGCAGAGTTGAAAGACCTTGCAGGACGTAGAATTGAGAGGTTTTTAGGAGGGGCTGCTAGGTTAAGTTAAAGAAAGGGTGCACCAGGGTGTTTGATTTTAGAACAAGGCTACGATCCAGTTATACTGAAATTTAATAAGGTATTCCTAAAAGCCTTCAGAGGGGGAAGTATTTAATACTATAACCATATGTTTGAATAGTAAGATTAAATAATTTTGGAAGTCAGGGGACTGAGAAGAATGAGACTCGTGTGATATAAAGTCCTACCTTTTCCCCCACCTCTCCTTTCGAAACAAGGCAAGTTTAGTGGTTACTCAAAACAACAACAAAAAAGGGGAAAAGAATAGGGAAGGGTAAGAAGGAAAAACAAGAAGAAAAAAAAGGGGAATTAATGGGGAAAAAGGAGAGAAAAGAGGAGGGAAAAAGAAAGAAAAGTGAAAAAAATAAAGAGAAAGGAGAAAAAAGGAGGAAAAAAGAAAGGAGAGGGAAGGGAAGAAAGGGGGTAAAGGGGGAGAGAAAGGGAAGGGAAGGAGAAAACAGAAGGTAAAAGAAAATAAATTACTCTAAGAATAAAATGATGATATAGGATAAAGTATTTAAAATGTGCATACCGTTGGAAGATGGGTAGTGTGTACAGTATATATGTATAAATGTGATGTTTTATATGTTTGTAAATTTATTTTTGTAAAAGGTACAGAGGGGCTTCCTGAGGTTTTTCCATGGAGGGAATGTGGCCGCGAAGGTCACAAAATTATTGAAGGTCAAAAAGTACTTTAGAGATCATGGGAACGTAGATGAGTGAAAACTTAGATAAACTAAACTTACCACTGATTAAAAAGAAGGATGCAGACATTGTCTGCATTCAGGAGACCCATTTGGGGTAAAGGGAAGGCACCCAACTTAATTATTAGGACATTTAATATGTGTATTAATTCATGTTTTAAGAACAAAGCTAGAGGTGTATCAATATGGTTTCATAAGAGGAACAAAATCACTAGTGAGTATATAGAATCTGATATAGATGGGAGGTACGTAATATGGATTGGGCAAATTAACAAAGTTAAGTACACAATTTATATGCCCCTAACTCCAAACAAAATCAGTTTTTGGTTAAAATGTTAAAGCATATAAACAAAATTAAAACAGGACATTTGGTCATTTGTTGGAACCTCTATATGTGCTTAGACGCAATATTGGATAGACCACTGCCAGATGGAGAAACCTCTAGGAGAACAAAAATATTTAATGAAACATTGGATAGGTTTAATTTATATGATGTATAGAGACTGACACACCCAGATGAGCTAGACTATACCTTTTTTTCGCACCGCCACAAAACCTATACCAGATTGGACTATTTTTTCTGGACCAGACCACATTAGGGATAACGACAAAAGCCGTAATAGGTCCCATAATTTGGTCGGATCACGGACACATCAAGATCCATTTGAACGGCAGCCCTATGAGAGAGATTAATAATAACAAAAGAATAGACGCCAATCTCTTTCAGTTGAAAAAGGACAGAGTATTAACAAGGGTTCAGTAACATCAAGTATAATGCTATGGTCAGGGCACAAAGAGTATTTGAGAGGCATGTTTAAAGCTAGATCCATAAGGAAGTCCAAAGAGAGAGGAACCCCGCTAAGAAAATTGTACTTAGAACTGAATTTGTTAAAGAGGAGAAATAAAATACGGCCAGAACAGGCCTCCATGACTAAAATAGTTAAGTTGCATGCACAAATTAAAAAAATCTTTCAGATTCAAATAGATAGAAAATTGTGGCAGTATCAACAAAAACAGTATCACATGGCCAGCTAAGGTAATGGAGAATTAGTAAATTTAAATAAACTTAAAAATAACAACCAAAAAAATCATAAACTGGCAGATGTTAAAGGTAAGGCGCATTACAAGCCAAGCGACATAAGGGAAACCTTCAGGAACTTTTATAGTTCTCTTTACAATTTAGAAGGGAGACCTGATTTTCGCAAACCTGACAAAAACCTAATCATTGCCTCTTGGAGAAAGCTAAAATCCTGAAAATCAGCTGTACAGAGAGATTACTTTAGAGAAAGCAGTCAATTCTCTAAAGACTAATAAGGCGCCGGGCCCAGATTCCCGACAAGCTATTATAAAATCTTCTCGAAGCATCTGTCCAATTGTTTAATAAATGTATTTAATGAGATAAAGATATCTGGTGAGGCTCCAAAGGAAATGTTTGAGGCCGCCAATATAACTATCCCCAAGAAGGGTTAAGACAAGTCGGTTTGCGCTAACTATAGACTATATTGACACAAAAATATATGTGAAAATATTTGTTAACATGCTGAATCCCCTAATGCAACAGCTAGTAAAGCAGGATCAAACTGGTTTTATAAAAAAAAAAAAGACAGGGACCGGACAACATACGGAAAATTATTAATTTGTTTGATTTTGGAAAAACAAGAAATCTTTCAGCTGTTGCGGTCGCTTTAGACGCTGAGAAAGCTGAGATTTTATTGAAGCTACCTTGGAGGCATTCGGTTTTGGAAGGTGGGCCAAATATATTGACACCAAGGCATGGTGAACCGCGTGAAGGAAAAACCTCTCTGTACCTTAAAGTTGTGTGTAATGTAATGATATTTTTTTTGTCTTGTATTTTGTACGATTGTAATAAAAAAAAATTAAAAAAAGTTAAGATGTTGTATCTTGTAGGTGTTTGAATATCCTTTTAGAATTGGACAACTCCAGCCTGTTCAGCATCTATGGTGGGAGCATAGACTTGGATCACTGTGTTGTTAAATGGCTTTCACTGAATTAAAAATGAAATCATGCTGTCATTTTTGGGGGTTGTAGCCAAGCACTGATTTGGCCACATTAATTATGAGGGCTACTCCATTTCTTATGCAGGATCCTTGTCCACAATGGTAGATCTTGCGGTTGTCTTACTCATCCATATTATATCTCTGGTTGTGCTTATTCATAAGTTACTGCAAAGATTGCCAGTTCCCTCTCCAGTGGACCATGATTTGTCTGACCTGTCTACTATGACCTGCCCAACTTGGGTCACCCTACATAGTATAGCTCACAGCTTCATTGAGATACACAAGACCCTTCCTTGAGGCAAAATAGGTATCCAGGAGGGGAGTGACTTCTAAATTGCTTCTCCCAGTACAGACTGATTAAATGTAATAGTAACTTAAATTAAAGGCTATGTTTATTTATTTTGTTACTTCTTAAAACAATTTGTGCATTGCCTAGTTCTTCAAAAAAAAAAATATTGCAAACACATTACTCCATTTTTTATATTGCCTTTTTCCCGACTCATCAGTGTTTGTTTAGTCATTTCATAACATTTTGATTATATTGAGATCATGTTTATTTCCCAGATACAGTATATTTGAGAACTCATTTCAACACATCTTGTATGCATTAACCACACTTGGATCACCATCAAAAATAAATAAATTGGGAATAAACTAAATTAAACATGGAATTGGTCTTGACAATAAATGCTCATTGTAAAATGCAGAAATCAGTATTTTACCTATGTCCAAAAGCTACATTGCATGCTAAAACAATTAGTATTCTATTAATTTAGCCCATTTCATCCTGTTATCTTCGGTATCCTTTTGTCTCTTTTACTTCAGAAATAGAGATATTTATTCTAGAGTGCCTAACGTAATTCTTTTTACCTAAATATGCACCAATCTGACAAGCACATTTTCAAGCATGCATTTTATTGTCTATGAATTGTCTTTGAACATGACACAAATGCCAGAATTCATTTGTGTTAACGACATGTTCTTGCTGCTTTTTCTGTTAAGAAATCTGTCTCCCCCCAAAAAAGCTGTTTTTTAACCTGTTATTCAAGAGCACAGAAAACAACCTGTAAATTGTGCTAGCTGGTTTGTTCTAAACTATATAATTCCTGACATATTCAACATTGTTTGTGAGGCACTGTTATGCAAATGAGCAACACGAATATTAAACAATTGCTTTGATGTGGTAATTATTAACAGTCTGCCTGTCTCCGTGGCGGCAACAACTATTTGCACTCCAGGTATTTAGTATACTGTGCATCACTGTAATATAAAGCAACCACATAAATAATGATCCGCAATGGTTTATTGAAGAAAACAATAGTACAATGTATAGTCATTTTTATATATATGTGTCCAGGTGATCCTGTGATTTGTGGGAAACCCCAGGCTGAATAGAAAACTCTCTGTCACATAGTTTGTGCTATTAGTTAGCATTCTATGTTCACCGTTCATCAATAGATGCCAAGAGTGGACGAATGCCTCAACCTGATCCTAGATCTTGCCCACAAATATGGAGGTCACCATATCTATGATTACTACCGTTCGTTTATGTCCAAAGCAGCGGCAGTGCTGGCTCAATTTAATTTTACCCTCAATTCGGCAGTTTTAGATCAGGAATTGTTCGGTAGGCATTTTTGGGTATCAAGGCCCCTCTCTGCTCCCACTGTCATTCACCCCTACATTTCTCCAATTTTTGCTCTAACGTGCCACTATCCAGCACCTCTGCAGCACTATCCAGCCACTATCTCAGGACATCTTTCACATACTTCCCTCCTTGTTCTACCTCCTCCTCTTCCCCGCACTCAAAAGGATCTCCTTGGGTGCCAGGTGCATTTCTTGTAGACCACCCTGATATGCAATAATATCAACAGGGATGCACTTACAGCCTTTGCAGGCTGCTCCATATGTGCGCCTTGTGCCGCCAAGATCATGTTAAAACGGTCAATGCAGCCAGCATGACTAGCCACTACTATCCACTTACTTAATTAACCACCCTTCTTCCCACTTCACCACTTTTCTCCTCACAGGTTTTCAGTATGGTTTCCACACCAGGGTTGTTGCATTACCGCAGGTTTACTTCGCTAGCCCTAACTTAACATCTCCTGCGAAGAAACCTGAGGTAGTGGACCAGCTACTCGCCTCCGAAATCCAGAGCCACTACTTGTTGGGCCCCTTCACTACCCTGCCGTTCCCTGTATGGAGGATCAACGGATCAACTCCATCGGGATTGTGACCCGTAAGTATCCCAACAAGGAAAGGTTAGTCATTAACTTTCCGCAGCTCGCTCCTCCACCACACACCCAGTATCAATTCCCTCATTCGCTCCAATATGTAAAAACAGACCATGCTGTAGCCCACATCCTCAAATTAGGCATTTGAACCTGGCTCTCCAAATCAGATCTCAAAGATTTCTTCAAACAATTGCCATTACATCCTTCACTGTGGCACATCCACAGTGTCAAATGGGGTCATTCCTACTTTTTTTGCATCAAGGCTGACCTTTGGCTCTAAGAGTAGCCCTAAAATGTTCAATCTTTTTGCCCAGAGTTTACGGTGGATCCTCATTTACGTTAAACTAGGCGTGATAGTAATCCTTTACTTGGAAAATTTTCTTTACAACGAACCTCCACTCTGTACCCTATCCAGCCTCCAAAAAGCAGTGGAGCTGTTCACAGATCTGTGGATACCATTCGCTCCTGATAAGAATTTAGGTCCTGCTCACTCAATAGAGAATTTGGATTCATCCCACATGATAGCCAGTCTGCCAGTTAACAAGTTAGAAAGAATTAAACCCCTAATTTTCGCGTGCAATCTGTCCAAAAGAATTACCCTCAAGGAGCTACAATGTATATTAGGACATCTAAATTGTGCCTTCTTCATCTTGCCCCAAGGGGAGCCATTCACCAGCAATCTCCTTATAGAACTTTCCAAACACTCTGAAGCCATTTGTCCTTAACAGACAATCACTAGCCGACCTTCACTTGTGGTCCAAATACTTATTGCAATGGAATGGTAGATCCCTGTTTCTCACAACCCCTTCTCCATACTCACTTCAAATCTTCGTCGCAAACCATCCTCAATACTACACCGTAGTATTTGAAGTGCAAATAATCTCATCTCCTTGGCATGCACCCTCAGAGACACATGCCAGTTAGAGAAATCATCCCTATGCTCATAGCCACTAGCATTTGGGGTCATCTTTGGCAAGGCCAGTCAATCCATCTCGTAACAGATGATCCTCAAACCCACTGCACCATATCCAAAATGAGAGCCAAAGACACCTCTACGATGTCCCTTCTACGAGAACTGCCATACCTCTTACTGACCAAGCAATGCCAACTGTTCCCTTGCCTGCTTCAAAACCTTACACCAACGTCCCATCTCTCTCCACAGGATATCGGGACCCAACCTCTGGACCTCATGATTGGTTCTCCCCCGCTTCAGCTGCCTCAGGCATTGACTTGAGCCACCTCTACTCTCCACCCAAAAACACAATGTTCCAGGTACTATCAGACAACACAAAGCGTACCTACGACAGGGCCTGGGAATTATTTTGTGCTTACTACAAAATAAAATTTCCTTTACCACATTCTGTTATCATTGCATTTTCAGCCCACTGTGACAAGGGTTTACACCTCCATCCTTACACCATAAAAACCTACATGTCAGCAATCCAATTTCATCTCACCATCAAATTTTCCATTGACAGATTTCTCCTCTCCACCCTTGCCATAAAATCTTTCTTCAGATGCCTGGCTTCCGGCGCTATGCCTTATAAACTCCACATCAGCCAACAGAAGGTCCCATTTTTAAGCAACTCCTCCATCTTTTGTCCTCCAGCCCATTCGGTCATGCCATTTCCCTAACCATCTCAGCAGCCATTATGCTGGCCTTCTATGGTTTTCTGAGGCCCGGAGAGTTCACAACCTCCCAAAGCAACCCCAGTTACATCACCAAGCAAGACATAACGCTATTCCCCGACTATTTTACTCTCACCATCCATACCACCAAAACCAGCAAGAAACTAATCACTATTACTTTTCAAGCCACACACAATGCCTGGTGCCCGCTATCTACTATCAGAAATCAAATTGAATCCATGAAGACCAAACCTTTACTCCACCCTCTCCTCAGAATCTCCAGCCAGCCTCTCCTCACAACATCTTTTGTTCACTATGTCTGGCTCCTCCTAATGGAGCTGGGACTAAACCCATACTCTTTTTCAGGCCATTCTTTCAGCATAGGAACTAACAGTCCAGCCCACATAATCCAATGAAAGGGCCACTGGAATTCCAATTGCTTTACAAAGTACATCCCATATCCCATTCACGAAAGCAAACAAGCATTCAAAAACGAATTAATTTCAAGCCCTACACTTGTGTTATTTTTGCCCTCTGAACAGACTAACAGGTAGCACAAGCCAATACGTTAGCTTCTGATCCAGACACGAAAGGCTCCGACCACAAGTATCCAGGTGATCTTGGGATTTGTGGGAGGAGCCTAGCCCATAAAAACATCTCCAAATCTCACTTACCTGTCAAAGTTCCACCATTCAACCCACCCTCCACTCCCAATTTCATTTCACCTTTCTGGATCTCCCTAGCCCTCTAAACAGGCTATCAAAAGGCCAAGTAGCACAAGCCAACATGTCAGCTACTGATCCAGACACAAAAGACTATGACAACAAATTTTCATGTGACAACACTGAAGAAATGACACTCTGCTACAATGTAAAGTAGTAAGTGTACCACCTGTATAACAGTGTAAATATGCTGTCCCCTCAAAATAACTCAACACACAGCCATTAATGTCTAAACCGTTGGTAACAAAAGTGAGTACAATCCTAAGTGGAAATGTCCAAAGTGGGCCCAATTAGCCATTTCCCTCCCCGATGTCATGTGACTTGTTAGTG
Source organism: Discoglossus pictus (assembly GCA_027410445.1). Taxonomy (NCBI): domain Eukaryota; kingdom Metazoa; phylum Chordata; class Amphibia; order Anura; family Alytidae; genus Discoglossus; species Discoglossus pictus. The sequence continues at coordinate 432,832,713 of CM050164.1, forward strand.
TTGACTGTGTGTTGAGTTATTTTGAGGGGACAGCAAATTTACACTGTTATACAGGCTGTACACTTACTAATTTACATTGTAGTAGAGTGTAATTTCTTCAGTGATGTGACATGAAAACAAATTATCCGGCACTTATGTGGACTCCCGATTGCCGGATAAGTGTAGTTGCCAGTTAATCAGGAGTCTGGAAAAAAAGGCATTAGCACCTGAACTGGGCTATTTTGGCCCAGTGAAAAATAAATAGAAAAAAGTTGCTGCTTGAGAGTCCCGGTAAGTTGGGTGCCAGATAACTGGGATTGTACTGTATGTATTTAATTTAATATATATATATATATATATATATATATATATATATATATATATATATATATATATATATATATATAAATAATTCAAATGTGAACACAGATGTACTTTTTATTTACTGTACTACTGTATGGTGGAGGGCTTCTATCGCTCTTTTGCCCACCATATTATAAATGATTGTTGTGGTGAACTACCTACACATAAAGTCCACAATACAGGCTGAGATCCCGCGCCATGCTGATGATAGCCAGTAAGCTTGAAACAGCTGTACATGGATTGGATACTCAGCCTGTGTTTAATCCAACCTTGGCTTTGCATTAAAGCTGTTTAATACAGCATGCATAAGCTTAAAGGAAGCTATGTTTGATAATGGTTACGGATTGAAGAGCGAGGCATTTGTGGACACATTTGCATGTCCCAGCTTAATTTCCCAGAATGCAGTGTAATAACTGTTTTTGTCGGAACTCTGAGCAGGAAGCAGGTTTTTTAACTTGCTATAGACATTCAAATGTGAACACAGATGTACTTTTTATTTACTATATATATATATATATATATATATATATATATATATATATATAGCAATCGTTTCCCATATGGTGGGCTAAGAGTGATAGAAGCCCTCCACTGTATAATGTAAAGTAGTACAAACAATGAATAGTAAATTAGTGATTATATTTGAACTAGCGAATTGCCCGTCAAAAAATGACGGCAATGAAATTGTAAGGTAGCTAATGCTTGCGAGGTCTTAATGTCTGTTAACGTGTTTCGTATGGTGTTTGCGTGTGTAGCCTCATTTTCGAGGTCCTGGATGCTCCCTGTTGCTGTAGGTAAGTTTTTTATGTATGTGCTGTGTGTATGTGCTGTGTTTTTAATGTTGTAATGTTCGCGAGTTGTGTCCGAGTGTTGCGAGTCCGTAATGTGTGTGAACATGTGTGGTATGTCGTTTGCGAGTGTCGTAATGTGTGTGCCGTGTTATTTGCGTTGCAACGGGCCGTACGCTGCGGGCAAGGGCATAGAGGTCTGCTGCCTCTCTCCAGCGGCGGGGTATTGTGGGGAGGAGGTGGCTGCCGGGTCTGAGTGTTGAGCAACGGTCCGTACGCTGCGGGCAAGGGCCTCAGTTGCTGGATGGAGCGCTACGCAAGGGCCGCGACTCGCTGCGCGAGCCCGCAAGCGTGAGCAACGGCCCGTACGCTCACAACCATACAGTATATGTGATGTCTAAAAAATAAGTTAAGAAACTTATTTCCTGCCCAAATTTCTTAGAAATATAGTTTTTGCACTGCACTCTGGGAAAACTAGGCGGGACATGCAAATGAGATCAAATAATGCACCCTCATTCTGTCAATCCAAACCATTTTAAACATGGCTCCTTTTAAGCATATGCTTACTGTATTTCACAGTTTTAGGCATAGCAACGGATGGATTATTCACAAACCAGGTCACTTAACCACATACAGCACTGTTTCACGGCTACTGCCGATCCTCAGTGTGGTGTGAGTGCCTGGTTTGTGTGGTGATTGTTGTAGAGAGTAATCCAATACTGCAAGCCCTCCACCGTACAATGTACAGTAGTACAAACAATGAATAGTACATTAGTGATTATATTTGTCTAAAAAATAAGTTAATAAACGTATTTCCTGCTAAAAAAAATTAGCCATTCACTTGCCATCATATGTGTCTTGCTTTTTTATCAAAAACAACTGTGTATGAGAGAATATTTGTATCCAATTCTACATTTAATTTTGCTATTCTCAGTAGCCAGGGATACTTACCGTACTATGCATAAATAACCTTTGTTATTGATAAAATGAGCAATTACAGTGCATGGAGTTATCTTTTTAAGCATATATAGGACCTTCAAAGATGTTAGCTTATATGTGTAAGGATGCTAGTTATTTAGGAAATGTAAAAAAGTTGTTTTATATTTTCTTTCGACTTTAAATATTTAGAGCATTATGTACTTATTTAATAACTTTTGGAATAAAATAAATTGTATGGGGAATTGTGTACCAAATCAGCATGCAGATGGTGCTCCAAACTCATCTATATAAAATCTGTAGGATGAATGTTCTCTGAACCTTGTTGCAGATACTGCGTTTCCATGGCGATCACAGAGTTTTAAATTGACCTAACAACTGTGTAGCACAGTAGCTTAATTTCCACACTTGCTTTTTCCTTCCATGAATCCATCTACTGCAAAGCATCTATTGCCTTCAACCTGTTTAAGACTTTCTTTTTTTGTATTCAGTGCAAGGCAATTGGACATGGTTTTGTATAGAATCGTTTCTTAAGTACCATCACTTTTCTTGAGCTCATATTATACCATATCAGCATTTAAACAAAAATATTAAATAAAAAAGATGCAAACATTTTGCAGCTATTTTTTACATCTGGAAGTTCCCTGAAATGTTATAGTTTGGACATGTTAAAGAAAAAAAAAAGGAACAAATCTAAATAATAAATTATAAAATAAATAAAAATAAGGGAAAAAAATAACATATTTTGAAACAATGCAAATGTAGATGAATATCATGTGATGGAGAGCCTAACATGGGCGTGCTTTTAAAGGTTAACCTCCAAACAGATTATCCAAGCTAGCAGTAACCTACAAAACATGTAACACCACCAAATCAATAATATTACACTGTCAACACCAAGGCAATTTAAGAAATAGCAATCTATAAGAGCTTTCTGTTACCCATAACTATAAAAGCTAAACTAAACTTTTCTGTGGTCATAAAATAAAAAATAACTATTTTTACACTATAAAATATCTTTATAATGTGTATACAGTGACATGAGGTTCTTAAGAGTACAGAGGCATAATTTAAAAAAAATAATATGTTTATTATGTGTAGGTAGGTACACAGGAGAAATGAACGAATATGCAATTATGTTTAATATAGTCATTATTAAAATTAAACATTGATAGTAACACAGAAATGCTATATATACAGTATCTCACAAAAGTGAGTACACCCCTCACATTGTAAATATGTTATTATATATTTTCATGTGACAACACTGAAGAAATGACACTCTGCTAAATGTAAAGTAGTAAGTGTACAGCCTGTATAACAGTGTAAATTTGCTGTCCCCTTAAAATAACTCAACACACAGCCATTAATGTCTAAACAGTGGCACTGGGGAGCTAAAGTTCATTGGAGAACCATAAATGCCACCATGTACTGTGACATACTGAAGCAGAGCATGATCTCCTCTCTTCGAAGACTGGGCCGCAGGGCAGTATTCCAACATGATAATGACCCCAAACACAGCTCCAAGACAACCACTGTCTTGCTAAAGAAGCTGAAGGTAAAGGTGATGGATTGGCCAAGCATGTCTCCAGACCTAAACCCTAGTGAGCATCTATGGGGCATCCTCAAAAGGAAGGTGGGGGAGTGCAAGGACTCTAACATCCACCAGCTCTGTGATGTCATCATGGAGGAGTGGAAGAGGACTCCAGTGGCAATCTGTCAAGCTCTGGTGAACTTCATGCCCATAAGGGTTAAGGCAGTGCTGGAAAATAATGGTGACCCCGCAAAATATTGACACTTTACAAAAATGTGAGGGGTGTACTCACTTTTGTGAGATACTTTATCAGTGATGCTTACCAGAATGTATTTAAAATGAGAATGTAACATGGTCTGGCCATGTGTAAAATTTTAAATTGTTCAGAACTCCCTTTCCTTGATATCACTTTTCTCTCTCATTGTTGCTTACATACATGAGCCTCAACTGTCCAATAGTTGTAAATAGTACCTAAGAATGGGCTCCATAGAGATCCTGTAACACATATTTGCCAACAAACATTAATTATTCTTAAAGATCTGAGAGTGAATATGAATCCAAACTGTGTTAACTACTCAACTCAAGCAAGTTTTTAACCTCTTAACATATTTTGCATGAAATACACATTTCATACTAAAACCATTTTCTTGCAATACACTTATTTTCCCTATCTTTGTAATCTTGTCATATAATAGCATTTGTACACTGTACTAGATAGCTTTTGCAGCTACATAGCACATATCAAATACCCACTTTATACAAAATCATATTGAATTTCAGAGAAGAATATGATATTTATCTCCTCATATGATATTGAAAGTACTTCCTCCAAACCAATTTACTCATCTTCTTTTCTACACTGTTGGCTCTCAAAACTGTTTGCTCCCTTCAAGTGTGTACTTTACCCCACATTAAATGTAAAGCACCATATCTCTACAACTTCCTCAAAAGCATTATTGATACATTAATACTCTGGATGCCCATATCAGGTTAGATATTTCTGGCACAGCTGTGCCAAGAAAGTATATAATGCAAGATAATTTTGGTTTGTATTTGCAACCCCCTTAGCACCCCTCTGGGCATCTATGATATTTTATTATATCTATTATATCTATTGGTAGTTCAGCCATTATGTTTTATTACATTGAATTTTTAAAAAAAAGAATCAGATTACCCTCCCGAGTTATTTTATTGAAATTGAAATCTAATACAAGTGATCTGATGCAATGGAAATATAATGGGTTGACTAGATAAAGGGAGGTAAGGTTGCATTAGACAAAACTGATCAGACATCATGAAAGGTATGTGCCCATTGGTAAGATGTGCATTTTTCTTTCTTTTTAAAAACCATATAAACGTGTTTAAACTATTATTTACCTTACAGGTTACAGATATTAACATTACATTTTTAAAAAATCACAACGCCTACAATATTTGGAACACATTAAGGTTTGGAATCTTTAAACAAAAGACAAAGGCAACTAAAACACAATGGTGCACATACAATCCTAAACCATTCTAATTGGTGCAATTTAAGAAAAACATAAACTGTAAATATTAATATTAATGTTCAACTATAGATTAATGCATGAAGGACTACAATGGAATATGTACATCTGTATGATAAAATAAAATGTATCCTTCTATTGGTTCAGTAGTCCAGAAACAAGTCATTCAAAGACTTTGTAGAATAGCAATTGCAACACATTTCCCTTAGTAGGTAATAGCAAACCTCTACAGAAATTGAAATCTTCTCAAAACACAAACATTTTAGCTTCATTGCCAAAGGCTAAAGGAGACCTCTGTAGAAATGTAGAGAAGAACACGTCACAATTCTTGTAAGACAAAATGTGTCAGGTATGTTATTCTATTTTTGTAGATTGCCATAAGTTTGCTAATAGTGGACTATATTTACTCTGTTTTTATACTTTTTTTAAATAAACATTAAACCTCAGTCTGATTGAGGTCTATATTTATCGGTTTGGGGAACATACCAATTACTGTACTATTGTAGAACAAGTTAACATGGAGTGTATAAGTTTCATCCTAATTCAAATGGTCCTTCTTTTCCCTTGATATCTTCTAATGTGATTACTGTACACATTTACACAAAAACACAAGCCCATTTAAAAAGTGTATAAAATAAGGTATATAGAATAACCCCCCTTCTGGATCACTGCCTTGTCATGGTGAAGGGGCTTATGTATCTCAGTGAATCTGTAAGTTATATCATGTAGTGTCATCCAAGATGGGCAGGTCATAGCAGAGGAGTAAGACAAATCTTGGTCAGCTGGAGAGGGATTCAACAACCCACTCCAGTATGTTTGCCAAGAAAATCATATAGATAAGCACAACCAGAGATGTGACAATATGTAACAAAAGGTGAGCCTCTTAGGTCAGAAGGTGTCTACCACATTACTGGGGAAAAGCAAAGGGTGAGTACAAGTAGCACCAGATCTAATTAAGTGGTTGGGTCAAAGTCGAGAGGAATAGTGATGTCGCGAACATCAAATTTTGGGTTCGCGAACAGCGGACGCAAACTTCATCAAATGTTCGCGAACGGGCGAATATCGGCGAATCTGCCATAGACTTCAATGGGCAGGCGAATTTCAAAACCCACAGGGACTCTTTCTGGCCACAATAGTGATGGGAAAGTTGTTTCAAGGGGACTAACACCTGGACTGTGGCATGCCGAAGGGGGATCCATGGCAAAACTCCCACGGAAAATGACATAGTTGATGCAGAGTCTGGTTTTAAGCCATAAAGGGCATAAATCACCTAACATTCCTAAATTGTTTGGAATAACATGCTTTAAAACATCAGGTATGATGTTGTATCAATCAGGTAGAGTAAGGGTTACACCCGCTTCACAGTAACAGACCAATCTCCCCGTTTAATGCACCACAAACAACCGCACACAGTCCCTTTGCACAACCGCAAACTTCCCATTTGCACAAGGTTGGATACCAAGCTAGCCATGTCCCGTTCCTTGTCCTCACTGAAGTCAATGAAGGTCTCTTCCTCCACCCAGCCACCAAGGGTCCCCGAAAGGTGACAACAAGTCCCCTGGGACGCCTGCTGTGTTTGGTCTTCCACCTCCTCAAAGCCACCTTCCTTCTCTGACTCCTTTTCTTCAGACTCCCAGTGTCTGGGGGCTTCTACTGCCCAGCATGGAATATTATACACAGGTCAAAGTCTGGGGGCTTCCACTGCCCAGCATGGAAGATTATACACAGGTCAGAGTCTGGGGCTTCCACTGCCCAGCATGGGAGATTATACACAGGTCAGAGTCTGGGGGCTTCCACTGCCCAGCATGGGAGATTATACACAGGTCAGAGTCTGGGGGCTTCCACTGCCCAGCATGGAAGATTATACACAGGT